>CM060367.1:198700247-199900247 GCA_030545235.1 Helianthus tuberosus
TAGAATTGAGTGTAGATCATAGAAGTACAAGTTCTAGGTTGAAATTTTACCGAAATCGCGAGGAATCGAGAGAAAAGGATCCTAGAGTGTGCTTGGTCGGGTGGGAGCTGTCACATCACTGTTTAAGTGATGTGACGTGCTATTTATAGGCAATAGAGAAGGCTGAAAAGATGTTGGGTCGGATGGCCCATCCGTTCGGATGGTTGGTCCATTCGGATGGCCACTCCGGCGCGGGGAACTTCTCCGTTTTTCGAGCGTTGCGATTGCTTTTGGAGTACGCGCTTTCTATAGTTAATTTATATTATTATATATGTATATATATCACTAGGGGTCGTATTTACGTATCCGCATTCCAAAGTTTCGATATAACAATCGGTTTTCGTTTCGAGTGAGCGATTATTAGTGACGTTTCACGGCCATCAAGGAGGGTAGTATAGGTCCTTTCTCGATGACATCATGAACATTATGGTGTGTTGTGCCACAATGACTGACGGGGTACCACTCGCTCGTATTGTCATCATCGTCACGACGACTGGAGCTATAGCACTCACCCGAGAGTCTTTGTTAGCGTTAATTGTCTGCGTTTTGACATATCACGGCCACCGAGGAGGGTAGAATAGGTCCTCGCTCAATGCCATCATGAGTGTTAGTGTTTGTGATATGGTGTAGTGATAATGTATTGCAAAAATATGCGATTATCCTTCGAATAGCGATGTATGCGATATAGTTACATTATGATCCGAATCTCTGGTTCTAGGCGTAACGAGTATATCGAGTAGTAACAACGCACGAAAGTGCTGGTTGTTACAGTCTCCCCTGCTTTAGGAAATTTCGTCCCGAAATTAATCCAACAGGTAGACTTTTGAGAGTTGATCCTGCATAAGTAGCGATACAGCGAGTGATTTGACCGTAAGTTGACAAGAGAGAGCGTTTCGAATAACAGAGATCGATTGCGATAGCGAGAAGGCGACGTAAAGACAAAAGTAATATCCCATGAGTTGGCGTTCCAAAGTACCTCGCGTCGCGGAGAATTCGTTAGTCCGATGCGATTAAAATTTTAAAGAACTTGAAAGGTTTCTCATGACATAGAATTAACTGAGTCGATCGTTAACCAACGTTACAAGAAGCGTTCGTTTTTAGATATTCAAAAGGAATTTTGGATGGAAATCTCGAATTTTTTTTTCCTTTTACGTATGGCCAACTGAGTCGATGTTAACCAATGTTGCAAGGAAGTTTGGGTTTTACACATTTTAAGGAATTCGAAGATGAAAACTGGGGTTACGAAAACACTCCTACGACATGGGTTCAGCTGAACTTGATGTTGAACAAACGTCTCAAGAAAGTCTTGTTTTTTATATTGCAAAAGGTTTTAAGGAAAAATTGGACTCATGAAAGCTCCCCTTGGACTTGGAGTTAAGCTGATTCGATGTTACCTCCACATTGTGAGGAATTTCACTTGTCCCATGGTTTTAGTAAAAGTTTTATAAAAATCAGTTTTTAACCGTTTGAAAAGACAATTTAGCATCGAGCCCCACTTGGCACCTTCCCACGGAAGTTCGTTAATATGATTAAAACATTTATATATAGGAAGTACCAGCGGCGTATCCACTATGTTTCTCCCATATTACTTCCGTTTCGTGAGGCGGTGTCATGTGCGTCGATACGACACGGATAGAATTGCGCTCACTCGGTCCAATTGATAGAAAGTCAAACCGAGTATAAGATAGAATCGAATAGGTTAAACCGGCGAGTTGAATTGCGAACGTAGCTACAGCAGCGTGCGCGAGTAGCCTGATGACACAAAACATTTACGTGTCGTGTCTGGGTAGGCGTCGAGCGATAAGCGATATGCGAATAGCGCGTTTTCGATTAGATTCCACTTTGAACCCACATGGCACGTTTCCACGAGAGTTTGCTAACATGGTGAAACACCACGTCTAACCAGGTTAGTTTTGCCTCGTGAAGCGATGTCATGCGTACTAATACCACACAGACTGCAGTGAATACCAAGCGAGCGATAAGCGGTACGCGATACGCGAATAAGAGGTAGACTATACACGATAAGCGATAAGCGATTAGAGGATTAAGCGAATATCACAACACAACACCACTAATGAGGCGGCGATAAATGAATTACGATAATCGGCAGTTGTTGTGTTGCAAGCGATGGAGGTATACGCGATTTTTGCGGTTCGGTTTGATTGATTAACACCACAGAGTTTAACTAACATCAGACCCCACATGGTCTTTTTCCACGAAAGGCCGCTGATATGACTAAAACGCCCTGCTTTAACCATATGAGCTTCATTTCGTGAAGCGAGGTCGTGTGTGTTAACTTAACACAATTATCACAGACAGCGGTAGGCGGTAGCGATGGTGATAGCGATAGAGTGCCACACGGCAATCGATATAGCAATTAACATAATAAGCGGTAGTTATCTTCGTAATAATCGATAGGGATTGCGAGATACGCATGATAAACGATTGCGATTAGCCGAGTTTTGTTTCGAATAAGCTTTTCGTTTCGTTATGTTGTGACGCATCACGGCTATCGAGGAGGGTAGAATAGGTCCTCACTCAACAATGTCGTGAGCGTTTATGTACTTGATGAGATTGGTTGCTACAGACTTACGACCAGTCTTGCGTTGATGCAATTGTCCTGCGAGGTAGACTCTCTAGAGTCCATCGATGAGGAGATTGCATTGCATTTGCAGACTTACGACAAGTCTTTCGATGATGCGATTCAGTTGTTACGCCTTGCGATTAAGTGTAGTGTGTTGAAAATAATCACAATAGTATAATAGGTCTAATAACGTTCAATTCCACATGGCACTTTCTGCACGAAACTGCGGTAGTATGGTAAAGCACACCTTGCTTTACCCCTATTACTTAAATCTTGTGTTTCGGTGTCATACTTTGTTGAAACGCTTGTGGCACCTTAGAATTCACTACGATCTCCGTGCACTGACCCAAATAATCCCGTGTGCACCCGTGATTAATCGTTCCTTGCACGTTTATCGTACCTCGTTCTAAGAGTGCAGTGAGGGTAAAACACATTATTTCGTGATATAGTACATAGTATGTGTGTGAATCTAGGCTAAGTGCGACGACTAGAGAGTGAAAGAGAAAACGAAAGCGAGAGTTAAGGTTACGCATAGTGGCTACATCGAGTAATAGAGTAGGTTCAAAACTTAGAAATTAACGTCGAAAATCGTATCATTACAACTTTATCCTACGCTTGCTAGATGTTTGATGCTGAAGACTTTTGCTGGAGCCGTTGTTGTTGTACTTAGGTTCGCGGTTCGATGCGGCAGTTGCGGGTGAAGTGACCGTAACGGTTGCAGTTATTGCAATAGCGACAGTCAGCCCCAATTGGATGATGATAGGTACATGAGTAACACTGGGGATGAGTTCCAGTGTAAGCTCGTTTGGGAAACACCGGAACTGCTTGAAGAGGTTTCGGTTGCGGCAGTTCGGTTGTTGATGAGCTCGGGCAAGAGATCTTTCGTTTGCGCTGGGTTTGTCGGTGTCTTGCGAAGAGGTGTCGTCGTTGGAGGATTCGTCTGAGGACTCACTTGCAGAATCTTTGGCCGAGTTGTCGGAAGATCCGTCGGCAGATTTGTTAGAAGATGTTTATCAAATTTATTAAATAAACATGTTCGGTATCCCGCCTCCTAGCCCAGTTGGGTATCCCCACTTGGGTTAAGTTGGGCCGGCTTCCTCCTTGGAGGTCGCCGGTTCGACTCCCGGCTGCGGCATACGGGGGGTGGGAGTCCCAATGATGGATCGTTCCTACCGAGGCATGGTGCGGTCCTGAGGGCAACCCGGTTTTACCCAGCTGTTACCCCAGCGAGTCTCTCGTGTGGGGGCAGTGTGGTTTCCGGGCGGAAGTCAGCTTGCGCAACGGCCGGGGCCCGATCGAACATCTCGTCCGTAAGAGCGGGGCTGACGGGGGAATGTCTTTGACATGACCCCGGAGACCAATTCGGTCTTGTACAGAGAAAGTCTCCTTCCAAAAAAAAAAAAATAATAAACATGTTCGGTACATGTCGACGATAATCATCTAATTTACAATGTAAGATCCAACATTTTAATTCAATATTTATTGTTTTAGGGTTTCTGAGTAGAGTAGCTTACAAAACATGTACAAATATGTACAAATATCTTATGTCAAGATCACGAAGTATTAAAGTCATATCATTCAAGATTTAGAATACTTCATAGCAGAAAATTTAGATGGCAGAAAAATAATATTATATCAAAATTTATACTCGAACATGGTTGGTTCAGATAATTAAAAATAGAGTACATCAAGATACAATTATTTAATTTATATAATATTGTTATCTTTTATTAGTTTTATTACCCCAAGATTAAAATATTCAGGATAATACAATACTACACCTCTTAACATTATTTTATCCTTAGAATTACTGTTGTACCAAAACTATATGTTACGCTAACACATCTTATTAATTCAAAATTTAAAGTTCAAAATAAAATTTAGACTATTCAAAATGTCAGAATATTTTATATTCAATATTCTACATCTTAAGTTCTAAGTCATTCAAATTCAGATGTCACTAATAAAGTTTATATTTTAGTATATTCTTAAATACTATAATGGTAACAATAATGACAGTATTACCAATTCATTTTTAATATATTCTATAAATTCTCGAAGACGAGTAAGCGACTTTTGTCTGTGAAACTAAGACATCAAAGACATACGAAACTGACTTCAGATTGCATAAACGTGTATCATAAACTAACTAAATAATACTAAGTTACAGACATGACAAGGTAATTGGGAATGAATCAAATTAAATTTAAATGCAATCAAAACCAAATCAAACATGTCGGAATTCGAAATACCAGAACGTAAATGGATTCAGATATGCACCAATCTACACAATAAGGACCCAAAGACGCATATATGTTCATATAATTCACGATTATGTTCATGAGCGTAATTGTCAATCACTTTACATTAGTGTCCTATTTGTCCTCTCGTCATACATCTCGATGACTTATCCAAATTGTAACGCAGACAAAGAGACGATAAAGGAATCAAAGTCAAATGTTATACATCTAAGAAATATCGTCATGATAACTACAGTAGGTGTGTTTATTCTGATTAAACATAAAACTTATATGAAACACCTCTTGAAGCACGAATGGTAGCAAGGTTCTTATGGCGTGTGATCGAGGTCGCTCGATGTCATACTCCCTTCAATACCGCAATCCACCATGTACCATGTTCTGAGTCATTTCCTAAATTCGATAATTAAACCACAACTACTCGATATAGTCAAGATACATTTAATAACTCTACTATTTTTATTTCAAGATACACAACAAAACTATTTACTTTAATTAAACATTTGGATTTAATCGAGACTAATAATTATCGAATTTAATAACATATATTTATTTGATAAAAATAACAATTGTTATACAATTGGAAAATTTATATCTAAGAAAAAAAGTAACTTAGATAACCTAGATATTAAAATAAAGTATTGAGGACTTTATTGAAATTTTGTAAACCGATATGGAATCTGAAACAAAAATTGATGCTAAAACAAATAATGAGACAGACAATTAAAACATGTGGTGACACATGTGCAACTGAATACAAAATCTTAATCTAAAATAAAAACTAAAATTGGCACTAAGACAAATAATAACAGAAACCCGATGTGGATATTGTGTCAAACACTTACAACCGATACAGAAAAAGAATCAGTTATTGAAAATAATCAAAGGCAAATTCAATCGCGATTGACAAAAGAATTGTCTCAAGCAGATAGACCTATTATCTACCCATTACCTTATTGATTTAGTTTTTAAGGTTTAAGTTCTCTAAGGATAGAGCGAGCATTTGCTCTAATACCTATAAGAATGATACGTCACCCGACTAGGGCTAACGTAGACATAGTTTTATAGGTATCGAATCCATAACATTAAATAAAAAGAATCTCAATTACAATTTATCAGATTACATAATAACCAAAGAATCCAAGTCTTCAACTTCTTTTAACGCTCCTCACCACACTCATTTGCCCAAATTACTTGTAAAAACAAATAAGAAAAACACAAAAAGAAAAACAATTGTAATTACATTTTATTAGATTACATAATAACTAAAGAATCTAGGTCTCTAACTTCTTTTAACATTCCTCACTTATTTGCCAAATATTCCCAGATTACACCTGTAAAACAAATAAGAAAAACACAAAAAAGAAAACTACATCTAAGCAAAAAGTTGCTCGGTAACGATGGAATAAATAGTAAAATTGAAGACCAATTAGTGGAAAGCAAAACATAACAGAATTGAGACTAAACTGAAACGAACACTGAAACTATATTCAATACTCAGACCAATACGAATGCCTACACTGATACTTAAATGACACAAACACTGATACAGATATCGAAAACATAACCAAACGCAACACTAATATTATACTACTGGTATGGATACAAGCCTAACAAATAAACTAACACGAAAACTTATTCGAATTAATACAAAATTGATACGAAAACAAAACTCATATAAATGCAGAATTTCTAACAAACCCAGTCCCAGAATTTGACGACTGATACATCGTTGACTATGACTATGACAACTAGACAACTTTTCTTTTATAAATAACATCGTTTCATAACGCTAGGATTTCTAAAACAAAATACTAGCGTTCTAAACAAAATTAGTGACAAAATTGTCCTTCTTTAAAAAACATTAGGAATTAATCAAAATCTACTATTTATATAACAAGATAAATTGAACAGTCGCCGGAGAGCTCGACGAATCGGCCTTATCGGAATAGTGCGAGTAGGTTCCTGACTAATCGTCGGTACTTACCTCTCCCCCTATCCTGTGTAGATCCTGATTCCATTCGCCTCAGGGACTGTTGCGGTGAGGGATAGGCGCCGGTGTGCTCGACGAGGAGGATTTCATCGGAATAGTGTGTAAGGTTATCGACTAACCGTCCGGGATAACCTTTCTCCCTATCCTGATCTGATTCCGATTCCATTCGCCGCTGGGTCTGTCATCGGTGAGTATAATTTTCATAGCTTTCTCTCAGTCTATATACGGTTACTTGATTGCTTAGTCGGTCTGATACCGATCGCGGCTATCATTGATAGTTTAGCTAGATCGGTTCGAATCCGGTTAACCTTTTAAAGTACCGTCAACATGGCGAGAGAAGAAGGAGAGATATATGAAGGAGGAGGAAGTAGTTCCGGCAATAATGCTGGGTATAACAAGGAGAACCGACCAAGCAATGGTAATGAAGAGGAGCTGAAAGCGGAACAAGCAACAACCTTTTACGTGTCGAACATACACCCAAGGTTAACTAATGGGGAACTTTGGATGGAATGTAGGAGTTATGGGCATCTCGTCGACGCCTACATTGCCAAAAAACTGGATAAACGAGGTCTAAGGTTTGGCTTTTTAAGATTTGCAAAGGTAAAGAATGAGACAAAAATGGTTAAAGCGTTAAACCAACTCTGTTTCGATGGGTGGAAGATCAGAGCAAACGTGGCGAAATTCGTAAAGATTAACAAAAAACCAGTTCATGTGCCGAGAAAGGAATGGGTCAGAAAGACAAATACTAGTGCACCACAGGAAATCCAAAAGCCAAATTTCTATGGTAATAAGGTGTCTTGGGCAGACATAGCAAGAGGAAAAAGGCCAGAACCGAAAGAAGATACAACGCTAAGATTTGCAAACGAATCGGAAGCATACAAAGAGTGGAATAAGAAAGCGGTGGTGTGTGAATTCCATAATATAAAGCAGCTAAAAGAAGCGGATAAATGTGCAGAGGAGTTAAAATTGGACAAAGGAATTATTCGGTATATCGGTGGACTAAGTATAATAATCACGTTCAAAGAGGTGAAGGATATGGAACTGTTCGTTAATGAAAAGAAACAAGAAAAGGAGAAGTGGTTCTGTAAGGTCAAAATATGGGAAGGACAGATACTACCCTATCAACGTGTTGCATGGCTTATGATAAGGGGAGTTCCTATTCAGCTATGGATGAGAGAGGTGTTAAACATGATTGCGGAAAGGTACGGCAGTATAATACAATATTCGGAAGCTGACAAATATGACTTGAATCTACAGTTTGACGTAGTCGGTGTGCTGGTCGACCATGGCTTTAGTATCAAAGAAGAATTACCAGTAGAATGGAAGAATCAGGTGTTCAAAGTATGGGTCACGGAGATGGAGGAATCATGGATACCGGGTTGCATAATAAAAAAAATAGTGGTGATCACAGAGGCACCGGAAAACCAAGGCACAAGCAGTCACGGGACAAACGAACATTATGAAGCCCCACATAAGTCGCCGGAAAAAATGGTAGTGGATAAATCAACAGGCGAATGTTCACCGGAAAAAAAAACGGCGGAAGATGTTCCGTCTCCGGTAGGGGTAAATGAAAAGTCCAACAGGCAAGAGGAAACGGAACAGTCGGGTAGGTACAATGGTATCGAAGGTCAAATTCCCAACAATGATTCGACAGTTTACAAGGAAACATTTAATGGGGAATGTGGGTTTCCCAAGAAGATAGGAGAAAAAAAACAATAACACTGGGGAGGATTTTATTCAAAATAGTGGGGCCGGTCCGACAAAAGGAAATGAACTACACAATAGTGGGCCGAGTTTGGGTGTACAAGATGGGCCATCCAGGGGCCAACAAAAGAAGAAGAAACGAAAAAATTTAGCTTCTGCCATAGCCCAAAAACTGAAACCCAATCCAAAAATTAATAAGGGGAAGCTTCCAGATATAAATTTAGAAGTGCCAGATCAATCAAGAATCCAACCACGTCACAAGATACCTTTGAAGATGAAGAAAAAAAGCAAAAAAGAAGTAAGAATCCAAAAGGTTATAGATGATCTTTTTTATGACGACATCGGAGGAACGGTGCCAGATGACGGATTTTATTCCGACTGGGAGGACGAATCGCAATCCGGTGATACACTAGTACAAGATACTCAGACCAGGGAGAACGGTAGAACAATGGAAACAGTATCAGAGGAAGACGTTGGGGAAGAAATACGGCAAACAACGAAAATCGGAACAATCGTAGGTGTCGATCTGAATGGAAAAGAAGATTTAATCAAGAAGACGATCGAAGAAGAACTGGTGGAAGCAGGTAAACAATGAATTTTGGAACATTTAATATAAAAGGAGCAGGTGGGGCGGGTAAAGCAAAGGCAGTAAGAGAGCTTTTGTCAAAATACGGGTTAAGTTTCGTAGCGGTTCAGGAAACACTGTTTAGAGAATTACCGGATAGAGTGATAAAAAGGTTCTGGGATAATTTAGCTTTCGATTACGTTAAAGTAAACGCAGAAGGAAGATCAGGTGGATTGTTGTCAATATGGAACCCTGGGGTTTTTAAAAAAGACTCGGAAGTCGTAAACCAGAATTTCATACTAATTAGAGAAAGGTTAACAGGGGAACTGGTGGACTTAATTGTTGTTAATGTGTATGCCCCTACGGCACAGAGCAGCAGAAGACAATTGTGGAATGAGTTACTGATGCTAAAACAGTCAATCCAAGGTCAATGGATCATCCTAGGTGACTTTAATGAGGTATGTGTCCCTGAAGATAGGTTCAATTCGCATTTTGATGCTGGGGGTGCACTATGTTTTAACAATTTTATAAGGAACGTGGGGCTACAAGAGTATAACATGGGCGGGAAGAAGTACACTTTTATGTCAGGGGATGGAAAGAATCTGAGTAAAATAGATGGTGTATTAGTATGTGACGAATTTATGATTAGATGGCCGGAAGCTAAGTTGACCGCGTTAAACAGGGAAGTGTCGGACCACAGTCCTCTAGTGTTAATAACAACCGCAAACAACTTCGGACCAATCCCGTTCCGAGTCTTTAATAGTTGGTCGAGTGCACCGGGGTACGATGCTGCGGTTAAAAAAGGATTGGAAAAGGGGTGTGAGTCTAAATTCAAGGACGAACATTTGGCAGTAAAGTTTAAAGCAATAAGAGAAGAATTGAAAACATGGCGAAACCAAGAAAAAGCAAAGGAAGAGGAGATGATGGCAATAGCTACTGAAAGTGTAGAAAAACTAGAAATGGAAGCGGAAAATAGAAGCCTCACGGAACAAGAGATAGAATCTTGGCAAAGCTACAAAAGAATTATAAAAGAATGGCATAAGGCGAGAGTTAAAGATTTTATGCAGAAATCACGGGTTAAGTGGATTGAGTTGGGAGACGAAAATACGAGTTTTTTTTTCATGCAATAGTTAATAGTCACAAGGTACGAAACCGGGTCAACGGGTTGTGGATAGATGGCGAATGGATATCAGATGCAAATACCATTAAGGAGAAGTTTAGATCAGCCTTCAAAGAGAAATTTGAAGAACCGGTATTGTCAAGACCAAGGATGGGAATGGAAGGTTTTAGTAGATTATCAGAAGGAGAAAGAAATGGCCTCATAGAACAGTTCAAAGAAGATGAAGTAAGGAACGCAATATGGGAATGTGGGGGAGATAAAGCCCCAGGACCTGATGGGATTACGTTTTCACTTATAAAAGATTATTGGGAGTTGCTGAAGCCAGGAATAATGGATATGATGATGCAGTTTTTCAACCACGGATCCATACACCACTCATGTAGTTCATCCTTCATAGCACTCATCCCAAAGGTAACCGACCCAATGGTTTTCTCCGACTTCCGACCTATTTCTTTAGTAGGGGTAGTCAATAAAATTATATCAAAAGTATTAGCTAATCGTTTGAAGAAAGTTATTAGTAGCATAGTCTCTAGCTCCCAATCAGCCTTCATATCAGGAAGGAATATAATAGACGGTCCGTTGATAGTAAATGAAATTATTGGGTGGGCAAAGAAAGCTAAAAAGGAGATTTTTGTTTTTAAGGCGGACATCGAAAAGGCCTATGATACGCTAAATTGGAAATTCTTAATTTCCATTTTATCGCATATGGGATTCCCGCCAAAATGGAAGAACTGGGTAATGGGAATTTTGTTCACCGGGAGGGGATCTATCCTTGTAAATGGGGCACCAACGGGTGAATTTCTATATAAAAGAGGGCTTAGGCAAGGAGATCCACTTTCCCCCTTTCTCTTTATTATAGCGATGGAAGCGCTACATGTAATGATGACGAGGGCTGAAACAGAAGGTATCTTCTCGGGGGTGAAACTAGCGGGTGAAAATTTAATTATAACACACTTATTATTCGCGGACGATTCGATTTTTGTTGGTGAATGGGGGGATGAAAATATCAATAATCTGAAAAGAATTTTAAGATGTTACCACCTTGTTTCCGGTTTAAAAATAAATCTGAAAAAAAGCCAGCTCTTTGGAGTTGGAGTGGGAGAGGAAGAGGTTGTAATGAAGGCTGAAGCTCTTGGTTTCAAACCGGGAAAGTTTCCATTTACGTATTTGGGTCTAAGAGTCGGGGCAAATATGAACCGGATTCACAATTGGAAGGAAGTTATAGATACCTTTAATAGACGGCTATCGAATTGGAAAGCAAAATTATTGTCTTTTGCCGGCCGTGTCGTGTTGTTAAAAGCAGTCCTTGGAAGCCTACCGAACTATTATTTATCTTTGTATAAATGTCCAATGTCCGTCATAAAAGTATTAGAAGGTATAAGAAGAAAACTCCTATGGGGAGGGTGTAGCTCGAACAAAAAGATGAGGTGGGTTAAGTGGGAAAAAATTGTAGCAGCCAAAAAGTTTGGAGGACTCGGTGTGGGGAGCATTAGAGACTTAAATTTGGCTTTACTTGTCAAATGGTGGTGGCGACTAAAAATGGAGCCGCACCATTTATGGGTAAAAGTCATACAGGCCATCCACAAGAACAAGAGAAGAATTACCATGGTTCCATTAAAAAAAGATCTGAAAGGGATATGGAAAACAATAGTAGAAACAAAGAAGGATTTGACCAAAAGAGGGGTGGATATTGAAAGAAGCCTTACAAGCAAAATAGGTGTTGGTGACAAAACCTTATTCTGGATAGACACGTGGTACGGAGATAAACCATTAAAGGAAAAATTCCCTCTCATTTATCAACTCGCCAAAGAGAAAAGAGCAAAAGTTCAGGATAACTACACGAGACCTAACGGTGGAGTCTTATGGGATTGGGCATGGCATAAAACACCAAGTACTGATAATGAAAGACAACAGATGGAGGAATTGCTGGGAATGTTGAATCAAGTGAGATTATCGGAAAGAAGTGACTATTGGATATGGAATGGGGGAGAAAATCAGGACTTCTCGGTGAAAGTGGTAAGAAGTACTTTGGTACGGAACATAAATTTAAACGAAACAGCGGATGATTTTTTCTGGAATAATTGGGCAACACAGAAGTGCAGTATGTTCGTATGGAGAGCAATAAAAGGCAAAATTCTGACAGCAACAAAATTAAGAGAAAGAGGAGTCCCGGTTCCGAGCGGAATGCGTGGAGTATGCAACAGTGAAGAAGAAACACCGGATCACGTCCTTGTTAAGTGCAGGGTAGCCAGTGGCGGAACTAGAAATTTTTAACCGGGGGGTCGTAATAGAAAAAAAATTTATTCATAATTCATAGTATACACCAACTATTTTTTTTATCAATAGCCGGTAATTAACAATAAATCCTAAGCGTAATTTAAATAATAAATAGAAAAGCATAAAAAATAAGCAAATTAAAGTAAACTATTACTGTGATACAATAAAAAAAGTTAAACAATTAAAAAGAAAACCTATACAATAAATACTTACTTCATCTTGGGAAGTGTAGGCTGCAACTTTCAAGAATCAAAAATCAAAAAGGAAAAAGAAGTAAAAGCTATGTATGCTCAGAGCAGCCAGCTGCAGATTGTTTTCTATTTGTTGTTTTGAATACAAAATATTAGGATTTTTTTATTTTGTTTTTTATCTGGGCCTGTTACACGAAAAAATCCCATAAGTCCCTATCAAATATTACATCATGTCCAGAGCTGAACCACTTAACTTCTTCTCTACCAAAGTACCAGTTCGCCGGAGTTAATAGCGCCGCCGCCGGACCACCGCACCTTGGCCGGAAAACTTCAAGAATATTCTACTTTTTTTCTTTTAACTTTATATACTCTACGGGAGACAAACGAGGGGGTTAAACCTTTAAAAAAAATTCCGTCGCGTACTCCGTTTAAGGGAAAATACTCTACGGGAGACAAACGAGGGGGTTAAACCTTTAAAAAAAATTCCGTCGCGTACTCCGTTTAAGGGAAAATCCGGCTGGCTGGGGGGTCAACGGACCCCCCTGACCCCCCTGTAGATCCGCCGATGAGGGTAGCGGAAAACGTCTGGGAACAAGTCAGCAAGTGGGTTAAAATGGATACGGCATCAAAACCAGCCACACTCGCAGAGGTATTCAGTTCGCTGAACGATTTCAACTGGCCAAAGGCGAAGAAGAAAGCGGTACACGCAATATTTCTGTTAACAACTTGGGTTATTTGGGAAAATAGAAATGAAAAAATATTCAGATCAAGAGCCGGCGAGACATACAGAATGATCGAAGAAATTAAAGAAGAATCGTATCATTGGATGAAACAAAGATCAAAGGTGCACTTGGAATCATGGGAAAAATGGCTTTACTTCTCTTGGTGACTAGATCGTACTGTATGAAAATGTTTCTGATACTTTGTTTGTTTTCTTACAATCTTGTCTGTTTGCTTTTGTAGTATCTGGATATTATAGCTCCTTGCTATGATTCCAGTTGGTTTTGTTGTTTGATTAATAAAAGGCCCCATCTTGCTATTCAAAAAAAAAATATAACAAGATATTTTTCACATCCATCATCCTTAAATAAGAGTTGAACAGCAACTACTGAAAATTAATTGAAGGTTAAAGTTAAGGTCATCATTAATATAGTAGTAATCTTTACTCATTATAATATTTTTTTTCTTTGAAGAAGCAAATTACATTTAAATATTTAATGCACAACTAACTAAAAGCAAAAACATAAACGGACACAACATTGATATTGTACTGACAGATATTGGTATAGATACTAAAAACAAATGCGTACACAAGCTTAAAAGCTAAACTAATACGGAAACTCATTCGAATAACACGGAATTGATACAGAAACAAAACTCATACAAACGCAGAATTTCTAACAAACTCAGTCTAGAATTTGACACATAGACCGGTACATTGATGACTATGAGAACTAAACAACTTTTCTTTTATAAATAACATTGTTTCATAGATTTCTAAAACAAAATAAGTGACAACTATTCTTCTTTAATAAACAAAAGGATTTGATCAAAATCTACTATTTGTATAACAATATATTTTTTCAGATCTATCATCTTTAAGTAAGAGTCGAGCAGAACTTGAAAATTAATTGAATGTTAAAGTCATGGTCAGTTATCTTTTTCTCTAAGTCATTAATCACATATAATTACTCATTATGATTATATTTTCTTTGAAGAAGAAAATAACATCAAAATATTTAATGCACAATTAACTAAAAGAAAATTACATTTGATTTATCAATTTAGTTAGATTACCACATCAAATAAAATAATTATTAAATGCAACCATCGGTTTAAATGTACTCACAATTTTCATTTCCCTAAATGACGGAAAACAAACATGAACTTGTTATGGAGTATTAGACGGTGTTGAAGTTTTATTTAGACGGGGTTAAAGCAATAACACCGTCTTAAAATCAATATCCATATGACCGTTGTGCTGTTTTGATTAAAATATTCAAGAAAATTCAAAAAAAAAACTCCGTCTAATGCTTAAACACCGTCTTATACTATTTTATGCAACCTTTAGACGGTGTTGTCTTGAACACCGTCTTATAAACAAGAAATATCAACATTAGGGACGTGTTTTGGCAACTTAGATGAGAGTTTGGCCCTTGATCAACAAAATGATCCAATGGTTGGTGTTATATCTTGATATATCCCCCCTAGGGGGTGTTTGGGATTCCTTCTCAAAGATGACTTATTAACTTATATAAGTCATAAGTGAGAAGTTATAAATTCTAACTTCTCGAAAATGACTTCTTAACTCACAAAATCCTTCAAAATAAGCTAAGCCAAACACTAAAAAAACAACTTATTAACTTTTACAAGTCAATAAGTCATAAGTTGCTCCAAAATAAACTAACCCAAACACCCCCCTAACATCAACAAAACCCTTAAGCCTCCTTTGCTTCCCACTCTCCCCCCAAATTGCTTCCCGCTTTCCCTTATACATCATTCAGTTGCAACAAGAGTGCCTGTCTTCAAAGAACTACATCCCACCGCTCGAAAGTCGTTCTAGGTTTCCACAGCCAATTTCGAATTCCAGGTTTCCCTTATCAACACTTTGCGTTTCAAGGTTTCCTTTGACGATTTCTCTGATCTGATTGTCCAATTTCGAAACCCACTGGTAACTGCAACCATCAAAAAACCCGATTGTTCCTTACGAAACACCCAAAACGAAAGGCGGCGATTTGATGAGAAATAACTATCTGTAAGTAGAAAAATTCTCCGTTTGCTTGCTAAATATGTAATTGACTCAACGGAACCATGTACACATTCCTTCGTTTGCTTAGCTTTGTATCTGTAAGTAGAAAAATTGAATAATTTGATTGAATGTTAAGTTTGTTCATTGATCTGTCAGTATTCATTTCAGTTTGATGGAGTCCTTTTGGTCAGTGAATTTATTATTGCTTTAGATTTTGTTTAGTGGTTGAGGCATAATAATTCACAAGTTATCTTTTCTTTGTTTTTACAGAAGGTTTATGGATCTAGAATGTAAATTATGGAAGGCATCTGTTGCAACAATATGAGTTTGAGCAAATAGGTACGCGAAATTGTTGTTTCAAGTTTTAATCTTTGTTTTGATTCCCATTATTTACATTACATGTACCATCTTCGTTTCTTAAAAGGATGCAAATTGGGTGGTCGGGTAACGTGTTAGAACATGTAATTTCTGGTATGGGTTTGAAATGGGTTAGGTTGACCCCAAACACTTCTTATCCGGTATATATAATATTTTATAAATGATTTCTCCATCAAATATGATGCGATGCATAGTCCACAACACGAGTTAGTTTGTTTTTTTTTTCCTCTTTTGGGATGGATCACATTGATGCGATTAGGGGTGTAAACGAGCCGGGCCGAGCCCGAGCTCGACCAGGCTCGAGCTCGGCTCGTTAAGTTTATATGAAGCTCGAGCTCGAGCTCGGCTCGGTTCGAGCCTACTTCTTTGAGCTCGAGCTCGGCTCGCGAGTAAAACCCAAAGCTCGAGCTTGGCTCGACTCGGCTCAAACTATTTTGAGAACAACCTTAAACGAGATAAAACCTCGGCTCGAGCTCACTTCAACATCACTTAAACGAGCCAAAGCTCGACTCTAGCTCGGCTCATCAATGCTATCATCATTATTACTATATTATATATAAAAAAATTAAAATTTTGTATGGGCTTGTTTAGGCTCTAAAATTTTGTATGGGCTCGTTTAGGCTCGCGAGCCTAAACAAGCTTTGTATTTCAAGCTCGAGCTCGGGCTCGATAACAAAAACGAGCTCTATTTCAGGCTCAGGCTCGAGCTCGGGCTCGTTAAGGCTCGGCTCATTCGAGCTATTAACCGAGCCGATCACGAGTAGCTCTCGAGCCTCTGGGCTTGTTTACACCCCTGGATGCGATGCATAGTGATTATTGTGGTTGTAATTTTCAATCATTGATACGAATAGGGAGTTTATTTTAAGGGTAGTCAAGGAGGTGTTATGATGAAAGACAAATTGAAACTGGTCCAATTCCTGTTCTACTTGGGTGTTATAATTTATAAATATGATACAATGGCCTTTTCTTTATGGTTAGCATTGTACTCAATTGGGGATGATGATGATTACCAAAAATTACATAAACTTGAAGAGACCACTGCTGACTATGTTCCCAACGGTATCATTGTGAGTCAGCCTTAATCGCCCCTAACGATTTTACACTATTTACACAATATTTAATATTTGGATTATTTTTTCATGTAGCCAAGGTGGTGTGTTTTGTAATTCTTTTGAGTTTTTAACATCTGATCCAAGTAGAAATCCAAGTCGTTCCCTTTTTTTTTTGAAATGAAGAACTGGATTAAGTGCACACAGTAATGACTTTGATTTAAGCTGTTTTGACTTTGTTTCTTGATTATGGCTAGGCGACATGGATTGGAACTTCCTGCTCATATTTTCAGGTTTGAGCTTTGTGCTTAACTCGATATGCTATTTGTGTGTGTGTTTTCTCCAATGCGCAAATTATGGTTATTATTCAGCTTCAAATGTAGATTAATGTAAGAGATTTGACTTTACAGAATTTAGTGATGCTCAGTTTTACCCAACCCAATTTGGCCAGTTTCAACCCAACCCAACCCATTTCACCTTGTTAATAACAGGTCATGTGGGTGAATCGGTAACTGTACATATTTGACAACTATGATTGTATTGGCTTACAATGGGTTCTCATTATGTTATTAAACTTGTAGGAACCTCTACTATCATCTTAGAAAGTATTTGGTGTAAATGAGCTCTTTCTACCACTTCAAGGACCTTTACTTCTTAACTTAACTTGAGTTCAAGTTATCCGACCAAGTTTGGAAAGTATTTGACTAAGTATCTGATGAAGAAGCGGATGATGACACGGATATGACGTACAATTATTACATTTTTATATGTTAGGTAGTTTTATGACGTGTTTGTGAATTGTGACTTAAAACGAACCCGGATTGTGACGTTTGTGACGTTTATGCTTATGTTTTTTTTTTTTTTGAAAGGCAACCATTTATGCTTACATTTATGCTTATTAGTTTATGTTTATTTAGTTTTTGTGTGTCGTGAACCGGAAATTGGCAAGTTTGTATTGAACATCAAGAAAAAAAAACGTTTTTTAAGCATCAGCGACGACAGGGAAATAGTGACGATTGCGACGACATGATAACAGTGACGATTTATATCATAATATCAAAAGACGGTGTTCATCAAGTTTATCAAATTGAACACCAAAAGACGGTGTTCATCAAGTTTAAGCCGGTGTTCAAATTGAACACCGTCTAATAAGACTTGATTTTAAACCGGTGTACTTTAAGACGGTGTTGAAAACACCGTCTTAAAGACAGACAATTAAAACATGTGGTGACACATATTCAACTGAATACAAAATCTTAATCTAAAATAAAAACTAAAATTGGCACTAAGACAAATAATAACAGAAACCCGATGTGGATTTGTGTCAAACACTTACAACCGATACAGAAAAAGAATCAGTTATTGAAAATAATCAAAGGCAAATTCAATCGCGATTGACAAAAGAATTGTCTCAAGCAGATAGACCTATTATCTACCCATTACCTTATTGATTTAGTTTTTAAGGTTTAAGTTTTCTAAGGATAGAGCGAGCATTTGCTCTAATACCTATAAGACTGATACGTCACCCGACTAGGGCTAACGTAGACATAGTTTTATAGGTATCAAATCCATAACATTAAATAAAAAGAATCTCAATTACAATTTATCAGATTACATAATAACCAAAGAATCCAAGTCTTCAACTTCTTTTAATGCTCCTCACCACACTCATTTGCCCAAATTACTTGTAAAAACAAATAAGAAAAACACAAAAAGAAAAACAATCGTAATTACATTTTATTAGATTACATAATAACTAAAGAATCTAGGTCTCTAACTTCTTTTAACATTCCTCACTTATTTGCCAAATATTCCCAGATTATTACCTATAAAACAAATAAGAAAAACACAAAAAAGAAAACTACATCTAAGGAAAAAGTTGTTCGGTAACGATGGAATAAATAGTAAAATTGAAGACCAATCAGTGGAAAGCAAAACATAACAGAATTGAGACTAAACTGAAACGAACACTGAAACTACATTCAATACTCAGACCAATACGAATGCCTACACTGATACTTAAATGACACAAACACTGATACAGATATCGAAAACATAACCAAACGCAACACTAATATTATACTACTGGTATGGATACAAGCCTAACAAATAAACTAATACGAAAACCTATTCGAACTAATACAAAATTGATACGAAAACAAAACTCATATAAATGCAGAATTTCTAACAAACCCAGTCCCAGAATTTGACGACTGATACATCGTTGACTATGACTATGACAACTAAACAACTTTTCTTTTATAAATTACATCGTTTCATAACGCTAGTATTTCTAAAACAAAATACTAGCGTTCTAAACAAAATTAGTGACAAAATTGTCCTTCTTTAATAAACATTAGGAATTAATCAAAATCTACTATTTATATAAGAAGATATTTTTCAGATCCATCATCCTTAAATAAGAGTTAAGCAGCAACTACTGAAAATTAATTGAAGGTTAAAGTTAAGGTCATCATTAATACAGTAGCTATCTTTACTCATTATAATATTTTTTTTCTTTGAAGAAGCAAATTACATTTATTTATTTAATGCACAACTAACTAAAAGCAAAAACATAAACGGACACAACATTGATATTGTACTGACATATATATTGGTATAGATACTAAAAACAAATGCGTACACAAGCTTAAAAGCTAAACTAATACGGAAACTCATTCGAATAATACGGAATTGATACAGAAACAAAACTCATACAAACGCAGAATTTCTAAGAAACTCAGTCTAGAATTTGACACATAGACCGGTACATTGATGACTATGAGAACTTAACAACTTTTCTTTTATAAATAACATTGTTTCACAGATTTCTAAAACAAAAAAAGTGACAACTATTCTTCTTTAATAAACAAAAGGATTTGATCAAAATCTACTATTTGTATAACAATATATTTTTTTCAGATCTATCATCTTTAAGTAAGAGTCGGGCAGAACTTGAAAATTAATTGAATGTTAAAGTCATGGTCAGTTATCTTTTTCTCTAAGTCATTAATCACATATAATTACTCATTATGATTATATTTTCTTTGAAGAAGAAAATAACATCAAAATATTTAATGCACAATTAACTAAAAGAAAATTACATTTGATTTATCAATTTAGTTAGATTACCACATCAAATAAAATAATTATTAAATTTGTATTATTGTAGTCACAACTTTCATATTAAGCTATAAATGCAACCATCGGCTTGAATTACTGTACTCACAATTTTCATTTCCCAAAATGACGGAAAACAAACATGAACTTGTTATGATGGTACCACTTGTGATCACCATTTCAATAGTGATGTTGGGTGTTCTGTTGTACAAATTGACACTTTCGTCCTCCTTGCGTTCGCCACCATTACCACCGGGCCCTCGTTCATTGCCGGTTGTAGGGTACCTTCCATTTCTTGGTCGTGATCTACACAAAGAGTTTACTAACATGGCCCACGCTTATGGACCCATCTTTAAATTCTATCTTGGAAGCAAGCTTCATGTGGTGATAAACACCCCGGAGCTAGCAAAGGAGGTGGTTCGTGACCAAGATGAGACTTTTGCTAATCGCGATCTTACAGTTGCGGCCTCGATTATAGCCTACGAAGGACAAAATTTGATATTCTCCAAGAATAATGCAACTTGGCGCAACCTTCGTAAGATCTTTGTCCACGAGGTCTTAAGCAACAAGAATCTTAAAGCATGTAGTTCTTTCAGGAGGGATGAAGTTAGAAAATCTATCAAGAATGTTTTTAGTAAGATCGGGACCAATGTTGACATCCGTGAAATTGCTTTCTTGACTGAAGCCAATGTCATAACAAGAATGATTTGGGATAATGAATCATATATAGACGAAAAGGGTTTCAATCTCGGAGTCGAGTTACAAACGATGGCGTCGAACATCACCAAAATTTTGGGACATCCAAATTTGTCAGATTTCTTCCCTACTCTTGCTTGGTTTGATCTACAAGGTGTTGAGAGGAACATGAAGAAAGAAGTTAAGAAGCGTGATCAAATTTTTGAGAGCATCATCGAAGATCGAATCAAATCTAATAACAAAATGTCACCAGATGGAATTCGACACGAAGAAAATAAAGACTTTTTACAAATCCTATTAGATCTCAAGGACCAACAAGATCTTAACATGACACAAGTAAAAGCACTTCTCTCGGTAAGATTTGTTCCTCAACATAATAATCTATGCAAATAGTTTTACATTCTTCATATATGGTCAGATGCCCCAAATCCCAATATTCGTCAGTGATGCGCTGTTATCCCTCGATAATGGATGTTGGTAATCCCTCTGTGTAATCTTTACCCGCACATTTTGTTTTTCTCCATGACCCTTCACCACTGACGGTCCCATCCTTCACTAAGACGCGTATGAGGTCGTATGATTTGTAGTGATGCTTAGCTTGAGTGTAACTAATGTTATTTTGGTCCCCTTGTAAGGAAAACTATCATATTTAACCCTTTGTCGTATTAGGACTTTATGATTGCAGGAACAGAAACAACGACCACACTGATAGAATGGGCGATGGCGAATATTATGCAGAATCATAAAGTTTTGAAAAAGATTCAAGAAGAATTGGTTGAAATTGTTGGACTAAACAACATGGTTGAAGAATCACATCTCCCAAAACTACAATACTTGGATGCAACTATTAAGGAAACATTTCGGTTGAATCCTATAGTTCCTTTTCTACTCCCAAGGGCGCCGAGCAAGGATTGTGTGGTGGGTGGATACACAATTCCAAAAGGGTGTAGCATCTTTTTGAATGTTATATCAATCCACCGGAATGCTCAATACTGGGACAATCCCTTGGACTTTAATCCTGAGAGGTTCTTGGCTAACAAAGGTACAAACAAATGGGATTACAATGGAAATGATTTAAAGTTCTTCCCATTTGGATCGGGAAGAAGATTGTGCCCAGGTATTCCATTGGCTCAGAAAATGCAAATGTTTATCTTGGCTTCGCTCTTGCACTCGTTCGACTGGAGCTTGCCTAATGGTGAAGAGCATGACCTTTCTGAAAGTTTTGGTCTTACTTTAACGAAAAGAATACCACTCATAGCTATCCCATATCAAAGATTGCCTGATGCAAGCCTCTATATGTAATATTTTAATATTTGCCCATATGGTTAAAACTGTAATAAGAAAGACTAGAGACTTTGTCTTTCAACACAAGTACATCTTGTGGTTCATAGTGTATTTTTAAGGTAGTGTTTTTAAGGGTATGTTTTGCATGTGGCTTTTAGGAGCTTCTAGATTTAAGCTTTTAAAATCCAACTCAATAAAAAACTTTGTTTGGTTGAAGGAGCTTGAAGCTTTTGGTTGAACGCTCCTACTAGTAGCGTTTAGAAGAAGCTACAAGCTTTTAGGGAAAAAATGACGATTTTAACCTCTAAAGATAATGAACTTTTTAATGCATAAACTTTTTAAATTTTTAGTTATGTCAATTATGGTCATTTTATACATTTTATTAAAAGCTCCAGCTACTCTACCAAACACCAAATATATCTAAAAAACTACAGCTACCGGCTTCTAACCACCAGCCACCAGCCACTTTTGCCAAACATACCCTAAGAGTGATTATTGAAACTATTTTATTATTTTTCAAAACTATTATGGGTTGTAACCATGAATTCAAACCCAGAAAAACAAACCTGTGGTTGGAGACCAAGATTCAATCACTTATGTTGTTAATGTGTATGAAAATAAAATCGGGGTCTCTAACCCCGGGTTCATGGTGGTGTTACATTGATGTTAGTCAAGGGTTGGTTATAAATGTAACTTAGATCTTTTTTTTTAACGGCAAATTTGGATCACTGACGGACCATTGGAGTATCATCGTGCCACCAACGGAACCACCCGATCATATCCATCTCCACTAGGCATAATGCCTATATACCAATTCAGGAAGAAACCCAATAAATATGGGAAAACCCCCTTGTGGGAATCAAACTCAGGACCTATTGGTACCAAAGCTTTATCCCACCCCCAAGATGCCACTAGGCTATAAAGCCATGGGCAAATGTAACTTAGATCTAACCCCATCATCTTGACACTCGGTGTTCATTTTTTTTTACTTTGTGCACCATGTTCGCGATGTTAAAGTGTAAAATGATCAATTAAAACCAATGAGCAACCAAAATCCCCATCATGTGTAAGTAGTGGTGGACTCGGATATTATTTAATAAGGGGAGCGGAGATTTTTTTAGGGGTAGCAATAAGAGGTTTTAGTGAATAAGAAAAAAAATCGGCCTAGTTTGGGTAGGAATAAGAGTTTTTAGTGAATTTGATTAATTAAAAAAATACCCTTATTTTAAATAACTTAATAAATATCATAAAGCTTGTCATCTTCTCCAAAAATCTGCCGCATCGGAAATATCTTCAGGTGGGCGCCATTTACACATTTTTTTAAGTTTTAGTTAAAAGCATAGTCACATGGATCGCGGTACGCTCCGGTACGGGAACGTGATACGGGATCGCAATTCGTTAGGTCCCTAAAATCTGGGACGAAGGGGGTAGGCTCATTTCGGATCGTTTCGGTATGATGTACCATATCATGCGGTACAATGTACCAATTAAACTAAGTGCTATTATTTTGGATCATATTTCATAAGTAACTTCAAATTTCAAAACAAATTACATAACTAAGTGTTATTATAAGTTTAAGTATAAAATGTAAAGTAGTGAAGATAGAGAGGGTTAAATGTTAAAATACACAAACTAATTTTACTTTTTATATAAACTTTACAAGTTTTAGGGATTAAATGTGAACTAGTGAAAGATAGAGGGGCTAAAAGTTAAAACACCTAAACTTATTATATTAAAACCCTAGAAGGCTTAAAACGCAGGAAGCACCGCTGCTATTCCTGGTTTCAGACAGAAATTGCTTAAAACACATATATACTTAAAGATGCAAAAAAATGTGGTGCGCCCCCTCCTCCATGGAAGGTGGGCGTTCGCATATGAAGGTGCACAAATGGGCTATTATTAATAACTAGTTTCGGGTATGCAGTCAGTTCCAGATTCGCTTTTGATGGATGGAACCGGGTATTGCTATAGGTTGGTTTGGCTCCGGGCAGGAAAAAAAACCATACCCTATATACTCGAGTTTGGGTAGACTATAGAACCGGTTCTTAACAAAACGAGTATTAAAATAGTATTGGAGTTGGATTACTAGTTTGACTAAAAACATCAATAGAAAATTGTATGATTACTAGTTTATAATAATCATTTGTCTTACGATTAAGTTTTAGTTATTAGGTTAAGATATAATAGAAAGTTGTATTTTTGTAGGATGCCTAAAAAGTCATTCTAGTCACTAGATTGTGTAATGGGCGGCTAAGAATAAATGAGGGGATTCACAACTCAAAAAGAGGGACCTAACTTGAATTAAGGATATTATGGTTCATTCAAGATAATAAATTCTCTCTCTTCTACTTCCACCATTTTTTAAAAACATTAATAACTGGTAGTCCATTTTAATGATAAGTGTTGAAAAGAAACTTCAAGAAAAACGTTAGTAGCTGGGAAGTGACTAATAACAGAACGAGTCAGCTAGACTCGATAACGATCAGCTATCGCAAAGATTAAAGCCATCTACCCAAAGCATGTGATTCATAGAGAGAATATTATCAATACATGTGAAGTCTCGCTGGTAATGAAAGACTCCAAGTGAATGTCTTCTAGAAGCAAATGAAGTTAGCACAAGTTGACAATTTGTGCACATACTTCAAAGGGATAAACTGCAAGTTGACAATTGGGATAAATAAACTATTGTTTATTTACCCCCCCCCCCCCCCCCCCCCAAGCTTGAACCTTTTTCCCTGTAAATAGCAATACAACCGAAGAAGGAAGACAACTGATTTGAAGAGAGCATTCAAACAGTTCAAAATCTTTTATCTCCTCCATCACCAAACCTAGAACTCAACTCTTCCATCTGGGTAGAATTTTTATGTATTTTAACTAGCAAACACATTTATTATTCATTAAACATTTACAATTTGAATAACATAAAAGTTGTATATCTCCAAGATTGTTGGGTATTGATTTCAATTTCCACATAGAACATTTGGTTAAATCTGTTTTATTGAAATAATTAATTGCTTTATTCATCGTTTACTGAATCTGGGACCAACAATAACTCTTTCATACAACATTATTTTAAAAAAAAATACACAAGAAAAACAAGTGTTTTTTTATCTTTAAAATGAGTATTCTATTGCTGTACTTTTGAAAAAAGAAATAAAAAACTCAGATGAGTAAAACACAATGAATTGAAATATGGTGATACGGCGTGGCAGCAGACCAACATTACATGCACATGATATACGGAGAGAACACCAATACAATCATTAGACAAACTGACATATTCCTTACGAATTTTGATCATGGATATTTTGAAGGAGTGTTGTGCAGAGGAGGTGGTGGTGAATGGGGTTTTGATGGAGGTTAAAGTTGCAGTGGGGCTTTTGTGTGGTGATAATAATGTTGTCTGTGGTGGATCAAAATACTCTTCACCCTTATTTTTATACTTTGTGTAAGACCAAGATGCATTCATAGACTTCCTACAAAGATCAAACTTCATATTTTATCATTGAGCTTGGTTATTATTTTATCATAAAAAAACATAAAGAACAAAAGAGATAAATGTAAAATAATATGGAGAAAGAGAGGCACATACCCGTTTAGAACAAGAAGTTATGAGAAAATATTATGACATGAACATATGGGTCGTTGTATTTTAGTAATGTGATATGTATAATCATATCAAAACTATAAATCTATTTTTTTTTTTACTATTTTAGTTAAGCATAGTTTACGGGTCTTTTGTATTTTCTATTTCTATATGTCTAAACACACCGAGTTGCTTGTAAGATACTCAAGATCAGCTCCGCTAAAAGCTTGAATCGAGTAGAGTTAAACAAGCCCGAGCCTAAAAAGTGTGTTTGTTAAACACGCCTGAGCATGAGCTTTTTTCCTAATTTTAGGCTTGAGCAGGCTAGCGAGTATTAAACTACTATTAAGTTAAAAATAATTGACTTAATATTAACCGACAAAATACATGTTAATTTAATTAGTATAAATATCTGATTTGTTTTAATGAAATAGGTGTAAAGGTGTACAAATCAATTAGCAATTAATAACCAGCCCAATTCGAACTTTATAAATAAGACCATGTGCTGTGAGCGTCATTCGCCTACCACATCAACAATATCAGCACCCACACAACATTATACAAGGGCGTGAAATTTGGGTGGCGGTGTGAAGGCCATCACGATTCACATGTGTAAGGCACGAGCTGTGTTTTTTTAGTTATCTACTAAGGGGCTGTTTGGCAACATCTGAATGGTTAAGTGCTAAACCAGTAAGAGGTCTGGACCATTAAGTGCTGAATCAGTAAGATGTCTGAACCATTAAGAGCCAGTATAATGCTTAACCTTTCAGAGGCAAATGTCTGACCAATTCAGATTAGAGGTCTTAACCATTCAGACTATGTATAAATGTTAATCATTCAGAGGCAAATGTCTGAACCATTCAGACATCTGCTCGTGAAACAAACAGTCTGAACCATTAAGTGTTGAGCCAGTAAGCAGTCTGAACCATTAAGAGCCTCATTAATTAAGAGATAAACAAACAGCCCCTAAGTATATTAAAACAAAACATGTTTAGGCCACTTGGCAGTATCTTAAACATGTTATTGCCACGTGGCAATGAATACTCCTTATTGATTTTGTTTGGCGGTAAAAGCTTTTTCCTCTCAGTAATTCCTATTATTTCCCTTTCCTTTTCAGCCATATCATTCACAAACCATGATTCTCATCTATCTGTGATTCATCTCAGGGATTCTCATCTATCTCTGTTCCTTTCACAAACACTAAATCTATACTAGGCGTGTCTTTCTCTTTCACCTCATATTTGTCGTCTGTATATGTGATCTGAAGTAACAAGGTTTGGTTTCTTCAAACCCTAAAATTGATTGCTATTTGTTTAAGCTTGAAGATCTGAAGTCGGGCTTGAAAGGATTAAAGCATCTTGCCTGAGGCATGCAAGCAAGTGCTAGAGTTGTTGTGTTAATCTTCACATGGAAAACCCAATTAAGAAACACAACCACAATGATATGTGCACTTTTGTTATTGAGTTGTTGGCTTATTATCACCTTTTTACAGGGTTTAAACATCACTTCATTTTGTCGATGCTAGCGGTGTTGGCTCAGGAGCTCCGCCTCTACAAGTTTCTGGCGGTTGATACCGATAAAGGCTTCTCTCCTTTTCAAGTAGATTATACCGAAATTGTCTGTGATCAACCGTCGGAAAAGTTCAATCCCAATGATGGCGATGGTCTCCACATGATTTTTACTAAAAGGTCTTATGAGCTTTTTGCTTATTCAGGTATTTAATTGATGCATTATAACTTTACATATTTAATTCTCCATTTTGACTTGATTCTACCTTTTGACTCTGCACAATCAAGTTTGTTGTTCTATTTTAGGGTTATTGGATTTAATCACCCCCAACTATTGGCTATTACCCGCTGCCACCCCTAACTATCACTTTGACACCTGCCACCCCCAACTTAACACTTACTTTGTTCTATCACCACGTCGTTAACTGATTACTAACTTTTGAGCTTGTTACTATACTTTTGGGGGTGTCCAAAGATTCCTAAAACCTTCCTAGGATCCATATGACACCCCCTAACAACATCAAAAGTTGGTGATCAGTTAACGACGTGATGACAGAACACGCTAAGTGTTAAGTTGGGGTGACAGGCGTCAAAGTTATAGTTGAGGGTGGCAGCGGCCAATAGCCAATAGTTAGGGGTTATTAAATCCAATAACCCTTGATTTTATAACATGTTTTTATTTTTTGGTTCCTATAATAAACTTAAATATGAAAGGGGATAGAAAACTAATACTTTCTTTTGTCTACATCACCCAATATTTCAAGAATATTACTTTCGTTTGTGTAATTACATTTTTAGTAGTACAACTCTGAAATATCTAGATTGCGTCATATTGTTGATAGATCAATTTCTCATAATTATTTTAATTTAAACTCAAGATACTAATTGTATGCAGTTCATGCACACTGGTTAAATATTAAAGTGTTTCACACCATCTGCAACAAAACTTATTGCTCAAGGAAGAACATCATTTTAAGCAAATTATCTCATGGATGCATTCTAACTCTTCTTATTTTTTTCATGGTTGCATTTTAATTAACTTCATGAAAGTCGTCAGGTATTTTACTTCAAATGAGTCGATTTCAATTATATTTTAATCTCTAAAACGTGTCGTCAGATTGCCATGGCTGCATTTTAACTCTTTTTTTTGTCATGGCCGCATTTTAATTAGCTTCATGAAAGTTTTCAGGTATTTTACTTAAAATGATTTGATTTTGAGTATGCTTTAATCTCTAAAACGGGTCGTCAAGTTGCCATAGCTGCATTTTACATAACTTCTTGACTGCATTTTTCTAATCTCTTCGTTTGGCTGCATTTTTTAATGATTTTTAATGAGAGAGGTGGAGCATGAATATGAGGGGTTGTTTTCTCAATTCGAATATTTGCAGTCACCGTTGCTGCTACATACTGTTTCATAGGTGCTTATGTATGAGGCGGATCAAGTGGGTCAAAATGAGTTGAACGTCACCTAAAAAGTTATTTAATTTTTTCCCTTTATTTTTTGGTTTATATGAATATTTATTCGGTAAAGAATAATAATTAACATTTTGTAGGTTATTTCCGACAGATTTGTGACGCAAGTGTCAATTAATCAGGGTTTTCTTATTTTTCGTCGTGGATGCATCGAAAATTTGTAACCAAATCTTGAAAAAAAAAATTAGGAAATTCGTCATAAAAGTGTTGTAATCTGTGACGAAAAAATTGTGTAGAAAATTTCTGTAGAAAATTGTCCCCTTTTCTAGTAGTGTTTAAAATGTTTTGGCCGCTTAAATAGATTGATTTTAACTAAATAGATACCATTCTGGTATGCAAAGATTATATACACGTATTTTTGTTGAAAAGTGAACAAGAATGTGGATTGGTTAACTGATATCACCAAGTATGTTTTCTACCCACATTGAAAATTGCCCTGTTTCAACCCAAACCCGTTTTGCTAAACAACGTTTCATCTCTTACATCTTGATGTTATTTAAAATTGTTTTGATTTTATTTCTATGGATACTAAATGACTTTATTTCTAGGAATATTGATGCCAAGAAAGCTTCCACAGGGGCTATGAAAATTCACAAAAAATATTCAAAAAGGTATTCTTTGAGCTTATATTAATGATATTTTAGGTAAACTTTGAGCAAATAAACGCTATTTGCTAAACATTTTAGGCTATAGTTTATATTTATGGTTTTTTTAATTCCATTAAGTAGTCTTGATGATAGTTTTCGCATATAGAAACCAATCAAATCCATCCTTGGAGGACATATTTATAAGAGTATATTAAGAGTTTATTACATTGTTTTCAAGTTAGGTAAAAATTTGCATAAAAGTTTCTACGTCATTTGACATCAAAATATTATTTTATTTTCAGTATAAAACTAATGCTTGCATTTGTATGTATAATTTATATATTTGTATTTTTCTTTATAATAGTATATTATAAGTAATGCTTGCACTTAACGAAGTATTTATTTTACTTAATCTATAAAAATTATTTGTGTACTTATGAATTATATATTTTACTTGACTTTCTACAATTTGATACATCACACGCATCTTTAAGTGGTCGCTCTATGGGTAGAAACGGAACGCTTACAATCTATTTGAAGAACCTTAGCAAATACAAGGTTTCTCTTCCGTTCCATGATTTTCAATGTTATTCTAGGGAGGAATGAGAAGGGTAAAATCAAGAATGCTCTAATCTTGAGTAGTAAAAGGTTAGGCGTTACTAATATTTTTTTGTGTTGTGAAGTTGAAGTTGGTGAAGCACAATGTAGGATCCGAGACATCAATATAGAAGACGAAAGCAATGTGCATTTGACAATGAGAAGTCATTTCGTGTTAAAGAGTAGGGGGTGCTAAACTATGTTAATAATCGTAACACGGGAACCAATTGTTGTTAAAGCAGCATGTCGCAACCTCTGACCCCTGCCCCGGGAGGCAAGCGGCAGCGAGCTCGCAGAGCTGGTGGTATCGGTGTTTATTAATTTGGCCGCGGAATTTTCATCAGGACCGTAGTTAGGAAATAGTTTATCAGAGTAAAACACCACATTTTTATAATTAATAAATACATGGGAAAAACCCAAGTTTCTATTACAAACATGTTTTTAGGGATAAACCCTAATTTATTGAAATAAAACTTATTCTTTATTTAGGTAACTTTTATAGTCACTTTTCCAAGCCTTCAGTGCTCTCCAGCTGGCTTCTATTTGACTTTCACATTTCGTTACCTGAAACGCGTTTTAAAAAGTTTTATCAGCAAGAAATACTTGCGAGTCAATCCCAGTTTAATCAAAACAAGTTTTATCATTTTACAGCATTGAGGACATCCCGCAATTACATTTGTTTACATCTACTTTAATTACCACCCACGTTACTGTCAATCCTGACTTGTGGAAATGTTACTACTCACAGTGTAGTAACAAGTTATGTATACAAAACCCCAACATACCGACGATAAATGTAGAATACAAATACTCAATCACTGTTAATTATAATTTAAAATAATTGCGGTTTTGTAAAAACAGTTTACAAAAAGAGAATTACTCACTAAAAGGGTTTACAAAAAGAGGATTAACTCACATTGCTAATTTAGGTATTTCCTTGTGACTTCATGGTTATAATCTATTAATTTAAACAATGCACACGCGTTAGTATAATAACCCAAATTTACATTAGCTATACCCTCCCCCCGAGACAGAACTCCGACTGAGTCGGGCAGACACTAGACATGCGTTACGGAGCTCTAGATCAATCGGGCAGAGTAACTAATACATAACCGAGGGTTATAATAGTTACAACGAGGCAGAGCTTCGCTAATTAGGGGGTATTATACCTGAGCAGAATTTATATATTTAGGGATTTCAAGAGAGAAAATGATTTGTGAACGATTTGAAAACTGAAGCCGATGACCTCTATTTATAGGGCCTGATTGTCACTTACTCGCGCCCCGCGATAGATGAAGACAGGGTCTTCGCGCCCCGCGAGAGCCTCTAGGGTAGGCCCTAGGGTTGCCGAGTTGACCACTAGCCTCGACACGACTGGGACACGTGGCGGCACCGGGTTGTGCCTGGTGGCCAGCTGTCGCGGCCCGCGACAGCTTATGCTGTCTCCGTCGCGCCCCGCGAGAGAGTTAAAATATTGTTTTTATTTGATTTTTGTTAATTAAAGGTATTTCGGGCCTGTTTTTTAGGACATATAGGGGTTTTTTAAGAATTTTAGGAGGGTTGTTATACAGCATCTAGATTTGTGTGTAATTTATGATATTAATAGATTTATAAGAAGTATTTCCTTTAAACAACCCATGTAACACAGAGAACTTAAACTAGTTAATCAATATATTAACCAAATATTTAGAGCCACCTTAACCAATATATTACCACTTTCACATTTAACATGTACCACAATACACCCTAAGTGGAATGAAAGGTGAAAGCCCCTCTTGCTCATGTGGCGCACTTTGAGTTCACCTTTCACACGTACTAAGCTCGAGGTTGAGCTCTTATAAATTAAACAAGTCAGGCTCGAGTGTGAGTTCAGACTTCACTTGATTTGTTTACAACCATACGGTGTACTTCAATTCTTCAATATACAAAATGGTCCGTCTATCCCCCCTTGTCTATACTTTAGCACTTCGACTTACAACATGGTCTATCGTCTCTACCTGTTTTCAATGGTGAGATTGAACAAATTAAAACTTTAGGATAAAACAAAACTTAGGGGCAAATGATTTTGTCTTTGTGTTATTATGCCATTTGTGCCAAGTGATTTATGTGAAGTGAAAATAGCCGGTAGTTATTTTTAGAGAAAAATGCTTGGATAGTCCCTGTGGTTTGCCCATTTTTTTTATCTTTAGTCCCTAACTTTCTAAAATTACACCTATAGTCCCCAAGTTTTTGAATTTCGTTCGCGGATAGACACTGACGTGGATGGGAGTTAGTTTTTGATGTTAGGTGCATGTGAAATGACAAAAAATACCCTTACTGTCAAATTATTAATAACTAAAAAGTTAAAAGAAATATAATTAATATTTTATAATATATGTGGAACCCACTACACACTCTACCCACTTCATCTTCCCTACTCCACACCACCACCACCATCTCCACCTTCAACCACTACCACCATCCCTCCCCCCCCCCCCCCCCCACTTCACCATAATCATACATAGAGATGACGTTTTCCCAAGTCGAGCAAAATATGTCTTTTTTTCCTCCTTCCCATCTGCAAACGCACAAACATATCCACACCAACTACACATAAATATAAAGAAAAGAGTAAACTGCCATTTTGGTCCCTGAGGTTTGGGCAGTTTTGCCACTTTGGTCCAAAACTTTCATTTTGGTCCCTGTGGTTTCAGTTTTGTGACATTTTGGTCCAAAAATAAAATGAGCTCAGATTTGTCTAATAAAATTTTGGTATTTTGTCCTTTTCTTTAGGGGCAAAATGGTCATTACTAAACTACCTTATTAATATACATAAAAAAATGGCAGCTCTCTCTCTAAAGACCCCTATGTCTCTCTCTCTATCTCTCTCTTACCACCACCGCCACCATGAAAGCTCTCGCGGTAATTTCTTTTTCCCTTTTTCTAGTTGTCACACCCCAACTGATGGCGGAATCATCGGGGCATGGCACTGAGCGAAACAGATTGTCCAGAAGTTTCCATAACAATTATCATTACCAATCAATTTAAAATAACATGTCACATACCATGCCTCAAAAGGTAAACAAATTATTACAGATAATTCTAGTCAAGTAGTTCTGTTCCGACAACTCAGATTTATACATAGATGGTTTATTTGTTGGTTTCTAGGACACCGTCCCTAGCTTCAATTTCATCACCAGTACACAAAGTATGTAAACATCCTAAGCACCTGTCACATACGTTAAAATAAAGTCAATACATAAAATGTAAAGGTAAGCATACAAGTTTGATAATAGAATATAGAGTTCGAATTCGTTACGCATAACCAGGACGTACACATAGTGAAATGAAGCACGTTAGTTATCGACATAGATCCATCGATACCAATGACTGCGGGTTGACTACCCGAGGCAGTTCGCAATACATGATTACCACCGTAATCCATGCAAGTAATTGTCCTTAATAACCCCCGTGTGAACGGGTGCTGAGTCCAAACTATAGTACTATCGTTGCTAAGGCAGGTAGACAGCATTCCATGTGTAAACATAACAAACAAGCATTCATAAGCCACGTATAACATGCATTAACGGTTAGCGTTCAAATAGTATTGAGTAGTGTGTTTGATGTGATTTGAATAGTTGTAACGTATGTAACACCCAAAAGTGCTTAAAGCAAAAAGGGATCGAGTATACTCACAGCGGTTGATGGATTGAAGGGAGCGCTTAGCGAGTAGAGTTAGCATGAATGGATTGATAGCATAACGATAAGTGACGCGTAAAACGATGCAAAGTGTGAATGGGTCGGTTAGCAGTTCGGTTGGATGGTAATCCGATCGGACGGCTTGTCCGTGCGGATGGCAATCCGTTCGGGTGGTCGTCCGGTTCGGACGGTAGTCCAGTCAGATGACTATTCGAGTGGATTGTTTCTTCCTATGAGATGAATGTGTTTGTGTAGGATGGCTTGACTTTTGAAGTTGTCGTTGTAGTATTTGAAAACATTGAAGTACCTTTACCCTTCAGGTCGGTCGATCGGACGACTGTTCGATCGGACGGCAACCCAATCGGTTAGGTATTTTAATGATTTGTAGTGATTTGCCTTGGATCAGACAGGTGTTCGATCGGACAGGTCAACAAGTCAAAAACTTAATGATTTGCTGACCGATCGGTTGGCAAGTCAACAATAGTCAACAACTTTAATGAAATGCAAGGGATCGGATAACTGATCGATCGAACACTAGTGCTGTTTGATCGGACAACATGCATGAACATTCATAACAAATTCTTAGCAAGGTGTCACCTGATCGGACAGCTGTTCGATCGGGTGGCACTCCTAGTGCATCGAACATGTTGAAAAATCGATTAAGTGTTGAAGTATAGTATCTCATGATCCGAAGAGTAATCCGATCGGGCAGTAGTCCGATCGAACAACAGTTCGTTCAATACTAGTCTTCAAAATAAATTGATTACGTGTGGGACCATGTGTTAACCGATCGGCTGGCTAGTCGATCGGCTGACTGTCCGATCGGCTGGCTGTCTGTTCGGACAGCAGTCCGATCGGTCAGCACCCTGACCTGATCAGCCTATTCGTCGAACACTTGGTTGTTCTGTTTGTTTGTCATTTTATTAAGGTATTTTGGCAACGAGTCAAACCATAGATCCCTCCCTTGTCCATACTTGTTTCCCTGGTCGGACAGGAATCACCCAAATCCGGCTGGTGAACTGTTCGGAATGGAGTTTATTCGTTTAACCCGAAGTCAGTTAACCTCGTGGATAGAATCTGGATCTTGAGCCATGCAACCACCTGAGTGATTTGTAAGCCGGCACAGGCTCCGTTTCTATCGGTTTGAAGGCATTGAGTGAAAAAGAGTTGAAAGAAAGTTGGAAAATCCATCTTTCAATCCTTTTCACCGGGTATATGTTTAGATCTATGAAAGATCTTTGTTGGTTTATGTGGAAATCGGCTAGATTCAAGTTATTCTTGGTGGGTTGAGGCCAAAACATGAAGTTCTTCAAGAACCCATGATGACATCATCCTAGAACACTTGAATCTTGATGATTTCACGGTTAAAAGTTAAGATTTGAAAGATAGAAAGGTGTAGGAGTGTGTGTAGATTAAGAAAGTACAAGGTTTAGGACGAAATCTTACCGGAATCGAGAGGAAATCTGAGAAAAGGATGAACTAAGCGTGCTGGTCGAACAGAGGTTTCCAAAAGTGGAAAGGATGACAATGACAGGGGTATTTATAGGATGCCAGAAGGGGAAAGTGCTGGCCGATCGGCCAGGCAGCTCGATCGGACAGCCTGTCCGATCGGACAGCAGTCCGCTCGGCTGGCTGTTCGATCAGCTGGTAGCCTGATCGATCAACTGCACGTTTCGTGTGTTTGGTGCGACGATTTGTGATATTTCGATTTCGGTTGCGAGCGGTTCGATACGATAGGGTTTCCTAGTCAAATTACTTTTAATCCCAACAACTCATATCTCGCGCTATCCTTTCTTCGCTAATTACCACGGTTCGATTGTGATTCGAGTTCGATGTCGATTGAGTTCGATTGCATTTTGAGTTCGATAGCGTTCGATTGATTACCACAACATACCATAAATAAACATGCACAGATAACACGTAAGGCACACACACACGTATAACTATATTCCAAATGCGTATTTCGAGTTGAGATTTGATTCGATGTCGATTTGATTAGCATACTTTGATTATCGTTTCGTTAACTTTATCGCATTGTTACTTCCTATAATTCACAGTCGTAGGTCGATTAGATGGCGATTGTAATACGTCGATTGTAATTATTGACACTTACTCCACATAATACAACTAAATTACACACATAAAAGAAATTCTCTACAAGTCAGGTCGCGCAAAATCGGTCGTTGACTTTGACTTTGACTTCCCGAAAACACGGGGTGTTACAGCCTCCCCTTGTTTAGGGAATTTCGTCTCGAAATTAAGCTGAAAGTCGTACAGCACTGTGAATCACATGGAGAACTTTCTCTTTCTTGACTTTCTCCTTAAACAACTGCGGGTACTTCGCCTTCATGTCACTTTCGAGTTCCCAAGTGAACTCTGCGCCTCGTTTGCCTTCCCATCGGACTTTCACAATAGGAATGCGAGAGCGTCTGAGCTGCTTGGTTTGGCGATCCATGATTTCAACAGGCTTCTCCACGAAGTGTAATGTTTCGTTCACTTACAAGTTATCGAGTGGAACGTGTAAGTCGTGGTCGGCTAGGCACTTTCGGAGGTTTGACACGTGGAAAGTCGGGTGGACGTTACTAAGCTCCTCCGGTAGTTCGAGTCTGTAGGCGACTTTTCCGATTCTTTCCAGAATCTTAAAAGGTCCAACATATCGAGGCGCGAGCTTCCGTTTCTTGCCGAATCGGACCACACCCTTCCAAGGTGATACCTTTAGGAGTACGTAGTCACCAACGTCAAATTCAAGGGGCTTGCGTCGTCTATCGGCATAACTTTTCTGTCGATTCCGAGCTTTTACCAGGTTGTCTCGAATTTGGAAAATTCTGTCTTTCGTTTCTTGTAATAGCTCTGGACCGGTTAACTGCGAATGCCCGATCTCGTGCCACACAATAGGCGATCGACATCTTCTTCCATATAAAGCCTCGAATGGTTCCATTTGAATGCTTGCATGATAGCTGTTGTTATACGAGAATTCGACTAATGGCAGGTATTTATCCCAATTACCACCGAAGTCTATGACACACGAATGGAGCATGTCTTCAAGAGTGCGAATCGTTCTCTCAGTCTGACCGTCGGTTTGAGGGTGGAAAGCGGTACTTAGATTGAGCGATGTACCAAGTGCCGTTTGAAATGTTTCCCACAGTCGCGAGGTAAACCGAGCATCACGATCAGAGATGATGTCACGAGGCGTCCCATGATTACAAATGATCTCGTCGGTGTAGATTCGGGCTAATCGTTCTACCTTGTAGTCTTCCCGTATTGGCAAAAAGTGAGCTGATTTAGTCAAACGGTCAACCACAACCCAAATGCTGTCGTGACCTGATGACGTGTGTGGTAGTTTTGTTATAAAGTCCATAGCTATACTCTCCCACTTCCACATGGGGATCGGTGGTTGTTCGAGTAAGCCAGAGGGTCTTTGATGTTCAGCCTTGACTCTTGCACATGTTAGGCATTTTCCAACGTAGAGAGCAATATCCATCTTCATGCCCGGCCACCAGTACTTATAGCGAAGATCCTGGTACATTTTGTCGGCACCGGGATGAATAGAATACCGGGATTTGTGGGCTTCGTCCATCAAGATTTGTCGCAAATCGGTCCGTTTGGGGATCCAAATTCGGTTCAGAAATTGGAATATCCCATTTGACTTGCTCACAAGCTGGGCTCCATCGTGGTAGATTCTTTCTTTCTTCAGAGTGCGTTCGTTAAAACACGCATGCTAAGCTTCACGAATGAGAGTCTCGAGGTCGTATTGGGTTTGAACATTACGAGTGCTAAGCAGATAGCTCCGTCTGCTGAGTGCGTCGGCAACAACGTTCGCCTTGCCTGGGTGATAACGAATCTCACAGTCGTAATCGTTGAGAAGTTCTACCAATGTTTTAAAAACCGGTTTATACCGGCCAGTTGAACCGGTTAAACCGGATGTCGGAAGCTTAGCAGGCACGAATCATACCGGTAAACTGAGAGAACAGTAAGGAAGTTGTACCGCCGGTAAATTGGGTTATACCGGTTTAAACCAGTATACTAGTACCAGGTCAAAGGTTAAAATTTGGAGTTTTAATCTTTTATGGGCACAAAAAGGTGACGATTTACGTTCTTAGAAAAACCTAGACCCTAAAATGGTAACAATAGTGAATTTTTAGATTATTTTTTATTATGCATTAACTTTTAGAATTTTTTTTATTATGAAATGATATAATTTTGGATTATTTTTTTAGTAAAATTGTATTTTATGAATTTATTGGGTTAATTAGTCAACCCGATTGAACCGCCTGGTATAACCTGTTTTAACCGGTTGAACCATTTATGAACCTAACCCGGTACAATTTAAAAACCGGTTTTTAAAACATTGGTTCTACCCATCGGCGTTGACGCATATTAAGTTCCTTCTGATTAAAGATATGTTGTAGGCTCCTATGATCGGTGAAGATCGTACACTTGGTACCATACAGGTAGTGTCGCCAAATCTTTAATGCAAAAACAACTGCGCCTAGCTCGAGATCATGGGTTGTATAATTTTTCTCATGGACTTTGAGCTGACGAGATGCGTAAGCTATAACCTTGTCCTGTTGCATAAGGACACAATCGAGACCGAGGTTGGAAGTATCACAATAGACAATGAAATCGTCGTTTCCGTCGGGCAATGTGAGAACAGGAGCATTGCAAAGCTTGTGTTTGAGGGTTCAAAAGGCAGACACTTGTTCAGTTCCCCAAACAAAAGGCTTGTCTTTATGCGTGAGAGCGGTAAGCGGCACAGCGATCTTCGAGAATCCTTCGATAAATCGTCGATAATAGCCCGCTAGTCCGAGAAAAGAACGGACTTTAAACGGGTTCTTTGGTGTAATCCAACTCTTAACAGCTTCAATCTTCGCGGGATCAACGTGAATACCTTGACTATTAACAATGTGACCCAGAAATTGAACTTCCTCCCACCAGAATTCACACTTGGAGAACTTGGCATAGAGTTGGTTCCCCTGGAGTAGCTCGAGAACCAAACGTAGATGTTGCGCATGTTCGGCTTTCGATTTGGAATAGATCAAGACATCGTCGATGAACACGATGAAGAAACGGTTGAGATATGGTTTACACACGCGATTCATCAGATCCATGAACACGATTAAGAAACTGCCTGGCCTAGTTTCAAATAAGATAGACGACCCATATTCTTTCGAAATAGGCACATAGAAGGCTAGTTTAAACAGTCGAAGCAATTAAGGACTGCATTTAGGGACTCGGAAGGTCGGAACCTTCTATTACCATTGACTTGCGAAGTCATGAGATGATAGTCAGCATGGATCAGAAATCCAAGTATAGAGCTGAAGTCGTTCAATATGAGAAAATCGGACGCATCCCTCTTGCGGATGATGAAACCTAACTTCCCCGCAATAGGTGCAAGGATGCTAGACCCCACCAGGCGGCAGATCTACGACATCCCTCATTGGTCGAAGAGGCATAGAAACGCCTCCGAGCAGACTGCAGAGCCTGAGAACATCCCCGTGATGGAAGAAGTCCCAGTAGCCTTTCAGAAGACTTGCCAGGAACGCCTCTCTGTAGCGACAAGAGGAGTTTGGGATGAATCGTGTGCCAGGAGCAGCACCAGTGACGAATGACGCCATACCGACTAGCTTCACCAGCGAAGCATGAACCTCTGATATAACTGCAAGAGCTGCTAGACAGAGGAAATTAAGGACATAACATCCTTAGTTAAGGAGACAAGGAGAAAGTTGGTAGTCTCCACTTTACATAACTTCAGAAAATTTAGAATCAGAATCCTTTGCCAAGGAGCAACTTGAGGACAGGAGGTCCTCCACTGTGAATACAAGTGGAAATATCCCTAAAACGACCTATAGGACTTGCTTCGTGCATTACAAGATCCTTGTCGTATCATTTGGCTTGACACATGCATCGACAATATATTCATGGACTTCATGAATCGAACGTGTGAGCCATACCTGGATAAGTTATATACTTATTGACTACATTCTTATATGGCCAACGACCAAGGAAGGTCGTGAGCAACAGCTGCAATTTACCTTGCAACTCTTAGAGAAAGCACAGTTATGTGCAATGATGACGGAAAGCGGATTTCGAGTTCGCGAAGGGAAAACTAAAGATACATGGTGGATAAGAACGAAATTCATGCCAACCCTGCAACCAAGAGCTAAGGAGCTATAGTTGCAATTATGTGACGTCTCTCGACAAAGTCTCGATTGTACGTCGATGCAACGAGACCACGACATTGCATACGCGGCACATTGATTAAGGAATCATGAGAAGAGACCTTGAGATAGATACAGTAATTGCGCGCCGCAAACTGGACGTCATTACCTGAGAGGAAACGCTGCATGATCTTTAATGATCACAAGGGTTGCAGCACACCGATGATCGTAAGAACTCGAATATGAACTGAGCTGCTGAACGATGCAGACTGTATGAACACAATACGTGCTTGTGTGATAAACTTTAATGAAAAGTCGGAACACTCACTTGCCCTTAGTGGAGTTTTCCTACAACGGTATCTATCACACCGCCGTCTAAACCGCTTCGTGTAAAGCTTTAGACGGAACATAATGAGTAAATTCCCGTCATGTTGAACGGAGACCAGAAATAAACAATCAACTGGCCCGAGATGGCCCAGGAAAACTAGAGGCCAGATCCTTCAGATATGTGATCATATCAGGACAGCCGCAGAATACAGAAATATTTCGCCGATGAGCGACAGAAATCGTATGAATTTGAGGCAAGAAGTATGACTAAAATAAGAGCCTCGCCTAGAGAAGGCGTAGTATGTTTTGGAAAACGAAAAGGTTGAATCCCCAGTGTAGGGATCAGAACCATTGTTCACAAGATAAAACTCCCAGAAAAAGATCAGTAGTGATCGCGACACATTCATGTGTCTAATCGTTAGAGGAGTCTGACTCAAGGAACAATCGTTGTTCCCACGAATAAGATTCACGTCAATGAAAAATGACAAGAATTACTATAGAAACCTGTTGAGGTTTTGGACCTAGAGTCCGTGATACTATAGAAACCTGTTGAGGTTTTGGACCTAGAGTCCGTGATACTATAGAAACCTGTTGAGGTTTTGGACCTAGAGTCCGTGATACTATAGAAACCTGCTGAGGTTATGGACCAAGAGTCCACAAGATACAGAAAAAGTCATGATCGACTTACTTGAGTATGATAGAATTCATGACATGACCCAGAGATTTCATGGGAACATGAAGACAAATCATGAATCTAAGTGACCATATTGGTTTCACAACTCCCCTGCGACCGATGGCATCGCTTGAATTTCGGGACGAAATTCTTTTAACGGGGGGAGACTGTGACAACCGTCACTTTTCCGTACATTCCGTACACTAGATGAACAGTAATATGTGCTTTAATGACTGTACATGATCTAGTTTACCAGAAAAATAAATTTATGAAATTCCATACAAGTGAATTCATGCATGATATATGCTACAAGAATTACGTTATGATAGCGTTGCGTCAAAAATATTAGTAAACTCACCGGTAAGACACACTGTGTCAACAAAACTGCAGAAAGCAGTCAGACATTAGAATTGAGGCCTAGGTGTAGGTCCGATGACAATAGTACATTAAAACCCAAGAGTACATATAAGGGTTTAATTTATAGACATTGCGAAAGCAAAAATAAGCACTAAAAAGCACCCGAAACGCACTTTAAGTGCAGAATTTTGCATAATTCAGCAATAATTCAGATTTTAGCACACGAATATTATGCAGAAAATATAAATTTTTCAATCAGAATATTTCCCCAAGTGTTGGGAATTGAACGGGATACAAAAAGATACTTAAAAGACAAAAAAAAAAGTGTAATTTAGCACTTTAACGGAGTGATATCCAACCGTACAACCGGACTTTACCCGGAACCTTAAAATATTGGCATAAACATTATTTTTCTTTTTCTGAGCCAGTTAGGGTCCCCGAATACCTAACACCCGTTATATTTCTCTACACACATAACAACTAATTTAAACTTCCAACTAACTAACTATACTTAATCATATAGTTGAAACCTAACCATTTACCCAACCCCCCCTTGCAACGAGTTCGTTTCCCATGTGGGAACACCCAACTAAACTTTTGATTATTTTATTTTGTCATGTATAATATCTCTAGGACACAATGCCCAATGGTTATTAGTGAATATTAGTTTATAAAGTGGCATGATGGATAAGCCTCACAATCATAACCCACTAAACAATTTCAACTCCATATTACCTCCTGTTTGGTGTTCGGCCGAACTCAACCTCCCACCTCCACCCACATTAAATTCCATTTCTAGCCACATTATATACATTCAAGTGTGAGGGATCGCGTACAAGGAAGTTTGGTGCCTACGGATCGTCAAGGACCTCACCTCATCGCTATTAACCACCCGTTTTTCGACTAGTTTCTTCCCTAGCCTCGAGCTAGTAGTAAGTGACTCTAAATGCCTTTTCGATCTATTCTAAAGTGGTTAATAAAAATTTTGACGGTTGAAATTTATGAGCATGTAGAACAAAATTTAAAGTCTACTAAAATAATATAAACAAAGTGGTTAATAGATGAATATTGGTGTAAAACTTATAAGACTTGTTTTGTTATGATTATTTAGTGTTGTTTTATGCTAGTATTATTTCGGATCGTCATCTAACCACGCTAGGTCATGTTACTAGCACTATGTTTAGTGTAAAAATAACTAGATGACGAACCCTTTCACTCATAAACATGAACTTGTGTAAAAACGATTTTACTTGTAAAATAGAGTTTTAAACTAGTAGATCTAAAGATCTACAAGTGGTATTTTCGAAGAACCAAGTAAAATATACACAAGTCTTATTTTAAGCCGGATCTTACACAACTAAAAATATTTTTGAGAACCAAAAAGTGTGTTGACACTTGTGTAACGAAAGGATTTAACCAAGAAATATTTTCGTAAATACCGACTAGAAGTTGTAAAACTTCATATTCTTTAAAAATAAAGTTTTCGAGATAATGATTTTATTTTTAAAGATGGAAAGACTTACTAAATGTGCTAGTAAGTTACTACACATTTTTGTAAATATTCAAGTTCATGAAAGGGAGAAACTAGCGATTATTGTTGATGATTATTGTTGATAATGGTTATTGATGATTGTTGACAATTTAAAAGAAAATAAACACATGTTTTGAAAACATGGGAAACCTCCATTTTTAGGGGAAACTCTGTCAAAATTTTTATAAATTTTGACACTTAGAAAAATATAAGTTTTTGAGAAACTTATTCCCTAAAAATGTATTTAAAAGTATTACCATGGTTTCCCTAATTTTTGGTGATAAGAAATGAGGATTTCTTCAAGAATAAAAATGGATATAAGTATGTATATTTTTGAGAGAAAAATATATATTATTTTATCACCAACTTTTGTGCTAAGTGTATATAGTATGTGTTATACGTGCTAGTGTATTAAGACTTAAAAATACACTAAATACTCATGAGGGGTATAAACATAAAAATACACATACAACATACAAGATACATAATTCGGGTGCAAAGTGCAAAACACGAGATACTTACATTAATTTTTTTTGAGAAAATAATATAAGTAAGACACTTAGTTAAAAATATAAGATATTTTTAACACAAGAATGCGTACACAAGAGATAGTGACTGTACTTGTGCGATACAAGTCTAGTGACTAACGTTAAGAAAACACGTATAGGTCACAACGCTAGATAAGCAAATCCGGTGAAGTTTACGACGCAGGAACGCAAAGTTGTGAGTTCATGCTCCCCCTTTTCTCTTAACTGTTTTCAGTTTTATAACTCTCGGGGGTGAAATACATGTTACAAATATTACAATTTTTACAAATGGTAAAAATACGAGAAGCACTCTTGGTGAGAACGAGAACCGAGTGCAATATGATTTGAAAATACGAGAAGCACTCGTGGTGAGTGCAATATGATGAGCTTTAAGAAAAGCCTAGAAAATACTAGATCATGTGAGCTTAAACTAGATGTTGAGATGCCATTAATACTTAATTAGGGACGAGGGTTAGATCTAACGGGTACGGCCGAGCCCCACTCATGGTCCTTATATGACCTCTTGAGTGCTTCGGTGTCCCAGTCGAGGGAAATCGACACAGTCGAGGTTAATCGACACGGTCGAGGGAAATCGACACAGTCAAGGGAAATTGACGCAGTCGAGGTTAATCGACGCAGTCGAGGTTAATCGACACAGTCGAAGGTAATCGACACAGTTAAAGGAGAAAATACTAATGCTCCTATGTCCTCACATGCCTTGAAGGAGAAAATACTAATGCTCCTATGTCCTCACATGCCTTGAAGGAGAATATACTAATGCTCCCTATGTCCTCACGTGCCTTAATGTCCTTGTAGAAACAATCATTTAAAACGTGGGGTACACAAGAAAACTAAATGATACTTGAGTACGTGGGGTACTCAAGAAAACGGGAATTATACTTGAGTACGTGGGGTACTCAAGAAAAACTTGAATTATACATACTATGTTTTCATACAAAGTATAAAAACGTGAAATACAAAAATGCATGAACTCGCTCAACTTTATGTTGATGTTTTCCAAAATTACATGTATTTCAGGTGACAGGATGGATCTTGGGCGCAAGTGTCGTAACTAGAAGTAGACTACAAGTTTAGATGTCATCCACTTTTGTTGAATAGTAACCTTGTCAAAGGTCGTGTTTTGAAAACTTAAATAACACGTGTTTGTAATACTCAAATTTTCATGAATGGATGAACATCGTTTTGATCATGTAGTTGTTTATTACGATTGAATGCAATGATAACAAGCTAGTCACACATCATACGCTTCCGCAAAAGACAGGGTGTGACAGCTGGTGATATCCTGAGCGTAGATCTGTCTTTGAAAAGCACGTAGCACCTTGTAGTTGATCAAACAAATCATCGATACGGGGTAGGGGATAGCGGTTTTTGATAGTTAACTTATTCAATTCCCGATAGTCGATGCACATCCTGAACGACCCATCCTTCTTTTTGACGAAAAGGAGTGGCGCCCCCAAGGAGAGGTGCTCGGGCGAATGAAGCCTTTCTCAAGTAATTCCTGGAGTTGGTTTGAGAGTTCGCGCATTTCGGATGGCGCGAGTCGGTAGGGAGCTTTGGCAATAGGGTTGGCTCCAGGAATGAGGTCGATACGAAAGTCGATATCACGACTTGGCGGTAGTCCGGGAAGATCCTCTGGAAAAACATTAGGAAATTCTCGAACCACAGGAACGTCTTTCACTTCCTTCTTCTCTTTCTTTTCCTTCTCCACTACTACAATGTTGGCCAAGAAAGCCTTGTATTCCTTGCAGAGATACTTGCTAGCTTGAACACACGACATGAGCTTGAGACCTTTCGAAGTAGTATCACCGTAAACACACATTAAATCACCATTCGCAAGCCAGAATCGAATCATCTTGTCAAAGCACTCCACTTCAACATGGTTTTCACGAAGAAAGTCCATGCCTACTATGACGTCAAAACTTCCGAGTTGCATCAGAATGAGATCGATTGCGAAAACGTGATTGTTGAGCTCAAGAGTACAATCACGAAGAACAGAATTGACGGCGACAGTCTTTCCGGTAGCGACTTCAACATCGAATGTCGAGGAGAGTTGGGAGCGTTTACGACTAAGGAGTTTCTTGAATTCGAACGACACAAAGCAGTTATCGGCTCCAGTATCAAACAAACATGAAGCATAAATACCATTCACAAGGAACGTACCATTGACCACATTGTTGTCGGCTTGGGCTTGACGCACGTTGATGTTGAAAGTTCTGGCGTGTGCGGCCTGTTGTTGTTGTTGTTGCTGCTGCTGTTGAGGCTGCTGCTACTGGGGCTCTTGTTTCACAACCCTGTTCGGGCACATGTTGGCGAAATGGTTAGGATCGCCACATGCGAAGCAGGCTCTGGCTTTGACCGCGGGTTCCGGAGGTGCTTGTTGACCCTGAGGATCGGTGAGTAGAGCTTGATGAGCAGGAGCCTGTCGAACACGGTAGTTGGTAGTAAAATGGTCGTACATATTGCAGTGAGCACAAAAACGGCAAGCAATGGCAGTCGGGTGATGGTAGGTACAAGTAGGGTAGAGCGGTGTGGCCAAGTGTATGCACGCTTTGCAGGCGGTGCATTAGCCACAGGCGCTGCTACTTGACGCGTTTGGGCTGGTACAGTTTGAATTGGTGCAGCAGTGATCGCACAGTTCTTGTTGCTGGAGCTGTTCTTTCTCTTGTTCTTCCTCTTGTTGCTTGATGAGGTGGTGGTTTCAGTAGCTGGTGCGGCGATGGTAGCTTGATGCAGGTGTTTTGAAGTTTTATCCCAGAAACCGGCCTTGACCCGCTTGTCGTTGATTTCAGCGGCCAGTAGGTTCTTCGATCGTCGTAGTCTTAGCCGCTTGCACGAAATCAGCAACACAGTTAGGCAGGGCTCAGATGTACTTCTTAATCGTCATGTCTGGAGTCTTGACTTGGTCGGGACAGATAATGCTGAGCTGTTTGAAACTAGCAGTGAGACCAGCATTGTCACCTTCCTTTTGCTGTATGTGCCAAAATTCATCTTCTAGCTTTTGACGTTCGTGAGGAGGGCAGAATTCCTCCAGCATAACTTCCTTGACCTCGTCCCACGACAGACCGTAGGCTGCATCGTTCCCTCGCTTGTTCCTCTCGGCCGTCCACCAGTCTAGTGCGCGGGACTGGAAAACGCCGGTAGCATTCAGAGTACGGAGGTCATTAGGGCAACCACTCAGTCGCAGAGTAACCTCAATGGAGTCAAACTAGTGAAATAATGCAGTAGGACCTCCCTCGCCAGTGAATTCTTTTGGCCCACACGACTTGAATTGCTTGAAATTGAAGGTCTTGGTGGTAGTTTTAGGAGCTTCGGTCCTCGATTCCACAGATGATTTGCTGGCATTCTCGTAAACATCACTCACGGCCTTTGCTACACTTTTAGCGATGACGGCAGCAAGGCGTTTGTCTCTCTTCTCTTGACGAGAAAGTAGGGGATGACGGAATCCAGATGACATTGTCTGCAACAGACATCGTCACAGGACTCATCACATTGTATTCGAATCTCACCTCACACATCTAACGTTTACTAAAGCTCGGGAACACATACATCACGTAAACACGTAGTCACATAGTCACCGATTCACATAACACAGAGGCACATAAGCACGTAAGCATATAGAGCACAGAGTCACAGAAACACCTAACCATGTAGTCACAAGAGGCATATAGGATCATATAAAAACACGCAGAGTATTCCGACTACCTCAGAATATAAAACCTATCATTCAAAGTTCGCGAGTGTTCGAATATAGCGTTCGCTTTTAATATATCGATTCGTGTAGTATAAGCGTATATCATAGCATAAAGTCGTCCATAATTCAGCGATTTGTTAGCCTGTTGAGATAGAATGCAGTGCGAGTAGTGCGTGTCAATCGAAATGAAAGCAAAAATCGAGTAAATTTCCAAGAATTTAAACACATAAACAGGTAAACAGACATTTCGCACATAAAATCGACGAATCATCAGAGTCGGCAGTTGCGGGCTCAGAATCGAAACACATAGAAATCGAGAAATGGATTGTCTACGGCTAGTAGACTTCGACTACCCAAAGTGTTTCGACTATTCACAAAGATGCACAACAAGTCCTTGTTGACCTAATAGACTGTGTTCCATCACCATTATGCGGTGAATGGCACTCGTCCCTTCGGTTGTTTAGGAACTTGAGTCCTTGGAATCCATCAAAACTTTGGTGGGAGCTTTGTAAAATCAAGTAATAGTCGGAAGAAGTCGTCAAGGTTAGGGTTTCACCCCTAGCTTAACAACCTCGTTCCTGTTTTTGATAAAATAGAGGAGATTATTCATTAATATATGGATTTCACTCCTGATTTAGTATAATTCTCCCGCTGAACAAGCGTTCGTTATTGAAAAAGAATGAAGAAATCATTGATAAGTTGATAAAACAGCATTGATCGAGCAATTTAGTCGAGAGTTCGCGGTTTTCACGCCTAATCTCGACTTAGTTACTCTTTCATAGTTGAAAATTCGAGTGCAGTGATAGTGTAGCATAAGCGAGGATAGTGAGAAATAAGCTCGTACTTAGTCCCTACTGGATATACTCAAGTCGGTCTGTTGGTTCCTAACTATAGACTAGGTATCTAAGACATCGACCCGGACTAGGTCGTGTCTTGCCTAATTCCCTATAGTTATGGCTCTGATACCAATCTGTCACACCCCAACCGATGGCGGAATCATCGGGGCATGAATGGATCGAGTATACTCACAGCGGTTGATGTGATTTGAATAGTTGTAACGTATGTAACACCCAAAAGTGCTTAAAGTAAAAAGGGATCGAGTATACTCACAGCGGTTGATGGATTGAAGGGAGCGCTTAGCGAGTAGAGTTAGCATGAATGGATTGATAGCATAACGATAAGTGACGCGTAAAACGATGCAAAGTGTGAATGGGTCGGTTAGCAGTTCGGTCGGATGGTAATCCGATCGGACGGCTTGTCCGTGCGGATGGCAATCCGTTCGGGTGGTCATCCGGTTCGGACGGTAGTCCGGTCAGATGACTATTCGAGTGGATTGTTTCGTCCTATGAGATGAATGTGTTTGTGTAGGATGGCTTGACTTTTGAAGTTGTCGTTGTAGTATTTGAAAACATTGAAGTACCTTTACCCTTCAGGTCGGTCGATCGGACGACTGTTCGATCGGACGGCAACCCGATCGGTTAGGTATTTAAATGATTTGTAGTGATTTGCCTTGGATCGGACAGGTGTTCGATCGGACAGGTCAACAAGTCAAAAACTTAATGATTTGCTGACCGATCGGTTAGCAAGTCAACAATAGTCAACAACTTTAACGAAATGCAAGGGATCGGATAACTGATCGATCGAACACTAGTGCTGTTCGATCGGACAACATGCATGAACATTCATAACAAATTCTTAGCAAGGTGTCACCTGATCGGACGGTTGTTCGATCGGGTGGCACTCCTAGTGCATCGAACATGTTGAAAAATCGATTAAGTGTTGAAGTATGGTATCTCATGATCTGAAGAGTAATCCGATCGGGCAATAGTCCGATCGAACAACAGTTCGTTCAATACTAGTCTTCAAAATAAATTGATTAAGTGTGGGACCATGTGTTAACCGATCGGCTGGCCAGTCGATCGGCTGACTGTCCGATCGGCTGGCTTTCCGTTCGGACAGCAGTCCGATTGGTCAGCACCCTGACCTGATCAGCCTATTCGTCGAACACTTGGTTGTTCTGTTTGTTTGTCGTTTTATTGAGGTATTTTGGCAACGAGTCGAACCATAGATCCCTCGTCCATACTTGTTTCCCTGGTCGGACAGGAATCACCCAAATCCGGCTGGTGAACTATTCGGAACGGAGTTTATCGTTTAACCCGAAGTCAGTTAACCTCGTGGATAGAATCCGGATCTTGAGCCATGCAACCACCGGAGTGATTTGTAAGCCGGCACAGGCTCCGTTTCTATCGGTTTGAAGGCATTGAGTGAAAAAGAGTTGAAAGAAAGTTGGAAAATCCATCTTTCAATCCTTTTCACCGGGTATATGTTTAGATCTATGAAAGATCTTTGTTGGTTTATGTGGAAATCGGCTAGATTCAAGTTATTCTTGGTGGGTTGAGGCCAAAACATGAAGTTCTTCAAGAACCCATGATGACATCATCCTAGAACACTTGAATCTTGATGATTTCACGGTTAAAAGTTAAGATTTGAAAGTTAGAAAGGTGTAGGAGTGCGTGTAGATTAAGAAAGTACAAGGTGTAGGACGAAATCTTACCGGAATCGAGAGGAAATCTGAGAAAAGGATGAACTAAGCGTGCTGGTCGAACAGAGGTTTCCAAAAGTGGAAAGGATGACAATGACAGGGGTATTTATAGGATGCCAGAAGGGGAAAGTGCTGGCCGATCGGCCAGGCAGCTCGATCGGACAGCCTGTCCGATTGGACAGCAGTCCGCTCGGCTGGCTGTTCGATCGGCTGGTAGCCTGATCGATCAACTGCACGTTTCGTGTGTTTGGTGCGACGATTTGTGATATTTCGATTTCGGTTGCGAGCGGTTCGATACGATAGGGTTTCCTAGTCAAATTACTTCTAATCCCAACAACTCATATCTCGCGCTGTCCTTTCTTCGCTAATTACCACGGTTCGATTGTGATTCGAGTTTGATGTCGATTGAGTTCGATTGCATTTTGAGTTCGATAGCGTTCGATTGATTACCACAACATACCATAAATAAACATGCACAGATAACACGTAAGGCACACAAACACACGTATAACTATATTCCAAATGCGTATTTCGAGTTGAGATTTGATTCGATGTCGATTTGATTAGCATACTTTGATTATGGTTTCGTTAACTTTATCGCATTGTTACTTCCTATAATTCACAGTCGTAGGTCGATTAGATGGCGATTGTAATACGTCGATTGTAATTATTGACACTTACTCCACATAATACAACTAAATTACACACATAAAAGAAATTCTCTACAAGTCGGGTCGCGCGAAATCGGTCGTTGACTTTGAATTTGACTTTGACTTCCCGAAAACACGGGGTGTTACACTTGTGTTCTTTTAGTGTTAAACCCACAGTTCCTAAATCATAAACATACGAAAATCATGAATCAAAGAAATCGTAAAAGGGCTTTTTTGTTTACTTCTTTCATACATAATGATACTTCTGATGAATCAAAAAGAAAGAAAAAATCATGTGGATCGCGGATGGAGATCTGACAAGGTGGTTTGCAGATGGCTCGCTGGTGGGGATTTGGCAAGGGGATTTGCAGATGGCTCACCGGTGGGGATTTGGCAAGGGGGTTTGCAGGTGGCTGGTCTGTGAGGATATGGCAAGGTGGTTTCATGGTGGTTCATCGGTGGGGATTTGACAAGGTGGTTCGCAGGTGGGGATTTGGTAAGGTGGTTCAGTGGTGGTTCACCGGTGGGGATTCTACAAGGTTGTTCAATGGTGGGGATCTGGAAAGGTGAACCAAAGAGGAGGAAGTTTAGCAAAGTACGAGACTCCCACCGTCAAAGCAAATGAAACAAACATCCTCGTACAGAACTCTCTGGGGCGTTTTGGTGCAACGATCGGGGAACCGATTGTGAAAATTGTTCAGGGCAGGAAAATCGCTCAGGTCTGGAGGTCGATTTGGATGTTTTATTTGAGGATTCTCCTCATAATTAGATGGATTCATGAGAGAGATTGGAGGGAAATGGTAGAAGATGGGATTTGGGGGATGATGAAGAAGTTATGTGCTTTTATAGGGTCAAGGTTATATTTAGTTTTATTATTTTAATTAATAATAAGTTATAATAAAATTATAATGACTAAATTACCCTTGAGGAAAAGGACAAAACATCAAGGTTTAATTTGAGGAATATGTTCTGATTTTACTTTTGGACCAAAATGGCAACAAAACTAAAACCACAGGGACTCAGATACATAAGGTTTGAGATTTGGACTAAAGTGGCAAAAGTGACCAAACCTCAGGGACCAAAATGGCAGTTTACTCTAAGGAAAAAAAGCAACTAATATGAATACATAATCGAACTAATTAATTACCTGAAAATAGGCCAAGAAAGCCCAGTGAAACCGCAAGTGTCTCCAAATGCAAACTCATATGCGCTTTCCTTGAATTCTTTCATTACTTTTCCAGTTCTCACATCAAATATGTTAAGCACTACTCTTTGATCACGGGCGAATCTTACAGTTATTAACGAATAAATATCATAATAATCATTAAAATTTGGATAAAAAAATGCATTCTCACATGAGTGTCGCGAGGATTGCTAGGTTCTTGAATATTGCAAGTCGCCAAATATTTCTCACCAGGAGGGAAGTCAATAAGTTTGACCTACAGTTAAGAGCACAGTTTCAGGATCATATGCAAATAATCAGAAGAATAATTAAACTTGAATGGTGGTGGTTACGGTGAAGTGGGGGGGGGGGGGTAGATGGTGGTGGTGGTTGAAGGTGGAGATGGTGGTGGTGGTGGTGGTGTGGAGTGGGGAAGATGAAGTGGGTAGGGTGGGTGGTCGGTCCCACATAAATTGTAAAATATTAATTATATTTCTTTTAACTTTTTGTCATTTCACACGCCCCTAACACTAGGGGTGTTCAAGATCGGATTATCCGGTTTTCGGATATCTGAAAACCGGATATCCGAAAATTTCGGATAGTGAATATTGATACCTGAATCCGTATCCGAAATTTCTGACATCCGATTTTCGGATATCCGAAATTTCGGATACGGATTCGGATATCCAAACGAATATCCGAATTTATAAAAAAAATCAAAAAAGTCGTTTCGTGTATAGACAAAAACTAAACTTATATTCGATTTTCCAAATTTCCAACATTTAAAATTAAAAACAATCATAAATTCACACGAATACAATTATTTACTACCTTTTTACTAATTTTTACAATACTTCAAACTAAATATAATGCTCATATACTATATATATTTATAAAAAAATAATTAATTTTCGGATATCGGATAATCGGATTATCCGAAACTTTTGAAATTCATATCCGAATCCGAAAATTCGGATTATCCAGTTTTCGGATATCCGAATTTTCGGATATCCAAAATTTCGGATATTTCGGATACGGATTTTCGGATATTTCGGATTCGGTTTCGGATCCGAATTTTTTTAACACCCCTACCTAACACCAAAAACTAACCCCCATCCACGTCAAGGACTATCCGGGAACGAAATTCAAAAACTTGGGGACTATAGGTATAATTTTAGAAAGTTAGGGACTAAAGGTGAAAATTGGACAAACCATAGGGACTATCCGAACATTTTTCTCTTATTTTTATGTATGTAAACATGGGGTGACAACTTTGATAAGTAGTTAGATTTAGAGTTAAATGCTTGGTTGGTCCCTATGGTTTCCGAAAATTGCAGACTTGGTCCTAATGGTTTACTAATTACACACTTGGTCCTAGTAGTTTTCAAAAATGCACTCGGTTGGTCCCCAGCCCTAACATCAGTTAAATTTCTCAGTTAACTATGTGTGAAATGACTATATTACCCTTGAACAATTAAAAACCTAAAACTATATTACCCTCTGCATCATCTTCATCACCAACAAAATACCCATTTCCCTCTGCTCTCTCTCGATCTCACACCGGTGACCGGCCGGTTTTCTGTCGTCTCCGTTCTCCGTTCTCCGGTAGCACCACACCCACCTCCGACAAACCCCCAACAACCACCTGCCATCCCCCTTGTTTCCTTCGAACTGGTGACCGGTGCACCTCTGGCCGTTTGCCGGTCGGCTGTCTTACCAATCGAACACCCAACCCCCACACCAGTTTATACCCTCTGCAACATACCCACCTGTTGCATCCCTCAACAGCGGAGCAGGAGCGGCGCCGCCGCTCACGGCGGTGACGGTGAAGACCGATTTGAAGTGGAATCTTCGTTTTCTTCACCGGCTTTGCTTTCTGGTTGATTTGGTGAGTGATTGAGTGGAAATTCAGGTTCTAGATCATCTGATAGTATAGATCTGAAGAAATCCATTGATGATTGAAGTGATTTGAAAAGATGATTTCTAGGGTTTCTGTGTAGATGATGAACTGATGATGATATTATGATTTCTGTGTAGATGATTTCTAGTTAAATACCTGGTTGGTACAAATTCTAGGGTTCAGTTAAGCATCTTTGAGAAACGGCCACCTCTTGAAAGCGGGCTGATTTTCTTTTTTGTTTCTTGTTATTTGAAAAATATTTATTGCTTCCTATGTTGGTCATCTTTCCGGATTTATTCAGCTTATTCTTGCTAGTTTAAGATAAAGGCTTCGTTTAATTGAGTTTCATTATTTATTTCACTTGTCCTACTTCATGCATTATTGTTCCTTTAATGGCTAAGAGTTACTGCAGCTTCGATTGAGTAGAGAAGGGGTGATTATTGGGACAGAGTATCTATCTGATCTAGTGGAAAAGGGGCATACATCTCATAATCATGGTAATCGCCTCTGGTTTAACTGTGAATCTGTGATTTAACTAGAACTACCACCATTACATCCTACTTCATGCATTATTGTTCCTTCGATTGGTGTGGGGGTTGGGTGTTCGATTGCTACCGGAGAACGGAGACGCCGGAAAACCGGCCGGTCACCGGTGTGAGATCGAGAGAGAGCAGAGGGAAATGGGTATTATGTTGGTGATGAAGATGATGCAGAGGGTAATATAGTTTTAGGTTTTTAATTGTTCAAGGGTAATATAGTCATTTCACACATAGTTAACTGAGAAATTTAACTGATGTTAGGGCTGGGGACCAACCGAGTGCATTTTTGAAAACCACTGGGACCAAGTGTGTAATTAGTAAACCATTAGGACCAAGTCTGCAATTTTCGGAAACCACAGGGACCAACCAAGCATTTAACTCAAATATCTTATATTTATATGACTACTTGGTTTGAAGGGGTTGAAAAGAGGACATGAAGCGTCACGTGGTAGCCACGTCAGCAAGGGCATTTAAAAAAACACAAGGTGGAAATGGCTTGAAAGAGACGTTTTAAAAAATAAAAAATAAAAAATAACAATTAAAACCCAAACAACCAATCAAAACAAACCCAAACAACAACAACCAACTACGCAACACCACGTCACCAACCACCAAGCCCCCACGCCACCCCACGGGGTGGTGTTCCGACCTGGAGAGGGCTTTCACGCCCATTTCAAGCCTCCACGTCGTCCAGTCTAATATATTTATAAACTAAATTAGTAATATTAATTTTAAATGTTGGCTAATATGAAAATGGGTTGAAATTCAATGAAAGTATAGTGATATGTTTTGGAACTCCAATTTTTTATTAGACTTGAGTAGTGTTGGAATTTTAGACTAATTCAGACCTCAAAGTGAGCCTTTTGAGAAGTATCATTGTGATTAAAAGCATCAAATGGCTTGTGAAACCATGTGTTGGACTCATAAGGTTAATGGTGAACGCTTAATCTTGATAAGTCGAGAGAATTATAGGGTTGAAACTGTCATTTGATTAAAAAAGATTTGAGTCAGAATAGGTTTATTAGTTGCGTGAATTATTTATTTAAATTGGTTTGTGTCAAGGTAGGATTAGATTTAAGTTACTTGTTCATCAAAATTGTTTTAGTATAAATAGATTGATAGAGTATTGTAATTTTTTCGGTTCAATTTTTCGTTTGATAAATAATAAAAGAGGCGTGAGGAGTTCTCACAAATGCCAATGATCTCTAGATCAAGTGGTAAGTGGTGGAAGACTTACATTTCTTTTAAGAGATGCAGGTTCAACTCTCACTTGGTGCAGAGTGAGACACTCGTGGGCAATAATAAGATAATAAGGACACTCGCTGAGACACTGGTGGACAATGATAAGATGATAAGGACACTCGCTCTCTGCAATGTACAAAAGACTACCGGTAGATCAAATAGGAGAAAACACTCTAGATATGAATACATGTATGCGAGTAATTTTTATAAGATGCAATATTTTTCATATTTTACTTTGATTATACGATAAAACATATAAAAAAGTATAAAGATGTGCTACATAATTTTGTGTAACTTATGGATTTGCAATTGTTTTAAAGACGAAAAACTATACATGATTTTAGAGCTTAACCACTGAAAACATTGCATACAGGTGTATTATGATTTAATGGGCAAATCAGTGGCGGATCTTGCCCGTTGAACGTCCCAGGGCCGAAAGACACGGGCACTAAAAAATGCCCGGGCCGAACATAGTATATATAAAAAATTTCGATCGAAATACGGAAAATTAGCACTACGGCCGAAAAACTTGCCAGGGCCGTGGCCCTGGCACAGGCCTTCTAAGATCCGCCCATGGGGTAAATGGTAGTTTGAGATACCTATTGCCGTATAAATATCCTAAAAGATGTCGGTTTCAAAATTCGTAGAATTTGAATATATCATATGAATCGTGAATATTTCAATGGTACTCTAGGAGGTTCAATCGGATAAGTTATAGAGAAAACAAGAACAGTGATGCAATTTTGTTATGAAAATAGCGTGTACTGAAATCAGACCAAAGATTCTCAATTTAAGATTGGGAATCATCACAATGTTTCAATTGGCGGCTAATGGTTAAAATAGTCGATAATTACTCATTCACACCATCACAAACTACATCGATAGAAACTCCATGTGGAGTAACTAAAGTATTGTTGATCTTGGAAATTACAACCGCTCGCAGTTGCTATTTACTGCTAATTGGTCGGTGCATTTTAGATACACTATATTTTATATTAATTATAATCTAAATGCATTGATCTTGGTACAAAATGTGTTAGGGGTTGTTTGGTAGCCTCTTAATAACCATTCAGATGCTACCTTTTAATGGTTTAAAACCACTGAATGAATAAGATGCAACCTCAAGTCTGAATGATTAAGAGGTAACCTCTGAATGGTAAATTATCACATGTCACATTTTTCTACCTTTTCATTGGTAAAATTATTAATGGTTCCATTAAGAGGTAGTCTCTTAATGACCATTCAGAGGCTACCAAACAACCCCTTACTTTAATATGATTTCATCTTATATAGGTTTTAATAAATAATGAATTAATCATTAATCAATCACAATTAAATTAAATTAAATTAAAGATAAAATAGAAAAGTATCAAATAGTAAACTAAGGGTGAGCGGGGCACTTCTCGGGGAGGGGATCGGTGAGTGAAGTCCCCGAGCGGGAACACCGCCGCCATCCAACCTTTACCGCGCGGGGAGTGAAGTGCTCGGTGTGTACTCACCGATTGAGAGATAGGAGAGAGAGAGGGGGTGATTAGTTGTTAATGTGGGTCCACCCTTTTTCCACCAATCATATTTTTTTCTTCTTTTTTTATAAAAAAATAATTGTGTGAGTGGAGTGATGCCAACGTTTGAGTGCAAAATGGGGACTTAAGAGGGGAGTTGACGTGGCGCGTGCTGATTAGGTGTGTGTAAGAGAGGTCACTCCCCTAAGAGAGGAGTGCCCCTCTCACCCTAAATTGCTAAATGGCATAAAGTTGAATGAATTGAAATAAGCTTATTTATAGTTTTGGTCGATTGTTCTGTGGGGTTTAACTTCATAGAATGCAATTAATTTCATGTGGTTTAAATATGCAGGTTCTAATATATTATTTGATGGCCAACACAAGATGATTGGATGGAGTATTTAAAGATAAAGTCTCTATAAATATAAAGTCTCAAATATTTGGCTTTCAAGAAAGTAAATTGGTTGCCATGTAATATTAAATGGACCTTGGGCTTAATGGGCTGCAATGAGCCGAATGAGACCTAAATTGTGAAAATAAAAAGATGGGCTGCTTTGAGAAAGAGGAGGTGAAGAAACACGGAACTAATTATAGGACTAATCAGTTTGGTTTATGTTTCTACCATAGTGGTTAATCTTCTTTACGGTTTCCTGAGCTCCTTAATGACTGGGGTTATCTGCAAAACAGAACACCGTTACTCGTTAAGAGGGGAATGTGGGGGTTTCCCTCTTAACCAGGCTCCGGCGTGAGAATAAGCGACTGCTTTGGGGAGATAATTAAGTATTAAGTGAGAGAGTAGAGGGAATGGAATGTTTAACCTGTGAAGTGAGGTCTCTATTTATAGCCGGAGTAGTGTAAGAGGGTGTGGGCTGATGGGCCTTGGGCCGGAAGGCGACAACATGGAGGATATGCTCCTTGTCTCACTGGTGTCGACCGTTAGTGGCTTCTAGGAGCTTTCTGGAGCTGGCGCAATGTGATTGGAGCCACGTGTCACCGTTGTCGGCCTAGCCGCCCTTCTGCCATCAGCAGGTAAGTGGAGATCGTGGGGCAGTTGTCTCTGCCTTATGATTGGTGCCATGTAGGCGTCCTTAAGTACTTTTTGTCTCCTGCATGTCAGATGATCATGGAGCACGATTGAGCAGAGCCAGAGGGACGTTGATTGGCTCTTTTCCTCTGCCACTTGTACCTTGTGTACTATTTGGAGCAGCCTTGCGCTGCTTCCCTGCACGAGTCTTGATGGGCACGTTAACTAACTCGCGCGGGGTTTATGTGACTGAGTATTCTTTCGGCATGCTAAGTGTTGTTATTGGAGCTTCTTATTGTCTAGGTATCGCGCGACGTAAAATAGAATATGGTGCAACTCACGCGAGGTTAATGATAGGAAGCTTTTTAATAAGGAGTATGGTCCTGCGCGCAACCTTTACGGGGGTTTGCGCGGCTTTTTTGGGACCATACCCCTTCAAGTGCCCCCAGTCCAGTGCTGCACCATGCGCAAGGCAAGTGGTTGGAGCTCTGGACTTAAAATAAAAGCTGTGGAAAATGTCTCTTTGGCTTTGGTAGACGGGGCGCGAGTAAGTTCTTATTGATTACTACGGCGCGACTACCATGTTTGATTACTAACTCATTGTTAATACTGCGCGGTCTTGGTAGCTTCTGCATGACGTTTGCGGTAATTTGGGCGGGAAAATTCTCGAAATTTGAATTTTGACGGTTTGGTGAGAATGTCGTGGTTGGTGACGTTTGATTTGACAGCTGACACGATTGTCATCAAGTTGTTGCTGACGGTTCGGCTTTTCGTCAGGAGAGTGAGGCCCACGCGCGCGTGGTAACCGTCACTCCGGGAAACACGTCTTACGTGGCGTTTTCCGATTGGCTACGCTCGCGGCGAATTCGGCACGGTTACCCATCGCATTAAATGCGATGGGTATATATATCTGAAGAGTCGTGAGGGATTAACACTTTCTCTTCTACTCTTTTCTTTATTTCCTCTCGAATTCCTCTGAATCTTCAAAGTTTGAAGAACACGGTTGCAGATCTTCACATCATTGAAAGACATCATAGCAGATCTTCAAGTCTGTTTGCAGAATATTCACGACTTCTTTGTTGATTTATCGATGGCTGAAGAACACCATGAAGACAATCCCGGAGAGGAAGGCCCTGTTCCGGTTCTCCGGTGCGATTTAGGGTTATTTGAACAAATAGTACGGGGTTTCCGGTTTCCACCGGAATGGGATGCTAGGTACCCCGGTCAAAACCAGACGGCCGCCGATGCACCGCCGGGTTATATAACGTTATTTGAAGATTTCTTTCATCAAGGCAACTTCCGGTTGCCGGCGACGAACTTTTTGGCCCATATTCTCCAGTTCTATGGGTTTCACATATCTCAGATGAGTCCACCAGGGATGGTGAGAGTTCGACACTTCGAGTTTTTATGTCGATCTCATGATATCGAGCCGACTGTTGAGAAATTCCGGGCTTTTTACCAGCTTCAAAGAAATATGGGTTTCTATTCTTTCGCCAGTCGTGGCGCCGCAAAGAAGATATTGCTGAACCCCCCCCCCCCCCCCAAGAGTTTCCATGACTGGAAACCAAAGTTTTTCTATATCCGGGAGGAGGTAATCCCGATCGCCATGACCTTCCGCGCCTGGTCGGAACCGATTGTGAAAGAGGATCTGGCGATTCCAAAAAATGAGGCTTGGTATAAGCAGCTTACTTCAACTCCAAACCGAGTGTTTGGTGAAAATGTCCTTGTCGCGGCGCGGATGAGTGATCAATAGCCGCCTGAGAGCGAAGACGTCCCTGTGTTAAAGTTCCAGGATAAAGGTTAGCTATTTCGTTTGTTTTGCTGATTTCTGTTTCGCAACTGTGTTTATTTATACAATTTGTCTTGTAGAGGCGCGCCTGTACCAAGCTGCGTTCTCCACCTTTGGTGGGTTTATGAGCGTGCACCCGCTCCAAGCTGGGGAGGAGTACTGGTATGAACAAATTAAGGGTAACTTCATGTACCCGGTTGCTGATGCATTTGCCTCGCCACCTACTGCAACTGAAGGTGCGCACATACCTAAACCTCGTCCTCTGCGCTCTGTGACTTCTGCTGGGAAAGAGGCTGTCCATCTTTCCAGCGAGGAGTCTGTAGGGTCTTCAAACGGGGAGTTAAGTTCGTGTTCTAACGTCTTTGCAGGTGTGTTGCGCGGCTTGGGCATCGACCCTGAAGAGAAGAAAAAACCAACCAGGAAGAAGAAGGTGATCAATCTTGAGCCTGAAGTGGTGAGTAAGAAAAGTGGAAGTAGCCGCGCAGCTGCTGGTGCTGCTGAGAAAGGTACTCTTCGGCTTCGTCAAAGTGACTTGAAAGATTATGTGATAATTAGTGACTCACTTAAAGGCTTGTCGCGCGCAGGCGAGAAGAAAACTGGAGCAGGTGGCTCGAAAAGTTCAGGTAGCGCGGGTTCTCGCAACCCAGATGCTGGAGCTACTCCTTCCTCTGTTGCGCGTGAGGAAGAGGAAGAAGAAGTAGAAGAGGAGGCTGCTGAAAAGTTGATCAGCAGAAAGAGAACTAGAAGCGAGACCACAACTGGTGTGGTTGCTGCGCCGATAGCTGGTGCGGTTCCCTTGATCGGGAAAACGAGCAACTTGCGCTCTCTCTATAGATTCTCTCCGGGTAAGTTCCTAGTTTCTCTTCCTTTTGCTACTCTCTCTTTTTAACCACTTAGTTTCTTCAGAGACCAAGAAGAAGACCCCTGAGAAGGGTGTTGTGTTTACGGAGCCAGAGCCAAAGAGGCCAAAGATTACCATCAAATCTTCCAAGACTGCTGGGGCTGAATCTGCCAAGGAAAAACATGTTGCTGAGGGTGATAAGGCGAAGGCTGCCGAAGAGAAGAGGAAGGTTGATGAAGAGCGTAGGAAGAAGGCTGATGAGGACAAGAGGAAGAAAGCGGAGGAAGAGAAGAAGAGGAAAGCCGAGGAAGATAGAAAGCCTGAGGAGGCGAAGAGGAAGAAAGCCTCTGATATAGAGAAGGAAAAAGAGAGGGGAAAAGCTGTTGAAAAGCCTATTGATGATGCCTTGGGATATACCGGTGCCGCTGCTATCGCTACTCAAGAGAAAGCGCAGGGTCCGGAGTTTGTGAGCACCACGGGGCCTGAGAAGCCCCGTAAAGAGAGGAGAAAGGAGCCTGAGGTTGAGAAACCTACCCGCCCCATGCATACTGAGGTCCCCCATCGCTCCAAGGTAACTTCTACCAGGGGATCGGGCCCGTATGTTTCCAGTGGCACAAGTTCTGGTGGCGCTGGGGGTTATAACCCACAAGCTATCGGGGCGAAAGATACCCTTGGTGACATTTACTATAAAAGTTATACTGAAGAAGAACGTGGTAATGCCCCCCACCAGGCTCCCTGGGGTTTGAAGCAAAGGGATACCTTTCAAGAGTTTGGACCTTGCCGCGATTGGTTTTTAAATTCCTTTACTCCTGGTGAGGTTATCCGACAGAGGGCGAAGACTCATGAAGCGCTATATCGCACTTATGTAATCGGGGAGGCCAACACTCGCGCTGCTAACCATCAGATAGTTCGTGAGTGGCGGACAATGGTTAGGGAGCGGTCGGATTGGGAGAGCTACCACGAGCGAATGTTGAAGCGTGTTAGTGAGTTCGAGAAATCAAAAGCAACCTTTGATGAAGAGAAGGCAAAGTTTGAGGCTGATAAGAAGGCGGAGGAATGGGGGCGCGAGGGCCTGAAAAGCAAACTTCAAGCTGTCGAGGATCTTTTGTCGAAGGAGAAGGCTGAGTTTAAACGTATATGCGCGAAGGACAACCAGCGCGCGTTTGCTGATCGAAATAAGATTGTTGACCTTGAAGCCAAAGTTGCTGAGTTGACATCGAAGGTCGAGGATGCGCAGGCTGCTAAGGAGCGGGTTGAGGTTTGTGAAACCTTTACCCTTCCCTTCTGTGTTTTGTTTGCAAAATATCCTAAGTCTTGTCCTTTTTTAGGTTGAGTTGGCTGATGTGAAGTTGCAGCTGTCGAGCAAAGACAAGGATCTGCAGGCCAAGGATGTCGAGATCGCTGAACTGAAACGCCGCCTGAATGATCAGGTTGATAAGTGCGAATCCTTGGAAATCAACCTTGAGGCGGGGAAAGTTAAGGCCGCGACTGCTGAGGAAGCGCGTGATGTTAGTACCACAGCCCTCAATGTAGCGCAGACTAACTATGCTGAGGCTCAAGGCATTGTTGACACTCTTGTCTCTGAGGCTGAGTGGATGCGCGGTCGTGGAGTAGTGCTGGTATGCTATTCCTTTCTTCCTTTGGAAGTTTTATTTTTTAGGAGTTGTTTTTAATACGCAGTTTTCGTTATAGGTTGCCAACTCTGTCCTTAACGCTGGAGAACTAGATCGCGCCGTTGCTGCTTTGACAGATGCCGCGCGCGCAGTTGGTCATCGAGGAGGGTATCTGGAATGTGCGCAACACGTTGAAGAGGTATTTGGACAGGAGTTTGACATTAGTCATTGCTCGGTGACTGACCAGGCTAGTGCCGAGTTGACACGTGCTGAAAATGCTTATGATCACTTATCGCTGCCTGTGATGGACTTGGTCGCGAAGGCTCTAGAGCATGATGACTGGTGTCAGCGCCTTAAGGCCATTCTCGACCCACCGATGACTGTTGAACTATCAGATGGAGAGGAGCCAGCTGGTGATGATGGTGGAAACGATGGTGATGGCGGTAAGCCTGATGATGATGACGATGATGATGATGAAGGCGATAAGCATGATGGCAGTGGGAATGATGAATTTGAATAGGCTTGTCGACAGGCTTTGTGCCTTGTAATTTTTTGTTTATGCTTTGAATGTAAGTTCTTGCGCTGTCGCGCTAATTTTAAATGGAATGAACGTTATCTGTTGTCTATACGACTGTTGCGCGGTTGCGCTTGTTTTAAATATGATGCTTGTTTATCCTTTCCCGTTACAATTATTGCACTGTTGTTAGAAACTTTGGTTAAGTTAGCGCGAATAAATGTAAGCTCTTGTGCGAGTGTAACTGGAGTGTTTTCGTGCTAATCAAAAGTTTAACATGCATTTGTAACGAAAGGAGTCAGCGTAAAATAAAACATGCCGTATGTTTTCATTGACTTGGAAACAGGTGCTTAGGCCAATCATACATTTCTTGTAACGTAAAAGGCGTGTAGCCAACATAGGAAAGTAAAAGGCGCATGGCCAACATTAGTGGATAAAGGCGCAGGGCCTAGAATAGTCACATATAGCATTTGCGCAGTTGTTGCGCATTCCACGTGCGCGGGATGATGTGTCCATCCAGGGTGCGCAATTTGTAAGCCCCTTTTCGTAGCACTTCGTGAATCAAGTATGGGCCTTCCCATTTGGGTGCTAGCTTTCCTGGGCGTTCAGCATTTGAAGCTTCGTTGTCTCGGAAGACGTATTCTCCTGGAGTGAAGGTACAGATGCGGACTCTTGCGTTGTAGTACCTTTCCAGTTGTGTCTTGTACTTGGCTTCTTTAATTCGCGCAATTTCGCGCCTTTCTTCTAGTAAATCCAAGTCGAGACGACGCTCTACCTCGTTGTCGATTGCGTTGACTGCTGTCAAGCGCGGAGAGGGCAGGCCTACTTCTGACGGGATAACCGCTTCTGAGCCATAGACTAGGCTAAAAGGGGTTTCGCCGGTACTCGTCTTCGGCATGGTTCGGTGAGCCCACAAGATACTTGGGAGCTCATCCACCCAGCCTCTTCGCTTTGTGCCCAGTCGGGCCTTTATCCCATCGACGATACACTTGTTCACACTTTCAACCTGCCCGTTGCCTTGAGGATGCGCAACAGAGGAGAAAGTGTGTTCGATTTTCATCTCTTTCATCCACTTCTGGAGGTCCTCAGAAGCAAAATTGGTTCCGTTGTCTGTGACAATCTTGAGTGGGAGACCAAACCTGCAAATGATGTGTTCCCAGATAAACTTGCGCACCATCATTGCAGTGGTTGAGGCGAGAGCTTTGGCCTCCACCCACTTAGTAAAATAATCAACGGCTACAATTATGAACTTGACGGCACCAGGAGCGTCTGGGAAGGGTCCCACCATATCAATTCCCCACTGCTGAAAAGGCCAAGCAGTGGATACGGGGATTAGATCGTTCTTGGGGCGCAGGGTTTTTGGAGAGTGCCGCTGACAGGAATCGCACTTGCGCAGCTCCTTCAGGGCATCAACATGCATCCCTGGCCAGTAATACCCAGCGTTCATAATCTTTGCGACAACCATGTGTGGCCCTGCATGAATGCCGCAGATTCCCTCATGAATTTCCCTTATCAGATAACTGGCATCCTGGGGGTCCACGCAGCACAATAGTGGACCTAAGAAGGACTTGCGGTATAAGATACCACCATTCATTTCGTACTGCAGAGCCTTGTTTTGAACCTTCCTTGCCTCTGCATTGCTCTCAGGGAGTATTCCTTCTTGCAAGTATTGAATGATAGGGGTCATCCAGGATGGCTGCCCTATCTCGATCACGTTGACTTGTCATAGTAGAACTGATGGATTCTTGAGTACTTCAATCCTTACATCTTTGGCGAGATGTTGAAAGGAGGTTGAAGCAAGCTTGCTCAAGGCGTCTGCTGGTTTGTTTTCCGAACGGTTGATGTGCACTACCTTGTAAGACTCGAATTTTTGGAGCAACTCTTTCGCCTGCTCTAAGTATAAGGCCATAACTTCGCCCTTTGCATCATAGACTCCGTTGATTTGACTGGCGATCAGAAGTGAATCAACGTGTGCTTGAAGGTTTTTAGCTCCCATTTTTATGGCGAGGCGTAAGCCTGCCAGAAATGCCTCGTACTCCGCCTCGTTGTTGGTGTTTTTAAAATCCAACTTGATGGCGTAAGTAAATTCATGATTTTCGGGGCTTACAAGGCGCAATCCAGCTCCCGCGCCATCTTTGTTTGAAGCCCCATCGGTGTACAACATCCATAATTCGTTCGTTGGTTCTTTCACGGGAGTTTCAACAAGCTCACAATCTTTGATTTTTTCTACTGGGACTTCTGTGATAAAATCGGCGAGCACCTGACCCTTGATGGCTGGGCGTGGCCTGTACAAGATGTTGTGACCCCCCAACTCGATTGCCCATTTTGCGAGCCTCCCAGATGTCTCTGGCTTTTGAAGTATCGTGCCGATATGGAAATTGGTAAGTACGGTGATCACATCCCCTGTAAAGTATCTGCGCAGCCTTCGGGAGGTGTGTAGCAGCGCAAGCACCAATTTTTCCATCGTTGAATATCTCGTTTCCGGGTTAGTGAGTACCCTGCTGACGTAATAAATTGGAGTTTGGACTCCATTTCTCTCCACTAGTAATACCGACCCTACTGCCTTATCCGAAGAAGATAAGTACAGTATGAGTGGCTCTTTTTCAAACGGTACAGTCAGGGTAGGGAGCTCTATCAAACATTCTTTCATTTGCTGAAAAGCCTTTTCTGCTTCAGGGGTCCACCGGAACTCTTGTTTCTTCACACAGTTGCGCAGAGTGCTGATAAAAGGATATGACTTTGCGGCGTGATTTGACAGGAAACGGTTAAGCATGGCTAGGCGGCCGGCCAATCGTTGCATTTATTTGATTGTTCTTGGTGATGGCATTCGCTCTATTGCCTGGACTTTCTCTGGATTCACTTTAAAGCCGCCATTTGTGACTATGAAGCCTAAGAACTTCCCTTCTTCCATACCAAACGAACACTTGGCTGGATTCAGTTTCATATTCACGCTGCGCAATGAGTTGAATGTCTTTTCGATGTCCTTCAACATTTGGTCCTCTTCAGGACTTTTGACCACTAGATCATCGATGTAAACTTCAATATGCTTTCCAATGTCTCCCGCGAAGGTCTTATCCATCAAGCGCTGGTATGTGGCGCCAACGTTTTTTAGGCCGAATGGCATCTTTGTATAGCAAAAAATCCCGAGATCAGTATGAAAAACTGTCTTATCTTCATCTTCGAGCTTCATTTGAACTTGATGGTATCCCTTGTAGTAATCCAAGAAGCATTTCCATCTGTATGGCGCGAGAGAGTCTATCTTTTTGTCGATCTCAGGCAAAGAGTAGCAATCTTTAGGGCATGCCTTGTTGAGATCGGTATAGTCGACACACATTCGCCATCCTCCACTAGACTTCTCTACCATCACGGGGTTCGCAACCCAACTTTGATAACGTACTTCTCGCAGGATGCCGGCTTTAAGTAACTCGCATACTTGCTCATTCATTGCTTTCGTTTTGTCTGCCCCTAAGTTGCGCCTTCTTTGGACTTTCGGTTCAACAGAGGGGTAGGTGTTTAAACAGTGTTCGGTAATGTCGCGCGGGACTCCGGTCATGTCAGCCGGGGTCCAGGCGAAGATATCCATGTTCTTGAACAAAAGCTGCTTGAGGCGAGTTCTGATGTTTGGTGAGATTGCGTGGCCTATCGTCACCGTTTTCTCCGGGTATTTGCGATTTAAAACCCATTTTTCGGGCTCGGTTGCTGAAACCTTCGCCGCTTTTGTTGGGCGCATCTCTTCTGTTGACATCACTTCTTTCTTTGCATAAATGATTGCCACTCCCGTTTTGGTTGGGAAACCAATCGCTGAGTGGGGGGTGGAAGTTATCATGTTCAGCTCACCTTGCGTCTCTCTCCCGATCAGCACATCATGTCTTGACTTAACAGGCATCACCATGAAGTTAACGTTCGTTGTTCTTGAATGCTTCCCGTCAGAAAGTGTGACAGGGAAGCTAATCTGGCCTAGCGGGAAGACCATTTCATTGCAAAATCCAGACAGTGGATAATCAACTGGTTCAAGTCTCGCTTTGTCTTCCTCGTCGAACTGGTTAAAGCACTGCTCATAAATGATGTCTGCTGTACTCCCCGGGTCAATGAAGACGTATTCAGTTTCATAATGGCCGATGATACCGGTGATGACGATGGGTCGTGTGGCTCGAGGACCCCCGCGCACCACCGGGAAAATGACCTGCTGTTCTTGCCATGAAGGCTCATAAGGTCTATTGCCTTTTTCTCTCGCGCTATACCTTGGTCCGTTGACCATGTGGGTCTCTAAGCGTCGGACTTTCTTGTGATTTCCCTCATCGTGGCGATGGAGCTGTCGAGTTTCTTTGAGCACGTTTTTCACCAAGTGGCTCAGCTTTCCACTCTTCAGCGCCCTCTCGATCTCTTGACGTAAGCTGTAACAATCATCTGTTAAGTGGCCTGTATCCTTGTGGAAATCACAATACAGGTTGGGGTCTTGCCTCTTTTTGTTCGTCATAGGCCTTGGAGCCTTAAAATCGTGGTTCTCTGTCATTAGCACCTCTTTTGGTGTTTTTATGAGTGGAGTCCAATGCTTTTCTCGATTATCATCTCTGACTGACTTTCGATAGCCGATGCGGTCAATAGTATCTCGCGCGTCTTCTTTGTAGCGGGACCGTTCTTCATAACGAGGTCGTTCATTATAACCGCTGGAGTGATTGGCCTTCCACCCAGGGTTTTTACCTTTGTTTCGTCTGTTGTCGTCGCGCGAGTGACCCCCTTTAGAAAATCGATCTTCAGAACGATAACTGTTGTTTCTGGCGAGTGGCTCTTCCGTTTGCGCGACTATCTTCGCGGCTTCCATGAGCTTATCCCATTCCTTGGGCATTCCATCTTTCCCAGTGATGGTTCTAATTAGGCTATCACAGCGAATGGCTTTCTTGAAATGGCAGCGCATGAGTTGTTCGCTTACGCCACCGATTTCCAAACACTCTTTGTTAAAGCGAGTGATAAAATCTTCCAAACCCTCGTTATCTCTGCGCCAGATGTCTTCAACTTCGGCTGTGTCGCCCTGGTATCGTCTTTGTTGACTGAAGTGACTCAAAAACTGAGTCCTGAAATCCACCCATGATTTTATCTTTCCCGGAGGAAGGTTGTGGAACCAGGCGCGAGCAGCCCCCGTAAGCGTTTGGATAAACAAATGGCACCACATGGGCATATTCCATCCTCCCATGCAGCCCACGCTTGTGAAAACTCTGACGTGATCATCAGGATCAGTCAATCCGTTAAACTTTCTGACTGTCGGAGGTAACTTCTCTCTTTTGAGCGGCGCGAGCGCGATCTTTGGAACGAACTTGGAATGTTCTACGGCTTCAGCTGGTCGGTAGGCGAGGCAAAAGTCTTGCTCTGCCTCTTCGATATAACCAACGTGTTGTCTTGGTTTGTAGTATTCGTGATTTCTTTGCAAACAATTGAAGACCGAAGATTCTTCATCGCCCTCCTAAGTTGGGTCATTCGGGTCAGTTTCTTCCCACTCATTGTTCATGTTGCGCGGTGTGAGCTGGCTATGAACTGGGCCTCTTTGAATGTTTGACGGATCGTCATAATAGCTCTCTGTTTCTCCCCATGTATCGCGCGTGTCCTGCATGCTTAGTCTTCGGGTGGGGGGAGGTCTGTTGGCCCTTCCTTGGATATTTTGCGGTGGTGGCATCTGGCGCGGCCCGTGACTGGGGCCGGTTGGTGTAACCAAGGACGGTTCTGCCGTTAAGACTGCTTGTTGCGCGCTCAAGGATTGATACGCCGCGTTAATGGTGGCGAGTTGCTTGGCGTACCATGAGACTGGGGTTTCGCCCTCTGGTAGCCCTAGTAGCGCCGAGATGTTCTGAGGTGGAGCTGGGTTCGAAGGTCCAGCACCGTTGTTTCCTGGGGTAGTTGTTTGAGCGATGCGGGTGAAGCTCCCGCGCGGACCCCCAGTGTTGGCTACTTCGATTTCGCCGATTTCTTCAACGTGCTGGGGCTGGATGTTTTGATTATCCACCCCCAACGCTGCATTAGGGTCTGCTCCAAGACCAACAAACTCAGGAATGATTCCTTGACCAGCCATGATCGAAGGAAGAAAAAACAACGAGAACTCAGAAAAAAGAAGATGAAAGTGTTTTGTAGAAAAATCGGTGGGCGCCAATGAAGAAACACGGAACTAATTATAGGACTAATCAGTTTGGTTTATGTTCCTACCATAGTGGTTAATCTTCTTTACGGTTTCCTGAGCTCCTTAATGACTGGGGTTATCTGCAAAACAGAACACCGTTACTCGTTAAGAGGGGAATGTGGGGGTTTCCCTCTTAACCGGGCTCCGGCGTGAGAATAAGCGACTGCTTTGGGGAGATAATTAAGTATTAAGTGAGAGAGTAGAGGGAATGGAATGTTTAACCTGTGAAGTGAGGTCTCTATTTATAGCCGGAGTAGTGTAAGAGGGTGTGGGCTGATGGGCCTTGGGCCGGAAGGCGACAACATGGAGGATATGCTCCTTGTCTCACTGGTGTCGACCGTTAGTGGCTTCTAGGAGCTTTCTGGAGCTGGCGCAATGTGATTGGAGCCACGTGTCACCGTTGTCGGCCTGACCGCCCATCTGCCATCAGCAGGTAAGTGGAGATCGTGGGGCAGTTGTCTCTGCCTTATGATTGGTGCCATGTAGGCGTCCTTAAGTACTTTTTGTCTCCTGCATGTCAGATGATCGTGGAGCACGATTGACGATGTGTGTAAAATGCAACATATAAATTACATCAAATGAGGCATAAAACTAACCCTTTTTAAGTACTAATATTGGAAAAAGAGTGTTTTTGTCTTCCTTTTGTATTTTCAGGATTAAATGAGCTCAAAAACACAAAAGAAGCAAAAAGACAGCTAAATCCAACATAAATACAAGAAAAGGAACATAAGTGGATTGCCCGACCCCTCAACGGCATCTTCCCAAGCAAAATAGAGAAGGCAGAAGACTGAACACGGGCCGTGCTCAGCCAGCATGGGGCCGTGCCCAAGAAGCAGCAGAAAAGACAAACCTATAGAAGCTTCTATTGCCCACCACGGGGCCGTGCCCAGTGAACACGGGGGCGTGCCGAAAGTACAGCAGGCGCATTAATTGTAATTGCGAATTACAATTAATGAGGAGAGAGAGTGTCAGACAGGCACGGGGCCGTGCCCAGCCCTCTGTTCAGCCTATAAATAGGAGTGCTTGGATTCATTTCAACTCATCCCTTGGCACACCACCTCTCTCACACTTCATCCACCACCCACCACCCACCACCATCACAACACCATCATCCACCACCATCATCCATTGTCCATCGTAGAGTGTGTGAGTCGTCTCGGGATCCAAGATTGATCGTAAGAGTTCTTGACAATCAAGGCCATGGTTGCCTAAGTCTCTTACATCACTTGGTGAAGACAAAGTGTCTAGTATAATACTTTTTATTTCTAATCTTTTGCACTTTTTATTTGGTTTTGTATTAATGACTTTAATAACTAGTTACTTATGTTGAAGGTGATCTTTCCTTATCGTTTGTCCGTGGTGTCTTGGCATTATTTTACTGTCTATATAAAATAAAGGATTTTCACCATTCATATCTCCACGGTCTATATGGAGGTATGTTGGCTACCTGGTCGGGGGTTAAGGGAACGGTTTGGTAAAGGTCTTGCCATTGTTCAGCGTTTAGAGGTCCTGCAATGGACCTGGGTCAAATTTAGTAGGACCTCCTTCAATGCCTCACGGTATTGGATGGCAGGGGTCCAAACTCTTTGATCCCCTCATAAGTTAACTACTATTAATACTATAACCCGGCTATTTAGGACTGTATCCCTGCTGACTCAGACTACTTAGCCGAGGGTAACGTCACCGCCAAAAGCGGGGCCTACCACAATACTGCATTAATAACTTAATTCATTATCTTCCAATAATCCACCCTTTTAGGATTGTATCCTTGCTGACTCAAACTACTGGGGTGAGGGTAACGTCACCTTCAAAAGAGGGGCCTACTACAATAACTAAGATATTCTCTTAATTATGTGCAAAAGTGCGGAAATAATCAAAGGTTATACTAGATACGAGTCGGAACCAAGTGATTCATCTTGTCTATCTGTTTTTCTTTTATTTTTATTTTCAGCATTTTAGTTAGTTTTTATTTTTTAGTTTAAAAACATTTTTCTAAACTTTTTATTTTGATTAGACGTTGAGGATAAACCGGTACTAAAAGCTCTTGTGTCCTTGGACGACCTCGGTATCTTACCAACACTATACTACGCCCACGATGGGTGCACTTGCCCATATGTGTGTTTAAGTGTTAGTAAATATCATGTTATATAAATTTAAAACTTGGCTAAAATAAGTGTTAAAGGGGCTTAAAATATACACCTAATATATATAACACTTTCACGCACATCAAGTTTTTGGCGCCGTTGCCGGGGACACAAGGATTTTAAGAAAGTTAGGAATCAACGGCCTAATCATCTTTTATTTTTCTTTTTAATTTTTTAGGATTTTTCTTAGTTTTTCAGCTTCTGCAGAGCTCAGCACGGGCCGTGCCCGGTCAGACACGGGCCGTGCCCAGCATCATCACTGGCAGTTTTTATTTTCTGAGTTACAGAGAGCTGAACACGGGGCCGTGTCGGTGCAACACGGGGTCGTGTCCAACTCCCAGTAACAGGGATCCAGAAATCAATCACTGTGCCTCTGACCACGGGCCGTGTTCGCTGAGCACGGGGCCGTGGTGAATATTCTGACCAACGTTCTTTTCTGTTTTTATTGCAGGACTTGGAACCTAGGCGCCACATTTGAACCTCCTACGTAGTGCATGAGCTCTAGTTCTAGTAGAGACATAAAAGAACCTCTAGGAGAACCCGAACGCTTTCTCAGAAAAAGACTTAAAGCCAAAAATCAAGAGAAAGTTTCGGGGGACCCACTTCCAATGGCGGACCAACGTACCCTTATGGATTACCTACGGCCCACCGTAGGCAATCTTGGCGCCGCTATCAATGCACCAAATGTCGAAGCCAACAACTTCGAACTTCGGCCGCATCTGATACAAATGCTCCAAAACTCCGTAACCTTCCATGGGCTTGCGGACGAGGATCCCCATCTACATATTACTAATTTCTTGGAAATATGTGATACTTTTCGGATCAATGGAGCATCAAACGACGCCATTCGCCTTAGGATGTTTCCATTTTCACTAAAAGACCGAGCCAAGGCTTGGCTCAACGCCCTGGGATGAACTAGCCCAAAAGTTTCTATATAAGTATTTCCCTCCTGCTAAAACGGCTAAACTAATGACTGAAATTAATACATACTCACAAGAGGATGGGGAATCCTTATATGAAACTTGGGAAAGGTTCAAGGAGCTTCTAAGAAAGTGTCCTCATCACGGTCTAGCGGTATGGCAACAAGTATCCACTTTCTACAATGGGTTGTTGCCACACACAAGACAAACACTTGATTTGAGCTCCGGGGGACTTTTAGGTAATCGTCGCCCAAATGAAATATATAATCAAATTGAGGAAATTGCTCAAACCAATTTTCAGTGGCACACTCCCCGAGGTAATAAATCTATTGCCCCGGGCGCCCATAAGGTTGATGAAAGCATCTCTTTACAAGCCCAAATCGAGGCCCTCTCTTCGAAAATCAAAAAACTTGAAATGACAAAAACGGCCTCGGTTATGGCTTGTGAAGGGTGTGGTGGGTCACATGAAAATTGGAGTTGTATGAAAGAATTAGATGAACAAGCAGAAACGGTAAACTACATTGATAATAGACCTAGGCCGTCGGGTCCTCCAACGGGTACCTACAACCAAGGATGGTGTAACCACCCAAATCTTGGTTGGAGGGATCCCGGCAATAGTAGTAACCAACAAAACCAACGAACTAATTTTCAACAACCACAGAATTTCTCTCAACAACAAGGTGGAAGAGAAAGGCTTGAAGATACTGTATCTCGCCTCATCTCTGGCACTGAAAAGAAAAACTCGGATCGATTTCAACAATTGGAATCGAATTTTAGAAATCAACAAGCTAGCATTCAAAACGTTGAAAAACAATTAAATCAACTAGCTCAAAATTTCTCCAAGAGACCACAAGGCGCGTTACCTAGTAATACCGAAACCAACCCGAAGGCACAAGTACATCTCATCACATTAAGAAATCGAACCGTGGGTCCCGAGGATGCTCCATTGCCGCCAAATGAAAGAAGCCATTCTAGCCAGCCTGTGACTCCTCCTGCGCCAGAAAAGGATTCTCTACCAACTCAAGAGCCCACCAAGACTCCTCCAATTCCGTACCCCGGTAGGTTAAATCGTCAAAAGACCGATGAGCAATTCGCTAAATTTGAAAATTTACTAAAACAATTGCATGTTAATATTCCTTTTATCGAGGTCCAAACCCAAATGCCTAAATACACAAAATTTATGAGGGATTTCCTCACAAACAAAAGGAAAATTGAATCATTGCAATTAGTTAACTTAGGCGAAGAATGCTCCGCCTTAGTGCTCAACAAACTTCCACAAAAGAAAATCGATCCCGGGAGTTTCACAATTCCTTGCTCGATTGGGGAATCTCCCGTTCGTAATGCATTAGCCGATCTTGGGGCTAGCATTAACCTCATGCCCACATCAATGTTCAAACGACTCGGCCTAGGAACCACAAGCCCTACAAAGATGAGCATACAACTCGCCGACAGATCCGTCAAATTTCCACAAGGTGTCGCTGAAAATTTGTTAGTAAAAGTTGACAACTTCGTTTTCCCTACCGATTTTGTCATCCTAGACATGGAGGAAGACACCGATGTCCCTCTCATCCTCGGGAGACCATTTCTAGCCACCGCCCAAGCGGTGGAAGACATGAATGACGGAACGTTAACATTGAAGTTTGGGGATAAGGAGGTGAAGTTTGAATGTGGAAAAAGAATTGGGGACGAAGACCCGGTCAACTACATGCAGGTCATAGACTCAAGCTTGGATGATGCTCTCCGACCGGTGTAACATGGGATGCAATACATCCCACTTGGGTGACATATGACCGGCTTTGGGTCTAGCCAAGGACCCTTATAAATGTGGCGCACCACGGAGGCATTCCGCGGAACTATCCTTAGTTTAATTTAGATTAATTTTTATGCTTTCTAGTTAGTTTTAATTTTCAGGAATAAAACACACTCATGGTGGAAAGGGATGAAAAGGGGAACGAGAAAAATGACCTCATGCACAAGAACAAGGCAACCCGACAATTCTCTCTATTTCAGAAGGTTCAACACGGGCCGTGCCCAACCAACACGGCCCCGTGCTGAACCACCTGCAGAAAAACGCCCAGTTCAGGTAACTGGCCACGGGCCGTGTTCACCCAACACGCCCCCGTGTCCAGACTTCTGTTTCTCTTGTTTCAATTTTTGTTACTGGCACTTGAACACGGGGCCGTGCCCGGATAACACGGGGACGTGTTCAGCGCCCAGTAACACAAAATTTTTGCTTTTTAACACCATTTTACACATCTAATCAACCTAAAAATTTATTTTTGGGACACATTGAGGACAATGTGTAATTTAAGTGTGGGGGGGATGCTAAAACCTTGAATTTTGCAAGTCCTAAATACAAGCCTTACACAAAACTCTATTGGAACCGCTAATCACCCCAAATTTTTTTCAAAAATTTCATTTTTCTTACTTGTCTAGGTTTAACTCGGGAAATTCAAGTTCTCAAAAAGGTTATATTTTTACAAATTTACAACCGATAGCGTAGTGATAAAAAGAACCAACATAAGAAAATTATGAAAAGGCATGACAAACTTAGTTAAAATTTGATTATATATACTTGATCACATAAAAGCCCATTCCCACAAAAGTGAGTTTTGAGCCTTTATTGAGCATACAAATTTACATCTTTAGACTAAATGCTCATTTTTCGTTTCTTGTGTGAATAGCCGCTTGGTTCTTACAACTCTAGAACTTGCCATGACGATACATTCCCGGTCCTTATCAACTTAAACCCGAGTAAGTAAATGATGGAGGCATTAGGACTAACCCTTTTTATTTCTACACCATTATTTTTCTTTTTCTTTTACCACCTACCCAAAAAAAAATCCCCCTAGTTAGCCCCTTTGAGCCTAAACCTTTTTCATTTCATAACCCAAACCAAAAACCCTTTTACCCACCAAAACCTTTTTATTTTTAACCCTTTGTTTTAGTAACAAGTTCGGTTTTTCGTATGAAAAAAAAAAAGATGTGTTGATGATGAAGCAAAAAGAAAATAAACAAACAAGTTCATCAAAAATAACTTTGTTTGAATAAAAGCTTCATCAAAATAAAAGGATACAAAAATAGAAAGCCCTACGAAAACCGACACTTGTTACGCTTTTTCACCCTTTAACCGCTAACCACTAACCACTATCCCAACCACCTACCCTTAACCCAAGCCTAACCCTTAACCCACAAAGTCCTCTTGATATTTACAAAGGTATAAAAGTTAAAAAGGAGGAAGATTGATTGCTTGGCAAGCTTATGGTAGGAATAAGTTCCACGCCGCTCTCGAGTGATTCACTAAAAATACACCTTCGGCCGAGTGTGAGTGATTTCTCCCGTGAGGTATGTGAACTTGTATATAAATGAAATTTTAAAAAGGCATGTTATGCCCAAATAAATAATTTCTCCTATAAAACGTTCTAAATAAATCATTACGAATAGGATTGTAAATAGATAAAAATAAAACCCAAAAAGATCTTGGATATCCCGACACTCTACGACAAGCCCAAAACCTTCTCTTCTACCCATTCCATTTGGGAGTGTAAGCCACATATTAAAGAGTTTTGCTTGAGGACAAGCAAAAGTTCAAGTGTGGGGGTATTTGATGTGTGTAAAATGCAACATATAAATTACATCAAATGAGGCATAAAACTAACCCTTTTTAAGTACTAATATTGGAAAAAGAGTGTTTTTGTCTTCCTTTTGTATTTTCAGGATTAAATGAGCTCAAAAACACAAAAGAAGCAAAAAGACAGCTAAATCCAACATAAATACAAGAAAAGGAACATAAGTGGATTGCCCGACCCCTCAACGGCATCTTCCCAAGCAAAATAGAGAAGGCAGAAGACTGAACACGGGCCGTGCTCAGCCAGCACGGGGCCGTGCCCAAGAAGCAGCAGAAAAGACAAACCTATAGAAGCTTCTATTGCCCACCACGGGGCCGTGCCCAGTGAACACGGGGGCGTGCCGAAAGTACAGCAGGCGCATTAATTGTAATTGCGAATTACAATTAATGAGGAGAGAGAGTGTCAGACAGGCACGGGGCCGTGCCCAGCCCTCTGTTCAGCCTATAAATAGGAGTGCTTGGATTCATTTCAACTCATCCCTTGGCATACCACCTCTCTCACACTTCATCCACCACCCACCACCCACCACCATCACAACACCATCATCCACCACCATCATCCATTGTCCATCGTAGAGTGTGTGAGTCGTCTCGGGATCCAAGATTGATCGTAAGAGTTCTTGACAATCAAGGCCATGGTTGCCTAAGTCTCTTACATCACTTGGTGAAGACAAAGTGTCTAGTATAATACTTTTTTATTTCTAATCTTTTGCACTTTTTATTTGGTTTTGTATTAATGACTTTAATAACTAGTTACTTATGTTGAAGGTGATCTTTCCTTATCGTTTGTCCGTGGTGTCTTGGCATTATTTTACTGTCTATATAAAATAAAGGATTTTCACCATTCATATCTCCACGGTCTATATGGAGGTATGTTGGCTACCTGGTCGGGGGTTAAGGGAACGGTTTGGTAAAGGTCTTGCCATTGTTCAGCGTTTAGAGGTCCTGCAATGGACCTGGGTCAAATTTAGTAGGACCTCCTTCAATGCCTCACGGTATTGGATGGCGGGGGTCCAAACTCTTTGATCCCCTCATAAGTTAACTACTATTAATACTATAACCCGGCTATTTAGGACTGTATCCCTGCTGACTCAGACTACTTAGCCGAGGGTAACGTCACCGCCAAAAGCGGGGCCTACCACAATACTGCATTAATAACTTAATTCATTATCTTCCAATAATCCACCCTTTTAGGATTGTATCCTTGCTGACTCAAACTACTGGGGTGAGGGTAACGTCACCTTCAAAAGAGGGGTCTACTACAATAACTAAGATATTCTCTTAATTATGTGCAAAAGTGCGGAAATAATCAAAGGTTATACTAGATACGAGTCGGAACCAAGTGATTCATCTTGTCTATCTGTTTTTCTTTTATTTTTATTTTCAGCATTTTAGTTAGTTTTTATTTTTTAGTTTAAAAACATTTTTCTAAACTTTTTATTTTGATTAGACGTTGAGGATAAACCGGTACTAAAAGCTCTTGTGTCCTTGGACGACCTCGGTATCTTACCAACACTATACTACGCCCACGATGGGTGCACTTGCCCATATGTGTGTTTAAGTGTTAGTAAATATCGTGTTTTATAAATTTAAAACTTGGCTAAAATAAGTGTTAAAGGGGCTTAAAATATACACCTAATATATATAACACTTTCACGCACATCAATTGTGCAGAGCCAGAGGGACGTTGATTGGCTCTTTTCCTCTGCCACTTGTACCTTGTGTACTATTTGGAGCAGCCTTGCGCTGCTTCCCTGCACGAGTCTTGATGGGCACGTTAACTAACTCGCGCGGGGTTTATGTGACTGAGTATTCTTTCGGCATGCTAAGTGTTGTTATTGGAGCTTCTTATTGTCTAGGTATCGCGCGACGTAAAATAGAATATGGTGCAACTCGCGCGAGGTTAATGATAGGAAGCTTTTTAATAAGGAGTATGGTTATGCGCGCAACCTTTACGGAGGTTTGCGCGGCTTTTTTGGGACCATACCCCTTCAGGAGGAGATTATTGGACGGCAGTTTTGGAAGAGAGGGGACGCACCGTGGCGTGAACTCGTGAAGTCAGCCGCCTTTTGACGGCTGTACACGGTTCAAGACGCGAAACAAGCATGAGCGGCTTAGGCTTTTGTGGTTTTCTTCAGACGGACGGTTCACTTAGATTTTTACTTTTCTCAGTTTAACTCATGTTTGGATGTGTTTTTGACTTTGACAAAGTTGTATGAATACATTGTGTTGGTTTCTTTGAACTATTTGCATGTGTTTTGAGTTCTTGCTTTACAACTTGTTCAGTTGATGACAACCTAGTAGCTTGTTGGATGCCATAGAGTAGGTTGACTCACACTAGTACATAGAGTTAATCGAACTATAAAAGATCTAATGACAAAGACCTATTTTTTATTACCATATCAAATTAACCAACTTTCCAGTATCATGTCTATGTGGTGGCCAATTAACTGAGTAAACTGAGTTTTGTGAAACCTAGAACCTGAAGTTTGGAGGAGGTTACATTTTATAAATCTGATATCTTTTCTCTTAATTAGTTTAAAGTTTTCCTTCAAATCAATCAAAACCCCCAAATTAAGATTAATAGTTAATTAATTAGATAATCTAGTTAAACACTAACCACATATTCCCATTGAATACGATACTCTACTTACGCTATCTACTTAGTTTAATTAGGTTTTTGCATGACTCTTACGAGAGTCATCACTAATCTTCAAAGTTACCAACGCCTGTAGTTGCTACTACTGGCCAAGTTGCATCTACCTAGTAGTAACTTACTACTAATGACCATTTGCCATTCATGGACCAAGTTAATGTTGTTTTAGTAACCACTAATGATCAGTAGTAAGCTACTTACTACTTAGTAACCTACTTGTTACTGATAATCAACTCCAACTGATAATCAATCTTATGAAGATTTCCTTCAACTATGTTAGCTTTATTACCACTAATGATCATCACACCCCCCACTAGGGGGATATCCCAAACCATGCCAAGATGGTGGTACCACCTTGGAACTCCCATGATCTATAGGGCGTGCAAATAAGGTTCGTAAGTGTCCAAAATTATAATAGTTGTGAACGAGCGTCTACTCTATACCTCTAACTCATAAATGGTATATTTGGATTTCTATTTGGTGTTATGTAATTTAAGCTGATAGAAAAAATATACTTATCATAATAATAATAACTACTACTATTATTATTAAGACGACGACGACGACGACCCCACCAATGATCTCTTGGCCTAGTGGTTAAGGGAAGGTGGGAAGCTTTGTTTCTCTTGGAGGTCATGGGTTCAAGTTCAGGCAACGGGGTTTTAATACTAACTTGGTGATATTAACTACTAACTCGGTTAGCGATATCCTAACCTTATGCGGTTCAAAAAATAAATAAGAGTAAATTACAAGTTTTGTCCTTTATGTTTGTCTCAGATTTCAAGCGCTGTCCTTTACCTTTAAATTTGACGAGTTTTGTCCTTAATGTTTCAAAATTCTACACGTTATGTCCTTTAGCCCTAACTCAGTTAGATTTTTTGGTTAAATCTAGTCATGTGACTTGCATGTGAGAGCATATTTGTCTTTTCACCATTACAGAGACTATTGTGCAAAAAAATTAATATTCAGGAGGGACTATTGTGTAAAATAATAAAATAAAAACATTTATATAAATATAAAAACATGTTTTCTCTTTCTCCTCTCTCTCTCCCACATACCACCACCATCATCTACCTCACACCACATCCTGATCCACCGCCAACCCTGCACTACTTTCAAAACCTTCAAGCTTTCTTAAAAAAACATGCCCTAAATCATAACACTTTCATAAAACTTTAGACATAATTTGCAATATCCATCAATTCTACTGTCTATTATCATGCTCAAAGATCCTCAAATCTCAACATAACATGTTTATAACAATAAAACAAATTAACAGAATCTGGAACAATCTTGAATAACTTCATCTTATGTAAAGAAACAAGAATTACAAGTGGGACACCTCATCCACTACAATTGGGCACCTAATCCACCAAAGCCTAACACTCCCAATACATATTTAATTGGGGAAAGACATATGACGTAATTTAAGACCGATTTAATTGAGGGAAAAAAAACATGATTCAGATTAGATGCCGTAGACAATGGCAGTTGTAGCGAGGGTTGGAGTCAAAACAAAACCATCACCGCCGAACACCGCCCCATCAACCATCTGCCCACTACCGCCCCTGTCACCATCCAACAAAACCCAGCATATCAAACCACCACCCCACCAGCCACCATCCAACACACGAAAATCCCCTTCTCGATTTTGAACAATCCCGTCACCAACAACCATCCAACAAAACCCAGCATATCAAACCACCGCCCCTAACTCACCACCACCTGCAATCACACCACAATAGCCACCTCCACCACGTCCATCCACCCTGTACCGTCATGTGCCGCCACACACCACCTTCAATCGCCCACAAAAGCTACCTCAACCACCTGCATCTTGCATCTGTTGTTTGAGAGAGAGAGAGGGGAGATAGAAAGAGGGGTTTCAGATTAGAGATTATAGAGAGGAGAGAGAGAGTGTGCTTATATAGTGTTTTGTTTTTAAGTTTTACAAAATGGCCCTTTAATAAAAGTTCTTTACAAACTAGCCCCTGGAAAGGTCAAATGACAAGAATGCCCTCATGTGCCTTGCACATGATCAGATTTAACAAAAAAAATTAACTGGTTTTGCCCTAAAGGACATAACGTGCAGGATTTTGAAACGTTAAGGACAAAACTCATCAATTTTAAAGGTAAAGGACAACGCCTGAAATCTGGGACAAACATAAAGGACAAAACTTGTAATTTACTCAATAAATAAATAAATAAATAAATTATTATTATGACCCCACTTATAACTTCAATAATTTTGGGCTACAAAACCCCACCTGTAATTCTTTTATGATTCAATCCACTCTGTCATCTGCATCGAGTCCCATATTAAACTAATCGAAATCCCACAATCCCCAAAATCAAACTTTTACAGCTTTCCAAAAGGCCTGGTCTATTCGCACACGCCCTTGGTCTATTTGCACACTCAAAGCGCCCCGCTATGGCCAAAGCGGGGCGCTTTGGTTTAAAGTCAACAGACAAGGACTGACAGGTTTAGTCCTTGTCTGTTGCTTTACATCAAAGCGCCCCGCTATGGCCTAAGCTCGGCGCTTTGGTTTTTTTTTTTTCCAAAGCGCCCCGCTTTGGCCTAAGCTCGGCGCTTTGGTTTTTTTTTTTTTTTTTTTTTTTTTTTTTTTACATTTTGGGCGTAATTTTGACTGGTGACTGGTCTACGTTTAAGTTCAAATTTTACATTTTTGGTCCAAAATTTTACAATATTTAATTTGTTTGTGCACATATATATGTAGGTGTTGTGGTGGTGAAAAGTCTCTAGTACTTAATTATGAAGGTCTAGCATAAGGTCTAATTAAAATAATGTAGGTATGTACGTTGAGTGTGGATGTGAAAATAATAATTAACTTGTCTTGACTTTCCTTTTTCTTGTTCCCCATGTCAACAGGTCATGGCAAAAGGACAGAGCCGAGATGGGGAGAGGATGATGTAGGTGTTGTGGTGGTGAAAAGTCTCTAGTACTTAATAATGAAGGTCTAGCATAAGGTCTAATTAAAATAATGTAGGTATGTACGTTGAGTGTGGATGTGAAAATAATAATTAACTTGTCTTGACTTTCCTTTTTTCTTGTTCCCCATGTCAACAGGTCATGGCAAAAGGATAACAAAAGATAGAAGTTTCAAAAGTGTTGGTTGATTGTACAGGGATCAGATCCGGAACTTGCAGTATAGTCCATATATATTAAAAAATGATGTATAATGGAAAAAGCGTAAAATTTAGACTTTTAACAAAGCGTTTGTGAATTAAAAGCAAAGTGGCCATAGCGGGGCGCTTTGAGTGTGCAAATAGATCAAGGGCGTGTGCAAAGTGTCATGCTATTCACGTTAAATCATGAAAAGTCTCAAGTACTTAAGGGTCATGCTATTCACGTTAAATGTGTTTAATAATAATCACGTTAATTCTTTTACAATCCAAGAGTACGTTTGTGTTTGTTCAATATATGCGTTACATCACGTTAAAAACCGAATGTCACCGACACGACCCAATCAGATTCAATACGCACTTGTACGACCCAAAATGACAATATACATGAAAAATACTACAATTAATGAAAAAATACGTCATGTACATGTACGGTAGGCGGCTGATACACATAACACTACTCATAGGAGTACTTGTGCTTTCAAACCAAAATGATACGATATAATGGAATACGACATCACACGTAACCGATTTGATCCGGAACTTGCAGTATAGTCCATATATATTAAAAAATGATGTATAATGGAAAAAGCGTAAACTTTAGACTTTTAACAAAGCGTTTGTGAATTAAAAACAATATTAAAAAATTTAAAAAAGGCCCTAAGCGCTGCGCTTTGACCTAAGAGGGGCGCTTTGCCCGAAAATTTAAAAATGTAAAAAAAAAAAAAAAAAAAACCTCAAAGCGCCCCTCTTTGGCCATAGCGGGGCGCTTTGATGTAAAGCAACAGACAAGGTCTGACCGCGTCAGTCCTTGTCGGTTGACTTTACACCAAAGCACCCCGCTTTAGCCATAGCGCGACGCTTTGAGGTGTGAAAATAATTTTCTCCGTGTGTAAATAGCATGACCCTTCCAAAAACCCATCATCCCATCTTTATCAATTCCCCATTTTTGCCAACAAAAAACCCAACCCTTTTCGATCCAAAGAAATACCAAGAAAAAGTGCCACAATTTTTGTTCTTGAAAAAACTAAAATAGATTAGTAATGGGAAGAGAAAGTTCATATTCAGACTCATCAAGCTCAGAAAGAGATTACTGCAACATGGACACACAAGTTATCTTGAATGTATATGATCTTACACCTATTAATTCATATAGTATCTGGTTCGGGTTTGGTATTTTTCATTCGGGTATTCAAGGTGAGTAAATACCCAATTTTGATCTATAATTCCATTTTCATAATCTTGAAATTGAGGTTCAAGATATGGGTTTTGTAGAGTGAGTTAGATCTTTAATGGGTTTTTTTATTTGATAAACAATCATCTTGAAATTTGAAATTGTTGAGGTTCAAGATATGGGTTTTGTAAAGTGGTTTGTATAATGGGTTTTTTTTTATTTGGTAAATTATAATCTTGAAATTTGATTTTTTTTTTTTTTTTTTTTTTTTGAGGTTCAAGATATGGGTTTTGTAGAGTTATTTATATCTTTAATGTTTTTTTTTTTATTTGATTTAGTTTAATGTTGTATGATAGGGTTCTTGAGCGTTACAAGATGGGTTCTTTATGAGGTTTATAAGTAATATTATTTGAATCTTTAATGGGGTTTTGATTTAATCTAATGCTTATTAAGGTTTTCAATAGAGGTTCTTGAGCTTAGAAGATGTGAATAATTGGTGATAATGACTTGATGTTTCATGGTTTTTTTTTTCAATATTTAAAATTTGTGTAAGTACAATAATTAAGGATTTTATTGTTTTATATTTGGTGATATGGGTTCTTTGGAATCTTTTGAAACCTTCAAGGGTTTGTGTTTAAATTTGATTTGTATGTGTTTTTTTAATTGGGATTCTTGTTCTCTAGAAGATGCTTTCTTAATGAGGTAAATTGAAGATCATAACTTTCTGCTTTATGGGGCTCTTCAGATTCTATAAGAACAATGCTTTGGAGTTTCCTTAGTTTTTAATTATACCTTTATGTTTTATGAGGTTGTTGAATTTGGGTTCTTGATGAGTTTTTTCAAAGAGAGACTTTCATGTGTTTGTTTCGGTTTTGATTTAATGTTTTTTGAGGCATTTAAATGGTGGTTCTTGAGCTTCAGAAAGCATCTTTTTTCATACGGTTAATCAGTAATCATGACTTGATGCTTCATAGGAATCTTTCAGAATTCTAAAATTGTATGCGTACAATGATACGTGTTTCTTTTGTCTAGATTTTTCTGATATGGGTTTTCGTTTAAGTTTAACATTTTCTAAGTTTTTGATCATGACTAAAATTATAAAGCATTTGCTATGTCTCTTTGCAAATTGACATGTTTAGGGTCCATTTTAGATAGAGGTTGCGATTTTCAACCTGTTAATTTATAAATGGGTAGATTTGGATTATGCCTAAAATGTCTGGTCAAACGGGTTGAAAGTCATCCTTGTATTCAAATGCATAAGAATTTCTTGAATCACTTAACTAGAAAAAGTTGTATTATTTTGTAATAGTATAGTTTTTAACATCATATTTGCACATCAATAATTTTAAATATCCAAAAAAATGTTTGCAGGCCCGCCCAACACTTATGAAGCAACTACTTTGACCCACACTACAAATTACCAGTTTTGACTCATTACCCCAGCCCACTTGTTGTGTCTTTGGTTTGAATTAATGATATAATGTGCACTACAAAAAAATTGATTATGTGCTTTATCATAGTTGTCAATAGCGGTTGGGGGTCGCTATAGCGAATAGCGTAGCTTATAGATCGAAGGTCGCCACTGGGTATGTAGCGATAAATACCGGGATTTTAGTTTGTTTTTAAATATAAACAGTGATTAAATATAGCTATAAAATAGCTGGATTTTAGGTTTTTGTTAAATATACATGTAAAATAGCGTGTATACCAGGGTATTTTGATATAAACATATAAAAATAATTGATTTTTTTCTAGTGTATCGCTATTTATAAAATAGTCAGGGTATATACCGCTATGTAGCATATAGGTACCTTATCGTTATTTGTCGCTATACGCCATTAACAACTATGATCTTTATGCTATTGAAAATGAGCTTAATTTGTAGAACTGTTTTTCTTTTTAATAAGAACCCTAACAAACTGTTTTTTTTGTGCAGTGTATGGTATGGAATACGGGTTTGGAGCACACGATTTTCCAATAAGTGGGGTGTTTGAAGTTGAACCCAAAAGTTGTCCGGGCTTTACATACAGATGTTCAATCCCATTAGGGCATGTAACCAAATCGCCTTCTGAGTTTAGAGAATTTATTGAAACCGTTGCCTCAGAGTACCATGGGGACACGTATCACCTAATATCCAAGAATTGCAATCATTTTACGGATGATATTTCCCAAAGATTAACGGGTAAAGGAATTCCAGGGTGGGTTAATCGGCTCGCCAAATTAGGTGTGTGTACAATTTTAATCATTTCCTATATATATATTTAAAATATATATGTGTTTGGTTGAAGCAGTAGAAAAGTTAAATTTAGCATAAATCAGTGTATTTTACTAAAAAAAACAATCAAGTAGAGGTGCATTTTCATCCCATTTACTTATAATGGTCAGTAAAAAATAGCTAAAAAGGAAATCGATCAGATGGGTTGAATGCTGCCTAAACTTTATTTTTAATGCATCAAACCTCCTATTATCATGTTTTTTAATATTACTGAAAAGATCACCGTAGGGCTGCAAATGAATCAAACGTTCAGCGAACAGAACGTGAACCATTCGACGGGAAGTTTGTTTACGTTCGTTCGTTTAATAAATGAATGAACATGAACAAGAAAGCTCGTTCGGTTAGTTAAATGAACGAAAACGAACAGGGGTGTCGTTCGTTCAATTGTGTTCATGAACGTTCGGTAATGTGTTCGTGAACGTTCGTTCATTTACGTTTGTTCATGTTGTTCATTGAAGATTTTTGTATATTCATTTGTTTTATCTAAACTTTTTATATTATTTTTTTCTTTACTCTTATTTAAAAAAAAATAGGATACCCTATTCCCACCTCGTTATGAACCGTTCATGAATACATTATTTCCTTAAAGAATGAACACGAACAACGCCTTGTTCGTGTTTGTTCGGTTCATTTGTAGCCCCGACGGTGGGTTAAATGACTTGCTAAACTAGGTGTAAACATTTCTGCCAGATGTGTTTTTCACGTTTAGTTTGCTTCAATGTGCCTGATATGCATGAAATTTTATCACTTTTGAAATTTTGCTATTAAGTGGATTATTTTAATCGCTAATTACATTAGGTTTTTTATTATATTTGTCGAATAGTGTGGGTGTATTTAATTGTTGCACTATTTTTGTCTTGGGCGTGCACTTTTTTTGCTCCTTGCGGTCAACGGACATGTTAATGAATTCGGTAAATTGAAAAGAAAAAAGAAAACTAGTTAAAAAAATGAAACTGTTCAAATGGGTCTAATGTTCCCTAAAATGGATTTCTAATACATCCGACCTCCTAAAACAGTTGTGTAAAAGGTAGATTGTTATTGAAGTGATCTGATTTTTGTAATCATATCTGACACACTAATTATTTACGGTTAAAAAAAATAAAAATATGGGAAATAGGTGTTTCGGTTCATACACTAATATGAGATGATTTATTCCTTTTACCCTTGAAGTTTACACTTGTGACACACAAACACGCGCATCCTCATATTTTCATTTTTACAAGATTTAGCTTCTTTATTGCGTTGAACTTTCAGCTTTTCAAGTACCTTCATTTTGAAAAGTCTAATCATTTGTTTATTCTTAATAAATGTTTTATGGTAAAAAAAAAAATTCAGGTGCTCTATGCAGTTGTCTACTTCCTGAAAGCCTTCAAGTAACTGCCGTTAAACAGCTCCCAGAGTATCATAATTGTGGTATGTGTTTTTTGCTATGCTCCTTTTTTCCCTAAAATAAAGTAATGCAGTTTGACTTTTGAGTGGTCAACAGTCTAACTGTGTTATGATTTCAAGTTATCATAGATGATTCTATGACTGACCTAACAAGTTCTTATGTGTAGTACTTTCGGCTTTCGCTTAAAGTAGGTTTCATTTTTGCTCTCAAAAACTTTGGAAAAATATGTTATTAGTTTGTTTGACTTTGACCATTTTAAGTCATGGTCTACGTACCTCTTTGCTTCCAATAGGAAATGAACTTTTATCTAATGAACTTTTTAGTTGATTAGAGTTGAGGATAATTTGGTAATTTGATATTTTTCTCAGTTGTTGCACAAGTCTTCATGTATTCTTCTGATCCTACTTACAAAACAAGGGTTAAAGTTATATTTAGTAGCGTAATTCGGTTGGTTGTTTGTTTTGGTAATTATACTTGGTAAATGGTAATATCTCGAGTTTACTTTCTTTTTTAAATGGACTAGTTTGGTAATTTTGGTCATATTTCTTGCTTATGTGGCATTTTTAATGACAAGGTGGCTTATGAATAGATTACCAAATAGCCCATTTTCGATTGAGCTGGCTTGACACATCATCTTTTTTACCGGATACACCGGTCCTGCAACTAATTTACCGACTAAGCTCATTTCAAAATGGGGATATGACAATTTTGCCCCTCGCCACGGAATCATTTAGGGTAAAATTGTCAAAATCGTTATTTTAGCAGTGTATGGATTAAAAGGTGTATAACCTCTTTAAAAAAGTTTAATTACGAGGCGTGACATTTTTGTTTATAATTATACCAAGGCATACCACAAACATAAAGTATTTTGCTATTATATGACATTAGCCGGTTAAGTAATGTAGAAAACTCAATATTTTCGTTTTATCAATTGCAGACGAAGATGGGACCGACTCTGAGTCAAGCTCGAATGCTCAAGTACCCTTAGAATCTTTTGATGATACCGAACAAGATAAACATCTACTCTCACCTCCCGCCTCAAGTGAGGTGGCTTTTATTAAAGAGGTCGCTAGATGAAAAAGGTTGTTTCTTTACGCGTAATTTTGTTGATTGCAAGTGATATCTCTTCTTTTTGCACTTATGTTTGTAAAATGAGTTGTAAGTTTTAAGGGAGATTTTAGAATCTGGGAAACATTGATTGTTTGGAACTTGTTGTATCAATGTATCATATCTTTTTGATGATGTGCTTTTGTAAAACAAGCTGTTGTAAAAGTAAAAGTTTTATTCAATGCCTTGGCTTCTGAGTTTTTGGTGGAATGGTGTTATTTGAGGTGGTGTTTTGGCATATGGTGTAGCTTAAAAAAGCATTTGGCATATGGGTGTCACGCTGGACGGATTGTCAGACTTCATGGTTAGTACAAGCAGACTTAGTTAAAAGTCATTCAGGCAGCCGGAAGATGACCAGTTGCAGACTTACGCCAGAGAAGATGATCAACGTTTGCCGGAGATATTTGAAGCTCGTCGGAGTTGCAGACATGGCCGGAGCTATGTCGGAGAAGATGAACATTTTTTTTGTTTTTTTTTTTTTTTTTTGTAATCCGCTTGTTCAAGAAGCGGCTCCAAGTTTTAATGTTTCACGTCGTTAATTTCAGATGTTGTGGCTTGTTGGTTTCAATGTATGGGTTTTGAGGACGCCATCTTTAAACCAACACATGCACCAATGCATGATCAATCGTTTGGTACCCACATTCAATTAGCCCACCAAAACCGACATGGTCTGAAATATTTTAACCCTTTGATCAATTCCATGATCCCTGATACGCTGCAAAAATGTTTGGTTGCCACGACGAACATACAATGGGGTTCACCGACCAATCCATATTTAAAAACGATAAACGTCCGGTATTCGTTGCTAAGAAATAAAACATCATGATCAAGGGGATCTGGATTTAGATGTAAACTCGTTTTTTTTTAATTTGGAATAAAATGTTTTAGAATTGAACTTTGGTGGGGTAATTAACCAACTCTCTTATATGTTTATTTGGTTTCGAATGAATAATCTGAAAACACAATAGACATGGAAACATTTTGGTTCAAATTAGGAGTGTCAGTCAAGTAAGCAATTCTCTGGTTTCAAACTACCCAAGGTGGAACTCTCAAGTTCAATACATTCAATGATAATGATTTTAGTATGTCACACACAATTACAATCACAATTACAATACGCGTACACCACAAGCCGTGAACGCAATTGACACATGAGTTCATAAAACCCAAACCATTGAATACTTTCTAGTGCACAGTGCCGTTCAGAAAATTCATATTTCACATCACAAAATATTATTCCGCCACATTTTTTATGCCGTTTTGTTTCAGTTGGACGAAATTATGGCTCGTCCTTGAGCGCTAATTTTGAAGTTAGCCACGAACAAACGTCGTCCATTTCTTGAGGCATTGTGTAGTGGCCGAGCCTGCATTTAGGAAATATATATACTGGTTCAATCTTCTTATAATCAAAATAATAAAATATATATGCCCATTTTCACCCCTATGATTCTGATGGTGTACAACCCATTCCTAATAGATTATTTTCGAAAATTATACTATTTGCCACCTCTAAAATAACTATCGTTATAATATAATTCAAGACGATGGAAGGATACATACGAGTCATAAGTTTTGAAGGTCAAGTTTTGGAAGCCGGTCGAAGTTAGTTTCTCAGCTGACTTGTCACCGTAGCGGAAGAGAACCACATCATCAGCTGAAATCATATTGTAAAACCATATTATTAATAATATTAATATATTTAATCCTTGTAATGATATTTGACACACTATTAGTCAAATGGCTTAAATACCCTTCAAAATTATTATTAAATAACAAGAAAGTCTGGTGAACTATTTTTTTCTTTTTGAACTATTTTTTTTTTCTTTTTGAACAATGGCGACTTGGTAAAATCATAACAAGAAAATGTACAAAAATATCCAAATGTTTCTCAAGATGTGAAATAAAAAAATGCAAAAAAAAAAAATACAAAGTTTGTGGTACCTTTGCCATGACAAAGCAAAATAGGCAAGGACGATGCTCGGGCTGCAGCTTCATCACCTTCTACCTTGTTAGTTAGATCCCTAACAAACAGAATATGTTATTATTATTCGTATGATTAATATATATCATTACTATTATTATCATGAAGTTTGTCATGATATATCAGGATTCGTGTAGATATATGTCAATTTTTTTTTACATTTTTTACGCTATAACTGCCAAAGTGGGCCTCTAAAAAGTCGTAATTACCAAAACGAACAATAACACAACTACCAAAAGACCACCCAGATCGACCCATTCATAAGTAAAACTATTCTGACAATAAGCTATATTAATAAATAAATAATACGATTTACAGCGTTGTGTGCTTTGATGATGGCCTTTTTGGCGACTTTCATCCTAGTTGACCCGTTCTCCTTTTAGCTAAAACCTTTTGTTTGACCTGTTTGAAAGAAAACACAACACAGACCGACCCATTCATATGTAATGGGTTGCAATTGTGTTGGTAACTTTCAACCCGTCTGACTCATTCCCCAATTAGCAATAACTTTTAGTTTCACCCACTCAACCTATTTGAAAGAAAATACAGCCCAAATCAAACCCACTAATAACTAAATGGATTGAAATTGTGAGGAGTCGCTTTGCAAAAAAAAAAAAAGTGAGTACTTTGCACATGGAAGCCAGCCACTAAGGCCTACAACTGCATCCAAACGGGCTGAGAAAGAATCGCCATTCCCAAGTTTTCCATTAGCAAAGCACACCGCAGAGTACAAAGCAAGTGCTGAACCCATACTGAAGCCTCCTACACCAAGTTTGACTGCAAAATGTAACAATTAAATTAGCATAAACCAGCTAGCTGGGACCCTTTTAGTCCCAACCATAACCCTCTTTCATGTTGGGATTGTGTAGTTTCAAAAAACCCTAATTCTTATAAAGTTGGCAATATTGATGCGTCGATTCATGCTAATTTTTATCTCTAACGAATAACTAGTGGAAAATAAAAGGACATGCTAAAAACAAAACGTGTAAAACTATGAAAAAGTCACCTAAAGTGCTTTTTTGAATCATGAAACCACCTACATCAGTATATTTAAAAAAATTATAATACTATTGAGATAATATAATGTCTGTAGTCATATATCATACAATACTTATTTGTTAAAACTAAAAAAAAACGTTGAACAGAAAGGTGTTCAGGTCAACACAACCTAACCTGACCCGACATATATCATACAATACTTATTTGTTAAAACTAAAAAAACATTGAACAAAAAGGTGTTCAGGTCAACACAACCTAACCTAACCTAAGTCCTAACCTGACCCGACATGCTTCGACCCATACAAAAAGAATGAAGGTTACCGTCTGCGGGCTCAGTCGAGAGTAGACTTAAAACATGTGCAGCTGAAGAATCAAGTCCCTCTACGTCTTGTTTTGCATCTTCAGACAGGTCACTCACATCAAACCCTAACATCCATGGCACCAATTTTAATTTTTTTTATTATTTCATACATGTTAATCTTAATTGATTTACTATGCAAAAAACTAAGAGAATTCAGAACTGTAAAATAAAAATCCTTCTTTTTTACTTTTCGGGAAAATGTTGTGTATGCCAGTATGCCACCGAAGTATTCGGCTTTTATTTTTGCATAAAGGCCACCTTTATATTTAAACTACTTGAAAGACTACCAAAGTAAGTAAATTGCTTCATTTATATCAATTTTGACCAAAAACACGCCTTGAATGTTAATAATAAAAAAACAACAACAGTTTCAAGCTAAGAACATGCTGACACTAAAGTTAATTGTCTTTTCGAGATTTTTAAGGGGAATTTTTTTCATTAGACATGTTAAGGCGAAAATTAGTATGAATAAAAACCATCTACACATGCTGTATTAAATTAACAATGTCTCCACCAAAAAGATATAAATAGTTTCCCATAAGAAGCAGCAATAAAAACATACATGCATTTGACGGAAAGCCACCAAATAATGTCAAGGGTTGAGAAGGAGAAGTAGGGCATATCCATTTGATCTGCATCACATTCAGTAAAATACATATTAATAGATTCATTATACAAAAGTAGCATTGTTGTACAACCGTAATTTGGGAACAAAACATATGCTTACGTTTGGAAGAGGAAGGGTATCCAAAAGCTGGGCCCAACTGCCAGGAAACAGAACATGGAACTCAGTCATTACTCGCTAAATAAGTAAAAACGGCTTTGAAATAACAAAAGAATGTAAAAGCAATTAACGCGAATCTATAGTAACACAGTTTTGTGGATAGTTTACTTCCGATACTATCCACGATACAGTAAATGATATCAGAACGACTAAATGATACACTGGGTTGCTAGCTTGCTGCAAATAACGAATCAGAACCTTCAAATCATCTATTCACACAATAAACAGTTTGTTTTAAAAAGCGAGAGGCGCAAAAAAGCGACAAGGTCTAAAACCGAGGCACAAAGCGCAAAAGCGGTGGGCTTTTCGTACCCGAGGTACAGGGAGATTATATAATTCTTTATATATCCGATAGGTTTTTAGCATCCCTTGTCCAAAATATAGCTATATATAAGGTTTGTATATGTTTTACCTACATGTACAAGCCAAAAAAACCTATAGTACAACACTTTGAAGCATAAAAACAACATAAAAACACCCAAAGTACACAAGGCGCGAGCCTCAGACCCCCAAAAAAAAAACCAAAATTGCGCTTTTCTTGCGCTTTGTGGAAAAGGCGCACTGATAAACTTCTTGAAGTCATTACGTTGTTTGTTATTTCATCGGGAGTAAAAAGGTTGTCTTCAAACCTTTTCAATGATTAGTAAACTCCTCTTTTAAATAGAATTTCACTTATACTTAATACCAAACGCCAATACTCTTTTGGATTATAGGTGCATTTCAAAAGTTGTGTAGTGTTTTAAAGGTCTCTCTCAACAGAAAGGATGAAGAACGTTTCCAAAAAGTCTACTTTTGTCGAAATCAGTAACAACGAACATAATCTACTGTTTATATTTATCACATAAAAGAGGGGATTACCTCGAGCCATTGTCACCAAGACCATGCAACCACACAATGGTTGCAAGGTGTTTGCCTTTAGGTTTTACGACATATGTCTTTCCGAACTCAAGTGTCCTTCTTCCAGTTCTACCACCTTTAACGGAAAGAGAAATTGGAATGAAGAAAAAAGCCAAAAAATTACTGAGGGGCGTTGGGGATTGCTTATGTAAACAGTAAACTTGCAATTGTCCAAATTAATTAAACTGTGTCGAGGTTAAAACGTATTAGTGTCTTCTCTCCATATTCACTACAGCAAGCATGCAACGTCCCAAATTTTCAACGTATTATCTTGAAAATGTTTTATTTTATAAAATTCTCGTATAAATGGTTATGTTATTTTACAATTGTATTTTTAATAAGTTTTGTGGTGTGTATACCGGTTTAAATCCTCTATGTATTCATTTAGCATTGCTAACGTGTGTGTGATATATAAATTTACATAAAGCACCTAAAACGTGAAAGAAAGAGTAAAAGAACCTGGATCATGAAATTTAGTATAAAGCTCACTTATGTATTCCTAGCTTGTCAAGCTTCATATAAACCATGTTTAAATATTGATTTTGAATTTCAACTATCTAGTGGAATAGTGATGTAAACTCTTTACAAAGCTTCCGCTACAAATGTTATTCTGAAAAAAGTTGGATAGTTTGTGAAATATATTAAATAAATTAAAACATTATCATTAAAAAAGTTCACCAAAATACGGGTGTTACAAAGAGTAAAAGTTAAACGAATTACCAGAGATAAAAGAAACACAAGTAAACTAACCGGAAGGGCCACTTAGACTCATATTAATAATCAGAGATGCAATCCACTTCAGCAGCCACCAAAGTATTCAAAACCTGCAACAAAGAAATCTCTCACACCTTATCTAAACTAAAACAACTACATTATCATTGACATTATCGTCTTTACAATTTTGACATCAATGATCAAACATTAAGCATATGTCTAATACACAGACAAATAGTATTCTTCACTAAATTATAACTTTTGCTTATTTCAGAACAATGAATGATTTATATCATTAGATTCACAATTTCCTGTCGTTAATAATAATGATACTGCTACCTTCCCAAATTTGATTCAACTCTTTAAGTAGTGAATCCAATTCATCCTTCCATGATCCAAAATTGACATCTATATTTGCTAAATGTTATTGTTGAACATTATCGTTTCTATAACTTTGACATCAAACGTCAAGCATATCTCTAATACTCGAACAAATAGTATTCTTCACACAATTATAACTTTTGCTTTCTTCAAAACAATATATTATTTTTGTTATCAAGTTCACAATTTCCTGTCATTGATGATAATGATACCATCCAATTCATCCATCCATGATCCAAAATTGACATTTATATTTGCTAAACATTGTCTCTATAATTTTGACATCAAACATCAAGCATATCTCTATTCTCTAATACTCAAACAAATAGTATTCTTCTTCACTAAATTATAACTTTTGCATTTTTTCAGAACCATGAATTATTTCTATCATCAAATTCGCAATTTCCTGTCACTAATTATAATCTAAGTAGTTAATGCAGTAAAATATCGGATATCGGTCATGGACCGATATTAGAGATATCGGTTATCGCGTTGAGATATCAGTAATTTTAATATCATGCTAAATTTATATATATAGCAATTTAACACTAACAATTCAGTATACTCTCCTACCATTAACAAATAAACTTTTTGCAACTTGCAAAACACTAACAATTGTAGCAAGTAGGAACTAACTAAGACTTAAAACACTAAGTCACTAACATTTAACACTAACTACTAAGAATTAAGACTTAAACACTAATAGTAAGAAGACAGACGAATGGTAGAAATAAGAAGAAAGGTACCGATATCGGGAAAATCGGTGATATATCGGTCCAATATCAGTCAATATCGCTGATATCGGTACCGATATTCTGACAGATATTTTGCACCGATATCTCGGCACTAGGCCAATAATCGTTATATCACTGATATATCGGGATATTAACTACATAGAATAATACCACTACCTTCTCAAACTTGATTCAACTCTTTAAGTAGTGAATCTAATTAATCCTTTAATAATCTAAAATCGACATCTATATATGCGAAATTAAATACAAAATACAAAATATTACAACTAACAAACTTTGCTACCGTTGAACATTATCATCTCTAGTATTCTCTATAATTTCGATATCAAACGTCAATCTAATCTCCAATAATCGAACAAAATAGTATCCTTACACAATTATAATCACCAGGTAGAAAACTAGCAATGATTTAACTCATTCGAAGACCAATTTGTAACCTAAAACACTGAAAAACTAGTATAATCAATCAGTTCATAACACAAATTCTTCAGGTATGATAATTTCAGTAGTAAAACAGCAACTGATTATAATTCTATTAATAATCAGAGCTTAATCGTGTAAATACTTCAATTTCATAGAGATTAATCAGATTACGAACTTATAACAGTGATTTTGCTTTCATAATTCGCGTGAAAAACTATAAGATCTACATGAATTTGAAGTTTATAGATCAATATTTACCTTTTGATGATGTAAAACAGAATCTTCAAATGAGGTTTGAGCTTAGTTTTCACGCGTTTGTGATCGATCGTCTTTTTCAGTTGTGTTCGCTGTTTGGGCGATTATTCCAACCAATGAGATGAGTTTGAATAAGTTGACACTTAGCTGCCTCGTGGTTTTTGTTTATGTTATTTACACCCCTCTTACTATCGAGTCGAGTCAGGGGTCTCAATAGAAGCAACTTCTCTATTCCTACGGGCCAGACCCTACCTTTGTTTTGCTATTGGTGGGATTTACTGAATATGATGATGATGATGATATGGTTTGGTTTGGTTTGGTGAATATACTTGGCGTTAGGGATGAGCATTTGGTATCAAATACCGATCCTGATCCCGTCTCGTACCGATCCCGAAAATACTGTACCGAATTTTTTCGGTACCGGAAACGGTATCCACTTTTTGGCATTTTCGGTATCTGTATTTTTGGGATCAGAACGGTACCGGTAAAATACCGAATTTTACCTTGATATACCGCTACTGTACCGATACCATACCGATATCGTACCGTACCGACATATTTCGGTATCGGTATGGGTACCCAGTTTTGATAAAATTCGGGATCAAGATTTTCTGGATCGGGACGGGATCGAGATTTGCTCATCCCTACTTGGCGTGTAAGTGAACTAAACGTTCAATGAACTTTTTTGTGTTTGTCAATTGTTGGACGGGAAGTTCGTTTATTTTCAAATGAATGTGAACATGTTTTTGTGCTCAATAAATGAACATGAACATGTGGCTCGCTTGTTTAGTTACGTTCAAAAACGTTTGTTTATGATTGTTTATTTATTTGTGTATTTCCATTTATTTATGTTTGTTTTCTTACGTTCGTTTAAATATTCATTTATTTAGTTTATAACTAATAGTAATATAAAATCAATTTGACATTCATATTTGAAAGCCTGATTCGATTTTAAGAACAATCTGTTTATAATTTTTAATGGTGTATTCTTTATCAATATCATGAAGTGGTTTGATTCTTATATTTGACTTTATGTGGATCATTTAGTGGTATAGATTTTAGTTTAGACTTAATCATATACAATTTTCTTTACGTCGCGCGTTGCGGCGGAACCGAGTAATGATAATGTAAAACAAACGTGATTTGAAAATAAAGAATGTTGTTTAAAAAGCCAAACCATTAAAATGATTTAGTTTATTATCGTACCGTTTTATAATACCAAATAAATACTTTATTTTGAGTACAACTTCGTTTTTAACAAAACTTATAAAAGAATGCCAGGTAAAAACTTAAGCACAACTACCTACTTAAGTTTTTAGAAAAAAAGTTATAAACGTAAATTATTAAAGAAGTATAAAATTAATCGATAAATTAATATATATTCTAAAAAACAATTATTAAAAAATGGTTAAGAAAATATATGTTTTTAAAAAAGGAAAAACTTAAAAATTTGTCACTAAAAGTAATTATAATAATAAACTGTTATAATATATCAAATAATAAATAATAAAAAAACTATATATTATTATTATTATAAAAATAAAGTTATTATTCATCAACCCTCGTCAACAATATATATATATATATATATATATATATATATAATTTCTTTATATACTTTTGAAGTGTTTGATGTAAGGATGATGGTATTCTAGACTTCAATATGGATTTTCACTTTTACTTTTAATCGGTGTTTTATAATGTTTGTTTACGGTTTTTTATGTTCGTTTGTTTTTTTAACCATTCGTTTAGAATATTAACAAATGAGCATGAACATATTCACTATACTATAATACAAATTATGAGGACAAAAAGGTAATTTTATATAAGTATTGCGGTTGGATCAAAATGTAAAATAATTGAATTTATACTATACAGTCATAACATATTTACATGTGACCCGACTCAAACGTACAAAAAAAGCATAATCAATGGCTGAAATTTTACCACTAGCGCGTTGCAATGGGGTCAAAACTTAAAGTAACTCGAATTATACCGTCAAATGAGAATGTATTTTATTTGACTTTATTCGATTCGAAACTAAATTTACGGGAAAACATAGACCAACTAGAAAGGTATATAAAATTAGCATGAAAACGTATTATATTTAACTTGACTTCTTTCCAAAAAAAAGTTTACGTCGAAATGTAGACCAAAATTTGCGAGAGTTGTAATATGGAGTAATGGATAGAGGTAAAAACTGCAATTTTCAAAAGTCGAGGAATGGTAAAAGTTGCAATTTTCAAAAGTGAAGGGGTTGTAAAATTGAGCAATAGTGTAGCTGCATTTTTCAAAGGTTAAGGGACCATTTGTATAACAAGCCGGAAAAAGGAGGGATCTTTTGTGTAAAATCCACCGAAATTTAGTTTTAAGATTACATAAAAATTATTTTACCAATTACTAATGCAAAGTTTAACCCAAAAATTTAATAAAACAAACACTTACATGGAGCTTAATTAAAAGTATGGAACAGATTGTTGTCACTAAAATTTAAACGAACGTAAATAAACGAACATAAATGAACGTTCACGAACATAAATAAACGAGTGTTCATGAACATAAATGAACGAACACTAGGTGTGTTCATGTTCGTTCATTTAACTAAACGAACAAAATATTTTGTTCATGTTCGTTCGTTTATTAAATAAACGAACTTCCCGCCGAACAAGTTCACGAACAGTTCATGAACCTTTGGTTCGTTTACAGGCCTATTCACGTCTATTCTCAAGAAAAAAAGGAGGATGAATTGGATATAAAGAAAAAAATACCCCTTAAGTTTAATTAACAATTTTCATGGCTCACTTGGCACATTTGTCGTTTTTTTGTTGGGCAATTTAATCTCGCGATTACTTTATTTTGATTTTTAGTTAAATATTCAATATTCAATTTAAGAGAAAGGTTATTCTAAAGAGAAACGAATTTTACAAAGTGTAAAAGACAAGCTTGGCCCTTAATTTGTAAAATCAATGGTTGAGATTAAGTGGTTCCTAAATATAGAATTAACATAGGAAAATGGTAAAACAGGAAAATCCAATATTGTTGACTCATAAACCCACTTCCCCTTGATTTTCAAACAGCTATAACTTTTTCATACATTAATATTTTTTTTATAAAAATTACACTGTATTAACGAGCATTTCATTCTCTTTAATTCAGCGGCATATTGCTATATTTTTCTTTAAAAATTTAGCATGATTTTGATACACATTACTTGATTACGTGATTTTAAATACCCAGTAAGTGACTACGTGATTTTGAATACCCATTACGTGATTACTTGATTTCATTATAGTATTTTATGTGAAACCCCAGTAAGTGATTACGTAATTAAGTAGCAAGATTTAAATATGAAGTGGGAAGGATGAATGCCTATTAAAGTCAATTTAATTACTTGGAGGGCTGAGCGCGACAGGTTACCAACTCGGGTTGCTTTGGCGAGGAGAAGAATTAATATCCCAGATGTTTTATGTCCTATGTGCAGTGTTGCGGATGAAGACATTAGGCACCTGATGTTCGGATGCGAATTTGCTTATGGCGTATGGACTATCATTTGCAAATGGTGTAAGTTGGATCCATTTTTCGCTTATGATTATGATGACTTGTTGATGCTTTACAAGAATGTGCATGCTGGAAAATGGAGGAAAAAGATTATTAGAGGTATTGTTATGATCACAACTTGGGTTATTTGGAATACAAGGAATGCGAAGGTCTTTCAAACCTCATCCACGAAGATTATAGATGTGGTGGAGGTGAAGTTGAGGTCTTTTTTATGGTTGAAACTTAGATCGAAGTTTAAAAGTATTGTGTGGAAGGATTGGTCATCTTATCCATTGTATATGTGTTTATAGTTTTTTGGCGCTTCTCGTTTTGAGGGCCTGTCGGTGTTAATGAAAGTTAATGTTCAAAAAAAAAGTTGACTATGTATTTGTAAATCCCAATATCAATCCGGATCACAGTGGTTGGTTGTTTTAGTCCAAAACACTTATTGAGTAAGTGTTTGAACTATGAAAAAGTTAAGAACAATCAAGAATGAAGATGAAGCTAATGGATTGATGAATACAACAAGTGTTGTATTGAATCCAAACAAGTATATGAATCAATAAAGCACCTTGGAAATCTGATATGAGCACACAATCAAGAGATTTAATGTAAACAACACTTCATTCACCAAAGAGCCAAAAGCTTGGCTAGTGCTACAATGCTTGGTCTTATATAGGACCTGACTTGCCAGCATAATTATAATTATGCTGGAATCTTAACTACACCAAGTCATGTTTGCTAGTTTCATGAAATTACAAAATAAGCCCCTAGACTATAAAATAAGCTACAAACTATTACAAAACTAATCCAGTACAAGTATGAACGATCTCAAAAGTTCCAATAATATCCCCCTAAATCGTTGCATACTTGTCTTCTCATTCTTCTGTAGATTCCACTGGATTCTCTGTAGCTTTCTTCTCAGGCTCTTTAGGGGTTTCTTCATGTCCTCCCGTTTTTGGTGATGCTTGAGTTTCGATTGGTGTGACAGAAGTTTCTTGGTTAGTAACAGCTTCACTTGTTGGTGGATCCTCCATAGTGGCCTCATATGTGGATGAGGCCGGAGGTGATGATGTTGTCTGGGAAGTTGTGGTGGGCTCAGTTGTTGAAGTGGAAGTCTTTTCTTTCTTCCTTTCATGCTTTTTCTTCTTTCTAGATTCCTTCTTCTTTGCATCAGCTTCCGTTCTTTTCTCGATTTTATCTACGAGGTCCAGCATCTCTCTCTTTATCTTCCAAGCTCGATCCACCGCTCGCTGGAACAACATGGCCTCCTCAAGATTAGCATTTCCAGCTCCAACGTTTATCCGGCTTGCATTTAGTACTGTTAGATCGGAGAGTCCAAACATAAATACATCCATTGGATCCAAAATACGAATATCCACGTTTTCAGTGGATCGAATCACAGCTTCACCGGTTCGGCTATCATAAAACCATTTCTTGAAATTGTTGAGGCATACTGGAACTTCTTCAGGTAGCTTGATTCTTGTGACAACTTTAGCAGGGTTAATTACCCATGTCACCTTTCCTTTTCCAGTAACTGGATCCCTGGTTGTTTTGGACACTCTCCGTCTTGGACGCTGTGGCCTGTGATTCGGGAAACCCTTATTACATTCTTTAGCAATCAGGCGCTCAAAATCCCCGCCAATGCTTCTGCCTTCTGGATTTAGAATATCCAGACGACCAAGCTCACGCAGATCCCACCTAGGAAGAGTAAAGAGATCGAATCCAGTTTGGAAATACTGAATTACGCCGCCTCGTCTTTTAACCACAAACATTCCCTTTAGATTGTTGTACATCCAGCTGATAATTTTGTCGGTGGCCTCAGTCTTCTCGAAAGTTATCACTTGATAGAAGTCAGTGAGTTTTTCTCTTTCCTTCTTGAAACACTCGGGATGCTGTGGGGAGAGAGTTTTTCCATCTTCTTGCTCGTACAAGACTTCCTCTTCTAATCCCCATTCGATAATTTTGGCAGGAATTTCATCCCTATCAACCTCTTCTTCATCGCTTTCATTGCCTTCAGTTACCTTTTCGGTTGATTCCAAGCGCCTTTTCTTTGCTTTGGCTTCTTTCGCTTTTCTGGTTGTTTCTTCTTCTACGAAGGCATCAAAGTCGAAAACTTCCTCAAAGGAGAACATAGGCTCTATTTCCATCTTCGCACACATACTCCTCATCATTCTGTACAGTTTTTCAATCCCCATCTTCTGGAATCTTATGAATTTTGATTGCTTGGCCATATAAGCGTTCATTTCTTTGTTCTTCTTACGCTGATCCTTTAACTTCTCTCTCAAGATGTTTGTGTCGTTTACTTGGTTCTTGAGAAGACAAATTTCTTTGGCTGCAGATGGACCGGTTTCTTTGATGAGTTTATCATAAAGTTCTTGAAAAGGACGAACCCTTTGTGGAGGAACCGGTGGCTTAGAGATCCTCGTTGGCTTTACTAGAGAAACTCTGGACGATCCTTCTTCTGTTGTCTTCCTCTTCGGAGGAGTTGATTTACTTGCAGAGATATCATTTGGATCTACTAATAACGTATCAACAAAGTCATCCAAAGTTTGCTCTTCCTCCAACACCACAACTGGTCTTTCAGATTCTGTCATCTCTTGTCTTTTAAGCCTCTTCTCTCTCTTTTATTTTTCCTGCATCGTGTGAATTTCTTTCATATCTTGGATATGTCAACGATGTTCTTCAGATTCAACCGCTTTGATGCTTGCACCCATGAATCTTTCTGGGTTTTCAGATGCCTTTTTCTTCTTTGGAGGCTCATCTTCATCAGCTTGCTTTCCTTTTCTTTTTCCTTTTGATCGTTCTTCCTTTTCTGCTGCCTCTGCCTCAGCTTGTGCAATCCTTTGTTGCTTTTCTCGAAGGGCTTCTCTGTATTTTCTGTAAGCTTCTTTGACCAAGGGCAGTCTCTCAGCTGCATACATCCAGTCATGTAACAAGACCCATTCATTTGTTTTAATCTCTGTGAACTGACGACTTGTGGGCACATGAAAAGTGTAGAGGTTTCCATCATTCGGCGGGTTTTCGTATTGATCGTTAATCAGCATCTGGATGAACATAGGGTACATTGCCCAAGTCGGCCCACTGACATTCTTTAGCATGTAATTGAAAATTAAACCGGAGATGTTGAATTTTTTATTCAGACACAAGTTTAACATTGCTGCCGACCACTCCAGATTCAGGCCGTCAAATCCACCTTTACGATGGACTAGGCACATAGCAATTACATGAACGATGAACCTCCAATCCCTTGTGAGTCCACTTCTCTTAATTTCATTCTTTTGACGAAAGTCTCCTACGTACCCCATACCACGAAATCCGTCCAAAACGTCATCCTTGCTCAAGGAGATTGGATCTTGTGCGTTATCTTTCAGCTTCAAGACCTTGCGAATCCTTTCTTCAGCCACTTCTATACGTTTGTTGCGGACTGTGGAAGAGATCCCTCTGGCGTTGTTAATAGTTTCAGGCTTCGCATTTTCCCAGAACTCTTGAATGTGAATGCGATAAATGAGAACTGCTGTTTCAACTGCATAGCCAATTCTGCTTGACCGTATCCATCTTGCTGCGTCTTGAAAATCCTGTGGCACTTTATCAAGATTTATACTCTGATTATGTTTCAACGTCTTATCCCACTCGATGACTTTCACCATCTTGCTTCTGAAACAACAAACGAGCCAAGTTAGGGGATTCACGACATAGAGATAAAATATATACAATAAGATTAAAAAAAATATTTACATGGATTTTACAAATTATTAAAAGAAAACTATATTTAGAGAATATTTTAAACCATTTAGGTTATAATTAAAAGATAAAAAAGATATTTACATTAATTAATAAAAAAATTAAGGTTTAAGTTCGCTGACAGCCCAAACGGTTGTCTTCGCTGATGTTTGTAATCGGGATCCGGCAATTTCGCCGGCGACAATGTTGGATCAAGTGCATCTTCGCCGGCAACGACTAAGGTCATAGATCAAATGTTTTTGCCGATGTCAAAGGCCGGGGAATGGTGATTCCGCCGATAACAAACATGTTGACTCAATCTAAATTCGCTAGCGAACGTCTGCGAAGACAGAGTTTTGTTCCCGAAACGATTGAGCGGCGAAGACAATTGTCTAGGCCGCTTTACCGGCGAAACAAGTTATTTTGCCGGTTGCTCGAACTCGCGTTCGAGACTTTTGAGCTTCCCTGTTATCTTCGCTGACTTCGCTACGTTCAACGCTAATTCGCTATCTTCAAGGGTTTCTTGAAAAACCCTTCTAAAGCCCCCAACTGTTTATTACCGATTGATCAAAATTGATCTTAAACATGAACAAGCATTTTTACATCTCAGTTCAACCGGTTTCATACTTGCAACAAACTCTAGAAATAACTGATTCATGAACATAAAGCTTAAATCTAAAGAGAAGAACCAAACACAAGCTTTAATCATTGAATCGCTGATCTAGGACATCAACTGATGAATGTCGAGATTGTAGGGAATGTTTATCTTATGATTTACCTTGAAGTCTTTGAGCGAAAATGAATCTTGTGAATGTTTTGAGAGTTTGTCCGATGAAGATGAAGAAATAGTGTTTGAAAATTTTGAAAAGTGACGGTTAGGAAGATATTTATATAGGATATTAGATAACCAGCGAAATAACAAGTTCGCTGGTATCTTAATTTCGCCGCCACTTGTTTGTTTTCAAAACAATTTTAATTTCGCTTGTAAATTTCAAACTTTCTCAAAAAACGTGTCCAGTTTTGTTTAAAGCATCATAAATTACGTAATATTCACAAACTTGATAAAATTTGGGCCATTTTGACTCCGAACTTCGAATTTTCAGCTCTGGGAGGTTCCATTTGATGCGGATTTTCTTGATTCTTTCGACGCTCGTCGACTTACCTGCAGAAGATCATATTGCCAACACTTGTCAATTTCTTATTTATTATTATTACTATTTACTAACCAAGGCATAAGAAAAACTGCCAGTATGTTTGTCCGCTTAAATCCATGCATCCTTCTTTCAACATGCCTTCGGAGAGCGCTTTTATCATGTTTTTGGTAATATTGACAAGACTTCTATGGCCCCCACACAAGCTATTGAGAATAGAATCATTACGCCCGTGAGTCCCACATCAGGACATACCCCCGCGATCAAGGTATGCACAAAGGTTCCTCATAACAGGTGAGTATATTGGATTCATTCTTTTCAACAATAGAGTGGAGATCAGGTCAGTACTTTCGTACAGCAGAGATCGCGAAAACTATCGAGGGTTGAGACAGATAGTTTGGTGAACAGGTCAGTACTTTCGTACAACAGAGAGACCAAACTAATCCATCTTAAGGATTTGGCCAAATTTGGCACTTATTATGAAAGGGTTTGGCCTTTTTTTTAAGGCACTTATTATGAAAGGATATCATAGCGTCTAGGTTAGCATGTATCTGGATGCAGCAGAAGAACAACTATGATATCACCGAATGAAAACCAATATAAAGACCCGAGATCTCAGACTTTGGCAATCTATCAACGCAAGATTTAAGACCATTAAGCCATATGCCGCAACGTGTTACCCACTAAGATGCGTAATGCCTGAGAAAAGCCAGAATCCTTGTGTAGATGTTATGTTTTGCTCCCTAAAAGCAGTTTACTCGTCGGTGTTGCTGAATCTACCGACACATCATTGCTTGGTACCCCGATTTCTTTTGTTTTCTGTTTTTCAAGAAATGACAAAGTGTTAGCAATTTTCTATCATTTCCTCTAACAGGAGTCAGACACAAGCATCTAATTTTGTATTTTCTGGAATATCCCCCCTAAAATCTTTATTTTCGAGAGTCCATTTGCACGAAAATGAAATTTTAAGTGCTCAGAAAATCTTTTTGGTGGGCAACGTTTAACGATACTGGTTTTACTTTTAACAAACGTTTTTTTTAAGATAGAGTATTTACGAACTGTTTTGGACACCAAGATTCATTTCCATTCAAGGAAATTAACCATTTCCAACCAGGTTACCAGCTGGTTGAATCGGGTTTTATCAAAGGCTTTCGTGAAAATGTCGGCCCGTTGCTGTGTTGTATCCACTGGCACCACTTGAATGTATCCTTTCTCGTAGGCATCTCGAATTGCGTGGATACGAATTTCGATATGCTTTGTTCTGGAGTGGTGGATGGGATTCTTCACAATTCCCAGACATGCCTCATTGTCGATGAATATAGGAGTCTTCATGATGTTGATTCCATAATCCAACAGCTGATTTTGTATCCAGAGAACTTGTGAACGGCAACTGTAAGCCGCGGTGTATTCCGCTTGAGCAGTGGAGGTGGACACCGTAGTCTGTTTCTTGCTTTGCCATAAGATCAGAAGATTTCCCAGGAATTGACATCCACCTGATACAGACCTGTGATCTACTTTACAACCTGCATGATCACTGTCAGAATAAGCAATAAGATCAAAATTACTATCTTTAGGATACCAAAGACCTAGTTTCGGAGTTCCTTTAAGATAGCGAAAGATGCGCTTCACAGCAGTTTCATGTGATTCTTTGGGATTTGTCTGAAAGCGAGCACAGAGACAGACAGCCCACATAATGTCAGGCCTGCTAGCCGTTAAGTACATCAGAGATCCAATCATCGAGCGATAGAAGGACTTGTTCACTAGTTTTCCTTGAGGATCTAGAGTGAGCTCCGTCTGAGAAGCGAACGGGGTGCTGGCAACTTTACAATCGTTTATGTTGTACTTCGTGAGAATATCCCAAATGTACTTAGCCTGATGAATGAGAATCCCATCCTCCTTTTGCTTCACTTCTAGCCCTAAGAAGAACGTCAGCTCTCCCATCATGCTCATTTCAAACTTTGCCTTCATGACAGACTCGAATTCTCTACACAGTTCCTCGTCAGTTGACCCGAAGATGATATCGTCCACATAAATCTGAACCAGCATTACGTCTTCTCCGACTCTTTTGGTGAAGAGAGTCATGTCGATCGTTCCTCTTGTGTATCCACACTTCAAAAGATAAGTTGACAAAGTCTCGTACCAAGCACGTGGAGATTGGTGAAGACCATAGAGTGCTTTGTCCAACTTGTAGTAGCGACCTGGAAAATGAGGATCTTCGAAACCCGGAGGCTGACACACGTAGACTTCTTCCTTTACCTTCCCATACAGAAAAGCGCTCTTTACGTCCATCTGAAAAACTTTGAAATTCCTGTATGACGCGTATGCCAGGAATATTCTGATTGCCTCCAATCTTGCAACTGGAGCAAAAACCTCTTCGTAATCAATTCCTTCCTCCTGACGAAAACCTTGCACCACCAATCTTGCCTTGTTTTTTATTACTACTCCACGATCATCCATCTTGTTACGAAACCCCCATTTAGTACCAATCGGAAACTTTGCCTCAGGTAAATCTACTAACTACCAGACTTTGAGTTTGCGAAATTGAGATAATTCTTCCTGCATTGCCTGAACCCAACTGGAGTCTAGAATGGCATCTTCAATGTCTCGTGGCACGGACTGTGAGAGAAAAGCTGCATAGAGACCTTTGTTGATGCTTGATGACTGGCCACGTGTACGTACTCCTTCTTCAACTGCACCTATGACATTTTCAAGAGGATGATTGCGATTTGTCTTGTATCCTGCATTTGTCTGAGACTCAATCTACTGCGGAAGGTTGGTGAAGTGTTCGTCCACGTAAATTACCGGAGGGTCATCTTCTTCAGTTGGTTCATCCACATTTGCCTGTGAAGAAGAAGCACCGTTTTCTGGGGTGTTCTCAGGCGCAGTGTCACCAGGTACTTCATCCACAGAGAGAAGTGGATCGGCAGAGAATGGAGTGAAACGGGTAGTGAACGGAGTTACACCAATATCTGAAGAGTCAAACAGAGGTTCAACTTGAGCGTCTTCAATAGGTTCTGCTTCTGGAGTATCTTCTGGAATTTCGAAGGTGTTGAAAATCACACCCACGTCATAAAACCAATCGGGAGTACTTCCAGTGTTGGTGTAGTTTCCTTCTTGAAAATCAACATAATATGATTCAATCGCCATCTTCGTTCTTTTGTTGTAGACTCTGTAGGCCTTCTGTGTGGATGAATACCCCATGAAGTAGCAGATATCACCCACTGCTTCGAACTTGATTAGATTTTCTTGAGTGTTTAGAAGAGTGCATGAACATCCAAATGGTCTGAAGAAGTCAATAAGCGGCTTTCTTTTGAAGAGAAGTTCATATGCCGTTTTTTCGTGTGGTTTTACAATGAGAACCCTGTTCAGAACGTAGCATGTTGTATTAACTACTTCTGCCCAGAAGATGATTGGAAGCTTTGAATCCACCAGCATGGTCCTTGCGGCCTCGATCAACGTTCTGTTCTTGCGTTCAGCAACTCCATTTTGTTGAGGAGTTCTGGCTGCACTGTATTGGAGATGAATTCCCTTTTCTGCACAGAAGGATATGAATGTTTGATTTTTGAATTCGGAACCATTATCACTTCTGATCGACTTGACTTTTAATCTGGTCACGTTTTCAATCAAGGGAATAAATGACTTGAGAATATCAGCTGTCTCACTCTTTGCTTCAAGAAAATAAACCCACGAAAAACGAGAGAAATCATCTGTAATCACCAAACAGTAAGAACTTTTAGCAAGACTTTTAACACTTATTAGACCAAAAAGATCCATATGCAACAACTGAAGAGGCGCAGTAATCGTGTTCACTGCTTTGGACTTGTGCGATTTCTTGTGTTGCTTTCCTTGGGCGCATGCTATACATTTTTCAGAAAAAGGAAATTCTTTTATCGGAAGTCCTCTCACTAAGTTTAACTTAGAGAGTTTGTTCATATTTTTGAAATTTACATGCCCCAATCGCCTGTGCCAAAGCAGTGACTCCGATTCTGAAGCCTTTGAGATCAAACAGGTCAAGTTGTCATTCGTCTTGGCATTTTTCATGTTGAGCACGTATGTGTTGTTTTGTCTTGGAGCAGTGAGCATGATCATTTCTGCAGGAACGACATATTCAGGCTTGAGAAACAAGCATTCCATGTCATTGAAAAGCACCGATATTCCTTTATCACAGACTTGTGATACACTCATGAGATTGTAGCACAATTTTGGAACGTAATTGACATTTTCCAACGTGAGGGCTTCAGACACCACATCTCCTATTCCAACGATCTTCCCTCCCTTCTCGTCTCCAGCGAATGACACGAAATCACCATCAATAAAACGAAAGTTCTTCAGAAGTTCCTTCAAGCCTGTCATGTGTCTTGAACATCCGCTGTCGACATGCCAGATGTATTCCATGAGTATACGAAGCCATTTCTGGAGTTTATTCTGAAATACAAGAATATACACAAATTAGTTTGACTTGGGAACCCCGATCTGTTTTACTTTGGATCTATCGTGGTTTTGTCCCACGATATCCTCTTTTTGCTTCCAAAGATAAGCTGTTGAATTGACCAGATTTTTAACAGATTTCTTAAGATAATCAAGTTGATCTGTGAAGTTCTTAACAAAATCATATTCTGGTTTAGAAAAGTTCTTGTTTTTACAATGTTTCGCTGTATGTCCTAAATGACCACAGCGAAAACATCGTTTACGTCTGGGCCTTTTAGTGTTAGAAGATGATGTATGTGATGAGTGTCTTGAGCTTTCTGCTTTCTTCATTTTCTTGTCAACTCGACTTTCATCTTCTAAGCATTCTTCATCGCTGTCGGAATCTGATGAGCTTTCTGATGTTTGATATTCACTGGAATTTAGTTCTTCACTTGCTTCGTAACTTGAATCATTGCAGCTTTGATCTTCGCCTGAACTTTCTGAATCTTGGTCTTCAATTGTCTCAACACTTGAACCTTCGGAGCTTTCATCATTTGTTGATTGATCTTCACTTGAGGTCTTTGAGGTTTCTTCACTTGAAAATTCAGTGCTTTCACCATCTGTTGTTCGATCTTCACTTGAGGTTTCTGATTTTAGCTCATCCTCGGGACTTGAAGTCTCCTTTTCATCTTCTGAGGCAGTAATGCTTGAGTCTTCATTGCAGTGATCTTCAGTGACTATCTTTTCTGAATCTGTCATACCTGTTCGAGAAGGAATAAATTCTGGAATTTCCTCTGTGAGGAATTTTCCAAAGCTATTCTTTTTCATTTCTGGCACGAATACAGGAGATTCACAAACAATTTTATCATCACAAAATGCAGAATTCAAATCATGACATTCAAACATAGCATGTTCACGATCACAGGTCTCAAAGGTAGGCACATGGCCCTTACAGTCATCCGAAGATTTAAATTTAGGCACACGGCCATTACAGTCATCCGTCCTAATTAAATTATTACATTCATCCCGAATATTGTTTTTCTTAGAACAGTTTCAGGCGAACCAGTTAACAGTAGAATAACTGTCGCCTGAATAACCTATTCCTATTTTTGAACCGCCGCAGTCTCCATCCTCATCGCACACATCTTCTTTACACACAATTGGATCTGCATTACTTTTAGAAAAGTTAGCGGTTGTTTCGTTTTCACAAGATTCGTTTTGTTCTACAGAGGCCTTTTCATCAATGAGATCGTTTTCGAGATGAGGAGTTGGCATAGGCACATAGTTTTTGCTATATGGTGGAAAGAAGAGTTTTCTTTCATTTCCTTGCATGCCCTTATACCCGATCCCGTCTTTCACATACGTTGGTCGTTGGCAGTTTTTGATGTCAGTAAAGGCCTTTTGACTGACATTCCATTTGTCTATGATAATTTGCAATTTATTCTTTTCGTTCAAAGCTTTTTCTAGTCTGTCTGTGAGATCGTTAATGATGAAATCTTTTCTAAACACAAATTCTTTTAGAGTTTGCATTTAAGCTAAAGTTGAATTCAACTTTCTCTGATATGCGGCCTTGTTCTGTTTAAGCTCTTTGTTAAATTTTAAAGCTTTGTCTTTTTGTCTCTCAAATTCTAGATTTAGAGACTTGTAATGTGCCACGACATCAACGCATGCTGGTGTGCATAACTTTACTTTAAAGCTATGTGGAATACTATTTACCAAGTCTTTGTCAGCTTTTTCTTTCGAAGATTCTGTTTTCATTGCTGCTGCTGAGACTTTTTCTTTGTCTTTCTTCTGGTCAGATGCATCCTTAGGAATCTGCTCCTTAGCTTCTTCAGACTTCTTTTCTTTCTCAGGCTCCGGAGAGGTGAGAATGCTTTTCAGACCCTTGTCAGCAATGTTGTCACCTTTTGGAATTCCAGCTGTCGGTTTCTCAAACTGCTTTGATGAGGATCCGCTTGAGATCTTTGCCATAAGAGCTTTGTTGACTTGTTCCTTGGCTTCAGCAATTTCTTCACTCCAATCATAATCTTCAACGACTAAGGCTTTTGGTGTGCTAGGAGACGCATTGTTTTTGTTTTCTTCGATAGTGATTTGTTTTACAGCAGGAGTAGCTTCAATGTTTCCTTCTTTCAACAAGGGGCAGTCACGCTTGAAGTGTCCCAGATTCTTGCAGTTATAACATCTCAGTTTGGATTTGTCAAAGCCAGCCTTTCCAAGACCCAAACGTTTCCCGGTCTTGTCCTGAAATTTCTTCAACCTTAAGGTGATCATGGCCATCTGCCATTTCAGATCCATTTCCTCCATGTCATCTGGATCGACCTGATACATGTCTTCAGCAGCGAACATTTCCTTCTTGAGCTCTCCTGACATTAAAGCTTCATAACTACTCAGAAACATGTTGAAAAGTGCCACGTTTTCAGTAGACACTTTCAACGCTTGTGTATCACCAACCGTGACAGTCTTCTCACTAGGTTGTGGAGCTTTTGATGCGCTTGCGGAAGCGTTAGCATAGATCATGTCAGAAGCTTGTTGACTGATGCCACCTGAAGCAAGGAATGCCACATTCTTCATGCCAGCAGAAGTTTGATTGGTCTTTGGAGTGTAGCCAGCAGTGTTCATTTCTCGTTTGTTGACATCCATTTCAAAAGCTCTTAGAGTGTTGATTAAGTCTGACAGAGTGACAGGATTTGGATTATTGAGGAAATCCTTCTTGATCATCATGCATTGCAAACTCCATTCCTTAGGGAGTGAGTCCAGCAGCTTCTTTATAGCAGCACGGTTTGTTACAGGATTTCCTGCCTTCTTCATTTTGGTTATCATATTCAGAAAGCGACTGATATGATCGGAAAGACTTTCTCCACGAACTCCACAAAACATGTCGTATTGCTTCTGCACCATGTCTCTCTTGCTTTCAATTAGCTCTTCATTTCCCTCATAATACTCAATCAATGCATTCCAGAGTGCATTTGCAGTTCGGTGTTCTTCAAACATGTTGCAGTCATCAGTTGACAGAGCCATGGTTAAGGCGGCATGTGCACGACGATCGCGTTGGATTAGGGCCTTGTCTTCGTCAGTGAAGGTTGTGGGGTCATTGTTAGCAACTACCGCATCATTTCGAACCACCGTTGGAATGTGGGGTCCAGCGGTGACTGAGAGCCACAGATTGTAGTCCGTGTATTCAAAGAACGACTGGATGCGAGTCTTCCATGTACTGAAATCTTCAGCTCCTTTCAACTTTGGTGGCCTAGTAGTGGTTCCGGTCTCAAGTTCAGCTTGAGCGATTGGACTTAGCTGATTTAACGACATCTTGGCTTGTTTTTGACAAAGGTAAGCTGATCAGAGGTTAATTTCGCTGATAAGTCTGCAGGAGAAACAATTTCGCCGGAAAATGTTGTAAATTCGCTGGAGATCAGAGAAGCAAGACCAATTTCGCCGGAAGCCTTCGCTGGTCTCCTATCTTCGCCGGTACACGGAGATGTCCTGCACGAGCGAACAAGCTAATTCCGCTGATACAAATAGCACACACGTTAGTTTGGCTTATGTCGCCGTATACCGTGATAAGAACGCTGTGGTTCTATATCACAGTTCTCGAAGTCGCCTTCGATAATTTCGCTAAAGGGTCACTTGACACTATATCGCCGACAATCGATAACTTCGCTCGAATTATGATCGGTGCAATTAATGATTATGCGATGATTTCGAAGATTGTTCGCTATGTTCAAATGTTTCTTCGCTAAATTCAAAATTGTCTTCGCTATATTCAAAATTAAGTTCGCTGACCAGAGGGTTTAACACGAACTAAAACCCTCTAATCACACAAAAATGACTCAAAAACCATGTTTTGATGCATCAAAATGTCCAAAATGACTCCCTAATCACTTATTAACAACAACCTATCGATTAAACACACCAAATCAATCCATTTTAAGTCCAAAAATTTGAAAAACCTTGAAACTTTGAAAAACCTTCAAAACTTAGAAAAATCTTAACAAGAACACAACAACCAAGAGCACTAAGGCTCTGATACCAAATTGTAAATCCCAATATCAATCCGGATCACCGTGGTTGGTTGTTTTAGTCCAAAACACTTATTGAGTAAGTGTTTGAACTATGAAAAAGTTAAGAACAATCAAGAATGAAGATGAAGCTAATGGATTGATGAATACAACAAGTGTTGTATTGAATCCAAACAAGTATATGAATCAATAAAGCACCTTGGAAATCTGATATGAGCACACAATCAAGAGATTTAATGTAAACAACACTTCACTCACCAAAGAGCCAAAAGCTTGGCTAGTGCTACAATGCTTGGGCTTATATAGGACCTGACTTGCCAGCATAATTATAATTATGCTGGAATCTTAACTACACCAAGTCAGGTTTGCTAGTTTCATGAAATTACAAAATAAGCCCCTAGACTATAAAATAAGCTACAAACTATTACAAAACTAATCCAGTACAAGTATGAACGATCTCAAAAGTTCCAATAGTATTATTACGTGACTACATGATTTTAAATACTCGTTTCGTGATTACGTGATTTCATTATAGTACTAGTTTATAGACCCATGTATTACATGGGTTTGAGGATAGAAAATGAAAGTTTTTAAGATAATCATGGAGTTAATCGAGTTCTTTTGGAAAATAAATGTGTTTTCTATTTATATAAACTTGAATGAGTTTTTTAAAATAAATATGTTATTGTTGAGGTTGGTTGCATTTGAAGGACATAACGATTATAAGTTTTAAATTATTTTTTATATTCCATATTATTTCGTGTATCACAGATAATAAATATAAATTTTGATATGAATTATACATACAAAATTAAAGAAAATATAACACTACTCGTTTTAAATGATGCGTTTACGAAGTAAGAATTTTGTTTTTGAAATAATTAGTATATTTTATTTCAAATTAATATTTTCTTCTTTTAAAAAGTGTTATCAATGTAGAAGATGAAATGGAATTAGTTCAAGATCTAAGGTTATATATATATATATATATACATAGGGAGAGGATCATGAGAAAACTAGATATAAATGAGAAAACTAGAAAACTAACTAAAAAAACCTAAAAAAAAGCCAAAAAACATACCAATTTTTTTTTTTACAATTTTTTATAAAAAAATCGCTAGTTTTTATATATAAAAAAAAATTTTCAAAAAAAAAAAAAAAAATTTGTTGTACTGCACATGTGTAGTAATACACATGTGCAAATTTTTTGTTGTACTGCACATGTGTAGTAATACACATGTGTATGTGTACTACACATGTGTAGTATTATACATGTGCAATACAACAAAAAACTTTTTTTTTTAATTTTTTTCTTGAAATTTTTTTTCCATGTATAAAAACCTCCGATTTTTTTATAAAAATTTAAAAAAAAAAATTTTGGTATGTTTTTTAGGCTTTTTTTGTTAGTTTTTTTGTTTTCTCATTTAAACTAGTTTTCTCATGATCCATCCCCTATATATATATATATATATGGTAAGGATTTAGAGAAAACGGTAGAAACTGTGAGAACGGTTATGGATCGTCAGATTAAAACAATTTATGGACTAGATGACGCGGTGACGTTTTCGTAAATAACATCACTTTTATTGCTGTGTCGCGCTTCATTAAGGATAAAAAAGTATTTTGACTTCTCTACATAAAACGCCATCTAATGAAATAAAACACCATTAAAATTACCGCCTTAACCTACAATAGCAAACACCATCATAATTTAAAAAATGTCATTAGATATAAAACGCCAAACTTAATTATAATAAAATCCCGCCTAAAAAAACCGCCAAAAAACATCATATATATACAACATCTCGGACCTTACATTAAAACACACAAAAACACAAACGCCATATTTAATATATAGCATTCGTCTTAGAAACGCCAAAAAACCCAAAGATCAAATATCCTTTAAACCAAAACGTTTATTTGAAATTCAGTTTGGTTGTCCGTAAGGTTTCGCTCAATGTAATGGACAAAATCCTTAAGTGAGGATATTGTCCATTTCATTGAGTAAAATCTTATTGACTTTATCCTCAACTTCCATTCAATTTATAACGCCAAAATATACAAAAACATTATTGAGGTTTGTTGTCAATAAAGTTTAGCTGTATGGGATGGACAACATTGTCAGACATCTTTCTTAACTGAGGATTAACAATGTTGTCCGTCACCATCAACAAAACATTATTGATTTAGCAAGATCAAATTTAGAGTTTTAAGGTGCTTTTATTTAGTGGCATTCTTTTTCTTAGTAAAACGCCAAAAAGTTAAAAAATCAAACATCGTTCAATGGAAATTCAAAAAGATTGTTGTAACGCCCGTCTCAATTAATCAAGATTTTAATAAAAAAATACACATTTTTAATGCTAAAATGTGACTTTACAAAAACTTGTCATACCAACATTCTCATATGTTTACAACATTTCAAAAACATATTTATAAGTGTTTACATAATTCACTAATAACAAAACAAATCAAGATTTGACGCGGAAGCTTCATATAACGTGTGTTCGGTTCTTGCTGGCCGCTTGATCTTCATCCGGGACTCTCGACATTCACCTATGATCAAAACCAACTTAGAAGTCAGTTTTGATAGTTAAATAATAAGTACAACAAGGTAATTGGGTCAAATAATCAAAATAAACAAAATGAACAAGAATTTCAAGAATTTACTCCGTCACCGCACGCCACGGCAAACCCTTTTGGCCGTGGCGCGACGCCACGGCTTCATTTTGACAGAATGTTTGCATCAGTTGCTGCATATTCCCAACCAAGCTTGATTTTACGAAAACGAGCATAACTCTTTCGTTATTGATCCGATTTACACGATTCTTTTTCCTACGTGATCGTAATTTAATTCTCCATTACATGGAGTTAAAATCCGACAACTGGATTAAATAAATTTGAGATTTTTAAGCCTTCGACTTATTATCTTTTTACTAAATTTTGACCCGTCTATGTGTTTATCAAACAAACATGTTTGTTTGACCCCCCATTTTTCACGAACCCTTTATCTTCAACATTGTCTATCATATTAGGTTCCAATCACGGGTTCCTACGCATTGTTTACCCATTTTACTTATAATCTTATTTTGACCCATTAAGGGTATTTATGTCCTTTTAAGCATAAATTACGCCCATTTCTCGTATGCCTCATAATTTCAACCATTCATATTGATTGGTCTTCAACCACAACTAAGATTGTGGTGGATTTAATGTAATAGACTATTTATTCCGAGTTTTATCCCTCGGATATGCCATTCTACGGCAAGATGCATTTAAGGCATTTGACACTTAAAAGTTTATGCCTACCTCTTTTATTCGCATCTAAGGGTTACAAGGTCATAATATAAGTTTCTAAACGACCACTAAGGGGTCGTTTACCCGGTTTACCCAACAAGGCCCTTTTTGGTCAATTTTAATCCTTCATTTTTGCGATGAAGGACTTCACTAAATATTTGACCCTCATTGCACTTTTAACTATAAGGGCTATATATGCGTACCTGGCCCGACCAACAATTAGACCCGATTTATACCTTGCTTTTATTATCATATGTTCTATGGGAACGCAATTATCCGAGTTGCTAATCGTTCCTGTTAACATAGGACTCGACAACCACGTTAGTCGATATTGTCAAATGGTGTTACCACCACCATTTGACCCGTTTGGCCTATATGACAAAACCTTTACATATGTAGTAAAAACATAGTTTTTAGTTACCAATTTGCCCATCCGACCCATTTCGGATTTTCCTTTCATTAGATCCCTTTCCTTACTTATTTAGCCCATTTCGGCTTACACCATGAGTATCCTTTTAACTTCGGTTTACATTAGTCGACACTTGACCAAATTCCATTTTTACCCTTTTTCTTAATGTTAGATTACACTACGAGGTAATCTTATCGAAAACTCATAATTTCTTAGTCCTTTCATGACCAATTTACCATTTCGCCCTTTTTACCATAACCCATGGTTTTTATTGTTTATATTAATCCGACCCGCATCAATTGTGTTGGAAATCGATGTTTCCCATATTATCTTTATCGTATTTATACTCATAGAATAAGCAAATATTCTACAAAGGGGTGTAAGTTTCACTTATCTCTCATCCGGTTTACGCTTCTCTTCTCGTGCTTGATCCATTTGACCGCTTCTTTCCCAAGCCTCCACCTAGCTCGTTAAGCGTCAAACTATTGTCAACATTTACAAGGCGGTTAAATTAGTCATTAACAATCACGACTATTCCACCTCACTTATTTTCCATGTCGAAACTACTATTTGACTTCATCATTAGTTAACTTAGCTTATTAAAGTTAACTACTTTCAATCACATGGTTTACAACATTAAGTCTAAATCAACATGATATTTAGAACTCTTCTTGTTTCATATTTCGCCTAATTTGCCATATTATTCAAATGTGCTTTTCACTCGAAATTTCAACACTTTAGTTCTCATTTAGGCATTTTAACAAACACCTAATGTGCATAATTTTACATATTTACTAACTAGTTATTTTTACCAAGATTTACATAAAAAATCAAGCCTCTATGTCTAGTGTTCATGAACTACATCTAGAACTTATATCATAACATCAATATTCATCAATTTAGCACCCTAATCCAAGTGTTCGTCACAATGACATAAAAACCCACTTAGCACATAAATGGGTAATATTCTATTTCACAATTTTTCATCATTAATTCATCAAATCCTTACTAGGGTTTGTTCCTAGACATGGATTTATCCTAATTTCACTCTTACATCAAACATGCAAGCAATAATTTCGTTTATCATAAGTTCATCAAGAATCTCAACTTCACTAAACATAAAAATTTAACATACCTTGTGATCCCCTAAGCTTGGTGATCACGAATTTGTGTTAATCCATACAATTTGGCTCTAAATTGCCTTTCAATTTGTTGAATCTTGATGAACTAGGGTTACACCCTTTTTCTTCTTGCTCCTGGGAGATTACACGCACACACACACACACACACTCTGAGTGTGTGTGTTGTGTGTTATTGTTTGTTTTAATGAATATGAGTTTCCCACTTGACAACATTAGTCCCTCATGTTTTTATCTTGATAAATTGGAGCTACAACTCACCATTTATCACTTAGCCACATACTACTAACTAGGTTAATTAGTCCTAGTTAACTTAATAGGTTCGGGAAGTTATAACTCGTTATATTTTAAGTCCCGTTAACTCTTTTACATACTTTATTTTCTCAAAGTATTTATTCTCCTATTTAATTAACATCAAGCTTATTTATTTCAACCTCACTATTTACCGGGTTAATTTTTACCACTAACGGTAGTTTTACCCGTCTTTACTATTAACGTGGTTTGATTACCAAACCCGTTTTTGGGGTGTTACAAGTCTACCCCCTTAAAGAGGTTTCGTCCCCAAAACCTTATTTACGTTGTTCATTGGTTTAATCAAACGCACCTAGTTTCATTTTCAAGGCTCCCGTTTCTTTTGATTAGAAGTTTTCATTTATACTGACACGTACGTCCTTCGTGTGTAAGGCCTCGTGGGCCGTTACTTTCAGCTCGTATCCATTATCTTTATTAATTATCTATTTTGGTGGTTAGACTTGTTAGTCGCCGTCACTTCATACCCCGTCACCCTGGTATTCCTATTTTGCCATCTCAGGCCTTTTGCATATTTTCTGATTTCATATCTCTTAACTCACGCTACAACGTGGTTATATTCTATATCACTTTTTGTGACCGTGATCACATCACGTCTTGTTTAAGTTTATGTCGAGTTTTTATTATCGAAAATCTTTCTTTCGAATGAGTCGTTTTACACCTGTTGGTGTTAAGACCTCTATTCTTTAATATTACCCATTTCCGAGTTCGTCTCATAATATTCATGTTTGTTAAAACGTTGTTTCTTACTAAAACTGAATTTTAGTTTAACGTTTTTCCCTTTAACTATGCCAATTACTCATGTCATGGCAATTGACAACCCATAATTTATTCTTTTTCCGTTCTCGTTTCACACGGGGAATCGTAACCAGTTCCCTTGCTTTACGCTATGGACCCGTAGGTTCCTTCACTTAGCCTCGTAGGCTATTTCTTTAGATCTTTCCCCTTTTTAAGGTGAGATCCCAACAGTTCGTTTCTTTCTATTTATGACCCAAGGGTCTTCTTGGTCCCGTAGACCTTAACACTACGTTAAATCCCGTAGGTTATGCTGATCCCGTAGATCATCTTTTATTCTTGTCAATATTCAAACGTATATATATATACACATATATAGCTTTAAAGCATCTCTTGTTATGTTTGGAATCATTTATTTTTGCTTTTAAACTTTAGTTGACCTTGACCGTAGTGTAAGGCTTCATTCGTTTACTTTCGGACTAATCTTCCGACTTTATGACTCCTTACGTTATTTACACGTCAGTTTGTTCCACGCTTACCGTTTCCCGGTTCGTACTTATACTTCTTTACAACCCATTACCCGGGTTCTTTTACCTTATAGTTTTTAACGCCCCAAACCCCCTTAACATAGGTTTATTAATATTTCGTGTTCTTATTTATTCGGTTCGCGCTTACTTACATTAGCAAGCGTCATCTTTTATTAAATTCGTTTGACTTATTCGTGTGAAATTTCATCACTATGAATGTCAAACTTCATTCTTTATTCGACCCGTTCAACTTCAAAATAGTTGAACGTAATTTATCAAAATTTCTATTTACAGTATCTTATCGTTTTTTTGTCATGACTCGAAACCCGAGTCTTTTGACTTTCATCCGCGTTCCTGTTTCTCGGTCTACCCATGTGTTTAAATCCTTACCCATCAACCGGGTGTTTTACCGAAGTCGTTTTCATTGCAACCCTTCCGGTATGCATTAAGACTTCGCTTCGATTTATTTGGTCGTCTTAGCGAAATACATCGCTTTTATTCAATCATGTCTTTTATTCTTTATGTGACCATCCTTGACGGCCTTATAGATTCTGAGTGACGATTATCATCGTCAACCTTGCTTTACTATGACCAAAATTTAACAACCTTGATTATCTTTTCGTGTGGGCAATACCTTCGTTTTTATGACCCTGCGGATCATCTATACTTTGGTTTTACTTGCCCATTTTTTTTTTGTCAACCATGGCTCTTTCGTCCAAAATGACTTATTTTCGTGAATTTTCCTCAGGTCATTCATTTATATCAATAATTATATTAATCTTTGTCCCTTCTCTCGGGCTCGTTATCCTAATGTAATACGCTTCCGTCACCCGGCTGTGCGTTTACATTATTATCATATATTTTGCTCCTTTGATTCATTTGGGTACTTTTTTTTAATTTGTCCTACTCACCCCGTCCTTACTACATCGGACGTAAGTGTGTCCATCATAAGAAGTTCATGGTATCATGTGTTCACTACTTACTTGGCCAAAGTAGGCGATCAACACACGACATACATGACCTTTTTATAATTTTCACATCACGCCCCATGTCAATAACGTCTCTATTTATTTCACTTGGAAACAATATCCTGGATAGGTATTCTATTCAGGTTTTCCAAGTTTTTAATCTACATATGCAACTATCAGTCACTACTTATTTGTTGCATATTGCTATTCGTGCAATGAATTTAAAACGTGCACCTGGTAAATGTTTGCCCTAACGGGCTTCCCTGCTAATAATCTTATTCGCGACCGTTACGCGATTTAGGTCCTTGGTGAGCATGTTTTACTTGTCATACTTTGGACCGTTCCTTCGTCAAATCCGCAATTTGTGAGACTCCCGCTATCTTCAGATGCGAGTATCCTTCAACTAAAACATTTACAAGAGTTAGTAACATCAACTTCAATAATCGCCCGTATTATAATACAAGGTTTTTCTACTATATGCGTCAACGCACGTAATTTCGTTGACTATATCAATCCTTTACCGATTTGATTGGAGTAGCGTGTATTGCACGATAACTCTATGTGTTGTTTATAACACTTTAACTCATACTAAACCATTAATATACATGTATTTACCGGATTTGCGATCAAGCCTCGAACCGAACACTTTATTCTTTTAACCTTGAGCTCTGATTACCAACTTGTAACGCCCGTCTCAATTAATCAAGATTTTAATAAAAAAATACACATTTTAATGCTAAAATGTGACTTTACAAAAACTTGTCATACCAACATTCCCATATGTTTACAACATTTCAAAAACATATTTATAAGTGTTTACATAATTCACTTATAACAAAACAAATCAAGATTTGACACGGAAGCTTCATATAACGTGTGTTCGGTTCTTGCTCGCCGCTTGATCTTCATCTGGGACTCTCGACATTCACCTATGATCAAAACCAACTTAGAAGTCAGTTTTGATAGTTAAATAACAAGTACAACAAGGTAATTGGGTCAAATAATCAAAATAAACAAAATAAACAAGAATTTCAAGAATTTACTCCGTCGCCGCGCGCTACTGCAAACCTTTTTGGCCGTGGCGCGACGCCACGGCTTCATTTTGAAAGAATGTTTGCATCAGTTGCTGCATATTCCCAACAAAGCTTGATTTTACGAAAACGAGCATAACTCTTTTGTTATTGATCCGATTTACACGATTCTTTTTCCTACGTGATCGTAATTTAATTCTCCATCACATGGAGTTAAAATCCGACATCCGGATTAAATAAATTTGAGATTTTTAAGCATTCGACTTATTATCTTTTTACTAAATTTTGACCCGTCTATGTGTTTATCAAACAAACATGTTTGTTTGACCCCCCATTTTTCACGAACCTTTTATCTCCAACATTGTCTATCATATTAGGTTCCAGTCACGGGTTCCTACGCATTGTTTACCCATTTTACTTATAATCTTATTTTGACCCATTAAGGGTATTTATGTCCTTTTAAGCATAAATCACGCCCATTTCTCGTATGCCTCATAATTTCAACCATTCATATTGATTGGTCTTCCACCACAACTAAGATTGTGGTGGATTTAATGTAATAGACTATTTATTTCGAGTTTTTATCCCTCGGATATGCCATTCTACGGCAAGACGCATTTAAGGCATTTGACCCTTAAAAGTTTATGCCTACCTCTTTTATTCGCATCTAAGGGTTACAAGGTCATAATATAAGTTTCTAAACGACCACTAAGGGGTCGTTTACCCGGTTTACCCAACAAGGCCCTTTTTGGTCAATTTTAATCCTTCATTTCTGCGATGAAGGACTTCACTAAATATTTGACCCTCATTGCACTTTTAACTATAAGGCTATATATGCGTACCTGGCCCGGCCAACAATTAGACCCGATTTATACCTTGCTTTTATTATCATATGTTCTATGGCAACACAATTATCCGAGTTGCTAATCGTTCCAGTTAACATAGGACTCGACAACCACGTTAGTCGATATTGTCAAATGGTGTTACCACCACCATTTGACCCGTTTGGCCTATATGACCAAACCTTTACATATGTAGTAAAAACATAGTTTTTAGTTACCAATTTGCCCATCTGACCCATTTCGGATTTTCCTTTCATTAGATCCCTTTCCTTACTTATTTATCCCATTTTGGCTTACACCATGAGTATCCTTTTAACTTCGGTTTACATTAGTCGACACTTGACCAAATTCCATTTTTACCCTTTTTCTTAATGTTAGATTACACTACGAGGTAATCTTATCGAAAACTCATAATTTCTTAGTCCTTTCATGACCAATTTACCATTTCGCCCTTTTTACCATAACCCATGGTTTTTATTGTTTATATTAATCCGACCCGCATCAATTGTGTTGGAAATCGATGTTTCCCATATTATCTTTATCGTATTTATACTCATACAATAAGCAAATATTCTATAAAGGGGTGTAAGTTTCACTTACCTCTCATCCGGTTTACGCTTCTCTTCTCGTGCTTGATCCATTTGACCGCTTCTTTCCCAAGCCTCCACCTAGCTCGTTAAACGTCAAACTATTGTCAACATTTACAAGGCGGTTAAATTAGTCATTCACAATCACGACTATTCCACCTCACTTATTTTCTATGTCGAAAGTATTATTCGACTTCATCATTAGTTAACTTAGCTTATTAAAGTTAACTACTTTCAATCACATGGTTTATAACATTAAGTCTAAATCAACATGATATTTAGAACTCTTCTTGTTTCATATTTCGCCTAATTTGCCATATTATTCAAATGTGCTTTTCACTCGAAATTTCAACACTTTAGTTCTCATTTAGGCATTTTAACAAACACCTAATGTGCATAATTTTACATATTTACTAACTAGTTCATAACTAGTTATTTTTACCAAGAGTTACATAAAAAATCAAGCCTCTATGTCTAGTGTTCATGAACTACATCTAGAACTTATATCATAACATCAATATTCATCAATTTAGCACCCTAATCCAAGTGTTCGTCACAATGACATAAAAACCCACTTAGCACATAAATGGGTAATATTCTATTTCACAATTTTTCATCATTAATTCATCAAATCCTTACTAGGGTTTGTTCCTAGACATGGATTTATCCTAATTTCACTCTTACATCAAACATGCAAGCAATAATTTCGTTTATCATAAGTTCATCAAGAATCTCAACTTCACTAAACATAAAAATTTAACATACCTTGTGATCCCCTAAGCTTGGTGATCACGAATTTGTGTTAATCCATACGATTTGGCTCTAAATTGCCTTTCAATTTGTTGAATCTTGATGAACTAGGGTTACACCCTTTTTCTTCTTGCTTCTGGGCGATTACACACACACACACACACACACACTCTTAGTGTGTGTGGTGTGTGTTAGTGTTTGTTTTAATGAATATGAGTTTCCCACTTGACAACATTAGTCCCTCATGTTTTTATCTTGATAAATTAGAGCTACAACTCACCATTTATCACTTAGCCACATACTACTAACTAGGTTAATTAGTCCTAGTTAACTTAATAGGTTCGGGAAGTTATAACTCGTTATACTTTAAGTCCCGTTAACTCGGGCCTTGTACATACTTTGTTTTCTCAAAGTATTTATTCTCCTATTTAATTAACATCAAGCTTATTTATTTCAACCTCACTATTTATCGGGTTAATTTTTACCACTAACGGTAGTTTTACCCGTCTTTACTATTAACGTGGTTTGATTACCAAACTCATTTTTGGGGTGCTGCAATTGTTGGCTGAAGGGTGTAAAATCAATAACATTTTGCTGCATGAGATGGACAAATATTCAAGAAAAAGAGGCTGATTTCAGACTTTGTGCTTCCACACGGTGACAAAAAAACTACTTCAAAAAACAAAAATCAAAATAAATCATACGAAAGTCGAAACAGCCAGTGAAGATGCTTCAAAAGAAGAAAGAGACTGGTGACAGTGAAGATTTGGAAGATCAATTGTTTATATATATATATATATATATATATATATATTAATTTTCTTTTTCAGTTGATTGTTATATAATAATAACGCCATATGTAATAAAAACGCCACACATCCAAATGCTTGTCAAAACTCCATCATGCCATAAAACGCCCCAAAAAACTACCAAATTATAATAAAATTACTTTGGACAAGTATTATAAAAAACCCAAAAATAAATAAATAAATAAATAAATAAATAAAATAAAAATCAAACTTGAAAATGTAACTAGAAACTGTAACTACAAAACAGTAAAACTAAAGAGACTGAAAATTTATTATATTAGAATCTAAAACGCCAAACTTGAAAGATGGGACGTGTTACAGACTTCAGAGATAAAATCTTATCAAAAACAATAATTACAAACAGTAACTGAAACAACGAATAATTTATTATAATAATGCACCGCCTAACCTACGCGCCAAAAATACATCTTATAAAATGATACGTCTCAGCAACTTCCATTTGATCAAACCAAAAAAACAAACGCCAAATACGACTAAATACCACTCACTATAAAACGCCAAAAAATTAAAAAAAAATCAAAGATGGCTAATATGCTTTCTTGGATATTCAGTATTGTTCTTCGTGAAGTTTCAATGAATGGATTGTTAGGTGAGGGGAGTAACTTTGTAAGATGTTGCTGTATGAGATGGACAAATTTTCAAGAAAAAGATACTGATGACAATCGTATGTCATTTTGTGTTCTTTGTTCTTGAAGAAGGCTTGGATGAGGAGAAGAGATTAATAACACTAAAGAGTGGGATGATTATAAAGATGCAGATCAAGATGAAGAAAAAGCGAAAAACCCACCCACACGTCATAGATCTATGTCCCCAAACATCCACAAAAAGCCACTTCAACAGACGAGCAGACAAAATAATCAAACCGATGGGTTCATTAAGTTTTACATAAAACGCCATATATTTGGTGACAGTTCTTGTAGTATTAAAGAAGAGAGAGACTGATGACAGTGAAGATTGTGAAGAGATATCCGATTAGGATTTTTAATTGATTTTTTTCGCTTTTATTTTTTTTCCCTGTGGTTGTAATCTAATTTTACAATTGTAAAACGCCAACATACCACAAACGCCAAAATGTATATAAAAAATAATATAACAATGGTTGTCTAAAACGCCTTGAAAAACGCTATTCAGAGAGATTTGAAAAAACGCCATAAACGCCAAAATGTTAATACAATGAAACCATTAAAACGCCATTAATTATTGAATTTGGTTAACGCTAAAAATCTTAAACCCCAAAAATAAAACAATATTGTGAAAAGCGAAACTGAAAAAGCGGAAGATAAAATGACAAAAAAGCCCATACGCCCTAATTATATCGCGCACTACGTGTTGGGCCAGGATGCGTTCTCACCGTTCTCACACTTTTGGGCGTTTTCTCCTCATCCCGTTTCTCTCTCTATATATATAATGTTTATACATATGTTTAACATTTGTGAAAATGATAATAACGAATTATTAACATGATGAGGTTTTAAACTTTTGGTTACGTCAAATAATAATAATGATGGGCATATAAATTTTTGGTTATCCCATCTTCTTTTGATAGGTTTGTTTTTATTTACTAAAGTAGAGATATAATATACTAAAGTATAGCTAAGTAGATAACTAATATTAATTATTAGGAATTAAGAATATTGAATATATATAATCATGAATATAAGATTATTTTTAATGTATATTAAATTCAATCCTTTATTATTATTTATATTAATTTACTTATTATTTATTATATTATATGGTTGAGTTAACATGAAAAATTGTCATATGACATTTTGGTGAAATCCTTTATTGTAAGAGAATGCCAAGTGGCATTAAAGTTACTCTTTTATTAGTACTAGCGGTAAGACCCGTGTGCAAACACGGGTCGTTTATTAGAAAACCATGCATAACACATATTAATAGAACATATAGATATGTGTATAGATATTGTACCAAAACGTGTTATCTATTATAGCTAAAAGACAACTATAAGTAAATATAAAAGATATTTAACAAAGTTAATAAAAGATGTCTAAAAGATGTCTAACAAACTTAATAAAATTCATCAGTTACATATGATTATTTCCATTCTCTTATTCATAAAAAGAGAGTATCCACCCATTGACAATATAAATTGTTATAAACATAAGTACATATGAAAGATGTCTAACAAACTTAATAAAATTCGAATACAACTTAACTTTAACAAACATTAACTAAGAACATACGATCACCTGCCTAAACAACACACATCAAACCTCACTCAAGAATTTGTTACGCAGCAACATGTCCTTCGCTACATGTTATGATCTGGTTAAATATGCTACTGCAAACAATGTAACAGCTGCTGATCCAACAATATCCCTATACAACAGATGATACGAAAACCCTTCTTTATTACTGATTTTTATTTCTCATCAACATCTCCCTGATTTGTCCTTTGAATTGTTCAAAGTCCAGGGAGAACATGTCTTCTTCATCATCCCTCTCAAGTTGAAGGTCCAACAAATCTTGGAGATTATGCATTATCCATTTTAATCTCTTCAACACTACCATCTGATCTGATTAAAGTGAATACTTGGGTTTTTGAGCATGACTTCCACTTTACTATTTTATGATCAGTTGGTTTTCTTGGGCAAAGAATTATTGAAGATGAGTTTGGTGATTGTGGTCTGCTAACTAAATTTGCAATTGATTCAGACAAATCAGATGATGAGAGAAGATTTTTCGGAGTACCGATTTTTGGAGACAGAGCAGCAGTTGTAGGATAGACTGAGTTTTGAAGAACATTTGAATGTTCAGCTCTAACTTCTTCCAGCTTTTTGTAGGTCTCAACTATCTTCAGTTTAGACCATCTGGCAATGGATCTAACTGGACCATAGTCAGCAGCCACAAGCTCTGCTCTCGTTCTTTTAAACTTCAATACCTCATATAAATCCATTGTTTTGACTTTCTTCCAATTAGGTTAAGTTGGCTTTACCAGAGGATCATTGTTCATTTTTGTGATTCTATCGGTATGAGTTTTTCTCTTACGTGTGGAGATGATTTCTAGTGAAGGAGAATGTTTTGGTAGTGAAGATGAATGTATGGGAAATCTTTGTGACGTTGGAGATGGTTGGATTGTGGTTGGTGTAGTGAAAATGATTATGGCAGATGTTTGAGAAACTTCTGCTGAAACAACTGGTGTCTTAGTAGCTGTTTGGTAAACATCTGCTGATACTTTTGTGTTCCCAGCATCTATTGACAAAATGGGTGATAATGGTGTGGAAGGTATTTTCTCCTTCTTTTGTGGTGGTTTTTTGGGGAAGGTTGGGATTTAGGTTGAGCAGGGGATACAATTTCTGTAGGATTAACTTTTGAATCTGGTGGCAACTTTCTCAGTGAATCTTTCTCCCCCTTTTTGGCATCATTATCATCATCATCATCTTTCTCAAAGATTGATGTAGAGGTGGAGCCCGTAAGTTCCAACAGATGTTCCTTAATGTTCATAATGTCTGCTTGTGTGTCTTTATACCTGGCATCAACCAAATTTCTGATAAATTCCAAACTGAAATTGCGGTTACTTTCAGCCAAATTCCTCTGAGCTTGAAGGATGGGTTGCATAGAATTCCAAAGCTCATTGGCAATTTCCTGTCTGGTAGGTTGACTTTTAAAAAGCTCTATCATCTGCTTAATCAATTCTTTCATTTCAGCAACATATGTTTCAATGGTAGACACTCTAACCGTCAAATCCTTATAAGTTAATTCATCACCTACTTTAATAGGATCATCTGAATTCCCACCTGTAGTGGTTGTATTTGTTTTGATAATAGGAGAAGTCTCCATATCATCAGAAACAGATGCCCCTTTTTCTTCCTTCTGGGGACTTCCCACTGAAGCAGAGATTACAGTTGTAACCTCGTCAGTAGTTGCCTTCAAGGGAGTCTTAATGATGTAACCACTGTCCAACTGATCACCAATGGGTTCAACAGTTGTAGTGGCTACTCCACTTGAACTACCACCAAGAGTTTCGTAATACTCAACGGGGATAACCTCCTCAACTGTTTGTAGGATAGGAGATTGAATTGGTTCAGACACAGTCATTTGTTGCGATCTACTCTCAGTAATGTTTGCATTAGAGGAATTGTTTTCTTTCTGAAATTCAATTGCTTCAAACAGAGGTTATATTGTTGATGGAACTTGAGCCGAGGGTTGTGGTGTAGAAAGAGTGATTGCCCTGGGAGAGGGACTTTTAAACAAACTTTCATATAAAAGGTCTACTTTATGTTGTGGTATCCCTGTACTTACAACATGATCCTTTTGTGACGATACATGAGGAGTTTGGATGGGTTGAGATCTTTCCAACAACTGTGAAGAAGTAGCAGCAGTGGTTTCAAGTGACATTTGTGTTGTCACCGCATTAACCTCTGGGATCTCATCTTCCAGAGGAACCTTTTTATTTTGTTTGGTTTTGATGGGCTTTTTGGATGTGACAGCTTTCTTTTTGCGTTTTCCTGGTGTGTGTTTCACAACACCGGTTGTGGTGTCATGATCACCAGGAGCAGTTCGCTCAACAACAGAAGTTTGAGCAACTGATGGGGACGCATCTAAAACAAGCTCACCCCCCTTTGTTTCAGTTGTTGAAACTTTTGACTCTTTATCCATAAGTTTAGTAAAAGTTTTACTTGTAAGATTATTTATTTAAAAAGCTACACCTTGTTCAAAATCTATTTGTGACACCTGTTTTCGTAGGTAGTAGCTTAGAAGTCTTGGATACAACAGAAAAGCATTACTACAAACACCTTTTTTCAATTTTTTCACATTTTTCACATTATTCAACAAATCAGAAAACAGTGCTTGTGATAAATTGTAATCAGATTTTGTTAAAATAGCATAACCCAAATACTGAATGTTCAAAGGTATCTCATTAAATGTGGTGGTCTTGGCTGAGAGACAAGTTGAAAGAGTATGAAACAAAAATTTCATTGGCGGAGGGAAGTTTGGTTTGTAGATAGTAACTTCCTTTAATTGTGCATCATACCCTCTTTCAATGAACTCTGTATGAAGTTCAAGTTTTTCAAAGTTGTTCTTACCTCCCAAGTCGTCCAATGCAAATGTAATGGAAATTGTAAAGGGAGAAATTCGTACCACACTTTCCCCGACATTAGATGTGATGGCAACTGGATTAATATCTTCAGCCTCTATTTCAGCATTAAACCAAAATTATCGGAGTGTTTCTGATGCGTGTGAAGTGTTATATATATTAGGTGTATATTTTAAGCCCCTTTAACACTTATTTTTAGCCAAGTTTTAAATTTATAAAACACGATATTTTACTAACACTAAACACACATATGGGCAAGTGCACCCATCGTGAGCGTAGTATAGTGTTGGCAAGATACCAAGGTCGTCCAAGGACACAAGAGCTTTTAGTACCGGTTTATCCTCAACGTCTAATCAAAATAAAAAGTTTAGAAAAATGTTTTTAACTAAGAAAAATAAAAACTAACTAAATGTTGAAAAATAAAATAAAAAAGAAAAACAGATAGACAAGATGAATCACTTGGTTCCGACTCGTATCTAGTGTAACCTTTGATTATTTCCGCACTTTTGCACATAATTAAGAGATTATCTTAGTTATTGTAGTAGGCCTCTCTTTTGAAGGTGACGTTACCCTCACCCTAGTAGTTTGAGTCAACAAGGATACAATCCTAAAAGGGTGGATTATTGGAAGATAATTAATTAAGTTATTAATGCAAATTATGGTAGGCCCCTCTTTTGGAGGTGACGTTACCCTCGACTAAGTAGTCTGAGTCAGCAGGGATACAGTCCTAAATAGCCGGGTTATAGTATTAATAGTAGTTAACTTATGAGGGGATCAAAGAGTTTGGACCCCCGCCATCTAATACCGTTAAGTATTGAAGGAGGTCCTACTAAATTTGACCCAGGTCCATTGCAGGACCTCTAAACGCTGAACAATGGCAAGACCTTTACCAAACCGTTCCCTTAACCCCCGACCAGGTAGCCAACATACCTCCATATAGACCGTGGAGATATGAATGGTGAAAATCTTTTATTTTATATAGACAGTAAAATAATGCCAAGACACCACGGACAAACGATAAGGAAAGATCACCTTCAACATAAGCAACTAGTTATTAAAGTCATTAATACAAAACCAAATAAAAAGTGCAAAAGATTAGAAATAAAAAGTATTACACTAGACACTTTGTCTTCACCAAGTGATGTAAGAGACTTAGGCAAACATGGCCTTGATTGTCAAGAACTCTTACGATCAATCTTGGATCCCGAGACGACTCACACACTCTACGATGGACAATGGATGATGGTGGTGGATGATGGTGTTATGATGGTGGTGGGTGGTGGGTGAAGTGTGAGAGAGGTGGTGTGCCAAGGGATGGTTTGAGCTTGAGCCAAGCACTTCTATTTATAGGCTGAACAGAAGCTCGGGCACGGCCCCGTGTCCAGTGGGCACGGCCCCGTGTCCACATCCTTCTCTTTCTTCATTTAATGCTGTTTTGTCTTTTTAGTTGACCACGCCCCCATGTCCGCTGAGCACGACCCCGTGGTGTAGAAGAATCTTTGTACTATGCAGATTTGCTGGATTGTGCGAATCTTATAGTTGACCACGGCCCCGTGTCCGCTGAGCACGGCCCCGTGGTGGGCAATAGAAGCTTCTACCACTTTGTCTTTTCTGCTGACACTTGGGCACGCCCCCGTGCTGGCTGAGCACGGGGCGTGCTCAGGCTTCTGATCTCTTGTTTTGCTTGGGAAGATGCTGTCGTGGGGTCGGGCATGCCACGTCTTGTTCCTTTTCTTGTATTTATGTTAGATTTTGATGTCTTTTTGCTTCTTTTGTTAATTTGAGCTCATTTAATCCTGAAAATACAAAAGGAAGACAAAAGCACACTTTTTCCAACATTAGTACTAAAAAAGGGTTAGTTTTATGCCTCATTTGATGAAATTTATATGTTGCATTTTTAACACATCAAATACCCCCACACTTGAATCTTTGCTTGTCCTCAAGCAAAACTCTTTAATATGTGGCTATTACACTCCCAAATGGAATGGGTAGAGAAGAAGGTTTTTTGGCTTGTCGTAGAGTGTCGGGATTTCCAAGATTCTTTATTTAATTTTATTTTTATTTATTTACAATCCTATTCGTCATGATTTATTTAAAACTTTTCATAAGATAAATTACTTATTAGGGCATAACATGCCTCTTTAAAATTCTATTTATATACAAGTTCACATACCTCACGGGGGATCACTCAACACACGGCCGAAAATGTATTTTTGTGGATCACTCGAGAGCGGCATGGAACTTACTCCTACCATAGGCTTGCCAAGCAATCAATCCTCCTCCTTTTTAACTTATATACCTTTGTAAATATCAAGAGGACTTTGTGGGTTAAGGGTTAGGCTTGGGTTAAAGGTAGGTGGTTGGGTTGGTGGTTAGTGGTTAGTAGAAAAAGGGCGAAAAGCGTAACAAGTGTCGGTTTTCGTAAGACTTTTTTGTTTTTGTAACTTTTATTTTGATGAAGCTATTTATTCAAACAAAGTTATTTTTGATGAACTTGTTTGTTTATTTTCTTTTGCTTCATCATCAACACCAATAATTTTTTTTTTTGAAAAGTCATATGAAGAACCGAACTTGTTACTAAAACAAAGGGTTAAAATGAAAAAGGTTTTGGTGGGTAAAAAGGGTGTTTGGTTTGGGTTATGAAATGAAAAGGTTTAGGCTCAAAAGGGGCTAACTAGGGGGATTTTTGGGTAGGTGGTAAAAAAAAGAAAAATAATGGTGTAGAAATAAAAAGGGTTAGTCCTAATGCCTCCATCATTTACTTACTCGGGTTTAAGTTGGTAAGGACCGGGAATGTATCATCATGGCAAGTTCTAGAGTCGTAGGAACCAAGCGGCTATTCACACAAGAAACGAAAAATGAGCATTTAGTCAAATGATATGTAAGTGTTTGCTCAATAAAGGCTCAAAACTCACTTTTGTGGGAATGGGTTTTTATGTGATCAAGTATATATAATTAAATTTTAACTAAACTTGTCATGCCTTTTCATAATTTTCTTATGTTGGTTCTTTTTATCACGACGCTATCGGTTGTAAATTTGTAAAAATATAACCTTTTTAAGAACTTGAATTTCCCGAGTTAAACCTAGACAAGTAAAAAAAAATGAAAATTTTTGAAAAAAATTTGGGGTGATAAGCGGTTCCAATAGAGTTTTGTGTAAGGCTTGTGTTTAGGACTTGCAAGATTCAAGGTTTCCCCCCCACACTTAAATTACACATTGTCCTCAATGTGTCCCAAAAATGAGTTTTTAGGTTGATTGAATGTGTAAAAAGGTGTAAAAAGCAAAAATTTTGTGTTACTGGGCGCTGAACACGGTCCCGTGTTGTCCGGGCACGGCCCCGTGTTCAAGTGCCAGTAACAAAATCAAAGCAAGAGAAACAGAAGTCTGGACACGGGGGCGTGTTGGGTGAACACGGCCCATGTCCAGTTACCTGAACTGGGTCTTTTTCTGCAGACTGTGCAGCACGGGGCCGTGTTGGGTGGACACGGCCCGTGCCGAACTTACAGTAAACGAAGAAATTTGTCGGACGGTTCTGTTTTCCCGCATAGAGTGCTGGTTCAAGTTTCCCTTGCATCCTTTGCCATCTCAAGTGTGTTTTATTCATTTCAACACCATCCAAAACACCAATTTAACTAAAACCATCATTCATTAATCATAGAGAGAATTACATAATAGTCCTAAAAATGAAAAGTAGAAAATAAAAGTTAAAAGTCCTAATATTAAATAGGTCAAGTGATCCGTAAAATCTTCCTAAGGAGGTCTACTTCTACAATAAGAACCAAAATTCCGGAAATAGATTTCCGGTTTAAAAGCCTTGTAGAGCTCCAAGCCGAACGGTGTTCCTTAGATGTTGCTAGAGCCATTCTTCTATCTCCCTCGGGAGAAGGGAGGCGGCTTCATGTTCCTCAACATCTTGAGGAGGAGGAGCGACACCAACCGGAACCCCTTGTAGTATGTCTCGAGGAGGTTCCGGATGTAGGGCGTACCATTCGGCCGGAATGATGACTTCCGACACCACATTCCATGCCCTTTGGGTGATAATCGGTACCAAAGGAGGAGTGGCGAGAATGTTCAACCTTTGGTGCAAAAGGTTGACCTCCCGGAGACATCCTTCTAGTCCCACCGTCAAATGATTAATGCGGTCGACCAATGCCTCTTCCACACTTGTTACTTCATCAAGGGCTTCTCTTAAGGCGTAAACATAGTTTACAATATAATCCTCAACCGTAGATGATCTTCTCCCCTGCCTGTTGTTCCTGGAATGCGACGAAGAGTTTCCGCTTGTTCTGCTTGCCATTATGAGAAAACATGCCGAAAAGAGTTCAACTTTATGGGTCCAGTACTTCGGACACGGCCCCGTGTTCAGATATCTGCAAGATTTATGGACAAGGAATCTTGGGATTTCAAATTGTTTTTATGATTTTTGAAGCATTTTTGAACTTAAACAACTTAAAACATTGTTATAGAACTTATTTTTATCAAGATTCCATGAACAAAAATCTAACAAACATCTCAATAAGGCTTGAAACTATAGAAGGTTCAAGCTTTAATGGAAGTATGAGGAAAATTGAAGAAGATGAAAGTGGATAAAAGAGGAAAGGACAAGAAGATAGTTGAGAAACTTCTTTTTAGAAAATACCTAGGATGGTATGTGAGAATATTCCTCAAATCTCTGTCCCTGGAATGGTTCAAATGTGCAGGATTCTTGGCTGCATTTATAGAAAACGACAGTACGTTGCGCACGGCCCCGTGTCGGCTGGACACGGCCCCATGTATAGATGGAATCCTGACACATTTTTGTCCGCATTCTGACAAAATCAGAAGGGAATCTTTTGGGTGGACACGGGGGCGTGCTGACCTGGACACGGCCCCGTGTCTAGAAGCTGTCTTTAAGGAATTCTTCGAATTTCAAGGATCTTTCCCGGATCGGGTGGTTCCTTACTAGATGGAACAACCCCAAAGTGCCTAAGATACCTTAATTGATCTAGATTAAGACGAGAACGCAAGAGGTTGTCGGTGAGGGTGATTCCTATGCTATATGTAGGTGGACAAGTCCAACCCTTTCCCGGGCTCTCGTTAAAGAAGGTGTATGTCGAATCGCTCAGGTCTATGTATGCATCAAACGAAGTTGATGGGGAGTCCTTCACGGCACAATCGACACAGGGACGACTATCGCTCGAGTCCTTACTAGAGTTAGAAGTATCATTGGAAACAATGAAGTTGTTTGAATGCGGTTCCAACCTCTCTTCTTGGTTATTGTCTTGGAAAAGATTATTGAAATCTTCCCTAAGTTCTTTTAACCAATTAAAAATTAGATCTTCTAGTTGAAATAATTCATCGAGAAGCATTTCTCCTAGAATATCCGGTTGGGCGCATTCGAGGGAGCGATAGGGATTATTTTTACTTTCGCCCCTCTTAAGGATACTAGGAAATGATGGGTCTATATAGTGGGGTTTATAATTTAGAAAAAAGCATTCTAATTCTTTATGGTTACCACCACATAATTGACACCACATAGTACCATAAGAGTGCCGAAAGTAAAACGTATCAGTATCACTCATGTTTGTGTCAGAAATTACCAACCGTCGGGATCTTACGGTTCTGTTTTCAGTAACTGAAACTTGGGCACGGGGGCGTGTTAAGTGGGCATGGCCCCGTGTTCAGCTTAATGTCTGACTTAAAACAGGATTGCCAGTTCCAATGATTGGGCACGAGGCGTGTTCAGCGGGCACGGCCCGTGCTGAGTTCTGCAGAAGCTGAAAATTTAAGAAAAATCCTAAAAAAAAATGAAAAATAAGAAAAACGATTAGGCCGTTGATTCCTAACTTTCTTAAAATCCTTGTGTCCCCGGCAACGGCGCCAAAAACTTGATGCGTGTGAAGTGTTATATATATTAGGTGTATATTTTAAGCCCCTTTAACACTTATTTTTAGCCAAGTTTTAAATTTATAAAACACGATATTTTACTAACACTAAACACACATATGGGCAAGTGCACCCATCGTGAGCGTAGTATAGTGTTGGCAAGATACCGAGGTCGTCCAAGGACACAAGAGCTTTTAGTACCGGTTTATCCTCAACGTCTAATCAAAATAAAAAGTTTAGAAAAATGTTTTTAACTAAGAAAAATAAAAACTAACTAAATGTTGAAAAATAAAATAAAAAAGAAAAACAGATAGACAAGATGAATCACTTGGTTCCGACTCGTATCTAGTGTAACCTTTGATTATTTCCGCACTTTTGCACATAATTAAGAGATTATCTTAGTTATTGTAGTAGGCCCCTCTTTTGAAGGTGACGTTACCCTCACCCCAGTAGTTTGAGTCAGCAAGGATACAATCCTAAAAGGGTGGATTATTGGAAGATAATTAATTAAGTTATTAATGCAAATTAGGGTAGGCCCCTCTTTTGGAGGTGACGTTACCCTCGACTAAGCAGTCTGAGTCAGCAGGGATACAGTCCTAAATAGCCGGGTTATAGTATTAATAGTAGTTAACTTATGAGGGGATCAAAGAGTTTGGACCCCCGCCATCCAATACCGTTAAGTATTGAAGGAGGTCCTACTAAATTTGACCCAGGTCCATTGCAGGACCTCTAAACGCTGAACAATGGCAAGACCTTTACCAAACCGTTCCCTTAACCCCCGACCAGGTAGCCAACATACCTCCATATAGACCGTTGAGATATGAATGGTGAAAATCTTTTATTTTATATAGACAGTAAAATAATGCCAAGACACCACGGACAAACGATAAGGAAAGATCACCTTCAACATAAGCAACTAGTTATTAAAGTCATTAATACAAAACCAAATAAAAAGTGCAAAAGATTAGAAATAAAAAGTATTACACTAGACACTTTGTCTTCACCAAGTGATGTAAGAGACTTAGGCAAACATGGCCTTGATTGTCAAGAACTCTTACGATCAATCTTGGATCCCGAGACTATTCACACACTCTACGATGGACAATGGATGATGGTGGTGGATGATGGTGTTATGATGGTGGTGGGTGGTGGGTGAAGTGTGAGAGAGGTGGTGTGCCAAGGGATGGTTTGAGCTTGAGCCAAGCACTTCTATTTATAGGCTGAACAGAAGCTCGGGCACGGCCCCGTGTCCAGTGGGCACGGCCCCGTGTCCACATCCTTCTCTTTCTTCATTTAATGTTGTTTTGTCTTTTTAGTTGACCACGCCCCCGTGTCCGCTGAGCACAACCCCGTGGTGCAGAAGAATCTTTGTACTATGCAGATTTGCTGGATTGTGCGAATCTTATAGTTGACCACGGCCCCGTGTCCGCTGAGCACGGCCCCGTGGTGGGCAATAGAAGCTTCTACCACTTTGTCTTTTCTGCTGACACTTGGGCACGCCCCCGTGCTGGCTGAGCACGGGGCGTGTTCAGGCTTCTGATCTCTTGTTTTGCTTGGGAAGATGCTGTCGTGGGGTCGGGCATGCCACGTCTTGTTCCTTTTCTTGTATTTATGTTAGATTTTGATGTCTTTTTGCTTCTTTTGTTAATTTGAGCTCATTTAATCCTGAAAATACAAAAGGAAGACAAAAGCACACTTTTTCCAACATTAGTACTAAAAAAAGGTTAGTTTTATGCCTCATTTGATGAAATTTATGTGTTGCATTTTTAACACATCAGTATCTGTATGAACCGAAGCATCAGCAGTAAGAATTGATTTGTATTTCGATGACGTTAAAAGGTCAATTATTGAGTGATTGCTGGTATTTTTGCTGGTTTTCTCGAAGATGGGGAGGTAGTTGTGAGGGTTTTTGATGTTCAGAGACATGATCGGAAAAGAAGGTGATTTGGGGATGAAACAGGGTTTAAGTTGGAGGGTTTTTAATATGTTGGAAACTTTTTTTGGGAATTTTAAATTCGAGACTGCAGTGGTAGAACCTCGATTTAGGGATGAAACAGCTTTTATATAGAGAGAAGAAGTGAATGCTGACGTGGCAGTAGTTACAAATATTTGATGGCTAAGATCTGTCCATGTCAGAACCTCTCTTGCGAAAACCGATGACAGTTGTTTGGAAACCTCTGTTGGTCGTTGGGAACAGCGTGAGTCAAACAGTCGTTAGATAAACAGAAGTTATGAGAACAAATGATAACTTTCAGCAGTTTTTTTATTTTTAGCTAACATCTGTCCACATCAGAACCTCTGTTGTCATAATGGATGATAGTCAGCAGTATAGTAAATCAACAGTCATTAGGATAAACAGAAATTATGACAACAGACGGTAGCCTTTAACAGTGGATGTATTTTTAGCCAAGCAGAAGTTTCAAAAACAGTTTTTTTCAATCGGTGTAACTCAACAGTCGTAAGTCTAACATATGTTATTAGCCCAACCACTGTTAGTATTAAATCCTCTGTTAAGCATTTTAAGATTGAATATCATCTGTTGTTCGTTAACATCTGTTGAGCCATAGCAGACCTTTGCATCTTCAGACATTTATTCATCAGCAGATGCTCTCTTTTGTCAGACTTTAGCAACAACACACCTTTTATAACACAAAAATATACCGTAAATTCTTCCAAAAAACTAATGTTGATAAACAAAATTATATAATAATACTTATAGCAGATGTTATATAATAATACTTATTCATCATTATGTAACACCCTTGTTATTATTTTAAAGGTTTTCGTATAAATAACGAAAATAAACATGTAATTACGATTAGGGATCCTTAGAAAATACGAGTAATTTAAAACTTTTATAACTTAAAAGTTTACAATATAATATAAATAAGTTTGTCGTTTAAAATGAATACGAAACGCCGTGCGAAAGCTTGTATCTTGAACGTGTTCGGTTCTTTGTTGACCAAAACTTGATCGTCCTCCGGTACTAGGATTTTACCTGCAACTCATAAAACATGAGTTAGATTAGTCATACGTAGCTTAAAACGTATTTAAATGGGTTCGTAATGCATAACAGATTAAACAAACGATTTTCGCGCAACTGGCACCCCGTCGCGTCACGCGACGGCCTAAGGCCCAATCCGTCGCGCGGCGCGACGCCTCTTTTCTTCCAGAATGTTGCAGCTAGCTGCTGCATTTGTCCAGCTCCGATTTTCGATCGGAATTCTAACAATAAAGTTTCATAACTTTTGATCTAGACCTTCGTTTTACGCGATTCTTTTTCCTACGCGTCCGTAATTTAATTCCCCATCACATGGAGATAAAATCCGTCATCCGGATTAAATAAATTTGAGACTTTTAACCCTTCGGCTTATTATCTTTTTACCAAATTTTGACCCATCTATGTATTTATCAAACAAACATGTTTGTTTGACCCCCATTCGTCATGAACCCTTTAATTCCAATATTGACTATCATATTAGGTTCCGAACACGGGTTTCTACGCATTATTGACCCGTTTTTGTTTAAAATCTTATTTTGACCCATTAAGGGTATTTATGTCCTTTTTAAACATAAATCACGCCCATTTCTCGTATGTCTCATAATTTCACCCATTCATATTGATTGGTCTTCCACCACAACTCTGACTGTGGTGGATTTAATGTAATAGACTATTTATTCCGAATTTTTATCCCTCGAATGTGTCATTTTACGGCAAGACGCATTTAAGGCATTCAACCCTTGAAAGTTTATGCCTTCAATTTTATACGCATCTAAGGATTATAAAATCATAACATAAGTTTCTAAACAACCTCTAAGGGTTGTTTACCCGGTTTACCCATCAAGGGCTTTATGGTCATTTTTAATCCTTCATTTTTGCGATGAAAGACTTCACTAAATATTCGACCTTACTTGCACTTTTTAACTACAAATTCATATAAGCGTACCTGGTCCGGGTCAACAAATAGACCCGATTTATACCTCACTTTAATTATCGCACAATCTATGGCGACCCAATTATCCGATTTGCTAATCGCTGCTGTTAACATAAGACTTGACAACCACATTAGTCAATATTGTCAAATGGTGTTATCACCACCATTCGACCCGTTTGGCCTATATGCCCAACGTTACCTATTTAATCAAAAACATGGTTTTTGATTTCCAATTCATACATCCATCCCATCCCGGATTTTATTACCAAATCCTTTTCTCTTAAACTCTTTTCTTACAAATTCAACCCATTTCGGCTTACGCCATGGGTATCCGTTTAACCTCGATTTACATTAGTCGACACTTGACAAATTTCCATTTTTACCCTTTTTCCTCATTATTAGATTACACTACAAGGTAATCTTAACGAAAATCCATATTTTCAATATTATCGTTATCGCATTTATAACGTATAGAATAAACAAGTATTCTACATAAGTGTGTAAATTTCACTTACCTCGCATCCCGAATACGCTTTTCCTTTATGCTTGACTCGTTTGACCCGCTTTCACCCCAAGCTTCACCTAGCTTATTTAAGCGCCAACTATTATTCATCATTTCACAAGGTGGTTAGTTTTATCACAACTTAATATGATTTTTCCACCTTACACATTTTATATCCAAAATTATCATTCATCGTATTATAGGCCGGTTTGACCTTTTAAAAGTCAACGGTCTAGTAACATTAGTAATTACACGATGTAGCTTGACTACTCGCTTAATTACTTAGTCAATTACCCGGTAGCATCCTTCTTAGTCTACCGTTTATCCCCTTTATTAACCAAGTTTTACAACCATTATCCATCGAATTAACACTACATTAATCTTTCTTAACACATGATGATATCAACATCATTTTAAACACGAGTTTATCATCATTTCCATCTTTTTATACCAAACCCAATTCATGGTTTACACAATTGAGTCTAAATCAACATGATGTTTAGAACCCTTATCACTTCATATTACGCATAATTGCCATATCATTCAAATACGCGTTTTCACTCTAAATTTCAACACTTTAGTTCTCATTTAGGCATTTTAACAAACACCTAATATGCATAATTTTACATATTTACTAACTAGTTCATAACTAGTTATTTTTACCAAGATTTACATCAAAAAAATCAAACCTCTATGTCTAGCGTTCATAAACTACATCTAGAACTTATTTCATAACATCAGTATTCATCAATTTAACACTCTAATCCGAGTGTTCATCATATTGTCATAAACCCCACTTAGCACATAATAGGGTAATTATCAAATCCCTAGTTTTGACACCAATTCATCAAGTTTTCAACTAGGGTTTGTTTCTAAAAGAAGATTTCATCACAATAACACTCAAAGATTCAACATGCATTCCAGAATTTCGATTATGATTGTTCATCATAATCTCAAAGTATCACCAAATCATAAAATTCAACATACCTTGTGATCCCCACGAGTAGGTGATCATTAATATGTGTTTATTTGCTGATTTCGGGCTCGAATTGATCTTCAATTTGATGATTCTTGAGTGAGTTAGGGTTTGCTTCTCTTTCCCCTGTCCTCTGGTCGATCCACGCACACACACACACACACACTAAGTGTGTGTGTTGTGTTTTTTTATTTTTATTTTAATAAAACAAGTTTCCCTTCTTGGCCATATTAGTCCCTCTTGTTTCATTTATTATAAAAGAAGCTATATCTCATAGCTTTTCATTTAATTACCCATTACTAACTAGGTTAACTATTCCTAGTTAACTTGGTGGGTGTGAGGAATTATAACCCGTTTAGTTTTTAAGTCCCGTTATCTCGGGCTTCTAATAAACCGTGTTTTCTCAAAGCGTTTATTTTTCTTTTTTATTAATATAAGATTATTTATTTAAATCCTAATATTCACCGGGTTAATTTTACCACTAACGGTATTTTACCCATTCATTATTACTAACGAGGTTTGATTACCAAACCCGTTTTCGGGGTGTTACACATTAGCCCAACCACTGTTAGTATCAAATCCTCTGTTAAGAATTTTAAGATTGAATATCATCTGTTGTTCGTTAACATCTGTTGACCCATAGCAGACCTTTGCATCTTCAAACATTTATTCATCAGCAGATGCTCTCTTTTGTCAGACTTTAGCTACAACACACCTTTTATAACACAAAAATATACCATAAATTCTTCCAAAAAACTGTTGTTGATAAACAAAATTATATAATAATACTTATAGCAGACGTTATATAATAATATTTATTCATCATTAGCCCAACCACTGTTAGTATCAAATCCTCTGTTAAGCATTTTAAGATTGAATATTATCTGTTGTTCGTTAACATCTGTTGACCCATAGCAGACCTTTGCATCTTCAGACATTTATTCATCAGCAGATGCTCTCTTTTGTCAACAGTGGTAAATCAACAGTCGTTTGAATACATAGTTGTTTCATCATCAGCAGATGTTCTCTTTTGCCAAACTTTAACTACAACAGACCTTTTACAACTCCAAATATTGACTCTCTGTAATTTGCAGGAGCACAGATTCTTCAAAAAAACTGCTATCAATGATCAAATTCTAAACATTTGTTTCATCTTTGCACTCATCTGTTCACCATCAAACCAACCCTTGATACTATTAAACCTCTGTTGACTTACCAAACAGATGTTCAAACATAATTCAACATCAACATAATCTGTTCACCATCAAACCAACCCTTGACACCATTAAACCTCTGTTGACTTACCAAACAGATGTTCAGACACAATTCAACATCAACATAATCTAAATCTTACTCAAACACTAAATAAGTAAAACTAAAACACAACATAGATTCATAAAATTAAAATTTATTCATGACATTAAAACGAAAACTCCAATAATTACATCACATACTGAACAACATTAAAGTTCAAATCTAACAATAACAACAAGAATTAAGAAACTTTAGCTTCAACTCCATCGATTGCTGAACCTCTCGATGTATGTCCTTCAGCATCGCCATGAACTCCACGTCTCTATCACCGCACTCTGTATTACTGACAACACAAAGCTCACGAACGGAGGTTGAAGGCATCCGCATAGGATCTCTGGAAACCTGCTCTCTAGTAAACAGGCCAACTTGCAATCCATCAAAACATCTCTTCAACTCTTGAAGAGTAGCCCTATCTTCATACACCTGTTCCTCGATTTGCCTGACAAAACGCTGCTTTAAATCATCTGATTTTGCATTTGTGAATGACGCCATTTGAATAAACTATATTACTCGACTTTCCTGAAAGTATGATATCTTCGTAGGAAGATTTTTCTGAAAAACAGGTGAAGTGACTATGAGTTTATATACTGAAATTTGTAATTGTGAAAACGTGTACATTTAATATAAACATATTAATGTATATTTCAAAACAGCAGTCTTTTAATGCAAAAACCTTTTCAAACCCCAACTTTTATGGGAAAACTGTAAAATTAAATATCAAGAAACCCAAGGGACAAAATTTCGAAGTTCAAAGAACAAAAGCAGATTATCACAATTACAATTAACCTCTTCATTTACCATGTAGACGCGTTTTTAAACTCTATAAAAGACCGATGATTACTTTTGATTCAAAACATCAACAAATTGTCCTACAAATCACTTTCTTTCAAAAATTGTTCCAAATCAGAAAACCAACAAAAAATCTACATGGCAAACTTCAGCTTCTACCACTGGTCAGACACCAGCAATGTTAAAACATAGTTCTCCATGTGGTCACTCAAAGAACAAAGAACAGACGAAGAACTAAACAGGAAAGTCGACATAATAAATGACACTAATTACAACAAAACCTGGAACAGCATAGCATTGCTCGATGAAGTCCTCCACTCTCCTCCATCAGAGTTCCAGAAGAATGCAGAAGAGTTTCTGACACAACTTCTAAAACAGGATCAGAAAATCTGCAACATGCTAACTGACCTGAAATTCAAAAGAGAGCATGAAATCATATGGAGAAAGGCCAGAGTCTACGAAATCCTAGCAAGTGTTAACTCTAGCGTGTAATACTTTATAAATATTTCATTAAATTTCTATTTTTCTATGTAGTAGTTCATTTTAATAATATAAACATGTATCTTAACATATTCTAAAATGTCAGTGTAAATAAAAACTCTCAACATCATCAACAGTTAATCAAAATAAGAAACAAACCTAAAATGCAAAGGTCTCTTCTCAACTGTTGTAGCACATCTGACTTTTCACGATAGAAGATACATATCGTCCTTTCAAGTTGCAACTCTCCCATCAAAGAAGGTAGCACATGCAACTTTTCATGATGTTGCAACAATTATACTGCAACATCGATATTGAAAGGTTGATGTATGATGGGAAGCTTCATTGAAATGACGATGTTGGAACAATGATACTGGAATGATAACATGTAAACAGAATCATCAAACATTCTAACAAAGAAGTGTAATCGGAGAATAGCGGCTGAATCACGAGAAAGATGCATTTGAGAGAGAGAGACACGCTCGCAGATATGAGCGAGAGAGATTTGAATGTGGAGCCAGATAATTATCTCTTATTTATAGGATTAGAATATATGGTTTAAATTTTGACTGTGGAGCCAAAATTTTGAATTAGGAACAGATGTTTGATTATAAAATGTTGAGGGCAGATGTTGAGGGAACTGGATTTGAATTTATAACATAGGTTTGAATTTTGGAGATAGGCAGTGGTTTGATGGCAGGCCTTTGGAATATGAACGTGGGCCACCTTTGAATTTTAAAGTCTTTTAATATTAGGCATTATGATATAATAATGACATAAGAAAAGCCTTGTTGGACAGCCTCTCCAGCTGACACATCAGCTTTTCTTATGTCATTGAAGTTTCTTCTTTTATAGAAAGTATAGATTAGATTTATGTGAAACCCTACTGAGTGATTAATAAAAACAAAACACTAAATACATAATATTTCATATGAAATATCTAATATTTCAAGTATAATCGCGTATTAAAGATAAATTATATACAAAATATTAGCCAAACCAACCTATAATAACAACTTAATTTCGTATATTAGATATTTAACCACGTAATAAATCATAAACAATCAAGTTCTTATTATTGAATGTGTAATTACATAATAAGCATAATTATATTAATATTAATTATAACAAATCATATTGAATGTGTAATCACCTAATGAAATAAGCATAATTATATTAACATTAATTATAGCAAATCATATTGAATGTGTAATCATGTAATGAATTTACATTGAATCCCTAATGATTTATGTTGAATGTGTAATCACGTAAAGGGTATTCAAATATCACGTAGCCATGTACCGGGTATTCAAAATCACGTAACGAGTACTGAGTATTCAAAATTATGTAATGGGTATTCAAAATCACGTAATCACGTAATAGGTATTTAAAGTCCAGTAAATTATTTTTAAGAACACTATAGCAATAAGTTGCTCGAATTAAAGAAAATGAAATGCTCGTTAATACGATGTAATTTTTTTTAAATATTAATGTATGAAAAAACTTATAGCCGTTCGAAATTCAAGGAGGAAACTAGTTGAAAGGATAAAAGACCATCATACCATTCCCTCCTTAAATTGAGCAAAACAAATGTGTTGTCATGATTCTCTCCTACACTTCGTACAAAATTCATCTCTTGTACATGATCTCTTATCTCAATTTAAACTAGTTACTAACTGACAAAGTATAAATACACAAAACAAATCTGTTATCCATGAAATAACATTTCGCATACATAAATGGCATCAGAAACCAAACATTTTTTGGCTCAACAACTTATCATAGCTGCATGAAAGCATGTCGAGCCAAACGACAAGCACCATCAGTGCCATCACACCAACCAATTGCTATAACTTTCAAATGATTAAGAAGTCTATAGATAGTAAGCCTACACCTCATATGCACACAAAATGGCATCTTCTGTCACACCCCCAAAATACCGCATGTGGAATCCACCGCGAGGCGTGTGACGTATCAGGATCTAGCCACTAATCTCATTGAACTGATAGTAAAATAATAAACTCGAAATCTCATTCAACGTGAAAAGTGCTTTTCAAAACATCTGATTAAAACATAATACGTTCAGCGAAAGCATTTGAAATTGTTCTAAGTAACTGAAAAAAACTTGTTCGCATAACATGGCATAACATTAGATAGGTTAACATCGTCACGACCCATGACATCCACAGCTCCTCCGATTGCAAGCTTTGTTTCCTGAAATCATCTAACGACCTGCAAGCATGCAAAAAAAAAGTGTATCAGCATAAAGCTGGCGAGTTTACAGTTTTTTAGCGATAATCATGTTAAGTGTTTTAGTTTAAAGACATGCCAATAATAAACTCGATACCGAAGTGACGTATGTTTGTTTGACCTCATCAATGCCTATCAACATTGGACATGTGTCTAAGGTCATTAGTTCACGCCTGTCCTCCCTGGTATGGTGTGAGGTTGTCAAGCCTAATAGCGCTATCAACTAATACCCTGTTGCCTCCCCGGCAATTAGTTCGGTAATAAGTAGGTACTTTGGTGATAGAGTTGAGTTTATTAACTAACAAAAAAATTAAACCAAAGTAATAAAAGTATTCCTCCCCGGAATATTAGTTTGTTTGTATGTTTGTCCCTCCCCGGGACGAATACTTGTGAAAGAGTAGTGAACACACCTTGGTTTGCTCGGTTTGTGTTTACGTACTTTTAGTGTTTAATGAATGTTAGGTCCGTTACATGCGACCTAAGGTATAATGAATGTAAGTACGCGTATGTAAGGGTCATGCAATGCCCTATGTGTGTCCAAACAACGGGTGTGCTTTGGTTACAATTTAACGAGTTTGCATCACGTGTAAAAGATGTTATACAAAAATAGAAAATAACAAGCATCCATCATGTTCCTAAATATCATATTCGGACTGTATACTATCTTGAGAAAATATGTATTCATTCATGCGAATATTAATTTGGATCTATAGCTTAATCCCTTAACGTATGTTTTGCATTTACTTTGGACTGTGACAACTGTGTTCTGTAATCGATGTACAATGTAAAACAATGTTAATTATCAATAAAACAATGTGTTTTGGTGTTATTATGTGTGTATTTGTGCTTAATGATTTTACGATTTGATTCGATTCCGATTTCAAGCTCTAAATCGCTTTCTGGAAGGTTATACGCAAACTGGTGCGTAAACGGAGTCAGTTTAATGCGACAAACACTCCGGAATAGTGAAATAGGCTTGACATACCTTAAATAACCTTCACATAACTTAGAAATAAGTTTTGGATGGTTTGGTGTGTCAAAATCAAGTTTGTTCGATCGCAGGGACTATTTGTGTCAAACTATGAAACTATACCGATTTGTATGGTAACGAACACTCCAAAACTTGATCATAAGTTAAACATACCCTAAATATCCTTTACATAGCTTAGAAATAGGCTTTGAGGGGTTCGGTATGCTAAAATAAACTTATTTGATCAATAGGGACTAAAAGCGTCAAAAAGTGCATAAGTTTGCATTTTCGCGCATATCTTACGTTCTGAATATATCCGGACATCCAAAAATTATGTAATCATTAAAATATTTTATTTTAGTGATTGGCATGATAAAATTCCATTCGTCGCTTAATTTGGATCGTTTTTGCGTCCTTTACGATTTCTGTCGTAATTAACCGAACAACGCAACCGTACGACCAAACGAACCGACATCCGAGATGTTTTTGAGCATATTTCATGTTCCATATGCTTTATCATCATTGTGTATCTTGAAAATGGGTTTGACAGGTGTTAGAAGTGCCGAAACACGACGAAACAAGGTGCAGGGACTAAACTGTCAATTTCTGAAAGTTGCTGGTCTGCAAGGTCCTTACGAACCATATGGGGATGGGCTTACGGTCCATAAGCCACCACCAGCACAGCAGAATTGCAGAAATATTGAATCTGGTCTTTTCCACTTGTTCCAATGGTTTTTAACCCCTGATTTGCATACTATGGACTGGTATTTGATGTCCCATTGTATTCTAAAACCACTAGCCCACATGTATGGCTTAGATCGTTCCCTCCTTAGCAAGAAACGATCCTAACGGTTTTGAGAAAACTATATAAAGCCATGCCTTCACTCCATTTTCTGCACCCTTGATCTGATTTCTCTAAGTTGAAGTTATAATACTTCATACCTGAGATTTTAAGATCAAGTTCTCCCTAGCAATGACCCTTTGTAAGCTTCTTTCGTTCTTTTATCGCTTTTCGAGCGTGAAAGTCAAACAGTGTTTGACTTTCTGCTTTGACCACGAGTTGGTCAACACAAAGTTCGTTTGAACTTTGCAACGTGAGCGTAATCACGATGGTTATAGTCCCTAGTGACTATACCTACTGATTACCACGTTGACTAGGCATAGTGATGAGTCGTAGTTTCGGTCAAAATGCGCATTTAAGCGTATTTTGCAACCAAACTACTCTTGGGTATCAAAACACTTTGTTTTGATATCAAAACATGTTTTCTAACTTAGTTAAACATGTTCCAACATGTTTAGCTCGTCACTTTTAGTTTAGTGCTTGTTTAGAGTCGTAAGTCAAGCGGTCTAAACCACCGCTTAGACTTTCGAACTCGACCCGTTTGGTCGATCATTAGGATCCGACCAAGCATGTTTAGTGACCATAGTTGTATAGGGAATAACCTTCCAAGGTTATACCTTATGGTCACATAGTTTAAGTAGTTGTATGATAGGTAGTTTATATGCCTTAGGAAAATGACCAAAATGCCCTTTTCATGCATAATTGGATTTTAAGCATATGTAACCTAAACATTTGTCACTTAACTGATAATGCAACATAATTAAACATGTTTAGGCATATAATATTTGTCATATGACTAGTTAGACGTCTCAAACGCGTTTTACGCGAACGACGCGTTAAAGTAGCGTAAGCAACCTTAATGGGTCGCAACGGGTCGAAAGCACTTAGGTTAGGTTCCAATTTAGGATGTAGGCTTTGTTAAACCATATCACACGAGTTCCAATACTCATTTGGTTTACAAGACCTCATTCTGTCCGATCTTCCGATTTAGGTGTCGATTTATTTACTAGTGATTCGATTATTAGGTGCTGCTTGAGTTTCCTTGGTTTGATTGAGCTTGTTGAGTTCTTTAGATTAAGGATATTTTGCACTTTGATGTGAGTACATAGTTCCCCTATTTTACTGTTTTCAATTGTTTTGGGGTGATTCATATGTGCAAAATGATTTGAAGGTTTAAACGATGGTTTCCAAAACGAATAAGATGGTTTATATTAAACTAATAACGATTTCGATAAAGTGAATGAACTTGTTGGTTGTAGTTACATAACGAATGGCATTCATTAACAATGATCAAGCCGACCAATATTAGGTTATGGTACCATAGGATCTGACAAATCCCGTTATCAGACTACACCCATGGTTATGTGTGGGGGTTATAGGCAACGACCGAATCTGATGATTGTTAACTTACCCTTTGGTGGTTTGTTAATGTGAGAAGCGAGATAGTCGAGTCACGAAGGTTTGGATGTTATTAGTGAGACGACCATACGTAGTTTCACAATTAAAACGAAAACGATTTTGGGACGAGTTATACGATTTGAAACGACTTAAACGAGATAAACGATTTGAACAAACGATTGGTTTGGGTTGTGATTAGGTAATGGGATGGGTGTAACATGATAAAATCATGGTAGATACGCCGCTGGTACATCTTATATATAAGTGCGTTTATCATATTATATTCTGTGTCATTATTTAGTTCACTTGGGAAACGATTTTCGAAACAATGTCACACAAAGAGGTTTTCTAAATGATATAAACCATACGAGTTTTATTAACGAGTTTTTATGAGATGTTTTACAAATTGGTTTACTAAAACAAATGTTTTTGGGTTAAGAATCATGGCTACGAGATTTTATAAATTATAACCATCTTGATTTGAGTTGGTTAATCATGTTGCAATACTATATACTTTTCAAAACAAGGTTTTCGAGGTAATGCAATATGAAAACGAGCCATGAATCTGATACTCTCATAAAACCTATATTCTCGCCAGCATTTCTTTGCTGACTATGTTTTTACATATGTTTCCGGTGGTGTTGCATGATGTTGATTGCTAGGATGCATGATTCACTTAGGTTCTGGACGAGGCCTTAGTGACTCAATAACAATGATAGACGATATGTAACTTGGTTGTTTGGTTTAAAGACAATGTAAATCATTAAATGAATCAATAAAACGAAACTTTTGTATCCATGGTTGTGAAACAATAATTCTGTTGCAACACTCCCCGGGGTGTGACAGAAGAGTTGGTATCAGAGCCAATGGTTATGGGGAATTAGGTTATTTGCAATGCTTTGACCTAGACTATAAATTTCTAGGACCCTAACGCGAGTACACTTGCGTTTAGATTTTAAAACAATACCGTCACCTATCCTTAGGTGATATCCACAACGAGAACACAATAACAAATCCGCTTCGAAAATTAATCATCTATTCTTGGATGATTGATTATAAGGTTTTGAACCCTTCCAATTTGATTCAATTTTTGGCTTTGTGCCTTCTGAGTTTTCAAAATATCGTCAAAGTTTGGGTCTAAATAATGTGAACACGTGCAAACTGGAAGAGTGAATGCCTGTACCCTGAGTTTTCTGTCTAAGGCTAGAGTGTTCGTACAAATCCGCAGTATCGGACCAGTCAATCTTACCTGGGAACTCTTGGGGTGAGTGTTCATTTATAGGCGAGCATGTCTTCGGTGATACATTATTATGACCCATTTACTTTGATTAGTCACTGCGTGTCATTTGTTTGTTCGAGGTAACAAACGAATGATCGCCTTACTTGTGTTTTGTTGATGTTTTCAATACCTCTTTTGTTCTTCCAATTGTCAACCTCACTCGTTTCTCATGTTTCCTTGTTAGACAATGCCTCCTCGACATGATGCACAACCTGTAACCAACAAAGAAGTCGCATCCCTTGTCGCTCAACAAATGGCTGCAGTACTTCCGGGCGTAGTGACCCAGATCCATCAATTATATAACAAGAACAAAAATAATAACAATAATGCACAGTGTAGTTTCAAAACCTTCAATTCTGCTTAGCCGTTGAAGTTTTCTGGGTCGCAAGGAGCAACTGCGCTCCTGCAGTGGTTCGAGAGTATCGAGAGCACATTCAAACATGTGCAATGTCCGAATGAGCGTAAGGTTGAATTTGCATCAAGTGTGTTCGAGAAGCGTGCTCTTACATGGTGGAACGGAGTGATGCATGATAGGGGTGCCGATGTGGCGATGGCACAGACATGGGAAGAGCTCCGAGCTCTCATGATGAGAGAGTTCTGTCCCCGTCATGAAATTCGAGCCTTGGAATGAGAATTCGATGATCTGAAACAAGATGGGGGAGAACACCGTGCTTACACGGATAGATATGAGGAGCTCAGTTTGTTGTGTCCTACGATGGTTACCCCATTGGAAAAAGCGATAGAGAGGTATATCGATGGGTTACCCGATTCTGTGCAAGACATTGTGACTTGCAGTAATCCTACTACTGTTCATCAAGCGATCGAGTTGTCTGCTACCCTGACTGAGTCTCAAGTCAGGAAGGGTAAACTTACCCGCAATGGTGACAAGAAGAAGTCGACCGATTCTATTAAAGACAAGGAAAAGGGTAAGGGTAAGAAAGGTGAGTCTTCAAGGAAATCGAGAAAGCGAAAGGGTTCTCAGAATTTTGCAGTTACTGCACAGAACCCTCAGAACCCACCAGCCCAACCTCCCACAAAGAAGCAATATGCTGGTACCGCACCTCACTGTGCTCGATGCAATGGTCATCATGTTGCCCAACAGGCCTGTAAACAGTGTACTACATGTGGTAAACTTGGGCATCTGGCCAACATTTGTCGTATGGGTCAGAATCAGGTTGCTCAGGTTCCAGCACAAGCTCATGGGAATGCTGCTAGATTCCCACCTGGTTCGTGTTATAATTGCGGAGGAATGGGTCATTTCCGCAACAACTGTCCGAGGTTGGTGAACGCGAATGCGAATGTAAACGCGAATATGAATCCCGCTCGTGGACGAGCATATAATCTGAATGCCAACGAGGCTCGAGCTGACAACGAGGTTGTTAACGGTACGTTCCTTGTTAACAATCAACTTGCATCTGTTCTTTTCGATTCTGGTGCCGATAGGAGTTTTGTTTCGTTATCATTTGAGCCTTTACTTGCGATACCTAGAACTAAACTGAGGAAACCCTTATCTGTCGAAGTTGCTACTGGAAAACCTCTTGTACTCGATTCTGTTATTCGTGGTTGTCAATTGAACCTCGATAACCATCTATTTCCTACTGACCTCACGCCAATGCAACTTGGGAGTTTCGACATTATCGTAGGAATGGATTGGTTAACCAAACATCATGCTGAGGTGATTTGTTTCGATAAGATCGTTCATATTCCTCTTTTGTCTGGTGATGTCCTAGAAGTTCGTGGTGAGAAACCATCTGTTGGTTTGAAACTCATGTCGTGTACGAAAGCCCGAAGTTATCTACGAAAAGGATATGTTGCTTTTCTGGCACATGTCACCGAGGAGAAGGGCAAGAGCAAGAGTATTCAGGATATTCCGATTGTTCGGGATTATCCAGAGGTGTTTCCTGATGAACTGCCTGGTTTGCCTCCAGTTCGTCAAGTCTAGTTTCATATTGATCTTGTACCCCATGCCAACCCGATTGCGAAATCACCTTATCGTCTTGCACCGTCGGAGATGCAAGAGTTATCGAAACAGCTTCAAGAGTTATCTGATAAAGGATTCATCAGACCAAGTTATTCACCATGGGGCGCTCCTGTCCTCTTTGTGAAAAAGAAAGATGGATCTTTTCGAATGTGTATCGATTATCGTGAGCTTAATAAGCTTACCATCAAGAATCGATATCCCCTACCTCGAATAGATGATCTCTTTGATCAGCTGCAGGGTGCTACCTGTTTTTCCAAGATCGATCTGCGTTCTGGGTATCATCAACTTTGTGTACTCGAAGAAGATATTCCCAAAACTGCTTTCCGCACGAGATATGGGCATTATGAGTTCACTGTCATGCCTTTTGGTTTGACGAATGCCCCAGCTATCTTCATGGACTTAATGAATAGGGTCTGTAAACCTTATTTAGACAAGTTCATCATTGTATTTATCGATGATATTCTTGTTCATTCGAAGTCTCGAGCCGATCACGAGCAACACCTTCGTTTGACATTGGAACTCCTGAAGAAGGAACAACTTTTTGCTAAGTTCTCCAAGTGTGAATTCTGGCTTAAAGAAGTTCAGTTTTTGGGACATATTGTCAACGAGCAGGGTATTCATGTGGATCCATCCAAAATTGCAGCAATTAAGGATTGGAATACACCAACGACACCTACAGAAATACGTTCATTTCTTGGTCTCGCTGGTTATTATCGTCGTTTCATTTCGAATTTCTCTAAGATCGCGGTTCCACTCACTGCTTTGACTCAGAAGAATAAGCCTTTTGAGTGGGGACCCAAGCAAGAAGAAGCGTTCCAAACGCTGAAACAGAAACTATGTGATGCTCATGTTCTATCTTTTCCCGAGGGAAACGATGATTTTGTTGTCTATTGTGATGCGTCCAACTTAGGCCTTGGTTGCGTTCTTATGCAACGAGGAAAAGTGATAGCTTATGCATCAAGACAACTGAAAGTTCACGAGAAGAACTACACAACTCATGATCTTGAGTTAGGAGCTGTAGTTTTTTCCCTCAAAATCTTGAGACACTACCTCTATGGAACAAAGTGTGTGGTTTTCACAGACCACAAAAGTCTCTCCAGCATATTCTCAATAAGAAGGAGCTGAACATGATGCAATGATGTTGGGTTAAGCTCTTAAACGATTATGATTGCGAGATTCGCTACCATCCTGGTAAGGCGAATGTCGTAGCTGATGCGCTTAGTCGAAAGGAGCGAGTCAAGATTCATTCTGTTCGACCTCTATCTGATCTTCAAACTCGTGTTCTTCAAGCTCAACAATTTTGTGTTTTCACAAAATTTGATAAGTAAGGAATTACCATGTCAACTTGAGCTTAAACTCGAAGCGAAGGGCGATGGTTTACTCTATTTCAAGGATCGTTTGTGGATTCCGAAACAAGACAATCTTCGCACTTTAGTGATGGTCGAATCTCATAAGTCTCGATATTCTATCCATCCTGGTGCTGACAAAATGTACAAGGATCTTCGTACTCAGTATTGGTGGCCTGGTATGAAGAGGGATATTGCCTTGTATGTATCGAAATGCCTAACTTGTCTCAAAGTCAATGCTGAACATCAACGACCATCTGGTTTGCTTGTACAACCAGAGATACCGGTTTGGAAGTGGGAGAACATTGCTAGGGATCTCATCACTAAATTACCGCGTACATCAAAAGGTCATGATTCTATTTGGGTTGTTATCGATCGATTAACGAAGTCAGCTCATTTTATTCCGATTCGTGAGGATCTATCTGCTGATAAACTTGCAAATATTTATGTTAATGAGATTGTATCTCGACATGGTGTCCCTTTGGACATCATATCTGATCGTGATGCTCGATTTTCATCTCATTTTTGGAAGACCATGCAATCTGCTATGGGAACCCAACTAAATCTAAGCACTGCTTATCATCCCTAAACAGATGGACAATCTGAGAGGACGATTCAAACTTTGGAGGATATGCTTAGAGCATGCGTGATAGACTTTGGTGGTAATTGGGATTCTCATCTGCCATTGATCGAGTTCTCTTACAAAAATAGTTATCATGCTAGCATCAATATGGCACCGTTTAAATCTTTATACGGTTGAAAATGTCGTTCACCTGTCTGTTGGAATGAGATCAGTGAAGCTCGGCTTACTGGACCTGAGCTCATTCTGGAAACAACAGACAAAATCAAGAAAATTCGCGATAATCTTGTGACAGCTAGAAGCCGTCAAAAGAGTTATGCGGATGTGCGACGTAAGCCTTTGGAATTTCAAGTCGGAGACCATGTCCTACTCAAGGTGTCACCTTGGAAGGGAGTGGTGAGATTTAGAAAGAAAGGAAAACTTGCACCACGATATGTTGGACCATTTAAGATTGTTGAAAGAGTTGGAAAGGTTGCCTATCGACTAGAGCAACCTCCAGAGCTTGGAAATATTCATCCGACTTTTCACGTGTCCAATTTGCGAAAGTGTTTAGCTGACGCTAATCTTCACATTCCACTTGATGAAATTCAAGTTGATGAAACGATGCACTTTGTCGAGAAACCTGTGGAGATAACAGACCGTGCAATCAAATAGTTGAAGAACAAACGGATTCGATTGGTCAAGGTTCGCTGGGAATCCAAACGTGGCCCAGAGTTTACTTGGGAACGTGAGGACCAAATGAAAGCGAAATATCCGCAATTGTTCTCACAAGTTTTCTCTAGTTAAAATTTCGGGATGAAATTTTCTAAAGTAGGGGAGACTGTGACAACTGTGTTCTGTAATCGATGTACAATGTAAAACAATGTTAATTATCAATAAAACAATGTGTTTTGGTGTTATTATGTGTGTATTTGTGCTTGATGATTTTACGATTTGATTCGATTCCGATTTCAAGCTCTAAATCGCTTTCTGGAAGGTTATACGCAAACTGGTGCGTAAACGCAGTCAGTTTAACATGACAAACACTCTGGAATAGTGAAATAGGCTTGACATACCTTAAATAACCTTCACATGACTTAGAAATAAGTTTTGGATGGTTTGGTGTGTCAAAATCAAGTTTGTTCGATCGCAGGGACTATTTGTGTCAAACTGTGAAACTATACCGATTTGTATGGTAACAAACACTTTGGAACTTGATCATAAGTTAAACATACCCTAAATATCCATTACATAGCTTAGAAATAGGCTTTGAGGGGTTCGGTATGCTAAAATAAACTTATTTGATCAATAGGGACTAAAAGCGTCAAAAAGTGCATAAGTTTGCATTTTCGCGCATATCTTACGTTCTGAATGTATCCGGACATCCAAAAATTATGTAATCATTAAAATATTTTATTTTAGTGATTGGCATGATAAAATTCCATTCGTCGCTTAATTTGGATCGTTTTTGCGTCCATTACGATTTCCATCGTAATTAACCGAACAACGCAATCGTACGACCAAACGAACCGACATCCGAGATGTGTTTGAGCATATTTCATGTTCCCTATGCTTTATCAACATTGTGGAGCTTCAAAATGGGTTTAACGGGTGTTAGAAGTGCCGAAACGCGATGAAACAAGGTGCAGGGACTAAACTGTCAATTTCTGAAAGTTGTTGGTCTGCAAGGTCCTTACGGGGACCGTATGGGGATGGGCTTACGGTCCATAAGCCACCACCAGCACAGTAGAAATGTAGAAACATTGAATCTGGTCTTTTCCACTTGTTCTAATGGGTTTTAACCCCTGATTTGCATACTATGGACTGGTATTTGATGTCCCATTGTATTCTAAAACCACTAGCCCACATGTATGGCTTAGATCGTTCCCTCCTTAGCAAGAAATGATCCTAACGGTTTTGTGAAAACTATATAAAGCCATGCCTTCACTCCATTTTCTGCACCCTTGATCTGATTTCTCTAAGTTGAAGTTATAATACTTCATACTTGAGATTTTAAGATCAAGTTCTCCCTAGCAAGGACCCTTTGTAAGCTTCTTTCGTTCTTTTATCGCTTTTCGAGCGTGAAAGTCAAACAGTGTTTGACTTTCTACTTTGACCACGAGTTGGTCAACACAAAGTTCGTTTGAACTTTGCAACGTGAGCGTAATCACGATGGTTATAGTCCCTAGTGATATACCTACTGATTACCACGTTGACTAGGCGTAGTGACGAGTCGTAGTTTCGGTCAAAATGCGCATTTAAGCGTATTTTGCAACCAAACTACTCTTGGGTATCAAAACACTTTGTTTTGATACCAAAACATGTTTTCTAACTTAGTTAAACATGTTCCAACATGTTTAGCTCGTCACTTTTATTTTAGTGCTTGTTTAGAGTCGTAAGTCAAGCGGTCTAAACCACCGCTTAGACTTTCGAACTCGACCCGTTTGGTCAATCATTAGGATCCGACCAAGCATGTTTAGTGCCATAGTTGTATAGGGAATAACCTTCTGAGGTTATACCTTATGGTCACATAGTTTAAGTAGTTGTATGATAGGTAGTTTATATGCCTTAGGAAAATGACCAAAATGCCCTTTTCATGCATAATTGGATTTTAAGCATATGTAACCTAAACATTTGTCACTTAACTGATTATACAACATAATTAAACATGTTTAGGCATATAATACTTGTCATAGGACTAGTTAGACGTCTCGAACGCGTTTTACGCGAACGACGAGTTAACGTAGCGTAAGCTACCTTAATGTGTCGCAACGGGTCGAAATCACTTAGGTTAGGTTCCGATTTAGGATGTAGGCTTTGTTAAACCATATCACATGAGTTCCAATACTCATTTGGTTTACAAGACCTCATTCTGTCCGATCTTCCGATTTAGGTGTCGATTTATTTACTAGTGATTCGATTATTAGGTGCTGCTTGAGTTTCCTTGGTTTGATTGAGCATGTTGAGTTCTTTAGATTGAGGATACTTTGCACTTCGAGGTGAGTACATAGTTCCCCTATTTTACGGTTTTCAATTGTTTTGGGGTGATTCATATGTGCAAAATGATTTGAAGGTTTAAACGATGGTTTCCAAAACGAATAAGATGGTTTATATTAAACTAATAACGATTTCAATAAAGTGAACGAACTTGTTGGTTGTAGTTACATAACGAATGACATTCATTAACAATGATCAAGCCGACCAGTATTAGGTTATGGTACCATAGGATCTGACAAATCCCGTTATCAGACTACACCCATGGTTATGTGTGGAGGTTATAGGTAACGACCGAATCTGATGATTGTTAACTTACCCTTTGGTGGTTTGTTAATGCGAGAAGTGAGATAGTCGAGTCACGAAGCTTTGAATGTTATTAGCGAGACGACCATAAGTAGTTTCACAATTAAAACGAAAACGATTTTGGGACGAGTTAAACGATTTGAAACGACTTAAACGAGATAAACGATTTGAACGAACGATTGGTTTGGGTTGTGATTAGGTAATGGGATGGGTGTAATATGATAAAAGCATGGTAGATACGCCGCTGGTACATCTTATATATAAGTGCTTTTATCATATTATATTCTGTGTCATTATTTAGTTCACATGGGAAACGATTTTCGAAACGATGTCACACAAAGAGGTTTTCTAAATGATATAAACCATACGAGTTTTATTAACGAGTTTTTACGAGATGTTTTACGAATTGGTTTACTAAGACAAATGTTTTTGGGTTAAGAATCATGGCTACGAGATTTTATAAATTATAACCATCTTGATTTGAGTTGGTTAATCATGTTGCAATACTATATACTTTTCAAAACAAGGTTTTCGAGGTAATGCAATATGAAAACGAGCCATGAATCCGATACTCTCATAAAACCTATGTGCTCGCCAGCATTTCTTTGCTGACTATGTTTTTATATATGTTTCAGGTGGTGTTGCATGATGTTGATTGCTAGGATGCATGATTCACTTAGGTTCTGGACGAGGCCTTAGTGACTTAATAACAATGATAGACAATATGTAACTTGGTTGTTTGGTTTAAAGACAATGTAAATCATTAAATAAATCAATAAAACGAAACTTTTGTATCCATGGTTGTGAAACAATAATTCTGTTGCAACACTCCCCGACGTTTCCGTCGCGGTTTCGATGTTTTAACGCGGTCGGGGTGTGACATGGACTACATCAGAGGATTAAACCCAGCCTAAAACAGATTTTAAAGTCCATAAAGGAAGCCCTGAAAAGCATACTTAGACCACAATACCAAATCAACTCGGAACCTTTTCATTTTCTTACAAAACTCGGGTATCATCATCACTTAATAAATCCTGAACCTCCTTTCACTCTTTTAATAAAATCTGACCATGAGTTTTCAGTTTACTCGAACATTATGTCCCCCTTTTCTTTAAAACTAATCTTGGACCCTTCTTTTATCTTTAACCAGCTCAGTGTTTAATTAAACTCTGAAACGTCCGCATAATAAACCCTGATCACTTGATCCTCACTTTCAAATTCGGACCTTATGTGTGGTGTGGGCTAGTTAAACTCGGACATGTTTGTTAACCCTGGCCCCTTAGTTCTTTTATTAATAACATTGGACCAACAAAAATGTATAAAGCCTTAAACTTATAAACTCGGACCAGCAAGACTATATATGTAAAGCCTGAAACTTATATTGAACTTCTATTAAACTCGGAGGGTACAAGTTATTCATTAAACTCGAATCCTATCATGTTTCATATTAAAAACTCGGACCACATATACTTGAATTAAACTCGGACCTTGTAAGTTTATTTGGAAAACTCTGAAACATGTATAAACAAACTCTAATATTTGGTTTCAATCCAGATAACTCGGACACCTTGTTTTATTCTCACAATTCCGCAAACAATTAACAACACTCGGACATCAATGTGTAAATGTAAATCCTGAACAATTCTTTATTCAAACTCACATATTACATTTGTTTTGAATAAACCCTGATGAACAATTAAACTCTGACTCGTTTGGTATAAAATCGGATCCAACTACTATGATTAAACTCTGATTATAAATTTTGAACATATAAACCCTGACTAGTGTATAAAGACTTGATAAACCCTGATCTTTATTGATAAACTCTGACTATATATCAGGATTTAACAAACTATGATCTTAAAAACACACAAGTCCTGACATGAGTAAACTCGGACTTTGTGACTTCACAAAGCCTGATTTTTTACTCCGGACATACAAACGCTCAGAATTAACAAAACCAAAATGTATTTTTCTATCAAACAGTTACAATCAGTACGATCAAAACCCTAATCTATCATATGAATCAAGCAACAGTTTAACAAACCTTGCATACCAATTGTGTCCGAATACTAGGCAAACGATTATACAATCATTCTCAAACTATAACACATTTAATCAGGATAATTAACTACACACAGAACCATTGTTTGTAGAACTAGGGTTTGCATGAAATCACTAGAATAAGAATGACAACGTATAATATAAACATTACCTTAGATTCGATGTGAATTTTGTTCTTGAAGAATTGAGAGTTCAAAGATGAAAGGTTTAGAGATTTGTGAAACCCTAAATGATTAGAGAACTTGCAACTGCCGTATCATTGGAATCATGAGGAATGATTAGGGTTATGGAGTTTTGTTTTATTTTCAGTATTAACACTAAACACCCCTAACTTATTAACTTTCACACAAAGCACATATCATCTTGTACTTTACAAATAAGGCAATTCACGTGTTTGTCATGTAACACATAAGTTATCATGTATGTGTTCCGGTAATTCCCCGAATTACCACTGTAGACTCGTTTAACTAACCCTAGTTAAATGCAGTGCTATGAATTTATGATTTAATTAACTATGGTTAGGTTAAAGTAGTAACCTGAAGTTACGGGTTGTCACATCTTCATTGGTAGAACCAAAGTAAGCCTACCACTCGACTAAATCGCATCAGCGGCTCAAAAGCCTAGCCACAAACAACAGAACGCAAAGCAGCGTCACATAAGCCTACCACTCGACTAAATTGCATCATCGACTCAAAAGACTAGCAACAAACAATGGAATGGAAAGCAACATCATCGACTCAAAACCTTAAGGCCATAAAAACACATTCAAGAAGACAACCAGCATCTCTACTCAAAAGCATCAACTGCCCGATCACCGTAAAAACACGTTAAAAAATACAATTGTAACACCCCAAAAACGGGTTTGGTAATCAAACCACGTTAATAGTAAAGACGGGTAAAACTACCGTTAGTGGTAAAAATTAACCCGGTAAATAGTGAGGTTGAAATAAATAAGCTTGATGTTAATTAAAAAGGAGAATAAATACTTTGAGAAAACAAAGTATGTAAAAGGCCCGAGTTAACGGGACTTAAAATATAACGAGTTATAACTTCCCGAACCTATTAAGTTAACTAGGACTAATTAACCTAGTTAGTAGTATGTGGCTAAGTGATAAATGGTGAGTTGTAGCTCCAATTTATCAAGATAAAAACATGAGGTACTAATGTTGTCAAGTGGGAAACTCATATTCATTAAAACAAACAATAACACACAACACACACACTAAGAGTGTGTGTGTGTGTGTGTAATCGCCCAGGAGCAAGAAGAAAAAGGGTGTAACCCTAGTTCATCAAGATTCAACAAATTGAAAGGCAATTTAGAGCCAAATCGTATGGATTAACACAAATTCATGATCACCAAGCTTAGGGGATCACAAGGTATGTTAAATTTTTATGTTTAGTGAAGTTGAGCTTCTTGATGAACTTATGATAAACGAAATTATTGCTTGCATGTTTGATGTAAGAGTGAAATTAGGATATATCCATGTCTAGGAACAAACCCTAGTAAGGATTTGATGAAGTAATGATGAAAAATTGTGAAATAGAATATTACCCATTTATGTGCTAAGTGGGTTTTCATGTCATTGTGACAAACACTTGGATTAGGGTGCTAAATGGATGAATATTGATGTTATGATATAAGTTCTAGATGTAGTTCATGAACACTAGACATAGAAGCTTGATTTTTGATGTAAATCTTGGTAAAAATAACTAGTTATGAACTAGTTAGTAAATATGTAAAATTATGCACATTAGGTGTTTGTTAAAATGCCTAAATGAGAACTAAAGTGTTGAAATTTCGAGTGAAAAGCACATTTGAATAATATGGCAAATTAGGCGAAATATGAAACAAGAAGAGTTCTAAATATCATGTTGATTTAGACTTAATGTTGTAAACCATGTGATTGAAAGTAGTTAACTTTAATAAGCTAAGTTAACTAATGATGAAGTCGAATAGTAGTTTCGACATAGAAAATAAGTGAGGTGGAATAGTCGTGATTGTTAATGACTAATTTAACCGCCTTGTAAATGTTGACAATAGTTTGACGCTTAACGAGCTAGGTGGAGGCTTGGGAAAGAAGCGGTCAAATGGATCAAGCACGAGAAGAGAAGCATAAACCGGATGAGAGATAAGTGAAACTTACAACCCTTTGTAGAATATTTGCTTATTCTATGAGTATAAATACGATAAAGATAATATGGGAAACATCGATTTCCAACACAATTGATGCGGGTCGGATTAATATAAACAATAAAAACCATGGGTTATGGTAAAAAGGGCGAAATGGTAAATTGGTCATGAATGGACTAAGAAATTATGAGTTTTCGATAAGATTACCTCGTAGTGTAATCTAACATTAAGAAAAAGGGTAAAAATGGAATTTGGTCAAGTGTTGACTAATGTAAACCGAAGTTAAAAGGATACTCATGGTGTAAGCTGAAATGGGCTAAATAAGTAAGGAAAGGGATCTAATGAAAGGAAAATCCGAAATGGGTCAGATGGGCAAATTGGTAACTAAAAACTATGTTTTTACTACATATGTAAAGGTTTGGTCATATAGGCCAAACGAGTCAAATGGTGGTGGTAACACCATTTGATAATATCGACTAACGTGGTTGTCGAGTCCTATGTTAATAGGAACGATTAGCAACTCGAATAATTGCGTTGCCATAGAACATATGATAATAAAAGCAAGGTATAAATCGGGTCTAATTGTTGGCTGGGCCAGGTACGCATATATAGCCTTATAGTTCAAAGTGCAATGAGGGTCAAATATTTAGTGAAGTCCTTCGTCGCAAAAATGAAGGATTAAAATTGACCAAAAAGGGCCTTGTTGGTAAACCGGGTAAACGACCCCTTAGTGGTCGTTTAGAAACTTATATTATGACCTTGTAACCCTTAGATGCGAATAAAAGAGGTAGGCATAAACTTTTAAGGGTCAAATGCCTTAAATGCGTCTTGCCATAGAATGGCATATCCGAGGGATAAAAACTCGGAATAAATAGTCTATTACATTAAATCCACCACAATCTTAGTTGTGGTGGAAGACCAATCAATATGAATGGTTGAAATTATGAGGCATACGAGAAATGGGCGTGATTTATGCTTAAAAGGACATAAATACCCTTAATGGGTCAAAATAAGATTATAAGTAAAATGGGTAAACAATGCGTAGGAACCCGTGACTGGAACCTAATATGATAGACAATGTTGGAGATAAAGGGTTCGTGAAAAAATGGGGGGTCAAACAAACATGTTTGTTTGATAAACACATAGACGGGTCAAAATTTAGTAAAAAGATAATAAGTCGAAGGCTTAAAATCTCAAATTTATTTAATCCGGATATCGAATTTTAACTCCATGTGATGGAGAATTAAATTACGATCACGTAGGAAAAAGAATCATGTAAATCGGATCATTAACGAAAGAGTTATGCTCGTTTTCGTAAAATCAAGCTTGGCTGGGAATATGCAGCAACTGATGCAAACATTCAGTCAAAATGAAGCTGTGGCGTCGCGCCACGGCCAAAAGGGTTTGCCGTGGCACGCGGCGATGGAGTAAATTCTTGAAATTCTTGTTTATTTTGTTTATTTTGATTATTTGACTCAATTACCTTGTTGTACTTGTTATTTAACTATCAAAACTGACTTCTAAGTTGGATTTGATCATAGGTGAATGTCGAGAGTCCCGGATGAAGATCAAGCGGCGAGCAAGAACCGAACACACGTTATATGAAGCTTCCGCGTCAAATCTTGATTTGTTTTGTTATAAGTGAATTATGTAAACACTTATAAATATGTTTTTGAAATGTTGTAAACATATGGGAATGTTGGTATGACAAGTTTTTGTAAAGCCACATTTTAGCATTAAAATGTGTATTTTTTTATTAAAATCTTGATTAATTGAGACGGGCGTTACAACAATCAACATCATCAGCTCAAAAGCCTAGTGACAAACAACCAAAAATAAAAGCACACAAACCGTTGCGTAAAAAAAACCTCTGGCAAAAGGCCCAAAAAGGCATCCTAGATTGAGCCATCAAGCATAAATCACCCAAAAAAACACAAGCAACCACAAATCGTAACATCTATTGCACAGACAAAACCAAATAAACCATCAAAATACAATGGCGTCAACGAAGAGCCAATAAATACTCACCTGAAAACCCTAATCGGGTAAAGGTGAGACCTTTAAAACCCTATATAGGTCAGGGTGGTTACCTGAGTTCGAAAGTTACAGGATCGGAGCACAAGAGCCCAACCCAACCGTCAAATCGCTAGAGTAGAAAGGCGAGAGGTGGGGTGCAAATGACGCACCCCACAAAAAGTAAACAAATAATATACACAATCAAAATACAAGTGAAATAACATTATGTACAATACATCCAAACACAAAACACCACAATAGCATTAGGTACAACCTAATAACGCACAAACCAGTTGTCACACCCCAACCGATGGCGGAAACATCGGGGCATGGCACTGAGCGAAACAGATTGTCCAGAAGTTTCCATAACAATTATCATTACCAATTAATTTAAAGTAACATGTCCCATACCATGTCTTAAAGGGTAAACAAATTATTACAGATAATTCTAGTCAAGTAGTTCTATTCCAACAACTCAGATTTATACATAGATAGTTTATTTATTGGTTTCTAGGACTCCGTCCCTAGCCTCAATTTCATCACCAGCACACAAAGCATGTAAACATCCTAAGCACCTGTCACATACGTTAAAGTAAAAGTCAATACACATAGTGTAAAGGTGAGCATACAAGTTTGATAATAGCATATAGAGTTCGAAAGCGTTACGCGTAACCAGCACGTACACAGAGTGAAATGAGGCATGTTAGTTATCGACATGAACCTATCGATACCAATGACTGCGGGTTGACTGCCCAAGGCAGTTCGCGATACATTCTCACCACTGTGAGCCATGTAGGTAATTGTCCTTAACAACCCCCGAGTGAACGGGTGCTGAGTCCAAACTAATAGTACTATCGTTGCTAAGGCAGGTAGACAGCATTCCATGTGTAAACATAACAAACAAGCATTCATTAAGTCACGTATAACATGCGGTAAAGGTTAGCGTTTAAAGTATTGCGTAGGGTGTTCGATGTGATTTAGTATAAGTAACGTATGTAACACCCAAAAGTGCATAAAGCAAAAAGGAATCGAGTATACTCACAGCGGTTGATGGATTGAATGGAGCGCTAGAGAGTAGGGTTAGCCTGAATAGATTGATAGCATATTGATAAGTGACGCGTAAAACGGTGCAAAGTACAAGTGGTTCGGACTACAGTCCATTCGGATGGTAGTTCGATTGGACAACCAGTCGTGCAAGTGGTTGTCCGTTCGGACGGTCGTCCGGTCGGATGACTGTTCGAGTGGATTGTTTCATCCTTTGGGAAGGATGTGTTTGTGTATGATGGCTTGACTTTTGAAGTTTTCATTATAGCATTTTGAAAAAATTGAAGTAACTCTACCTTTCGGGTCGTTCGATCGGACGGCAACCCGTTCGGTTGGGCACTTCAGTGAGAACAAGTTCATAGCAGGGTGTCACTCGATCGAACGGTTGTTCGATCGGGTGGCATCCTTTGTGCATTGAACATGTTGAAATTTTTTTAAGTGTTGAAGTTTAAACGTCTCATGATTCGATTGGCAGGTCGATCGGATGGTAGTCCGATCGGACAGCAAGTCGTTCAACATTCAGACTTCAAATGTTGGCAAAAATGGTTAAGTGTGGGTCCAAGGTGAAAGTCGTACGGGTGGCCAGTTGTGCGGTTTGGCTTTCCGTTCGGACAGCAGTCCGTTCAGACGGCACTCCGTCCTGGTTGACCTGTTTGTCTTACACTTGGTTGTTTTGATAGTTTGTCGTTTTATCGAGATGTGTTGATATCGTGCTAACCAACAAAACTCCATCCTAAGCTCTAGTGACCCGATCGAACAGGAACCACCCAAGTTCGTTCAGTCCACCGGTTCAGGACGATTGTTCTTGGTTAACCCGGAATCGATAATCTCGTGGATAGGATACGGATCTTGAACCAACACAACCACAATAATGAGAAATAAGCTGACACAAGTTCCGATTCTATCGGTTTTGAGTGCATTGAGTGTAAAAGAGTTGAAAGAAAGTTGGAAAACCATCTTTCACTTCTTTTCATTGTGAATATGTTTAGATCTATGGAAGATCTTTGTTAGTTTATGTGGAAAGCGGTTAGATCTAAGTTGTTCTTGGTGGATTGAGGCCAAAACATGAAGTTCTTCAAGAACACATGATGACGTCATCCTAGAACACCTTAAATCTCAACGATTTCACGGTTAAAAGTTAAGATTTAAAAGATAGAAAGGTGTAGGAGTAGGTGCAGATTAAGGAAGTACAAGATTTAGGACGAGATCTTACCGGAATCGTGAGAAATCTGAAGAAAAGTGAGGAAAACGAGCTGGTCGGACGTCACTTGCCAAAAGTAGAAAGTTTGAAAGTGACAAGGGGTATTTATAGGGTTACCCAAAGTGGAAAGGGGTGGAGAGGGGCTGGTCGCTCGGTTAGGCAGTCCGATCGGTCGGCTGGTCGAACGGCTGGTCGCCTGGTCGATCAGTCACCTCGTTCTAGTGTTCGGCGCGACGAGTTTTGATGTTTCGATTTCGATTGCGAGTGTTTCGATGCGATAGAGTTTCCTAGTCAAATTACTTTTAATCCTAACTACTCATATCTCGCACTATCTCTTTTCCACCAATTATCATACCATTTCGATTGCGATTTAGTTCGATTGCGTTTCGATTGATTACCACAACATAACATAACATAAATAAACATGCACAAGTAACACATAAGGCACACACACACGTATATTAGTAACCAAAATGCGTATTTCGAGTTGCGAGTGCGATTGCGATAGCGATAAAGCGATTAAACATGCGATAAATAACGATTACCATGCGATTATTAATAGATACTCCACATAATACAACTAAAGAGAAAACAAAATAGACTAATTACAAGTCAAAGAAGTCAAAACAGGAATTGAGCAAGGAGAGACAGATCGCAATTAGCAATCTTTTCTTCCTTTGACTTCAATCTTGACTTTGACTTTGACTTTCGAAACACGGGGTGTTACAGCCTCCCCTAGTTGAGGGAATTTCTTCCCGAAATTAGGCCGAAGCCGTAACAAACAACTGTGGGTACTTCGCCTTCATGTCGCTTTCGAGTTCCCAAGTGAACTATGCGCCTCGTTTGCCTTCCCATCGGACTTTCACAATAGGAATGCGCGAGCGTCTGAGCTGCTTGGTTTGGCGATCCATGATTTCGACAGGCTTCTCCATGAAGTGCAGTGTTTCGTTTACTTGTAGGTCATCGAGAGGTACAATTAAATCATGCTCAGCCAGGCACTTTCGGAGGTTTGACACATGGAAAGTCGGGTGGACGTTACTAAGTTCCTCCAGCAGTTCGAGTCTGTAGGCGACTTTCCCGATCCTTTCCAGAATCTTAAAAGGTCCAGCATATCGAGGCGCTAGTTTCCCTTTCTTGCCGAATCTGACCACACCCTTCCAAGGTGATACCTTTAGGAGTACGTAGTCGCCAACGTCAAATTCAAGGGGCTTGCGTCGTCTATCGGCGTAACTTTTCTGTCGACTCCGAGCTTTCAACAAGTTGTCTCGAATTTGGAGGACTTTTTCAGTCGTCTCTTGCAATATCTCGGGACCGGTTAGTTGCGAGTGACCGATCTCGTGCCACACAATAGGCGATTGTCACACCCCAAATTTCCACGTATTACCGGTGGGCCCGGTGGGGGATTATCGTGACGTGGTTGGTAACATAATAGTCAAACAACACAATATTTAAATGCACAGCGGAAGCAAAGTATAGATTCATTTCAACCAAACAATATTGTAATATTAAGTATCACAAATAGTCGAATATAAATCCACAGGTAGATCAAAATAAAAAGGAAACAATGTTCAACAGTCTATGACATCCAAGCTTGCGAGACTTATTGTGGATGCTAGGAGAAAAGCCAGCCTATTACGCGTAGTACCTGCACTTAACCTTTTTGAGAAAATACGTCAGTTTACACTGGTAAATACAATCAACCGACTCATTTTGAAAAGAGTTTAAGAAAATGCATTTAAGGCACAAGGCACAAATAATATTTTATAACTTTGGATAATTATTTGAATATAATGTTTGTAAAGGATTTACATGTTACTTATGCGTTCAGTAGCCCGGATCGAGCCGGGTTAAAGATCAATAGACACACCACATTATTTAAATGAGACACTGACAGGTGTACGCCTACACCTGTGTGCTAAGGTCGTGGCCATTTCGTAAAATGATGCCAGGGATATCCGGGACATGGTCATTAACCCCCCAAAGGCTTTAAGCAAACAAAACAAATTAAACGAGACATCTCAATACTTTAACCATAACACAATTAAAGATTCAATGCCCGACCAAGCGGTATTTTATATACCGTACCCCAAGCTCGTATAGGGAAAATAAGTTAAAAGTATTTACCTGAGCAAGTATAAATCAAAATCAGCGAGTGCAAGTATCTTTTACCGGTTCTCCTAATCTGGAACGAAGGTTTATAATAACCTATTAGAATCCTAACGGGTCTTTAGTTAAGCTTAAGCTTAGACCGGTTAGTTTTAAAGATACGGTTCGTACGCACGATTAAGCGAAGACCGGATAGAATGTGATTTAGACCCGACAAGTTTGAATACTTGCTTAATATGGGTATATTATACACATTCTGGATTTTGAGATAAAACCGATAAGGTTTGACCCGTTTCGGCTAATTTATGTAAACTAGTTACATAAACCGAACAGAACGCGTATGAAGCGTAACGGGTAACCATAAGAGTCCTAAACAGGTTTCCTAAGTTAACATGCCTTAAATATGTTGTGATATCAGTAGGATATCTTCCATTATGCCCATAACGAGTTTAATCTCATTTTAAGCCCCGTAAGGGGTATTTTGGTCATTTTAAAGGTTATAAAAGGAATTAATTAAGTTTCTGTGAACCGGGTCTGAATAAATCAGTAAAATAGCTTATTTAAACAGGTTATAACTTTTGGTTATAAGTCTTATATGCCAAAATAGTTTTAAACCCCAAACTACGCGTTTAATACGCGTATAAAGCCGTTTTAAGCGACGTACGGGTTAAAATAGGATTCTGAGTTTTCTGATCAGTTAAATAGGTTCAAAACACTACATTTATTATTTAAAATCAGTAGCAATTGGATTGGCCTCAAAAGAACTTGTAAAACTCATTTTATGGCCGAAAAGGGTATATTCGGTATTTACCGAATCAAGGCACTAATCCTAGCTTATGATCAGTTTAAAAATAATTAAAAATATTCAAAAATCCCAAAATATTATATTACATCAGTGGGTAAAAGGTTTGGTGTCAAAAATGGGGTTTAGATAGGCTTTACGCTAATGACGCCGTTAAATCACTAAGAAGCGTTCTAATTACGTCATTGAGCATAACTCCTAATCTATATGTCCAACTGATGTAAAAATTTACGGACATGTTTAATAATCAGTAACTAAGATTATTTTACTTTCATATTTCCAAAATTCTCGTTTTATGGTCATAAGGGCATTACGGTCAATATTTAGGCGATTAACGGAAATGTCGGACAATTAAGGATTTATGTGGTATAAACGCAGAGGGTTATACACACATGTAACTAGGTCCTAATGGAACTTTAAGGCATGTCTAAACCTATCAAAACCGGGTCAGAACTGAAGTCAAAGCAAAAGTCAAACTTTTGCGTCTTTCGGTTCCGAATCGGTTCAAAACAGAAAGTTGTCGAATCAAACAAGCTTAGACAAGTCTGTACACTTATTACCAAGTTATATGAATGATAAAACAGGTTACACACCTTCTATATCGCTAATTACGCGTTTAATCAAAGTTTAGCATTTCTGTTGACTTTTTCGGACAACGTTTGACTCGACAAATGACCTAGTTAGGATTGGAATCAGTGGGTGCCCTTTTAAGGGTTTAAAGCCCACATAATTACCAACTTATAACAACTTTCGTTTCGACAAAACCTTGGACCGTTTGTGATCTATCACTAAGTCAAACCGTAATTACGACGGTTTGACTTCTAAGCTAAATACTAAACAAAACTTGATTAAGAAGGGTTAAGGGTACTTACATAAGTCTAATGGATGATTAGGAAGTCTTGTATCAGTTCTTGAGCTCCTCAAAATGTCCAGAAGTTGAAATGTGTTTGTATGTTGCAACATGAGACTTTTATATGAACTTTGATCTTTCTAAATTGATGCCAAATGGGTCTAGGATGATCCAAGATTGATACATGTGTCTTCTATAGGCTATATACCAGTATAGGAAGCCCATAGAATCGAAAACCTGAGTTTAAAGTCGGTTACAAGAGCTTAACAGGCACCTGCCTGTTTTTTCTGCATCTGGCAGTCGGACGCGGCCCGCCTGAGGTATTGGCAATCCTTACGCGGGCCGCCTGGAGGCTGGGTTCAGGTTTTAAACTTTCCGTTTATTGCATTTTGGTCCTTGGTCCCCCGAAAGGTCGTTTTCACTACAATTCTTGCATTATGAGGCTTCAGTATTGACATATGGGGGCTTTAAGGTTTATACCATCTTTGTCAAGTCCTCGGGTAGCTTTGTGATCACCCGAAAAGCCCTAATTTTCAATGTTGACGATTCTAACCCTCACACACGAATTTTATCATAACTTTCTCATACGGTAACGAAACTTGGTGAAATTTTTATGGTGCATTCTAGTGAGCATAATTAATCGTTACAAGGCTTCGGGTTTGCTAAAAGGTCACTCAGAGGTATAACTTAACATTTTGACACATTTAACCCATGTAGTTTGTAATCTCTCACTTTCTTTCACAATTCGCTTCGTATGATCCATGATCCATTCGTTTAAGGTTATAAACATCATGTAGGGTTATTGTAAAGTATATTTATTCATTGTTGACACTTTGAACCCTTATATTTACATAGTTTCATTGTTTGTCAACTTTAGTCCCTCGAAAGTATTCTTTCACACGTTTAAAGGTTATGACACGTGTCAAGACATTATAGGACGTAAATTTTCGAGGTGTTACATCCTCACCCCCTTAAAAGAAATCTCGACCTCGAGATTTACTGAAACAAATAAGGGTATTTTTCTTTCATCGTGGACTCAACCTCCCACGTATACTCGGGACCTCTACGGGCATCCCATTTGACCTTTACAATCGGTACATGCTTCCTTCGAAGCTTTTTAACCTGTCGATCCTCGATCGACAATGGTTTTTCCACAAATTTTAAGCTCTCATCTATATGCACATCTGTATGTGGTATGACCAGTGATTCGTCAGCGAAACACTTCTTCAGATTGCAGATGTGGAACACATTGTGTATACTACTGAGCTCTTCAGGTAAGTTTAACTTATAGGCAACTGACCCAACACGTTCAATAACCTCAAAAGGTCCTATGTATCTCGGACTTAGTTTGCCTTTCTTACCAAACCGCATCACTCCCTTCCAGGGTGATACTTTAAGTAAGACTTTATCACCTACCTCGAAATTAAAAGCTTTACGCTTTGGATCAGCGTAACTTTTCTGCCTATCTCGGGCAGCTTTGAGACGGTCACGAATCTGGACAATCTTGTCCGTCGTTTCGAACACTATCTCTGGTCCCGATAATTGGACATCTCCGACTTCCGCCCAACAAACGGGCGTTCTACACTTTCTACCGTATAAGGCCTCGAAAGGCGCAGCCTTAATACTGGTATGGTAGCTATTGTTGTAGGAGAACTCAATTAGCGGCAGGTGGTTATCCCAACTACCACCCAAGTCAATCACACATGCACGAAGCATGTCTTCCAACGTTTGAATAGTACGCTCACTCTGACCGTCTGTCTGAGGATGGTAAGCCGTACTAAAATTCAAACGCGTGCCCAAAGATTGTTGGAAACTTTTCCAAAAATGTGACGTGTATCTAGTATCTCTGTCAGAGATAATAGACACAGGTATGCCATGTAAAGCTACAATCTTATCTACGTACAACTGGGCTAACATGTCGGAGCTGTAGGTCTCCTTAATGGGTAGGAAATGTGCTGACTTAGTCAGTCTGTCTACGATCACCCATATTGTGTCATTTCCTTTCCTTGTCTTGGGTAACTTGGTGATAAAATCCATAGTTACCATTTCCCACTTCCAGGTAGGAAGTTCAGGCTGTTGTAGCAAACCTGACGGCTTTTGATGTTCTGCCTTGACTTGCACACATGTCAAGCATTTAGATACATAGGCGGCTACAGACTTTTTCAAGCCTATCCACCAATAATTTGCCCTTAGATCCTGGTACATCTTATCTGCTCCAGGATGAACGGAATATTTAGAGCTATGGGCTTCCTGGAGGATAACATCTCGGAGTCCTCCTTAAATTGGAACCCATATTCGTCCATTCAATCTAAGAATTCCATCCTTGCTAAGAGATAACTGCTCCTCAGTTACTCCTAGTTTTTCGTTAGGATAGTTAGCTTCCAACACAGCTTCCTTCTGTGCAGCTAACAACCTTTCAATCAAATTGTTCTTTACTTCCATGCGCTTGGCATTGATTCGGATGGGTTTCACCTTCTCCTTCCGACTCAAGGCATCGGCGACTACATTCGCCTTGCCGGGATGGTATCTTATTTCAAAATCGTAATCATTCAGAGTTTCCATCCAACGGCGTTGCCTCATGTTCAAGTCCTTCTGATTGAACAGATGTTGAAGGCTCTTGTGATCAGAATAGATCACACATTTGATTCCATATAAGTAGTGCCTCCAAAGTTTTAATGCGAATACAACGGCACCCAATTCCAAGTCATGGGTGGTGTAATTATTTTCGTGCACCTTTAACTGGCGTGAAGCATAGGCAATGACTTTGCCTTTCTGCATAAGCACACACCCCATCCCGGTGTGTGATGCATCACAATAAACTACAAACTCCTCTATTCCATCGGGCAATGTCAGTACTGGAGCATTGCTCAACTTTTGTTTCAGAATCTCGAAGGATTCCTGCTGCTTAGGACCCCATTCAAACTTAATCTTCTTACGTGTCAGCGAAGTCAGGGGTGCAGCAATCCTTGAGAAGTTTTCAATGAATCACCTATAGTATCCTGCCAAACCTAGGAAGCTACGAATTTCTGTAGGCATCTTTGGCTCATGCCAATTCATGACAGCTTCAACTTTAGCAGGATCTACTTGGATACCATGCTCACTAACAACATGCCCAAGAAATTGGACTGCTCGAAGCCAGAATTCACACTTCGAGAACTTGGCATAGAGCTTTTCTTTATGAAGTAGTTCCAAAATGCAGTGAAGATGCTTCTTATGGTCAGCTTGGTTCTTCGAGTAGATGAGGATATCATCGATGAAAACGATGACGAATTTATCTAAGTGCGGCTTGCAAACGCGATTCATGAGATCCATGAACGCGGCCGGTGCATTAGTGAGCCCAAAAGGCATCACTAGGAACTCATAATGACCATAACGAGTCCTAAATGCTGTTTTGTGCACGTCTTCATCTCTAACCTTCAATTGATGGTAGCCTGACCTCAAGTCAATCTTCGAGAAGAAACTTGCCCCTTGTAGTTGATCGAACAGATCTTCGATTCTGGGCAAAGGATACCTATTCTTGATGGTGACCTTATTAAGCTCACGGTAGTCGATGCACAGACGCATCGATCCATCCTTCTTCTTGACAAATAAAACTGGTGCTCCCCAAGGAGACGAACTAGGTTTGATGAAACCTTTGGCTAGCAAATCATCTAGCTGCGTTCTCAATTCCTTCATCTCTGTTGGTGCCAATCTATAAGGCGCCCTTGCTACCGGTGCTGATCCAGGAATAATGTCAATTCTGAATTCTACTTGTCTTTCTGGTGGCAAACCAGGTAGTTCTTCAGGAAAAACACCAGGGTATTCAGAAACGACGGGGATATCCCCAATCTTGGGCTTCGGCTCATCAATAATCACTTGTGCCATGTAGATGACACAACCCTTCTTTAAACACTTAGAGTCCTTGAGCATAGACATATGCTCAGGCAGCCCGTACTGGGTATCTCCCTGGATAGTAAGTGATTCGCCAAACGGAGTCTTGATCAGCACTTGCTTCTTATTGCAAATAATCTGGGCCTGGTTATGAGATAACCAGTCCATACCCAAAACTATGTCGAAACCGGCTAGTTTCAAAGAAAGTAGGGACAAAGGAAAAGAGTGGTTCTTAATGGATATGAAACATCCATCTAATAAGGTTGAGGCGGTTTCTAAAGTGCCATCAGCTAGTTCCACCTCATACTTCACACTTAAGGTCTTAACAGGTAATTTCAACAATTCACAAAACTTATTATCTACGAACGACTTATCAGCGCCTGAATCAAATAACACTCTCGCATAAACATCATTTACGAGAAAGGTACATGTTATCACATTGTCGTCCTTGACGGCTTCCTTAGCATCCATCCTGAAGACCCTAGCATTGGTCTTCTTAGCCTCTTCAGGCTTCTTGGCGTATTTCGGGCAATTGGTCTTGATGTGCCCCTTTTCATTGCAACCGTAGCAGGTCGCATCCATCATCTTTTTTGCAATCCAAGGTCTTGTGTTCCTTGGACTTGCACAACCCACATGCAAAAGTTTTCGATTGTGAATTCGAATTCGATTCATACCTGCACTTCCCAAAGTGCTGTCTTTTGCAGATTTTACATCTGGGTTTTTCACCCGACTGCTGACCATCCTTCTTAAATCCTGACCCCTTCTTATGGTCATTGTTTCCCTTCTGCTTCTTATCTGAACATCGTGAGTTGTCATCCTCACGCTTCCTCTTTTCGGTATCAGCGTTCCTCTGCGATTTCTGCCTAACCGCGTCCAAGGTAAGGGACAATGATATGTCCGCTGCAGACCGAAAAGTAGCTGGTCTGGAGGCCTTCACACTTGCCTTGATCTCCGGAGCCAAACCCCCGATGAATCGAGCTATACGTTTGGGTTCCGGAGTTACCAAATATGGAACCAATCTTGACAAAGTGTTGAAACTGGTAAGGTAGGCCTGACAGTCTAGGTTTCTCATGACCAGCGACAAGAAGTCAGCTTCAATTTTCTCAACCTCGTGTTGAGGGCAGTAGTTTTCCTTGATCAGTTCCATGAACTGTTCCCAGGTCATATTATACAACGGGACTTTCCCCGTAGCTTGGATCAAAGATCTCCACCAAGCTAATGCTTCCCCCTTAAAAGACTGAGACACGAATTTCACAATATCCCTATCATCACAACCACTGATATCCACAACCGTATCCATCTCGTCCAACCAGGTCATGCAATCTACTGCTCCTTTTTCCCCAGTGAAATCCCTGGGTTTACACGACACGAAGTACTTATAGGAGCAACCCTTATTACGGGGTTCTTGATTCCGTACGACTCTTTGGGATGGAGCACTTCTCTGGTTTGATGAGTGGTGAGAATTACTGTTGTGGGCAGTGTGGGTCCTGGAGGGTGTTCTAGAGTGTGGTGCAGATTGGGTCCTTGCACGGGTACCACTGGATTCATGGAGCTGTCTATCCATAGCTCGATTTACGGCATTATCTATCATTGCCTGTAATTCTGCACCCGCTACATTTACTCGGGCATTATCATGCTCTCTCCCTGGGTGACTATTGACCTCGTTTGAGTCTGCCATGTAGCTTGAACTGTTACATATCGACAATAATTTATTGGTGAGTTTATTATAGAATTGTCTTTTATGGCAATTTTATTAACCATGGTAAACATAGACCATATATGGTTAATTTATTACTCACATTTATTTAGGATTTCTAATATAATTTATCCTAAGTATAAAACAATAACAGTTTTATTAGCACATAAGGCCTAGTCACAGGGACAAATTAAGTCATAAGCTATGATTTCAGAGAATTAAGGCTTTTAAAGTTTGAACATAGTTCATCACCTTTATCAGACAGGGTCACAGACTATTACTGTCTTTTGTCTCATATGAAAATGAGAAGGGCCCGTAGGCATTCTATTACCAATAGATGGTAAAAAGAACTGATCATATTTATTGATGATTTAACCCATGATTCAGAGATCATTTAATTGGGTTAGGAATCTTTGAAAAGATCCTTATATAATAATAACACATGTGATTTTAACCAATCATGTCTGCCAGGAGTGTTAACATGTTTTCTGATGTTAACTGGGATTTGAATCTTTTTAAAAGGTTTTACCATCTAGGGCAGGTCTTAAAATGACATGCATGCTAGGTTATACCTTTAAGATCCTTAATAAAAATTAAAATAGGCAGATAGATTTTTAAAAGGAATGATTCCGTTTTATTTATTTCATATATAATTTAATTATGCATAACATAGCAAAAATGAAATTTATAAACTTACATTCCATTAAAACTTAAAAGTAGTACATTTTGCCCTAAACGGGACTTTTCACAGAAACACTTGCCCACGCAGGAGCTATACAGATAATACATGTCCTCACAGGGACGGTTTACAAAAGTAAATGTCCATGCAGGGACTAATAGGGACAAGTCCTCGTAGGGACTAAGTACAAAGATAGATGTCCACGCAGGGACTACATACACACATAAATAAATGTCCACGTAGGCACTTGTTTTAAACAAGGAAATACAATAATACATATTGGGATTTAACGATCCCGTTTCTTCTTTCCTTTCAGCAAACTTCCCAAACCACTCATGAATCCCTCATTCTTCTTACGCTCTCTCTGGAGGTCTCGCTCAACCCTGCCCAGTCTTTGACGGAGATCCTCCTGCTCTGGTGGAGAAAACCGTGTTGGCTGATGCTGAAGTGGTGGCTGAACAGGTACTTGATACCCACGAGCTGGGTATCCCACTCCCCAGGGTGTTCCATAAGGTCCTTCTGGGTGAAGGGCATTGTAGTCTGCTGCCACTCGGTATGGGTCGGCCTCGGCATAGTTATAGTTATGGTATGCCGGCGGTCCGTATGGGTTGTAGGCTGCCGGAGCAGTATAAGCAGGGATAGGGTTGCCAAAACCCGGTGATGGAGGTGCAATAGGTGCCGAATTCACCTCTGATACTGGAACTGAAGGTCCACCCATTTGTGGGTCTTCATATATTGGCGGGTAGTGGCTGCCACTAGAGTGTTGAGGGGTGCTGAAATGAAAATCCCCTCCTCGTGCTGACATCCGTGCGCCAGTCCTCCTACGTCTTGGTGGTTCTGGAGGAGCTAGATGAACTGGCAGCGGTGGAGGCGGTGGCGTGACTGCCACGAAAGGTGGATCCCCAGAGGGATCTTGCTGCTGATGCTGCTGATGAGGCGAAGAATGGTGAGATGGTGTAAAGTACCACTCACACCGTTCTAACCGTGCCTGATGACTATCCGGACCTTGGTAAGGTGTTCCGTGAAAAGACGAACCATCAGAGATCACAAAAGGATGGTTCGGGGTTCCGGTTGAAGCCTCGACGGGATCTGTGTCCTCGTCCATGTCCATCGCTTGATCACCTGAAAAATGATCCTCCGGTCCTAGTGGGTTAAAGCCCCCTTGTTCTGGTAGATAGTCTGCCGGGTTAAACTGGCCCCGAAAGACAGGGGTAGGGTCGTCGAAGGAACGCTGCGATATGGATCGCTGTAGAGGTATGTATGAAGGTGGCGGATTGTTGGGCTCATTCTCGGACTGAGGCCCATAGGAGTGATGATATGGAGGCGTTGAGCTATACGACGTAGATCGTCTGGAAGGCTCCTCGTAAATCCTCCAAGGTTCTTGTGAATCTGCACTCCTTGTAGAAGAAGGAGTTCGCCGGCGCGAAGGCCCGGCCTCGTGGTCGTTAGGAGCGCTCATTGGCTCTTTTCCTCGACTTCCTCGCCTGAATCTTGGCGGAATTGTTAAACCTGTCCATATAAACAAAGGTAACAACAAGGAAAAATAAAGGACAAAGTTAAAAGTAAAATAAAATCTTTTGGATTATTCCTAAGTTCTATGTCTAGACTCGAAGATTTAGGAATGTGCAATTGTGTCATTGAGATTAAACACAAAAGGCTAGTGTTTAATTCACTCAATGTTGGCTCTGATACCAACCTGTCACACCCCAAATTTCCACGTATTACCGGTGGGCCCGATGGGGGATTATCGTGACGTGGTTGGTAACATAATAGTCAAACAACACAATATTTAAATGCACAGCGGAAGCAAAGTATAGATTCATTTCAACCAAACAATATTGTAATATTAAGTATCACAAATAGTCGAATATAAATCCACAGGTAGATCAAAATAAAAAGGAAACAATGTTCAACAGTCTATGACATCCAAGCTTGCGAGACTTATTGTGGATGCTAGGAGAAAAGCCAGCCTATTACGCGTAGTACCTGCACTTAACCTTTTTGAGAAAATACGTCAGTTTACACTGGTAAATACAATCAACCGACTCATTTTGAAAAGAGTTTAAGAAAATGCATTTAAGGCACAAATAATATTTTATAACTTTGGATAATTATTTGAATATAATGCTTGTAAAGGATTTACATGTTACTTATGCATTCAGTAGCCCGGATCGAGCCGGGTTAAAGATCAATAGACACACCACATTATTTAAATGAGACACTGACAGGTGTACGCCTACACCTGTGTGCTAAGGTCGTGGCCATTTCGTAAAATGATGCCAGGGATATCCGGGACATGGTCATTAACCCCCCAAAGGCTTTAAGCAAACAAAACAAATTAAACGAGACATCTCAATACTTTAACCATAACACAATTAAAGATTCAATGCCCGACCAAGCGGTATTTTATATACCGTACCCCAAGCCCGTATAGGGAAAATAAGTTAAAAGTATTTACCTGAGCAAGTATAAATCAAAATCAGCGAGTGCAAGTATCTTTTACCGGTTCTCCTAATCTGGAACGAAGGTTTATAATAACCTATTAGAATCCTAACGGGTCTTTAGTTAAGCTTAAGCTTAGACCGGTTAGTTTTAAAGATACGGTTCGTACGCACGATTAAGCGAAGACCGGATAGAATGTGATTTAGACCCGACAAGTTTGAAGACTTGCTTAATATGGGTATATTATACACATTCTGGATTTTGAGATAAAACCGATAAGGTTTGACCCGTTTCGGCTAATTTATGTAAACTAGTTACATAAACCGAACCGAACGCGTATGAAGCGTAACGGGTAACCATAAGAGTCCTAAACAGGTTTCCTAAGTTAACATGCCTTAAATATGTTGTGATATCAGTAGGATATCTTCCATTATGCCCATAACGAGTTTAATCTCATTTTAAGCCCCGTAGGGGTATTTTGGTCATTTTAAAGGTTATAAAAGGAATTAATTAAGTTTCTGTGAACCGGGTCTGAATAAATCAGTAAAATAGCTTATTTAAACAGGTTATAACTTTTGGTTATAAGTCTTATATGCCAAAATAGTTTTAAACCCCAAACTACGCGTTTAATACGCGTATAAAGCCGTTTTAAGCGACGTACGGGTTAAAATAGGATTCTGAGTTTTCTGATCAGTTAAACAGGTTCAAAACACTACATTTATTATTTAAAATCAGTAGCAATTGGATTGGCCTAAAAAGAACTTGTAAAACTCATTTTATGGCCGAAAAGGGTATATTCGGTATTTACCGAATCAAGGCACTAATCCTAGCTTATGATCAGTTTAAAAATAATTAAAAATATTCAAAAATCCCAAAATATTATATTACATCAGTGGGTAAAAGGTTTGGTGTCAAAAATGGGGTTTAGATAGGCTTTACGCTAATGACGCCGTTAAATCACTAAGAAGCGTTCTAATTACGTCATTGAGCATAACTCCTAATCTATATGTCCAACTGATGTAAAAATTTACGGACATGTTTAATAATCAGTAACTAAGATTATTTTACTTTCATATTTCCAAAATTCTCGTTTTATGGTCATAAGGGCATTACGGTCAATATTTAGGCGATTAACGGAAATGTCGGACAATTAAGGATTTATGTGGTATAAACGCAGAGGGTTATACACACATGTAACTAGGTCCTAATGGAACTTTAAGGCATGTCTAAACCTATCAAAACCGGGTCAGAACTGAAGTCAAAGCAAAAGTCAAACTTTTGCGTCTTTCGGTTCCGAATCGGTTCAAAACAGAAAGTTGTCGAATCAAACAAGCTTAGACAAGTCTGTACACTTATTACCAAGTTATATGAATGATAAAACAGGTTACACACCTTCTATATCGCTAATTACGCGTTTAATCAAAGTTTAGCATTTCTGTTGACTTTTTCGGACAACGTTTGACTCGACAAATGACCTAGTTAGGATTGGAATCAGTGGGTGCCCTTTTAAGGGTTTAAAGCCCACATAATTACCAACTTATAACAACTTTCGTTTCGACAAAACCCTGGACCGTTTGTGATCTATCGCTAAGTCAAACCGTAATTACGACGGCTTGACTTCTAAGCTAAATACTAAACAAAACTTGATTAAGAAGGGTTAAGGGTACTTACATAAGTCTAATGGATGATTAGGAAGTCTTGTATCAGTTCTTGAGCTCCTCAAAATGTCCAGAAGTTGAAATGTGTTTGTATGTTGCAACATGAGACTTTTATATGAACTTTGATCTTTCTAAATTGATGCCAAATGGGTCTAGGATGATCCAAGATTGATACATCTGTCTTCTATAGGCTATATACCAGTATAGGAAGCCCATAGAATCGAAAACCTGAGTTTAAAGTCGGTTACAAGAGCTTAACAGGCACCTGCCTGTTTTTTCTGCATCTGGCAGTCGGACGCGGCCCGCCTGAGGTATTGGCAATCCTTACGCGGGCCGCCTGGAGGCTGGGTTCAGGTTTTAAACTTTCCTTTTATTGCATTTTGGTCCTTGGTCCCCCGAAAGGTCGTTTTCACTACAATTCTTGCATTATGAGGCTTCAATATTGACATATGGGGGCTTTAAGGTTTATACCATCTTTGTCAAGTCCTCGGGTAGCTTTGTGATCACCCGAAAAGCCCTAATTTTCAATGTTGACGATTCTAACCCTCACACACGAATTTTATCATAACTTTCTCATACGGTAACGAAACTTGGTGAAATTTTTATGGTGCATTATAGTGAGCATAATTAATCGTTACAAGGCTTCGGGTTTGCTAAAAGGTCACTCAGAGGTATAACTTAACATTTTGACACATTTAACCCCTGTAGTTTGTAATCTCTCACTTTCTTTCACAATTCGCTTCGTATGATCCATGATCCATTCGTTTAAGGTTATAAACATCATGTAGGGTTATTGTAAAGTATATTTATTAATTGTTGACACTTTAAACCCTTATATTTACATAGTTTCATTGTTTGTCAACTTTAGTCCCTCGAAAGTATTCTTTCACACGTTTAAAGGTTATGACACGTGTTAAGACATTATAGGACGTAAATTTTCGAGGTGTTACAGCGATCGACATCTTCTTCCGTATAAAGCCTCGAATGGTGCCATTTGAATGCTGGAATGATAACTATTGTTGTACGAAAATTCGACTAATGGCAGGTATGCATCCCAATTACCACCGAAATCTATAACACACGAACGGAGCATATCTTCAAGAATACGGATCGTCCTTTCAGTCTGACCGTCGGTTTGAGGGTGGAATGCGGTACTTAGATTAAGCGATGTACCGAGAGCTGTTTGGAACGTTTCCCACAGTCGCGAGGTAAACCGAGCATCACGATCAGAGATGATGTCGTGAGGCGTCCCATGTCGACAAATGATCTCATTGGTGTAGATTCGGGCTAATCGTTCTACCTTGTAGTCTTCCCGTATTGGCAAAAAGTGAGCAGATTTGGTCAAACGGTCAACAATAACCCAGATGCTGTCGTGACCTGATGACGTGTGTGGAAGCTTTGTTATGAAGTCCATAGCTATACTCTCCCACTTCCATATAGGGATTGGCGGTTGTTCGAGTAAGCCAGAGGGTCTTTGGTGTTCAGCCTTGACCCTTGCACAAGTCAGGCACTTTCCAACATAGAGAGCAATATCCCTTTTCATGCCCGGCCACCAGTACTTGTAGCGAAGATTCTGGTACATTTTGTCGGCACCGGGATGAATAGAATACCGGGATTTGTGGGCTTCGTCCATCAATATCTTTCGCAAATCGGTCCGTTTAGGGATCCAAATCCGGTCCAGATAATGGAATATCCCATTCGACTTATTCACAAGCTGGGCTCCATCGTGATAGATTCGTTCCTTCTTCAGAGTGTGTTCATTAAAACATGCATGCTGAGCTTCGCGGATGTGGGCTTCGAGGTCAAATTGGGCTTGAGTATTACGAATGCTGAGCAAATAACTCCGTCTGCTGAGAGCGTCGGCAACAACATTTGCTTTGCCTAGGTGATAACGAATCTCACAGTCGTAATCGTTGAGAAGTTCTACCCATCGGCGTTGATGCATATTAAGTTCTTTCTGATCAAAGATATGTTGTAGGCTCCTATGATCGGTGAAGATCATACACTTGGTACCATACAGGTAGTGTCGCCAAATCTTTAATGCAAAAACAACTGCGCCTAGCTCGAGGTCATGGGTTGTATAGTTCTTCTCGTGGATTTTGAGCTGACGAGATACGTATCCTATAACCTTGTCTCGTTGCATGAGAACACAACCAAGATCAAGGTTGGAAGCATCACAATAGACAATGAAGTCGTCGTTTCCGTCGGGCAATGTGAGAACATGAGCATTGCAAAGCATGTGCTTGAGGGTTTGAAAGGCAGACTCTTGTTCAGTTCCCCAAACAAAAGGCTTGTCTTTATGCGTGAGAGCGGTAAGCGGCACAGCGATCTTTGAGAATCCTTCGATAAATCATCGATAATAGCCCGCTAATCCGAGAAAAGAACGGACTTTAGAAGGGTTCTTAGGTGTAATCCAACTCTTAACTGCTTCAATCTTCGCGGGATCGACGTGAATACCTTGACTATTAACAATGTGACCCAGAAACTGAACCTCCTCCAGCCAGAATTCGCACTTGGAGAATTTGGCATAGAGTTGATTCCCCTGGAGTAGCTCGAGAACCAAACATAGATGTTGCGCGTGTTCGGCTTTTGATTTGGAATAGATCAAGACATTGTCGATGAACACGATGACGAAACGGTCGAGATAAGGTTTACACACGCGATTCATCAGATCCATGAAAACCGCGGGTGCGTTGGTTAAACCAAAGGGCATAACAACGAATTCATAGTGGTCGTATCGAGTGCGAAAAGCGGTTTTGGGTATATCCTCCTCTTGAATGCGTAGTTGGTGATAGCCTGAGCGTAGGTCGATCGTCGAGAAACACGTAGCACCATGTAGCTGATCAAACAAATCATCAATGCGAGGCAGAGGGTAGCGGTTCTTGATAGTTAACTTATTCAATTCCCGGTAGTCGATGCACATCCTGAACGACCCATCCTTCTTTTTAACGAAAAGGACTGGCGCACCCCAAGGAGAGGTGCTCGGGCGAATGAAGCCTTTCTCAAGTAATTCCTGGAGTTGGTTCGAGAGTTCACGCATTTCGGACGGTGCGAGTCGGTAAGGAGCTTTGGCAATAGGGTGGGCTCCAGGAATGAGATCGATACGAAAGTCGATATCACGACTTGGCGGTAGACCGGGAAGATCGTCAGGGAACACATTAGGAAATTCACGAACCACAGGAACGTCTTTCACTTCTGTCTTTCCTTTCTTTTCCTTCTCCGCTACTACAATGTTCGCCAAGAAAGCTCTGTATTCCTTGCGGAGATACTTGCTAGCTTGGACACATGACATGAGTTTAAGACCTTTCGAAGCAGTTTCACCATAAACACATAATAAATCACCATTCGCGGGCGAGAATCGAATCATCTTATCGAAACACACAACTTCAGCATGGTTTTCGCGAAGAAAGTCCATGCCTACTATGACGTCAAAACTTCCGAGTTGCATCGGAATAAGGTCGATTAGGAATATGTGATTGTTGAGCTCAAGAGTACAATCACGAAGAACATAATTAACGGCGACAGTTCTTCTGGTAGCGACTTCGACATCGAACGTCGAGGAGAGTTGGGAGCGCTTACGACTAAGGAGCTTCTCGAATTCAAACGACACAAAGCAGTTATCGGCTCCAGTATCAAACAAACATGAAGCATAAATACCATTCACAAGGAATGTACCATTGACCACGTTGTTGTCAGCCTGGGCTTGGCGCACATTGATGTTGAAAGTTCTGGCGCGTGCGGCTTGTTGCTGTTGCTGAGGCTGCTGCTGCTGGTGTTGCTGCTGCTGCTGGGGCTCTTGTTTCACCACCCTGTTCGGGCACATGTTCGCAAAGTGGTTGGGATCGCCACATGCGAAGCAGACTCGGGCGTTGACTGCGGGTGCCTGAGCCGCTTGTTGGCCTTGCGAGGCTGGGAGGAGAGCTTGATGAGCAGTGGCTTGAGCTGGCGCTTGACGGGGGCCAGTACGTCAGTTAGCAGTGAAGTGGCCATACATGTTGCAGTAAGCGCAGAAACGACAGGCGAGACCCACCGGGTGATGATAAGAACAAGTCGGGCAAGCCGGGTGGGGGCCTGTGTATGCACGCTTTGCAGGCGGTGCATAAGTAACTGGTGCTGGACGGTGGTGAGATTGCTGCTGAGCCGGTACGGCTTGAAGGGGAGCAGCAGTGGTAGTGGCAGCACAGTTCTTGTTGCTGGAGTTGCTGTTGTTGTTGTTCTTCTTGCGGCGTGAGGACTTTGACGGTTGAGCGGTGGCGGTTTCGGCAGTAGGTGCGGCGGTGACTTGGTGCAGGCTCTTTGAAGTTTGATCCCAAACACCAGCTTTTAACTGCTTGTCGTTGATTTTAGCGGCAAGCAAGTAAGTTTCTTCAATCGTTGTTGTCTTTACGGCATGCACAAAATCTGCAACACAGTCGGGTAGAGCTCGGATGTACTTCTTGATCGCCATGTCGGGCGTCTTCACTTGGTCGGGGCAGATGATGCTGAGCTGCTTAAAGCTAGCAGTCAGGGCAACGTTGTCTCCTTCCTTCTACTTAATGTTCCAGAATTCGTCCTCCAGCTTTTGGCGTTCATGGGGAGGACAGAACTCGTCCATCATGATGGCCTTTAACTCTTCCCATGTTAGCTCGTAAGCTGCATCGTTTCCGCGTTTGTTTCTCTCGGCCGTCCACCAGTCTAATGTGCGAGACTGGAAGACGCCGGTAGCGTTTAGAGTGCAGAGATTTTCTGGACATCCACTCTAGCGCAGAGTTACTTCGATGGAATCGAACCATTGAAACATAGCCGTCGGGCCATCTTCTCCAGTGAATTCCTTCGGACCGCATGCCTTGAACTGCTTGAAGCTAAAAGCAGTTTTGGTAGCAACTTTAGGAGCTTCGGTTCTAGACTCCTCGGATGATTTGCTGATGTTCTCGTAAATCTCACTCACGATCTGAGGCACAACCTTGGCCACTTGTTTCGCGAGAATGGCAGCAAGGCGTTTGTCCCTCTGTTCTTGGCGAGAGAGTCGTGGGTGATGGTGTCCAGATGATGGTCCAGTTAACATTGTCTGCAACAGACATCGTCATAGGTCTCAGACACATCATAAACGAATCTCACGTCACACGTCTAATACTTACTAAAGCTCAGGAACACAGCGAAACATGTATCACATAAACATATAGGCACATAATCACAGATTCACATAAACACAGAAGCACATAAGCACATAAAGGACACGTAGGGCAGAATTAACCGAAGCACATAAACACGTAATCACAAGATGCATATAGAGACATGTAGGGCATTCTGACTGCATCTATTATCTAAGGTCTACGCACGTTTGAGAATAGCGATCGCGATAACATATCGAGTAGTATAGTATAAGCGTACAACATAGCATAAGGTCGTCCACCATTTAGTGATCTGTCAGCATTTTGAGATGGAAATGCAATGCGAGTCGTGCGTGTCGATCGAAGTGGAAGCAAAAATCGAATAAATCTCCAAAATTTAAACACATAAACAGGTAAACACACATACAAGCATATAAAATCGACGAATCATCAGAGTCAGCAGTTGCGGGCTCAGAATCGAAACACATAAAAATCGGGAAATAGATCGTCTGCGGATATTAGACATTGACTATCCAAAGTGATTCGACTATTCTCAAGGACTTGTTGTGCACATTTGACCTTCAGCACTGTGCTTTTGCCTCGATTCTTGGGCATTTGGCACGCATCCCATTAGTCATATCGTGACTTCAGGTCGTTGGAGTCCGTCGAGACTTTGGTGAGAGTTTTGTAAAAAGGGCGGAACAAGTCATCAAGGTTAGGGTTTCACCCTTGGCTTACTGTTTTGATAAAATAGGAGAGAATTATGCGTCGAAGTATGGATTTCACTCCTATTTCAACACAATTTCTCGTGTTTATAGATAAAAATGTGGGTTGGACAAGCAATTTAGTCAAGAGTTTTCGGTTTTCACACCTGATCTCGACTTAATCGCTCATTCATAATTTGAAATTCCGAGTGCAGTGATAGTGTAGCATAGGCGAGAATAGCGAGAAATGGTAGTAAGCTCATACATAATCCCCAATGGATATACACAAGTTGGTATGTTGGTTCCTAACTATAGACTAGGTCTCTAAGACATCAACCCGGACTAGGTCGAGTCTTGCCTAATTCCCTATAGTTATGGCTCTGATACCAATCTGTCACACCCCAACCGATGGCGGAAACATCGGGGCATGGCACTGAGCGAAACAGATTATCCAGAAGTTTCCATAACAATTATCATTACCAATTAATTTAAAAGTAACATGTCCCATACCATGTCTTAAAGGGCAAACAAATTATTACAGATAATTCTAGTCAAGTAGTTTTGTTCCGACAACTCAGATTTATACAAAGATAGTTTATTTATTGGTTTCTAGGACTCCGTCCCTAGCCTCAATTTCATCACCAGCACACAAAGCATGTAAACATCCTAAGCACCTGTCACATACGTTAAAGTAAAAGTCAATACACATAGTGTAAAGGTGAGCATACATGTTTGATAATAGCATATAGAGTTCGAAAGCGTTACGCGTAACCAGCACGTACACAGAGTGAAATGAGGCATGTTAGTTATCGACATGAACCTATCGATACCAATGACTGCGGGTTGACTACCCAAGGCAGTTCGTGATACATTCTCACCACTGTGAGCCATGTAGGTAATTGTCCTTAACAACCCCCGAGTGAACGGGTGCTGAGTCCAAACTAATAGTACTACCGTTGCTAAGGCAGTAGACAGCATTCCATGTGTAAACATAACAAACAAGCATTCATTAAGTCACGTATAACATGCGGTAAAGGTTAGCGTTTAAAGTATTGCGTAGTGTGTTCGATGTGATTTAGTATAAGTAATGTATGTAACACCCAAAAGTGCATAAAGCAAAAAGGGATCGAGTATACTCACAGAGGTTGATGGATTGAAGGGAGCGCTAGATAGTAGGGTTAGCCTGAATAGATTGATAGTATATTGATAAGTGACGCGTAAAACGGTACAAAGTACAAGTGGTTCGGACAGCAGTCTGTTCGGATGGTAGTTCGATCGGACAGCCAGTCGTGCAAGTGGTTGTCCGTTCGGACGGTCGTCCGGTCAGATGACTGTTCGAGTGGATTGTTTCTTCCTTTGGGAAGGATGTGTTTGTGTATGATGGCTTGACTTTTGAAGTTTTCGTTGTAGCATTTTGAAAACATTGAAGTACCTCTACCTTTCAGGTCGGTCGATCGGACGGTCGTTCGATCGGACGGCAACCCGTTCGGTTGGGCACTTCAGTGAGAACAAGTTCATAGCAGGGTGTCACTCGATTGGATGATTGTTCGATCGGGTGGCATCCTTTGTGCATTGAACATGTTGAAAATTGTTTAAGTGTTGAAGTTTAAACGTTTCATGATTCGATTGGCAGGTCGATCGGACAGGAAGTCGTTCAACATTCAGACTTCAAATGTTGGCAAAAATGGTTAAGTGTGGGTCCAAGGTGCAAGTCGTACGGGTGGCCAGTCGTGCGGTTTGGCTGTCCGTTCGGACAGCAGTCCGTTCGGACGACACTCCGTCCTGGTTGACCTGTTTGTCTTACACTTGGTTGTTTTGATAGTTTGTCTTTTTATCGAGATGTGTTGATATCGTACTAACCAACAGAACTCCATCCTAAGATCTAGTGACCCGATCGAACAGGAACCACCCAAGTTCGGTCAGTCCACCGGTTCAGGACGATTGTTCTTGGTTAACCCGGAATCGATAATCTCGTGGATAGGATATGGATCTTGAACCAACACAACCACAATAATGAGTAGTAAGACGGCACAAGTTCCGATTCTATCGGTTTTGAGTGCATTGAGTGTAAAAGAGTTGAAAGAAAGTTGGAAAACCATCTTTCACTTCTTTTCATTGTGAATATGTTTAGAGCTATGGAAGATCTTTGTTAGTTTATGTGGAAATCGGTTAGATCTAAGTTGTTCTTGGTGGATTGAGGCCAAAACATGAAGTTCTTCAAGAACACATGATGACGTCATCCTAGAACACCTTAAATCTCGACGATTTCACGGTTAAAAGTTAAGATTTAAAAGATAGAAAGGTGTAGGAGTGCGTGTAGATTAAGGAAGTACAAGATTTAGGATGAGATCTTACCGGAATCGTGAGAAATCTGAAGAAAAGTGAGGAAAATGAGCTGGTCGGACGTCACTTGCCAAAAGTAGAAAGTTTGAAAGTGACAATGTGTATTTATAGGGTTACCCAAAATGGAAAGGGGTGGAGAGGGGCTGGTCGCTCGGTTAGGCAGTCCGATCGGACGGCTGTCCGATCAGTCGGCTGGTCGAATGGCTGGTCGCCTGGTCGACCAGTCACCTCGTTCTAGTGATCGGCGCGACGAGTTTTGATGTTTCGATTTCGATTGCGAGCGTTTCGATGCGATAGAGTTTCCTAGTCAAATTACTTTTAATCCCAACTACTCATATCTCGCACTATCTCTTTTCCACCAATTATCATACCATTTCGATTGCGATTTAGTTCGATTGTGTTTCGATTGATTACCACGACATAACATAAATAAACATGCACAAGTAACACATAAGTCACACATACACGTATATTAGTAACCAAAATGCGTATTTTGAGTTGCGAGTGCGATTGCGATAGCGATAAAGCGATTAAACATGCGATAAATAACGATTACCATGCGATTATTAATAGATACTCCACATAATACAACTAAAGCAAAAACAAAATAGACTAATTACAAGTCAAAGAAGTCAAAACAGGAATTGAGCAAGGAGAGACAGATCGCAATTAGCAATCTTTTCTTCTTTTGACTTCAATCTTGACTTTGACTTTGACTTTGACTTTCGAAACACGGGGTGTTACACCAGTTACTAATTGATAATATATAAATAACTATCTTATTTATAATATTAAAACCTAAAAAGGCAAAGAAAATAAAAAAAAGAAGTAAACACCACCCCAAATCTTCCTCTACACTCAAGTGCCCAACCACCAGTCACACTTTTTTAACGGCTAATGTTACTCTGTTTCTACTCACCCTTAAATTACATCAAATACTCCTTGCTTGGGACTGAACCCAAGACCTCCCATCCAAGAGGCTAGCACCTCTACCACCTGAGCTAGTCCCACAATGGTAACTGAACAATCCCAATTTTTAGCTAGACACCCCACCCCTTATACACATTGTATAGGTACGATGTACGAGGCTGTGTACTTGATGTGACTGACACCCAGAGAACTTTCTGCAAAAAGTAAACCTATACGACGCGTGTAGGGCTATACGCGTCATATAGGGCTATATGCGTCGTATAAGGCTATAAATTTGTTATAAAGCCATGCATACGGGGGCCATTTAATTCAAACGAACATTCACAAACAAATTAATCCAATCAAACCGTTTGTATCACAATGTCGTCTTGGAACATTAGTTATGTTTTGGTAAATATTCGAACGAGTCATATGTCTTCGAAAGCGTTTTTGGACCCCGACGTTGAACGAGTTGAGGTGGTTATGTCCATGGTTCTTTGTAATGACAGGAAAGTGCTGCAAGTAAAAAATCTATATAAGATGTGATGATGTTTTGGTCTCAATTGTGTATGTCTCTCACTCCGAAAATATACGAATATAACTTGGAGCGACACTATGTGCGACTGTGTGAAAACAACCGATCAAGTACATATTATATATATTTACATCCATACATACATTAACGATCAGCATATTCTATTTTCAGGAGTTATGATGTAACGCCCCAAAATTTTGAATTATTAAATTTGCTAGTATGTTACCATGTTTAATAGAATGAAATATAATAACTAGGTTAGTAAACCTAGTTAAATGCCTAACAAGACAACTAAAGGAATGCATTGGGTGAAAATTAAGATCAAGTAACAAACTAGAAGGGGTAAGGTTGCCAAAAAGGGGGAAACTTGTATTTAATTAAAATAAAAACCCCCCTGACACACTAGGTGTGTGTGTCGACTTCATGATCAGGAGAAGAAGAAAAAGGGGTACAACCCCTAGTTCAAAAGAAGCTTCAATTAAAGGGAAATTTGGAGCTTAAACCTATGATTGAACTTGAATTAATGATCACCTACACAAGGGGATCATGAGGTATGTTTTAAAACTTAGATTGGTAACCTTGTATGAAATGGGTTATGTTTAATCCGTGAATTTTGGTTGAAATTAGAATGAATACTTGTTGATGCTATCATGTTGAAGTTCAATCATGGTTAAATTTTAGTGAATTAGATGATTTAGAATGAAACCCATTGCATGATTGTTAAGATGATGATCATGATGAACTTATAGATGTTATATTGTAATGTTGTGATGTATAAGGTGTTATGTGATAGATAAACTTAGTGTGGAATTGATGATTATGAGATCTTGTTTGAATATGATGGATTATGAGATGAAATTGGGAAGAATATGCTAAAAACACTTGTACATTATGCTTAGAAAATGGTATGCACACCAAGTGTTTGATGAAATGCTTAGGTGAAAATAATAAGTGAAATTATATGCTAACGATGGATAAAAATATTTAGAATGTGATAACGATGTTGTAAATAAGAGAAATTTCACAAGGAATGTGTTTTAGATGGATTACAAGTGGAGAATTAGTTTGATAAGATGATATGTTAAGAAACGTACATTAGAAGGTTGTACTATATGCTTTGAGGGCGTGATGCACGTCATAAGTGGGATTAAGTGTTTGACCATAGCTAGTAAACGATCATGTACTAAATATGAAGCGTGTGAGCTAACTAGTAAGTAAAGATGGTAAAGTCATGAAATTGGACTAACTTTGAATCCGTAGGATCATGAAGAATTAGCATGTGTAGTTTCAATGTGGTTTTTGTTCTATGTAGAAATTTGTGAGAATTATTGTATCATATGGTCTCTAACATGTTTATGATGCTTAGCATAAATTATGAACATGAATTGATGATTTAAAGTCGAGTTTGAGTTCCTAATTCCAAAGATTTACAAAGCTGATTGGAAGAAATTATTGTTGCGCACCTGTTTTGAAGAATTCATATAAAATCAACCGTAGCTCGGTTTAAGGAATATGATATATGGTTGGAAAGCTATCAGAGCATATTACATTTTTCATGTGAACATATTGAGCTAATTCAGATCGTATAAAGGCGAAAATGGGTCGAGAACAGCTGCTGTACAGAAAGTGCAGCAGTGAAAAGAATGTGTATGATGAACTTAACATGAATGATTGTCCATATATCCGTTGCCTAAACACTATATGTTGTTTTGGATGAGTGATTAGGATTGTTAAGGTGTGTTTAAAGTGTCTATATGCATGAAAATGGATTGTGCAAGTATTTTCTTAAATGGGTCGAACGGGTTGCCTATATAGTCAATAATCTAGTAGAAAAGTAAGTGGATTATTATCAATCTATTTGAATAGCATGTATAACCACAAGGTATAGTCTAATGATTAAAGGAATGAACTTGTTTCCATCAATGTGTAGCAAGGCTTGGAAGACAACATGGCAAACAAGTGGAAATGGTGATAACTTTTTTACGGGCAAAGGTAAGTGATTTCGATTCACTTCTTAGTATGTATAAAGAATATTGATATTTATAAAGGTGGGGAAATCATGTAAGGTTGTGTAATGAATGAGAGTACTAAGATAAGTATTGATTTAGTGAGACGAAGGTAGTTATCTAAGACGAAGGTAAATTGGTGGGATTAAACAGGTCGAATAAATACGTATAAGTAATGTAACAATAATGAAATTCGTAAAGATTAAGGACCTGGGATAAAGATTTTTAGTCAATAATGTAATGTTATGTTTTACGGACAAATAGAAACAAGTTTCGAGTGAATTGGATGCGAAATGGTTGAGTTATGAAAGTTTTGGCATTAAAAATGAAGGCTGAATTGGGCACCACCGTAGCTTACGGTGCCCATCGTAGGCTACGGTAGGTGCTGAAGATCATACAACCACCGTAGGGCAGTCCCTTCTCACCATAGCCACATTTAAGGCCATCGTAGGCTATGGCAGCCACCGTAGCCTAAGGTGGAGGTTGTCGCGCCCCGTGACAATATTGTTCTAGTCACTCGCGGCCCGCGAGAGACCCTGTTGCTGGCAATTTTGTTTAATTTTATTTGTTTGATCATGGAACTCGTTTAGAATGGTTTTCAAGGCCTCATAGCAATTGTTTTAAATGATTTTGAATGTAAGTGAATGATATGGGTCTTTGAGTAGCATAAGTGTGGATGAATTATTATTATTCACGTATGACCAAGGTAAAACAATTGAATGTGAATAAGTGCATAAATCGTATATACATGTATGATGATATTTAGTAGTAAAGTATGAAGGTTAGGTTTTGTTGCTAACGAGAGATGTAGGAATGGGACGTGTATATCATTTGGTGGATACATAGAAGAGTTCCCGCTCGATGTGCTTTAATGATAATAGATCAATGTTATGTTTTTATGCGAGATTGTAAATCTTCAATACGTTGGAGGGTATGTGTTGCTAATTGTTTGTTATTGAGAATGAAATTAAGAAATGCAGGTACGTAAGTGTTGGTCTCTCATGGATTTGAGGCTCGGTGTAAGGAATGAATCCAAGGAATATCATTTGGAAACTTTATACAACAATAGATGGCTATGTGGTTATTGGTTATTATGTGTTCATTTAAAATTTCATGATGTCACCATTTACTAACATGTTGGTTATTTATGGTGACCGTAGATAATCGGATCTTCATGATGAACGAAGCAACGGAGATCGAGTCAAGACCAAGGATTGTACGGGGATGTGATCACATGCTTGAAATCATTTGTAATATAATTTTTCTTGATTATGAATGAATATTGTAAAAGATTTAGATTAAGTCGATTCGAATGGATTATTAATCAGCTGTATGTCTTACAAGGAAAGAAATTTTGTCTCATATTTTCCGCTGCGACGAATTCGGTTAACAAGTGTTTGGGTGTTTCAAGTTGGTATCAGAGCCCTGGTTTGAGAGAAATCAAGTATGAGGAGGTAAATACTTGAACTCAAACCCGTGTTCTCTTGTGACAAAGAACCCGTACAATCCAAGACTCAATCAGGATCTAAAGGTAAGCATAACTGTTTGGAGAGGATGATCCGCGAATGCGGTCTAGGACCGACACAAAGGCATGTAATAAGACATATTGACCCCAGGTACGTAAATTCAATATGTGGGTACTTGTGATGGTAAAACCTATCAAAGGAAGGAAAATTTTAAATGAAAGATAATGATGGTATAGTAATGAAATTTTGAAAATGTTATACGTGCCGAAACCTTTCGGACATAAGGTGATGATTACATGAAGGCACGAAACTAGTATGTGGATTGCTACCTGGCCAGTACGCAAGAAACATATGACGTTCGTGAGACCGTGATAATTGTTGCAGGTATGTTCGGAAGAATTGGGTACTAGGTGGACGTGTGGGTGAAAGGAGTAGTAAGACTCTCAAGAAATTGAAAGTACTAAATACGGAAGAAACGTATGAAAAATATGTTTGAATCCGCGAGACGGATTCAAAACATAGAAGCAATGAAAGATACGAATGATATGTTTGAATCCGCGGGACGGATTCAAAACATAGAAGAAATGAAAGATATGAATAATATGTTTGAATCTGCGAGACGGATTCAAAACATAGAAAGGAATGAAAAGTAGAATTAAAAGTTTGAATCCGTAAGTAAGTACGGATCAAACAAGTAAGAATGAATGATAAGAATGAAAATTCTGAATTCGTAAGTAGGTACAGACCAGGCAAGTAAATATTCTTTAAAGCGAATATTATCCAAGTTATGTTTTAAACTTTTACACACACATATATATATATATATATATATATATATATATATATATATATATATATATGCAAATACGTTGTATGTGAGAATGGTTGAAAGGACAAATGAGTCATACGAGTCAAATGGTGATCGACATTTGAACCCGATATTTAATATTTTGATTTGTCAAGTTTTATACTTATAGGTGAGCATAATATATGGGCATGCAATGTTACAAATTGGAAAGAAATAACCATCGCAAGGTATGGATAACGAGTCAATGAATTTGACTCGCGTCAGGTATGTATAAAAAAGGTTATACTCTTAATAGGAGCTTATGGCTCGACTAGGGAGGGATGTGTCAGAATAGGATAACTGATACACATATGTAAGAATGTATTTACAAATTAGACTTCTGAAAGGTCAAACGATGTAAAATGATAACTAATAAGGCAAGTAATAGAAAAATAGAAAGAAAATTTTGGTCCCCTAAATAAGTAAGTATTACCGTTGAAAACGGTTGTTGTAGCAATATTTTAGTTGAAAAAAAAAAGAAATTTTGAAATAAGTTACGTGTTAGACATATTATTAAATGACTCTTGAGAGTCAGAATGAATGATGGGCTACGACCCGGACAATATCTTAAGAGTGGATGGGAAGGGTAGGTTTTGACAAGAATACTAAAATAATGTAATGAAGTCTTTACAAGTATGCATGAATGGAAAAGAAGTACGAACGTGTAATTCGATACGTCTACGATAAGTAAGAAGTGCCAGTTTGACCTTGAAAAGTCAAACTGCAAAAGTTGACGAAATAACCAATAAAATGAAAAGACTGTATGTAAGAAATGGAATGTGTGATATGTTTTAGGCATGTACGTAAGAAATTTGTGAAAGAGTCTTAGGCAAACAAACACAATGTAGAATGCAATTATGAAAGGTTATGTGCTAACTGTTAATTTTACAGATAAGAATGATGGAATTCTTAGTGTGATGATAGTAATAAAGCTGATGGAAGGATGCTCATGAGTGGGAGCATATTACACGAGTGAATGAGACCAATTCTGGTATGGAAGGTACCTATAAAGAAGCGGGTCGATCCGGCTGACGGATCACTAATCTATGCAAAGAAGGCGAGGTTAGTAAAAAGTTTAATTCTTGATTTATAAGTAAGAATCTGTAAATTTATTTGTACGTGTGAAAAAAATGAATGGTAGGATAATAATGGTATGATATGAAATAATCGACTTGTAATGGTCAGCATAAAAAAGGTATTTATGTCATTAAGAGGAAGATCTAAAGGCCTAGAATGAAAATTTGGACAAATTGATTAAACGCTCGTATGATGCTCTTGCACGACAAACCGGAGTAATATAATAAGTAGTGCATGCAAGGAGCTAATAATAAGTGACGTGAATGATTTAAATCTGAGGCTAGACCTAAAGTTGTAAATAGTTCAGGTAACGGTAGAAGATGTAGATTGATGTTTAATCCTAGCGAAGACTATGGACAAGTGAGTATGAAAATGGTAGTTATGTTAGTGTATTAATATTTGAATATTCACGGTAATATGTACTATTATATGCTCACCTCTTCACGGTAAGTAATGGAATGTTCAGTTTCGTTCAAGATTGTCGAAAATGAACTAATAACTACCTAGAGGTAATGGCAACCCCAAACAAATGCTGGTAATACGTGTATATACACACGGTTTAAAATTACCATGTGCCAATGAAAGTACTTGGACAGAATGCTAATAATAGAATACTGAAGTAAGCTCATGATAAGCACTCATGTGACTAACACTAGAATGAAATATCAAGTATGTGATATGTGTGAAAGGGAAGTAGAATGACCCACAACGAATGGTAAGCATATGAAAGTCCAACAATTAATTAAGAAGGCAAGGAACAAGATATATGCTTATGATGGTAAGTGAATGTTACCTCTTAAACAAGTCACAAGTGTTTGCGAGATATAGTAAACATCTTGAATGAATTAATTCAAGAGTGAGAATATAATTGGTCTATTAGGAATGAGAAAGGTTTCGGGGACGAAACCTTCATTAAGAGAGGTAGACTTGTAACGCCCCAAAAATTTGAATTATTAAATTTGCTAGTATGTTACCATGTTTAATAGAATGAAATATAATAACTAGGTTAGTAAACCTAGTTAAATGCCTAACAAGACAACTAAAGGAATGCATTGGTTGACAATTAAGATCAAGTAACAAACTAGAAGGGGTAAGGTTGCCAAAAAGGGGGAAACTTGTATTTAATTAAAATTAAAACCCCACACACACACTAGGTGTGTGTGTGTCGACTTCATGATCAGGAGAAGAAGAAAAAGGGGTTCAAACCCTAGTTTAAAAGAAGCTTCAATTGAAGGGAAATTTGGAGCTTAAACCTATGATTGAACTTGAATTAATGATCACCTACACAAGGGGATCATGAGGTATGTTTTAAAACTTAGATTGGTAACCTTGTATGAAATGGGTTATGTTTAATCCATGAATTTTGGTTGAAATTAGAATGAATACTTGTTGATGTTATCATGTTGAAGTTCATTCATGGTTAAATTTTAGTGAATTAGATGATTTAGAATGAAACCCATTGCATGATTGTGAAGATGATGATCATGATGAACTTATAGATGTTATATTGTAATGTTGTGATGTATAAGGTGTTATGTGATAGATAAACTTAGTGTGGAATTGATGATTATGAGATCTTGTTTGAATATGATGGATTATGAGATGAAATTGGGAAGAATATGCTAAAAACACTTGTACATTATGCTTAGAAAATGGTATGCACACCAAGTGTTTTATGAAATGCTTAGGTGAAAATAATAAGTGAAATTGTATGCTAACGATGGATAAAAATATTTAGAATGTGATAACGATGTTGTAAATAAGAGAAATTTCATAAGGAATGTGTTTTTAGATGGATTACAAGTGGAGAATTAGTTTGATAAGATGATATGTTAAGAAACGTACATTAGAAGGTTGTACTATATGCTTTGAGGGCGTGATGCACGTCATAAGTGGGATTAAGTGTTTAACCATAGCTAGTAAACGATCATGTACTAAATATGAAGCGTGTGAGCTCACTAGTAAGTAAAGATGGTAAAGTCATGAAATTGGACTAACTTTGAATCCGTAGGATCATGAAGAATTAGCATGTGTAGTTTCAATGTGGTTTTTGTTCTATGTAGAAATTTGTGAGAATTATTGTATCATATGGTCTCTAACATGTTTATGATGCTTAGCATAAATTATGAACATGAATTGATGATTTAAAGTCGAGTTTGAGTTCGTAATTCCAAAGATTTACAAAGCTGATTGGAAGAAATTATTGTTGCGCACCTGTTTTGAAAAATTCATATAAAATCAACCATAGCTCGGTTTAAGGCATATGATATATGGTTGGAAAGCTATCAGAGCATATTACATTTTTCATGTGAACATATTGAGCTAATTCAGATCGTATAAAGGCGAAAATGGGTCGAGAACAGCTGCTGTACAGAAAGTGCAGCAGTGAAAAGAATGTGTATGATGAACTTAACATGAATGATTGTCCATATATCCGTTGCCTAAACACTATATGTTGTTTTGGATGAGTGATTAGGATTGTTAAGGTGTGTTTAAAGTGTCTATATGCATGAAAATGGATTGTGCAAGTATTTTCTTAAATGGGTCGAACGGGTTGCCTATATAGTCAATAATCTAGTAGAAAAGTAAGTGGATTATTATCAATCTATTTGAATAGCATGTATAACCACAAGGTATAGTCTAATGATTAAAGGAATGAACTTGTTTCCATCAAGGTGTAGCAAGGCTTGGAAGACAACATGGCAAACAAGTGGAAATGGTGATAACTTTCTTACGGGCAAAGGTAAGTGATTTCGATTCACTTCTTAGTATGTATAAAGAATATTGATATTTATAAAGGTGGGGAAATCATGTAAGGTTGTGTAATGAATGAGAGTACTAAGATAAGTATTGATTTAGTGAGACGAAGGTAGTTATCTAAGACGAAGGTAAATTGGTGGGATTAAACGGGTCGAATAAATACGTATAAGTAATGTAACAATAATGAAATTCGTAAAGATTAAGGACCCGGGATAAAGATTTTTAGTCAATAATGTAAGGTTATGTTTTACGGACAAATAGAAACAAGTTTCGAGTGAATTGGATGCGAAATGGTTGAGTTATGAAAGTTTTGGCATTAAAAATGAAGGCTGAATTGGGCACCACGTTAGCTTACGGTGCCCATCGTAGGCTACGGTAGGTGCTGAAGATCATACATCCACCGTAGGGCAGTCCCTTCTCACCATAGCCACATTTAAGGCCATCGTAGGCTATGGCAGCCACCGTAGCCTACGGTGGAGGTTGTCGCGCCCCATGACAATATTGTTCTAGTCACTCGCGGCCCGCGAGAGACCCTGTTGCTGGCAATTTTGTTTAATTTTATTTGTTTGATCATGGAACTCGTTTAGAATGGTTTTCAAGGCCTCATAGCAATTGTTTTAATTGATTTTGAATGTTAGTGAATGATATGGGTCTTTGAGTAGCATAAGTGTGGATGAATTATTATTATTTACATATGACCAAGGTAAAACAATTGAATGTGAATAAGTGCATCGTATATACATGTATGATGATATTTAGTAGTAAAGTATGAAGGTTAGGTTTTGTTGCTAACGAGAGATGTAGGAATGGGACGTGTATATCATTTGGTGGATACATGGAAGAGTTCCCGCTCGATGTGCTTTAATGATAATAGATCAATGTTATGTTTTTATGCGAGATTGTAAATCTTCTATACGTTGGAGGGTATGTGTTGCTAATTGTTTGTTATTGAGAATGAAATTAAGAAATGCAGGTACGTAAGTGTTGGTCTCTCATGGATTTGAGGCTCGGTGTAAGGAATGAATCCAAGGAATATCATTTGGAAACTTTATACAACAATAGATGGCTATGTGGTTATTGGTTATTATGTGTTCATTTAAAATTTCATGATGTCACCATTTACTAACATGTTGGTTATTTATGGTGACCGTAGATAATCGGATCGTCATGATGAACGAAGCAACGGAGATCGAGACAAGACCAAGGATTGTACGGGGATGTGATCACATGCTTGAAATCATTTGTAATATAATTTTTCTTGATTATGAATGAATATTGTAAAAGATTTAGATTAAGTCGATTCGAATGGATTATTAATCAGCTGTATGTCTTACAAGGAAAGAAATTTTGTCTCATATTTTCCGCTGCGACGAATTCGGTTAACAAGTGTTTGGGTGTTTCATATGGACTATTTGTATCATGTCTGGCTGAAAGATTATAAAGAAAAGTTAGTTCCGGCATTGACTAACACAAACCGTAACTTTGGTTAACATACAGCCAACAGAGTTGAGAGCAAGTGTGCTAAATTGAAGCGATACCTTAAGGGGCCTAACAGCTCGCTCGATAGTCTTGTGTGGCTTGTAGATAAAACTGTAGAGACACAACGCGTAGCAATAAACCTTAGGGTTCAAACCAGCTGGTCCAAGCTAATGTGGGACCACAAAATACCACTGTTTGATTACCTACGCGGTAATGTTTCCAATAAAGCTCTAGATTTGTTGCTCGTCAAGTTAAAAAAGTTAAATGTGTTGCGGTCAGCAAAAGGAACTCGTGGCCACCAACTTTTTACGAGTGTGGGTTGTCATGTGCTTGTTAGTTGGAGTGGTATGAAAATACAGGTAATACATAATGGCTTCTACCATTTATTATACTTCATATGATTAACCCCCTTTTAACTATGAATTTTTAATACAGAAAGCAAAATTCCATTTGTCGCGATAGATGTCTTTTGGAGAAGACTTGATTTATTACTAGAGGAAATTGATAAAGACGATAGTAATCTTGTGAAGGAAATGGATAAAGTCAAACAACAACTGAAGTCCCAGCCACTGACAGTGAAAAATATTTTGTTGTAGATAATGGCGATGATGAATCCAAGTAGGACTGACAAAAAACCGCTTAAGGTACAATAAGATACTCGCGGGCGCCCAACTGGGAAAGCAAAACAACAAAGGAAAGATGAGGTTGCAAGACATAGCTCGTTTACCTAGTCCCAATCACAAAGGAACGGGGACTATTCTTTAATAGACTCCTAACAAAGTGGGCATGATGTGGCGAGACATAGTTCGTATATATCATCACAGGACACTCAAAAGCAGCCGTGCAGCACAATCGTTCAAAGAAATATAAAGCTAAAATGACAATCCCTAATAAATATTTTCCAATGTTGGTGGGGAACAGGTACGTAAACATACATAAATACACTCTCATAAAGATTTTCCACTATTTGATGGTTATTGGGTGGTAATTAATGAACCCTGTACGATGCGTATAACCCTATACGTGTCATATAAGGCACCAGAATGTCCAAATAAATGTGGAGGGTGTCCAAATAACCAGACCCTTATATTTTCCAGAAAGTAATAATATAAAGGGATATTGGATTTAAATAACCCTAACTTTCACCAATTGGTGATAATACTCCCATCTTTCGATTTGTACACCAGTACTCCCATCTTTCGATTTGTACATCAGTACTCCCAACTTTCAACTTATATTTTCCGTTGGGATCCGCCGCGAACAATAACTATCACGGCGGAAGTTTGACTTGGAGTCAACGGTTGAAAGTCGCGGTAGATGTAGCGAAAGCGCTAGCGTATCTACATCATGATTGCCGGTCGGGAGTGCTTCATCTCGATGTTAAACCGGAGAATATCCTCCTCCTTGACGGAAGCTATAACGCGATTGTCTCTAATTTTGGAATCTCGAAGCTCATGAGGCGTGAAGATAGCCGGATCATCACTGGTAATAATAGAGCTAATGTAGTTAAATAAATATTTTTGTTATTAATTTAAAACAGTAACGTAATTAAATAATAAATATCTATTTAGTTATGCTAGTTCTATCAGGCAGGTCACCATAGAACAAATGTAATTAAATAAATATTTATGTTATCATTTTAATAGAAATAGCGTAAGTAAATAAATATTTATTTAACTATGCTAGTTATATATATAATTGGATAATTGCATAGCTACACTTAAAATGGTAAATTTGTAATTTTAGGTTTAAAATATCTTGGTATCGGTATAAATGCCTTGAGTACTTCGGACTTTTTATGGGCAGACATCCGTCCGGCCTAGACGAAAGTCCGGACTTGGTTATGTAGCTACAGATATGATTTACATGTTTTCCATTATGTTTAAACAGCACTGATCAACGGGTTTATCTTCTTTTATTTGATTTTGGGATGATTCCTCAAGTAACTTTGAGGGAGACTTGCCAATGACATCTAGCTCAAGTGGTAGGAGGACTTGAGTTCTTCTTTTAAGACTCAAGTTCACTTCCCATTTGGTGCAAAAAAAAGAGTGAGACAATTGGTGGATAGTGATAGGAGACCCAGGGAAACCTGGGTTCGATCCTTGAGCCAAACGGGTTTTACTGGTAATTTACCGTCGTGCCTACGAGCGGTTGGGTTATTGTGTTTTCCCCGGAATTGGTGGTGGACGACTCGGGTTACTCTCGTAGTACTCCGTTTGTCCAGTAGGCACCCTGAGAGTGTTCGGGATTGATTTGTTGGCCGTTAAAAAAATGTTGAGGGAGAATTGTAATAGTTTATTATGAAATAAGAACTTACAAATAAATTATCGTGTTGTTATGGTGAAAAAGTCAAACTAACAAGTAATTAATAAATCAAATGAAGACCAATATAATGAAGAAAGAAAAAAGAACTTGAGAAATAGTCCAAAGGTTGAAAACAAAAAAGTTGTGGGTCTAGTCGTCTAGATGTATAAGCGTCTAAACTTACAAAAAAAGCTGTGGGTCTAGAAGTATATAAGACCACCCGTAGTGGGGCGGTATTTTTTAAAAAAAAATTGAAGAAAAACGCCCCAAAACGCCGTCCCCCCCCCCCCTTACACCCGGCGTTGTCCGGCGTTATTTTTGAAAAAAAATGTTGCTGGCGTTTTATTTAAAACGCTGAAATTGCATAGGGGGCCGAGAATGGACCGTTGCCAACGGTCAAATGTGTTTATTTTTTTTAATTCAAAAATTTACCCACTATATATATATCAACCCACTTTCTCCTATTTTTTATAAAAAAAACTCTTACTTTCTCTCCTACTTCTTTTATATTTTATACAATCATGCATCCATTCCGACCCCCTTTTGGTGTCCCCGCAAGACCCACGAACCCGAACACAACCCAACCGCAACACCCGTATAACCTTCAAGACATGGACCCGAGCTTTTTAACGTACGCGGCTTACTTGAGTGACGCCACTCCGTTCGTGCCTCCCACCTTCGGCTATGGTCAAGCCGGCGGGTCGCAACCGTCACAACAACAAGCCGAATCCGAACCCGATGTCGATGTCGTGCCGGAGACGCAACCCGAACCGGTGCAAGAGAAATCGAAACGCGGCAGAAGGTCGCATAAGAAGAAGGAAAAGGACGAACCTCGACGTACAAAAACTACCATTAAATGGACGAAGGACGAGGAATTCACGTTGACTCGGGCGTGGCTCGACATTTCGGAGGACCACGAAACTGATAACTTTTATATTTTTTTTTTACTTATTTTTTACTTATATTTTTACTTTTATTTTTAACATACAACTTATATTTTTACTTTTATTTTTTAAATTTGTAGCAAACTTTCAAACGGACCCCGTTTTTTTGGGATATGGTTCGTGCACTCTTTTTTAGCACGTGGGGTCAAGGCGAACATCGGGACAAAGATTCCATTTCTAGCAAATGGACCGACATCAACAACAAGTGTCATGCGTTCCAAGAAGTGTACCAACGTAACTTCGATAATCGCGGGAGCGGTGAAGCTGACGTCGGGGTTTTAACGAAGACTTTGGACGAGTTCGAGAGAACGAAATGTCCTTTCCCGTACTATAAGTGTTGGGATCTACTACGAAAAAGTCCAAAGTGGGCGCTAGTTAATCCAATAACGTCTAGTAGTAGACGTCGAGCTAAAAGGTCAAAAACATCATCCTCCGTTGACCCTGAAACACCGACATCGGATGCCCGCAATGTCGATCTAAATGAGGTGGTAGACGTTGACGAGGAACTTGAAGAAGAGTTGACCCGACCGCCCGGTAGAAGAAAGGATAAGCGAACCGGGAAAAAAACGGTCGAGTCGTCTTCCGATCTCGAGTTAAAGGAAGATTTCGAGGAGATAAACCGTCGTCTCCAAGACATTCACGACCTCGGCCACCAACGTTATGAGATTATGAAAGAACGAGTGGCCGAAACCAAAAAGTTTAACGAGATGCAAGAGGCGAGACAAATGGAAAAGGACATTGAGTTTTTGTCCAAACCTATCGACCACCTCCAAGGCGATGCGTTGATCCTTGCGCAAATGCGTCGCCAAAAAAATTCGAGAAAAATATGGACTCTAGATCATCTTCTTTTTTTTTAACTTTATTTTTTTTCGGTTTTTTTATTTTATGTTTTTTTCGGGTTTTTTTTTTATTTCAAGTAGTGTAATTTTTATTTTAAATTAATGAAGTATTTAAAGTTAAAAAAAATAATAATTGTGAAATGATTGCATGAGCGTTATTGGAATAATGCCCCACTACACCACTTTTGCAATAATGCCCCATGCTGACTGGGATGACACGTGTCGGATAATGCCCCATGATAGGGGCATTATTTTTCTTAACCACTACGGGTGGTCTAACCGGCTAAACTTGACTTTTAGGATATGTGTTTTGGCACTTACCCTAAAATTGAAAGAAAAAACGGACAAAGATGCATTGGTTCACTATCCAAGAAGGATGGACATGAGGACCCTATACCATATAACGATGGTCTTCGGGAAAAAAAAAAAAAAAAAAAGGCAACCACTTTTCATATAACGATAGAAGTAGTAGGCCAGTGGGGTTGTTAAACGAGCGACTTGACCCGAGCAGGCTCAAATTTAAATAATCTGATTTGGCTTGATTCAATATTGTCTCTATGTATTAATTTACAAGTGTCGGTGCAACAGTTAATTATCAAAGTTTCTTTCTTGACCACCGAACTTTTTACTTATTTGTACAATCGATTCATGCTAACGTTGAATACAAGTATACAACAAAATGTCAAAATCATTACTCTTTTTCTCTTTCTCACAACTCCCTTAGTTCTGATCAGCCGCTGGCGGCAGCGACGCCGAAGATCGTATCAGTCAACTTAGACAACCACCAGCGGGATTGTTGTGTCACCGTCACTGACTTACGGTTGATGCAGATGTCACACCCCGATATTTCTACGTATTACCGGTGGGCCCGGTAGGAAGTATCATGACGTAGTTGATATCATCATAGTCAATTAACACAAGTATAGCACAGCGGAAGTATTGGAATATAAAAATAATATTACAAACACAAATGTCTGAAAATATCAAAGTATTTATTATAGACGAGCCTGTAATATCAAATCCACAGGTGGATCTTTATAGAATGTATAAAATGAAGTTTAGATGACTTTAAGGCATCTTTAAGGATTTGCAAGATCCTTTATTTCGACACCGAGCAGCTCCCAGCCTATTATGTGTAGTACCTGCCACTTCGTCTTTGAAAAATACGTCAGTTTTCACTGGTAAATACAATTAACCGACTCATTTGAAAAGAGTTTATGAAAATTAATTTAAGTGCACAAGGCACAAATCATTTATAACTTGGGAAAATTTTTATATAAAATCTTGTATACAGTTTTACATGTTTGTCATACATATGGGCTCGGTATAGAAGCCGAAACATGATTAATCGACACACCACTTATAAAACCCACAGAGGAGTTATCCCCAACTTGTGGGTAATTTGCATATTAGCATCTGTCAGGTGTATGCCTAGACCCCGTGTTTAGGTCGTGGCCATTTTCAAATGAAATGAGCCGAGGATATCCAGGACACGGTCGTATTAACCCCCAATGTTCATGTTATCAAACAAGACAGATAAAACGGGTTATGTAAATTTATTAATCACAATCCGATTAAATGATTTCATACCCGACCAAGTGATATTATTATAATACCATATCCCAAGCCCGTATAAGGGAAAATAAGTTAAAAGTATTTACCTCAGCTAATACTTGATTCACAGCAAAATAACTCAGTCGTATCCAATCTATCTAAATGCAGGTAACTTTTACCGGTTGGCTCTAGTCTGGAGTGATGGTAATGTATAACCAATTCAGAATGCTAACGGTCTTATTTAAGTTGTAGACTTAGACCGGCTAGCTTAAAGTATCTAAAGCGGTACGACACGCTAGATTAAGCGATGACCGGAAAAGAATATGGTTTAGACCCGACAAGTTTGCATACTTGTATAATATGGGTAAACTAAACACATTCTGGAATTTGAGGATTTAATGATAAGGTTAAACCCGTTTCGGCTATTTTACGTAAACTAGTCACATAAGATCCGAATGCATAAATGCATAACGGGTAACCATATGAATTATATACAGGTCTCAATTGTTATTATGCTTAAAATATGTTAATACATCAGTAGGATGTTAACATATATGCCCAAAAAGTATTTAAAACCACTTTAAGTCCCGTAGGGGCATTTTGGTCATTTTAGTGATTATAAAAGAGATTTTATAACAAACTGAGGTTCTGGTCTTTGGTAGTCAGTAAAAATATTTATTTTATCACATTACATCAGTAAGATATTATACATATGTGAGGTTTAACATTTATGGCCAAACTATGCCCCGAAAGGGCATTTTGGTCATTTCACATAGGCTTTTAAGGACATTTTTGGAAGTCTGAGTTCATGACTTATACCTGCTGTAATAATATTAAAATTTGTTTAAAATTTCAGTAGGTAACAAGTCTTAGGTGTAAAATATGGTTTTAAACCATACTATGCACCTAATTAGCGTAAAACTCGCTAATTGACGATAATTAAGATGTTTTATGGAAATCTGAGATTTTGATCAGTTTTAATTGTCCAAAATGATTTATTTAATGTATAAAATCAGTAGGAAACAGTTTGGCATTCAAATCATTTGTTAATCTCATTTTATGCATAAAAAGGGTATTATCGTCATTTACCGAATATACAAGAACTTCATGATATGATCAGTTTATAATTTGACCAAAAATCCTAAAAAATCCTTAAAAATAATATCTTAATAGTAGGTAATGAGTTTTGGGTAAAAATCCAATTTTAAACATGTCTTATGCAAGATATCGCAAATTTAATTATTAAATAGCTTCTAATTACGATATCGAGCATAACTTCTGTTTGAGACCAAGAACTGATGTCAAATTTTCGGGACAAGCTTATATATCAGTAACAAAGGTTTTTGTCCTCTCACATTTCTAAAAATCTCATTTATATGTCAAAAGGGCAATTATGACATTTTTAAGCATATTAACAAACAAGAGCATATAATTCAAACTACTAAGGACCAAGCAATATAACTCTAGGGGGTTATACTACTATATAACATGGTCCTAATGGATGCTTAAAACATAGGAGAATTAACCTTAAACGGGTCAGAACTGAAAGTCAAAGCAAAAGTGAAGCTTTTGTGACTTTCGGTTATGAACCGACCTTAGACTGATAATTGTCGGGTTAGACATGTTTAAACATGTTCTAATACTAATTACCAAGTTATTAGAATGTTAAAATATAATTTATAACTTCTATTTTATTACTTTAAATCATTATTAAAGTTTTTGTCCAGTTAGACTTTTTGACTAACTAGTTTGATCCGACAATTAACTAGTCAAACGAAATAATTAGGAGGTGCCCTTTTAAGGATTAATCACCTACATTAACATGGTCCTATAACCACTTTTATTTCGGTCAGTGGCTGGACCATTTATGATTAAACCGAAAGTCAAAGTCTAATTACGATATATTTGACTTTTTGGTTTTTAAGCTAATAAAACGGACTAAGCAGGGACTAAGACACTTACATAAGGTCCTTGCTATCTTTTCTACACTTCTTAATCTTCTCCTAATGCTTGCTATTTCCAGAGATGTCCAAAACTCAAGCTTGGAGAGTGGAGAGTGAAGTATGTGTGAATGAGCATTTGAAATAATGGACCAAAGGCTCATTTTATAGGGAATTCCAAATGATTCTGATGATCCTAGGTGTTTAGAAATGTTATCAGGGCTGTACATGTGTCTTGGTGGTTTCTAAAAACCATTGACAAGTCCCTAGTATCGATTTAACTTGTTTGGCAACCAAGGAAGAGAACAAACCTGCAGCTGCCAACATCTGGCTGTCGAAATAGGGCCGTCGCGCAGCGGCACATGATCGCGCCACGCGACCACCTAGGTTACCAGCCAAACAAGTTTAATTTTTGGCAAGTTCAGTCCCTGCACCTTTTCAAGCCTTATATCTTTCATTTTAAACACCTTTGGCCCTTGTAGTTAGTTTGTAGATGATATAGGGAGTATAACCAAACTCCGTTAGGCCCGGTTTCGTTAAATATCACCATAAACACAAGTTTCATCACGTTGACACTTTTCACCCAAAGTCTTGTAAACTTGTATAACGATCTCGAAACCACATGAAATTTATACTACTTATTCTTGAGAGCATATTTTAATATTTCAAAGCCTCGGGTTCGTTAAAAGGTCACTCAGAGGTAAGAATTTACATGTTGTCATGTTTAACCCCCGTAGTTTATAATCTTTCGATTATTTTCATAAACGGCTTCTTATATCCAATTAATCACTCATTTAAGAATATATTCTTCGTGTGTGGTCATTCAGAGGCACAAGTTTGGCATGTTGACACTTTTAGTCCCTGTGGTTTCATATTTTCATCGTTTGGCAACTTTAGTCCTTCAAACTCAATCTTTCACATATTTAGAGTTTAGGACACGTGTCTTTACATAATTGGATACGTTTTTATGTGGTGTTACATCCTCACCCCCTTAAAAGAAATCTTGACCCCGAGATTTACTGGAATAAGTGAGGGTACTTCTGTCGCATAGTGGACTCAACTTCCCACGTACATTTAGGGCCTCTACTAGCATCCCATTTAACTTTAATTATAGGCACATGCTTCCTTCGGAGCTTTTTAACCTGTCGATCCTCGATCGATCTAGGTCTTTCAACTAACCTCAGGCTTTCATCAATCTGCACGTCTTTATAAGACATTACTAGCGATTTATCAGCTAGACATTTCTTTAAATTACAGATATGGAATACATCATGAATTCCACTAAGCTCCTCAGGAAAGTTTAGCTTATAAGCTACACTGCCAACATATTCGAAAATCTCGAATGGTCCAATATACCTCGGGCTTAACTTGCCCTTCTTACCAAAACGCATCACTCCTTTCCAGGGTGATACTTTTTAGTAAGACTTTGTCGCCTACCGTAAACTTCAGAGGTTTTCGCCTCTTATTAGCATAACTTTTCTGCCTATCCCTGGCAGTTTTCAGGCGATCATGAATTTGGACAATCTTGTCCGTCGTTTCAAGGACTATATCAGGTCCTGATAACTGAGTTTCTCCTACTTCTGCCCAACAAACAGGCGTTCTGCGTTTCCTTCCATACAATGCCTCAAAAGGCTCAGCTTGAATGCTAGTATGGTAGCTATCGTTATAGGAGAACTCGATCAACGGTAGGTGGTCATTCCAACTACCTTCCAAATCAATAACACATGCACGAAGCATGTCTTCCAAAGTTTGAATTGTACGCTCGCTTTGTCCATCTGTTTAAGGATGGTAAGCAGTACTAAAGTTCAAACGAGTGCCTAAAGATTGTTGGATACTTTTCCAAAAGTGAGAGGTGTATCTAGTATCTCTATCAGATATAATAGACACCGGCACTCCGTGGAGAGATACAATCTTATCCACGTACAACTGAGCTAGCTAGTCGGAGCTGTGAGTCTCCTTGATGGGTAAGAGGTGTGCTGACTTAGTCAGTCTATCAACTATGACCCATATGGTATCATTTCCATGCCTTGTTTTAGGTAACTTGGTTATAAAATCCATGGTTACCATCTCCCACTTCCATGTGGGAAGTTCTGACTGTTGTAACAGACCTGACGACTTTTGATGTTCCGCTTTAATCTGAGCACAAGTCCGACATTTGGCTACATGTGTGGCAATAGATTTCTTCAACCTATCCACCAATAATTAGCTCTCAAATCTTGATACATTTTGTCACCTCCAGGGTGAACTGAGTATTTGGAATTGTGAGCTTCCTGGAGGATTATATCTCGAAGTCCTCCATGAATAGGAACCCAGATTCTTCCATTCATCCTAAGGATTCCATCCTTGCCAGGTGCTAACTGTTCAGCAGTTAAACCTAACTTTTCGCTTGGAAAGTTAGCTTCTAAAACAACCCCCTTCTGAGCAGCTAACAGCCTTTCATTCAAGCTGTTCTTAAGTTCAATGCTCTTGGCATTAATCCTTATAGGTTTGACTCTTTCCTTTCAGCTTAGAGCATCAGCGACTACATTCGCTTTGCCAGGATGGTAGCGAATTTCGCAATCGTAATCATTTAGAGTCTCCATCCAACGGCGCTGTCTCATATTGAGATCCTTTTGGTTGAACAAGTGTTGAAGACTTTTGTGATCCGAATAGATCACACATTTGGTTCCATATAAATAATGTCTCCATAACTTAAGTGCAAAGACAATCGGCACCCAATTCCAAATCATGGGTGGTGTAACTCTTTTCTTGCACTTTTAGTTGTCGTGACGCATAGGCAATCACCTTGCCTCTTTGCATAAGTACACAACCCATACCGGTGTGTGAAACATCACAGTACCCGACAAACTCTTCTTATTCCTTCGGGCAATGTCAACACCGGAGCATTGATCAATTTCTGTTTAAGAATCTCAAGAGATTCTTGTTGTTTGGGACCCCAATCAAACTTTACATTCTTGCGGGTCAGAGAAGTCAATGGTGCAGTTATTCTTGATAAGTTCTCAATAAGTATGTTGTCTATAAAGATAATGACAAACTTATCTAAGTATGGCTTGCATACTGGATTCATGAGGTTCGCTGCAGGTGCATTAGTGAGCCCGAAAGGCATCACTAAGAACTCATAATGTCCATACCTTGTACCGAACGTTGTCTTAGGTACATCTTCAGTTTTAGTCTTGAGTTGATGATACCCAGATCTTAAATCGATCTACGAGAAGAAGCTTGCCCCTTGGAGTTGGTCGAATAAGTCGTCGATCCTGGGCAAAGGATAACGATTCTTGATCGTTACCTTGTTTAATTCACGATAATCAATGCATAAACGCATTGATCCATTCTTCTTTTTTACAAACAATATAGGAGCTCCCCAAGGTGAAGAGCTGGGTTGTATGAAACCCTTTTTCCAGTAAGTCATCCAATTGAGTTCTTAGCTCTTTCATTTCTGTAGGCGCTAACCGATATAGAGCTTCTGTAACAGATACGGCTCCTAATAGGATGTCAATCCTAATTCCACTTTGCCTCTCGGGGGGGGGGGGGGGTAAACAGGGTTGATCGTCACTTGTGCCATGTAAATGACACATCAGTTTTACGAGTGCATGGATGCCTTAAGTAGAGACGCCTACTTAGGCATTCCTATAATGGATATCTTCTTTGAATACCACTAGCTAACTTTAGTACAATATGACCATTGGAACATCTTAGTGGTTCCATGTATTAAACCTCCATACTGATCAGGCATAGAAGCAATCTATGGGACACACTAGGTTACACCAATCCTCATATGGCACTTTTATCAAACATAGTTGGCACTCGCAGTTGATAGAAATCAATGAGAAAATAATTAAAATAACATATATTGTCGTACTCTATTTGAAGAAAGAGTACTCTTAGATTTTTCAGAAGGATCATCGTCGAGAATAGAAGAGACGGTCTCTATGGTTTCATTGATAGGTTCTACCTTATTTTCCCTTATACGTTTGCTAAGCCTATGGTCTATGAAAGACTTATTATTTCCTGTATTAAAAACAGGACACTTAGCAGAAATTATCATTGATAAACGATAAGGAATGTATCTGATGATATTATTAATATGTACTGCCTCTGGCATTCATCAGGTAGTTCAGGCATTTCCCTTCTTAGCCTCTTCAGGCTTCTTGGTTTTACCTGGGCAATTAGTTTTGATGTGCCCTATTTCATTGCAACCATAGCAAGTTGCGTCCTTTATGTTTTGGCACTCCAAAGTTTTGTGCCCTTCCTTATTACAGATTCCACAAGGCTTGGCTTGTGAATCCAAAGTACATTTCCCTTTAGTCGCCCTCTTTGGGCAACGAGTCTTTATATGCCCTTTCTCGCCACAACCAAAGCATGTGGCGTTTATCAAGTCCTTGCACTCATGAGTCTTGTGATACATCTCCTTGCAGATGCCACATCCCCTGGTCTGCTTACGAAAACATTTTCCTAAGTGCTGTTTACCACAGGTTTTACATTTGGGTTTTGCCTTATTCGGCTTGGACTGGTTATAGTTCGCTTGTGATCCTTTAATACTCGGTCCACGGCTTTGTTTACGGCTGTATCTAACATAGCCTGTAACTCGGTGCCCGTTAAGTTCAGTCTTGCGTTATTATTCTGATCAACTAGATGATTGTGGGCTTCATATGAATCATCCATGGTGAAGCTTTGAAGGCTATAAACCGAGTAATAATAATTTTATTTTATTATATAGCGAATCGTCGAATTTGATGATTAAATAGCCATGGTATAAATAAACCATACAGGCCAATAAGATAGTATGAAATTTATTTGATTATCTTTTGCCTAGGTTTTAAATGAACCATTTTTGGCATTTAAACGGAATCTAATCCTTTATACTTATTAGACAGGGGACATGAGTCACAACTGTCAGTGTCGTACAGACATTTCATATTGCGCAAAGGCTTGTCTCAAAGGACTTTTAGATGGCATCAAGGCCTTGTCACTAGGACAGTTTTAATCATAATCAATGATCATTTGGATTGGAAAATTTCATAGTTCATTGCCTTTTGGCAAGAAGTTATGAAATAAAACTATCTTTGTCATGAATACATCTTTGCCCGTAGGCTTACATCTCAAATGGATGTTTTGATGTGTACATCATGTTCGACGTTATTAGCCATGATTCATATTGATCATTTAGGCCATGAAGGTGGCTTGGAAAGATCCAAGTACTTTTGGAAGCTAATGCGGTTTCTCAAGTCACACAGCCAGGAATGTTAACATGTTTTTAGATGCTAACAAGGATTAATTGTCTTAAGAGGGTTTTACCATCATAGCCATGTTCATAGACATATAGGCTAGGTTACACCATTAAGAGGATCTTTTGAAAATTTTCAGCTGATCGATAAGGTTCGAGTAAAATCGGAATGATCGTTTGATAAAGGACGATATGAATACCTATATAAAACTTTCAAAACTTTCCATAAATCAGTAGAAAATTTACAATAGTGCCTCAGACAGGACTTTAATAATTCATTTGTCCACTCGGGAACTTTAAAGCAACTTTAGTCCACGCAGGGACTAAAAGGAAAATATAAGTCCGTATATAAAATATGTCCTCGAAGGGGTTATCAAGAAGTATTACGTCCACAGAGGGACTTATAATGAAATAACATGTCCACAAAGGGACTATTTCGAAATAGCATATCCCCAAAGGGATTTTAATGAAATAACATGTCCATAAAAGGACTATATTGGTACAGCGTGCACACAAAAGGGCTTTGCTGTACAGATGTCCTCACAGGGACTTTAAGTCGAAAGATACGTCCTCATTGGGACTTATTAATGAGACAATATGTCCTTGAAGGGACTATAATGAAATATCATATCCACAAGGGATTTTAATGAAATAATATGTCCGTGAAAGGACTATAAAGAATTATTATGTCCGCCAAGGGACTTTATTGAAGTATAATGTCCACAAAAGGACTATATTGAAATATAATGTCCACAAAGGGACAAAATAGCAAATGCCCATATAGGGTCTTAAGTCGAAAGATATGTCCACACATGGACTATATAGAAGAGATAGGTCCTTATAAGGACTTAAAGGATAATGAATATTATTGATGCGTGTGAAGTGTTATATATATTAGGTGTATATTTTAAGCCCCTTTAACACTTATTTTTAGCCAAGTTTTAAATTTATAAAACACGATATTTTACTAACACTAAACACACATATGGGCAAGTGCACCCATCGTGAGCGTAGTATAGTGTTGGCAAGATACCGAGGTCGTCCAAGGACACAAGAGCTTTTAGTACCGGTTTATCCTCAATGTCTAATCAAAATAAAAAGTTTAGAAAAATGTTTTTAACTAAGAAAAATAAAAACTAACTAAATGCTGAAAATAAAATAAAAAAGAAAAACAGATAGACAAGATGAATCACTTGGTTCCGACTCGTATCTAGTGTAACCTTTGATTATTTCCGCACTTTTGCACATATTTAAGAGATTATCTTAGTTATTGTAGTAGGCCCCTCTTTTGAAGGTGACGTTACCCTCACCCCAGTAGTTTGAGTCAGCAAGGATACAATCCTAAAAGGGTGGATTATTGGAAGATAATTAATTAAGTTATTAATGCAAATTATGGTAGGCCCCTCTTTTGGAGGTGACGTTACCCTCGACTAAGTAGTCTGAGTCAGCAGGGATACAGTCCTAAATAGCCAGGTTATAGTATTAATAGTAGTTAACTTATGAGGGGATCAAAGAGTTTGGACCCCCGCCATCCAATACCGTGAAGTATTGAAGGAGGTCCTACTAAATTTGACCCAGGTCCATTGCAGGACCTCTAAACGCTGAACAATGGCAAGACCTTTACCAAACCGTTCCCTTAACCCCCGACCAGGTAGCCAAAATACCTCCATATAGACCTTCAACATAAGCAACTAGTTATTAAAGTCATTAATACAAAACCAAATAAAAAGTGCAAAAGATTAGAAATAAAAAGTATTACACTAGACACTTTGTCTTCACCAAGTGATGTAAGAGACTTAGGCAAACATGGCCTTGATTGTCAAGAACTCTTACAATCAATCTTGGATCCCGAGACGACTCACACACTCTACGATGGACAATGGATAATGGTGGTGGATGATGGTGTTATGGTGGTGGTGGGTGGTGGGTGAAGTGTGAGAGAGGTGGTGTGCCAAGGGATGGTTTGAGCTTGAGCCAAGCACTTCTATTTATAGGCTGAACAGAAGCTCGGGCACGGCCCCGTGTCCAGTGGGCACGGCCCCGTGTCCACATCCTTCTCTTTCTTCATTTAATGTTGTTTTGTCTTTTTAGTTGACCACGCCCCCGTGTCCGCTGAGCACGACCCCGTGGTGCAGAAGAATCTTTGTACTATGCAGATTTGCTGGATTGTGCGAATCTTATAGTTGACCACGGCCCCGTGTCCGCTGAGCACGGCCCCGTGGTGGGCAATAGAAGCTTCTACCACTTTGTCTTTTCTGCTGACACTTGGGCACGCCCCCGTGCTGGCTGAGCACGGGGCGTGTTCAGGCTTCTGATCTCTTGTTTTGCTTGGGACGATGCTGTCGTGGGGTCGGGCATGTCACGTCTTGTTCCTTTTCTTGTATTTATGCTAGATTTTGATGTCTTTTTGCTTCTTTTGTTAATTTAAGCTCATTTAATCCTGAAAATACAAAAGGAAGACAAAAGCACACTTTTTCCAACATTAGTACTAAAAAAGGGTTAGTTTTATGCCTCATTTGATGAAATTTATATGTTGCATTTTTAACACATCAAATACCCCCACACTTGAATCTTTGCTTGTCCTCAAGCAAAACTCTTTAATACGTGGCTATTACACTCCCAAATGGAATGGGTAGAGAAGAAGGTTTTTGGGCTTGTCGTAGAGTGTCGGGATTTCCAAGATTCTTTATTTAGTTTTATTTTTATTTATTTACAATCCTATTCGTCATGATTTATTTAAAACTTTTCATAAGATAAATTACTTATTAGGGCATAACATGCCTCTTTAAAATTCTATTTATATACAAGTTCACATACCTCACGGGGATCACTCAACACTCGGCCGAAAATGTATTTTTGTGGATCACTCGAGAGCGGCATGGAACTTACTCCTACCATAGGCTTGCCAAGCAATCAATCCTCCTCCTTTTTAACTTATATACCTTTGTAAATATCAAGAGGACTTTGTGGGTTAAGGGTTAGGCTTGGGTTAAAGGTAGGTGGTTGGGTTGGTGGTTAGTGGTTAGTTGAAAAAGGGCGAAAAGCGTAACAAGTGTCGGTTTTCGTATGACTTTCTATTTTCGTAATTTTTATTTTTGATGAAGCTATTTATCCAAACAAAGTTATTTTTGATGAACTTGTTTGTTTATTTTCTTTTGCTTCATCAACAATTTTTTTTTTTTTTAATCATACGAAAAATCGAACTTGTTACTAAAACAAAGGGGTGAAAATGAAAAAGGTTTTGGTGGGTAAAAAGGGTGTTTGGTTTGGGTTATGAAATGAAAAGGTTTAGGCTCAAAGGGGCTAACTAGGGGGATTTTGGGTAGGTGGTAAAAAAAAGAAAAATAATGGTGTAGAAATAAAAAGGGTTAGTCCTAATGCCTCCATCATTTACTTACTCGGGTTTAAGTTGGTAAGGACCGGGAATGTATCGTCATGGCAAGTTCTAGAGTCGTAAGAACCAAGCGGCTATTCACACAAGAAACGAAAAATGAGCATTTAGTTAAATGATATGTAAGTGTTTGCTCAATAAAGGCTCAAAACTCACTTTTGTGGGAATGGGTTTTTTATGTGATCAAGTATATATAATCAAATTTTAACTAAGCTTGTCATGTCTTTTCATAATTTTCTTATGTTGGTTCTTTTTATCACGACGCTATCGGTTGTAAATTTGTAAAAATATAGCCTTTTTAAGAACTTGAATTTCCCGAGTTAAACCTAGACAAGTAAAAAAAAAATGAAAATTTTTGAAAAAATTTGGGGTGATAAGCGGTTCCAATAGAGTTTTGTGTAAGGCTTGTGTTTAGGACTTGCAAGATTCAAGGTTTTAGCATCCCCCCCACACTTAAATTACACATTGTCCTCAATGTGTCCCAAAAATAAGTTTTTAGGTTGATTGAATGTGTAAAAAGCAAAAATTTTGTGTTACTGGGCGCTGAACACGGCCCCGTGTTGTCCAGGCACGGCCCCGTGTTCAAGTGCCAGTAACAAAATCAAAGCAAGAGAAACAGAAGTCTGGACACGGGGGCGTGTTGGGTGAACACGGCCCGTGTCCAGTTACCTGAACTGGGTCTTTTTCTGTAGACTGTGCAGCACGGGGCCGTGTTGGGTGGACACGGCCCGTGCCGAACTTACAGTAAACGAAGAAATTTGTCGGACGGTTCTGTTTTCCCGCATAGAGTGCTGGTTCAAGTTTCCTTTGCATCTTTTGCCATCTCAAGTGTGTTTTATTCATTTCAACACCATCTAAAACACCAATTTAACTAAAACCATCATTCATTAATCATAGAGAGAATTACATAATAGTCCTAAAAATTAAAATATTAGCTAGTTAGGTCAAAGAGACACAAGAAATCCAATCCCAGAAGTTTCTAGCCTACTATTTATTCTACTAGCAAAATTTCCGAAAAGATAGATCTCTCGGTTAAAAGTGGCTTAACAACTTCTTCCTCCGGGTATGGGCTCCTCATACATCGGCGAGCCACTCTTCGATCTCCCTAGGGAGAAGAAAAGCGGGCTCATTAGCATTTGGTTGAGGAGGTGTAACTTCCACCGGGATTTCTTGGAGTTCTTCAAGAGGAGGTTCCGCCGGAATGTCGTCCCAACCGGTAGGATTTTGGATTCCAAGTGCGAGGTTCCAATCCTCTTGAGGGAGGATTGGTTCCACGGGAGGTGTTACCAGAATGTTTAACCTCTGGTGCAAGAGGTTTATTTCCTGGAAACTGTTTTCCAACCCCACCGAGAGATAATTTATACGGTCAATAAGGACCTCCTCCACTGAAGTCATCTCGTCAAGTGCTTCACGTAGCGCCATTACGTATCTTACGAGAGTTGCTTCAATCGATGGCCTCCTTTCCCGTCGGCTGTTCCTTGAGTGTGCAGAAGAAGTTCCGCTGTTTTGGCTAGACATTCTACGAAAACAAACCAAAAACATTTCGTTTTAATGAAACAGTACCTCGGGCACGGCCCCGTGCTCAATGAGCACGGCCCCGTGTTCAACTTTCTGCAGATTTTTAGAACAAGGAATCTTGGGGTTTCAAATTATTTTTCTTAACTTATGAAGCTTTTTGAGCAGAAATAACTTAAAACAATGTTGTGTAACTTATTTTTAACAAGATTCCTTGAACAAAAATTCAATAAACATCACAACAAAGCTTGAAATCAAGCTTTAATGGAGTTCTTGGTACAAGAAAGATGAAGAAGAAGGCAATGAATAAAAGAGGAAAGGACAAGATGCTTGTAAGAACCTTCCTTTAGAAAATACCTAGGATGGTAAGTCAGAAAATCCTTTCAAATCTCTGTCCCTGGATGGTCCAAATGTGCAGGGTTCTTGGCTACATTTATAGAAAACGACAGCGTGCTGGACACGGCCCCGTGTCGGCTGGACACGGCCCCGTGTGCAGGCAAGATCCTGACACATTTTGTCCGTATTCTGACAAAAGTCAGAAGGGAATCTTTTGGTGGACACGGGGGCGTGTTGACCTGGGCACGGCCCCGTGTCGGAAAACTGTTTTATGAAGTGCGTCTATTTTTAAGGAACTTTTCCGGATCGGGCGGTTCCTTACTGGATGGAACAACCCCAAAGTGCCTAAGATACCTTAATTGATCTAGATTAAGACGAGAACGCAAGAGGTTGTCGGTGAGGGTGATTCCTATGCTATATGTAGGTGGACAAGTCCAACCCTTTCCCGGGCTCTCGTTAAAGAAGGTGTATGTCGAATCGCTCAGGTCTATGTATGCATCAAACGAAGTTGATGGGGAGTCCTTCACGGCACAATCGACACAGGGACGACTATCGCTCGAGTCCTTACTAGAGTTAGAAGTATCATTGGAAACAATGAAGTTGTTTGAATGCGGTTCCAACCTCTCTTCTTGGTTATTGTCTTGGAAAAGATTATTGAAATCTTCCCTAAGTTCTTTTAACCAATTAAAAATTAGATCTTCTAGTTGAAATAATTCATCGAGAAGCATTTCTCCTAGAATATCTGGTTGGGCGCATTCGAGGGAGCGATAGGGATTATTTTTACTTTCGCCCCTCTTAAGGATACTAGGAAATGATGGGTCTATATAGTGGGGTTTATAATTTAGAAAAAAGCATTCTAATTCTTTATGGTTACCACCACATAATTGACACCACATCGTACCATAAGAGTGCCGAAAGTAAAAAGTATCAGTATCACTCATGTTTGTGTCAGAAATTACCAACCGTCGGGATCTTACGGTTCTGTTTTCAGTAACTGAAACTTGGGCACGGGGGCATGTTGAGTGGGCACGGCCACGTGTTCAGCTTACTGTCTGACTTAAAACAGGATTGCCAGTTCCAATGATTGGGCACGGGGCGTGTTCAGCGGGCACGGCCCGTGCTGAGTTCTGCAGAAGCTGAAAATTTATGAAAAATCCTAAAAAAAATGAAAAATAAGAAAAACGATTAGGCCGTTGATTCCTAACTTTCTTAAAATCCTTGTGTCCCCGGCAGCGGCGCCAAAAACTTGATGCGTGTGAAGTGTTATATATATTAGGTGTATATTTTAAGCCCCTTTAACACTTATTTTTAGCCAAGTTTTAAATTTATAAAACACGATATTTTACTAACACTAAACACACATATGGGCAAGTGCACCCATCGTGAGCGTAGTATAGTGTTGGCAAGATACCGAGGTCATCCAAGGACACAAGAGCTTTTAGTACCGGTTTATCTTCAACGTCTAATCAAAATAAAAAGTTTAGAAAAATGTTTTTAACTAAGAAAAATAAAAACTAACTAAATGCTGAAAATAAAATAAAAAAGAAAAACAGATAGACAAGATGAATCACTTGGTTTCGACTCGTATCTAGTGTAACCTTTGATTATTTCCGCACTTTTGCACATATTTAAGAGATTGTCTTAGTTATTGTAGTAGGCCCCTCTTTTGAAGGTGACGTTACCCTCACCCCAGTAGTTTGAGTCAGCAAGGATACAATCCTAAAAGGGTGGATTATTGGAAGATAATTAATTAAGTTATTAATGCAAATTATGGTAGGCCCCTCTTTTGGAGGTGACGTTACCCTCGACTAAGTAGTCTGAGTCAGCAGGGATACAGTCCTAAATAGCCGGGTTATAGTATTAATAGTAGTTAACTTATGAGGGGATCAAAGAGTTTGGACCCCCGCCATCCAATACCGTGAAGTATTGAAGGAGGTCCTACTAAATTTGACCCAGGTCCATTGCAGGACCTCTAAACGTTGAACAATGGCAAGACCTTTACCAAACCGTTCCCTTAACCCCCGACCAGGTAGCCAACATACCTCCATATAGACCGTGGAGATATGAATGGTGAAAATCTTTTATTTTATATAGACAGTAAAATAATGCCAAGACACCACGGACAAACGATAAGGAAAGATCACCTTCAACATAAGCAACTAGTTATTAAAGTCATTAATACAAAACCAAATAAAAAGTGCAAAAGATTAGAAATAAAAAGTATTACACTAGACACTTTGTCTTCACCAAGTGATGTAAGAGACTTAGGCAAACATGGCCTTGATTGTCAAGAACTCTTACAATCAATCTTGGATCCCGAGACGACTCACACACTCTACGATGGACAATGGATAATGGTGGTGGATGATGGTGTTATGGTGGTGGTGGGTGGTGGGTGAAGTGTGAGAGAGGTGGTGTGCCAAGGGATGGTTTGAGCTTGAGCCAAGCACTTCTATTTATAGGCTGAACAGAAGCTCGGGCACGGCCCCGTGTCCAGTGGGCACGGTCCCGTGTCCACATCCTTCTCTTTCTTCATTTAATGCTGTTTTGTCTTTTTAGTTGACCACGCCCCCGTGTCCGCTGAGCACGACCCCGTGGTGCAGAAGAATCTTTGTACTATGCAGATTTGCTAGATTGTGCGAATCTTATAGTTGACCACGGCCCCGTGTCCGCTGAGCACGGCCCCGTGGTGGGCAATAGAAGCTTCTACCACTTTGTCTTTTCTGCTGACACTTGGGCACGCCCCCGTGCTGGCTGAGCACGGGTCGTGTTCAGGCTTCTGATCTCTTGTTTTGCTTGGGACGATGCTGTCGTGGGGTCGGGCATGTCACGTCTTGTTCCTTTTCTTGTATTTATGTTAGATTTTGATGTCTTTTTGCTTCTTTTGTTAATTTGAGCTCATTTAATCCTGAAAATACAAAAGGAAGACAAAAGCACACTTTTTCCAACATTAGTACTAAAAAAGGGTTAGTTTTATGCCTCATTTGATGAAATTTATATGTTGCATTTTTAACACATCAATTATGAAAGAAGGATTCTCTAACGCCTTCCTTGCTCCATTTCGATTGTTTCTCTTCTTTATTTACCGTACACGGTAGGGACTCTGAAAACCTCAGTGAATAAAATAAATATTCCAATCAAGATCCGTTATAGAAGTAGAATTCAAGGATTCTATTGTTAAAGAATGATATGGATCACGGATTGGGTTTTGACTGATACAATCCAAATCTGGGATTTCAAAACTTGAAGGTAAGAAATAGGGATCATTAGGATCCACTGGTATTATTTTCAAAACGGGAGCCTCAGGGACCACCTGGTATGGACTCCACTGGCACGGACTTCAAAATTTGGAGCCTCAGGGACCTCCGGTATGGACTCCGAAGTCTGATTAAGAATTTCAAAAAGTTTGGTTTTTGGGAACAGATCCATAAAGGTCTTTCCTCCAAACAGGTCGCACGCTTATTCTAGCCGTATTACGAATCTTGACATTCCTTGGCTTCGGATGAGGAGAATTTCCATCAACGGCTTCCTTGCTTGGCGACTTATTCCAAATACAAAAAAACGAAAACAATGTTTACTTACTAGGGATGTGAGCATTCCTATGTTAAGTCTAGACTCAGGAGGTCTAAGGAATATGCTACTGTGTCATTGAAATTAAACACAAAGGACCAGTGTTTAATTCACTCAATGTTGGCTCTCATACCAGCCTGTCACACCCCGATATTTTCACGTATTACCGGTGGACCCGGTGGGGAGTATCGTGACGTAGTTGATATCATCATAGTCAATTAACACAAGTATAGCACAGCGGAAGTCTTAGAATATAAAAATAATATTACAAACTCAAATGTCTGAAAATATCAAAGTATTTATTATAGACGAGCCTGTAATATCCAATCCACAGGTGGCTCTTTGCAGAATGTATAAAATGAAGTTTAGCTGACTTTAAGGCATCTTTAAGGATTTGCAAGATCCTTTATTTCGACACCGAGCAGCTCCCAGCCTATTATGTGTAGTACCTGCCACTTAGTCTTTGAAAAATACGTCAGTTTTCACTGGTAAATACAATTAACCGACTCATTTGAAAAGAGTTTATGAAAATTGATTTAAGTGCACAAGGCACAAATCATTTATAACTTGGGAAAATTTTTATATAAAATCTTGTATACAGTTTTACATATTTGTCATACTTATGGGCTCGGTATAGAAGCCGAAACATGATTAATCGACACACCACTTATAAAACCCACAGAGGAGTTATCCCCAACTTGTGGGTAATTTGCATATTAGCATCTGTCAGGTGTATGCCTACACCCCGTGTTTAGGTCGTGGCCATTTTCAAATGAAATGAGCCGAGGATATCTAGGACACGGTCGTATTAACCCCCAATGTTCATGTTATCAAACAAGACAGATTAAAACGGGTTATGTAAATTTATTAATCACAATCCGATTAAATGATTTCATACCCGACCAAGTGGTATTATTATAATACCATATCCCAAGCCCGTATAAGAGAAAATAAGTTAAAAGTATTTACCTGAGCTAATACTTGATTCACAGCAAAATAACTCAGTCGTATCCAATCTATCTAAATGCAGGTAGCTTTTACCGGGTGGCTCTAGTCTGGAGTGATGGTAATATATAACCAATTCAGAATGCTAACGGTCTTATTTAAGTCGTAGACTTAGACCGGCTAGCTTAAAGTATCTAAAGCGGTACGACACACTAGATTAAGCGATGACCGGAAAAGAATATGGTTTAGACCCGACAAGTTTGGATACTTGTATAATATGGGTAAACTAAACACATTCTGGAATTTGAGGATTTAATGATAAGGTTAAACCCGTTTCGGCTATTTTACGTAAACTAGTCACATAAGCAGATCCGAATGCATAAATGCATAACGGGTAACCATATGAATTATATACAGGTCTCAATTGTTATTATGCTTAAAATATGTTAATACATTAGTAGGATGTTAACATATATGCCCAAAAAGTATTTAAAACCACTTTAAGTCCCGTAGGGGCATTTTGGTCATTTTAGTGATTATAAAAGAGATTTTATAACAAACTGAGGTTCTGGTCTTTGGTAGTCAGTAAAAATATTTGTTTTATCACATTACATCAGTAAGATATTATACATATGTGAGGTTTAACATTTATGGCCAAACTATGCCCCGAAAGGGCATTTTGGTCATTTCACATATGCTTTTAAGGACATTTTTGGAAGTCTGAGTTCATGACTTATACCTACTGTAATAATATTAAAATTTGTTTAAAATTTCATTAGGTAACAAGTCTTAGGTGTTAAATATGGTTTTAAACCATACTATGCACCTAATTAGCGTAAAACTCGCTAATTGACGATAATTAAGATGTTTTATGGAAATCTGACATTTTGATCAGTTTTAATTCTCCAAAATAATTTATTTAATGTATAAAATCAGTAGGAAAAGGTTTGGCATTCAAATCATTTGTTAATCTCATTTTATGCATAAAAAGGGTATTATCGTCATTTACCGAATATACAAGAACTTCATGATATGATCAGTTTATAATTTGACCAAAAATCCTAAAAAATCCTTAAAAATAATATCTTAACAGTAGGTAATGAGTTTTGGGTCAAAATCCAAGTTTAAACATGTCTTATGCAAGATATCGCAAATTTAATTATTAAAAAGCTTCTAATTACGACATCGAGCATAACTTCTGTTTGAGACCAAGAACTGATGTCAAATTTTCGGGACAAGCTTATATATCAGTAACAAAGGTTTTTGTCCTCTCACATTTCTAAAAATCTAATTTATATGTCAAAAGGACAATTATGGCATTTTTAAGCATATTAACAAACAAGGGCATATAATTCAAACTACTAAGGACAAGCAATATAACTCCAGGGGGTTATACTACTATATAATATGGTCCTAATGGATGCTTAAAACATAGGAGAATTAACCTTAAACGGGTCAGAACTGAAAGTCAAAGCAAAAGTCAAGCTTTTGCGACTTTCGGTTATGAACCGACCTTAGACTGATAATTGTCGGGTTAGACATGTTTAAACATGTTCTAATACTAATTACCAAGTTATTAGAATGTTAAAATATAATTTATAACTTCTGTTTTATTAGTTTAAACCATTATTAAAGTTTCTGTCCAGGTTGACTTTTTGACTAACTAGTTTAACCCGACAATTAACTAGTCAAACGAAATAATTAGGAGGTGCCCTTTTAAGGATTAATCACCTACATTAACATGGTCCTATAACCACTTTTATTTTGGTCAGTGGCTGGACCATTTATGATTAAACCGAAAGTCAAAGTCTAATTACGATATATTTGACTTTTCGGTTTTTAAGCTAATAAAATGGACTAAGCAGGGACTAAGACACTTACATAAGGTCCTTGCTATCTTTTCTACACTTCTTAATCTTCTCCTAATGCTTGCTATTTCCAGAGATGTCCAAAACTCAAGCTTGGAGAGTTGAGAGTGAAGTATGTGTGAATGAGCTTTTGAAATAATGGACCAAAGGCTAATTATATAGGGAATTCCAAATGATTCTGATGATCCTAGGTGTTTAGAAATGTTATCAGGGTTGTACATGTGTCTTGGTGGTTTCTAAAAATCATTGACAAGTCCCTAGTATCGATTTAACTTGTTTGGCAACCAAGGAAGAGAACAAACCTGCAGCTGCCAACATCTGGCAGTCAAAACAGGGCCGTCGCGCTGCGTGACGGCTGAGAGGGCACATGGTCGCGCCACGCGACCACCTAGGTTACCAGCCAAACAAGTTTAATTTTTGGCATGTTCAGTCCCTGCACCTTTTCAAGCCTTATATCTTTCATTTTAAACACCTTTGGCCCTTGTAGTTAGTTTGTAGATGATATAGGGAGTATAACCAAACTCCGTTAGGCCCGGTTTCGTTAAATATCACCATAAACACAAGTTTCATCACGTTGACACTTTTCACCCAAAGTCTTGAAAACTTGTATAACGATCTCGAAACCACATGAAATTTATACTACTTATTCTTGAGAGCATATTTGAATATTTCGAAGCCTCGGTGTCACACCCCGACTTTCCACGTGTCACCGGTGGGCCCGGTGGGGAGTATCGTGACGTAGTTGGCAACATAATAGTCAAACAACACAATATATAAATGCACAGCGGAAGGAAAAGATAAATATATATTACAATCCGAATTTAAAGTAATATCCAGTATTACAACGGAAAGTAAAGGATCCACAGGCGGATCTTAAACATATCATTTGTTCAACAGACTTTAGACGCCTATAACTTGCAAGATTCCTTAGTAGCGCCCCGAGCTTCCAGCCAATTACGTTCAGTACCTGTCACTTAACCTTTTTGGAAAATACGTCAGTTTTCACTGGTAAATACACTCAACCGACTCATTTTGAAAAGAGTTTGTAAATTGATTTGAATGCACGTGGCACAAAATATCTTTTATAATTTGATTAAAATGCTCAGAGGCAAAATTAATCTTTTATACTTGGAACAATTATATTTATAACCTTGTATACAGATTTACATGTTCGTTGTACGTTCAGGGCCCGATGTAGAAACCGAGTCAGATTAACAGACACGCCACAAGTATAGGCCCACAAGAGAGTGAGATACCGTTATTACTTAAGCAACTGTCAGGTGTATGCCTACACCCCGTGCTTAAGACGTGTCCATTTTATAATACAATGATGTCAAGGATATCCGGGACATGGTCATTAACCCCTAAAGGTCTTTATTTCAAACAATACAGATTAAACCGGGTTACCTCAATAATTTAACCATAATAAGATTAAATATTCAATACCCGACCAAGCGGTATTATAATACCGTATTCCAAGCCCGTATAGGGAAAATAAGTTAAGAGTATTTACCTGAGCTAGCTCCTGTCTTAAATAGCAAGAATCTAATAACTCAGCCGTATTCACTTAAGTAAGCGTAGGTACCATTTACCGGAATGCTCTAGTCTGGAATGATGGTATAAATAACCAATTAGAATGCTAACGGGTCTTTAATTTAGCCTAAGCTTAGACCGGTTAGTCTTAAGGGAATATACGGTTCAAACGCATGATTAAGCGAAGACCGGAATAGAATGTGTTTTAGACCCGACAAGTTTGAAGACTTGTATAATATGGGTATTTCATACACACTCTGAATTTTGAGATAAAACCGATAAGGTTTGACCCGTTTCGGCTAATTTATGTAAACTTGCTACATAAACCGAACCGTACGCGTAATAAGCGTGACGGGTATTCATGAGAGCCATATACAGGTTTCCTAAGTTAATTATGCCTCAAATATGTTGTGACATCAGTAAGATGTCTTTCATTATGCCCGAAACGTATTTAAACACAAACTAGGCCCCGTAGGGGTAGTTTGGTCATTTAAAAGGTTATAAAAGTGTTTAAGTATTTACCTGAGTTACAGGTCTGATATGATCAGCAAAAATACTTATTTTGGTAAGTTATAACAGTAGGATAAAGTATATATGTGAATTTACCAATTATAACCAAACTATGCACCGTAGGGGCATTTTGGTAATTTCACATAAACCGAAAAGCTCAAAACTGAAGTCTGAGTTAAACAACTTTTGCTTACTGTTAAAATATCATAATTTACTTAAAATATCAGTAGGTATCACCCTTGTATGTTTAAAAATAGTCTTAGTACATACTATGCGCTAAAAACGCTTAATAAGGTGATTAGAAGCCATTTACGGGTTTGATACATGAAGCTGATATTTTTATTATTTCAGAAGGCTTAAAATGATTTATTTATCATATGTAATCAGTAGCAAAAGGTTTGGAGTCGTTTAGATATGTAAAACTCATTTTATAGCCCGTAAGGGCAAAACCGACAATTACCGGATTAAGCCTACGACTATAAGTTATCCTCAGCCTAAAATTAATTAAAAATATTTAAAAATCCCAAAATAATATATTACATCAGTGGGTAATAAGTTTGATACCAAAAAGTAGGCTTAACTAGGCTATACGCTAATTACGCCGTTTAATTAACATAAAGCCTTCAATTTACGCTAATGAGCATAACTCTCAATCTACACCTCAAACTGATGTCAAACTTTGCATACAAGTTTATATATCAGTAACTAAGGTTTCTACACTTTTACATTTTCATAAATCACGTTTTAAGGTGTAAAGGGCATAATGGTCAACATATGAGCAATTAACGGAATCATGCATATTAATTGGTTAACTAATGAACCATGGTGTATAATCACAGAGGGTTATACGAGCATGTTACCTGGTCCAAATAAAGCTCTAAGGAATTTCTAAAACATGCTTAAATGGGTCAGAACTGAAAGTCAAAGTGAAAGTCAAACTATGCGACTTTCGGTTCCGAACCGGGTCTTTACAGAGAATTGTCGGGTTGAACATGTTTAGACATGTTCTTACACTAATTACTAAGTTATAACAATGATCCAACAGGTTGTATATGTTCTACATTTCTAATTATGCATAAATTGTAAACTAAGTATCCTGTTGACTTTTTAAATACAAGTTTGACCCGACATTAGACCTAGTTAGGGTGGGAATCAGGGGGAACCCTTTTGAGGGTTTATTACCCACATAATTACCAACTTATAACTACTTTCACTTCGACTAATCACTGGACTAACAATGATTAATCGTTAAGTCAACCGTTAATTACGACGGTTTGACTTTTAAGCTAAAACTAAGCTATAACTAAATTAAGAAAGGATTAGTAAACTTACTGAGTCCTATGCTTGATTAGGAAGGTCTTGTGTCTGCTCTTAAGCTCCCAAAGGCTCCAGAATTTCACAAGAGATGAATGATCAAATGGTTGCAACTTCATGCCCTTTTATAGTGATTTAATCACCATAAAATGTTGACAAGTAAGTCTACCACTGACCACAACTTATTAACAAGTGTCCCTAGAGTTTAGGGGTTGTTTAGGGGCCAAGCAAGATGAGGAAAATCGGATAAAGGTCAGTTGCAACGTTTAAAACAGCCAATAGCCAACTTGCTGTATCTGGGCATGCCTTGCGCACCGCAAGAGTGTGGTTGTTGAGGTGCGCAAGCATGTCATCAGGGCCAAAAGTCTCTTTTTCAGTTTGCATCCTTGGCTCTTGGTCCTCCGAAAGGTCAATTAACTTATTTTCTTGCACTTTGAACCCTCTAAATTGACATATAAGGGCTTTAAGACATTTACCCACTTTGTTTAGTCCCCGGTTAACTTTATTGTCACCCGAAAGGTCCAAACTTTCAACGTTGACGCTTTAACCCCTCGTACACGAATTTGATCATAACTTTCTCATACGATAACGAAACTTTATGAAATTTTTATCGTGCATTCTAGTGAGCATAATTAACCGTTACAAAGCTTCGGGTTTGTCAAAAGGTCACTCAGAGGTATAACTTAAACATGTTGACACATTTGACCCCTGTAGTTTGTAATCTCTCACTTTTAGCCTCGTATGATCCATGATTTATTCGTCTGATGGTATCAACGTCATGTAGGGTTATTGTAAAGTATATTTATTCACTGTTGACATTTTGAACTCGTATATTCACATACTTTCCATGTTTGTCAACTTTAGTCCCTCAAGAACATTCTTTCTCACGTTCAAGCTTATGACACGTGTCAATACATTATAGGACGTGAATTTTCGAGGTGTTACATCCTCACCCCCTTAAAAGAAATCTCGACCTCGAGATTTGTTAAAGTAAAGGAAGTATTTTCTGCCTAATAATGGCAACTTACAGATAATTAGGGATTTGTATGATCTTATTCGTTGTTTCCAATGCAACTTTCGGATCCAGATAAGTGGACTTTCCAAAGTCTCGTCCATCCAACGGATGTCTTGATATTTCATCTATACAAGGTCTCCAAAGGAGCCACCTTGATACATATATAATAGCTATTATAGAAAAGCTTATCTTAAGGTGAGATGGTTATTCCAACCATTGCTCAAAACAAATCTTAAGGAATAACTAATCTTTACCGTTAGTCGAACAAATCGATGATCCTGGGCAGCTGATGGCGATTCTTAATCGTTGTCTAATTAGGGTTGCGGTAAACAATGCCTAAGTAAAATGAACCGTCTTTCATAATTTACTATTCGGAATTCTCAGGATACTGAGTTAGGCTTTATGAATCTATATCTTAAAACTACTTAACCAGGGTTTTCGATTCTTCCAATAATGGTACTAGCTGTCTTGGAAATTTCATAATAATGCAGCCCTAAATGGGATATAAATCTTAACGCTACTGCCTCTCGGGAGGTAAACATGGTAGTCTTAGGAGAAGATAATCAAGGTACAAGGAGATTACAGAGATTTCCATATCTCAGGCTCCAGTTCACTCATCAACGCTTGTGTCTAATAAGTGACACATTTATGTTATGAGTCCACATATTTCTTTACCAGGGAATATTTATTTGGACAATTCCATTCTGGATATCTTCTTTGAATACTACTAGTCAACTTTAGTACAATATGACCATTGGGATATCTCAGGGGTTCCATGCATTAAACCTCCATACTGATCAGGCATGGAAGCAATCTATGGGACACACTAGGATACGCCAATCCTCATATAGCACTTTTATCAAACATAGTTTGGCATTCGCAGGCGATAGAAAATCAATGAGAAAAATAATTAAAATAACATATGTTGTCGTACTCTATGCGAAGAAAGAGTACTCTTAGATTTTTCAGAAGGATTCCTTGCCGATACTAGAAGAATCGGTTACTATGGTTTCCTTGGTAAGTTATACCTTATGGATAATATAAAAGTTTGCTAAGCTTATGGTTTATGAAGATTTATTATTGCATGTATTATATCAGGACACTTAGCAGAAATTATCATTGGTAAATGATAAGGAATGTACGTGACGACATCGTGAACTGCCTCTTGGCATTCATCAGGTGAGTTCAGGCATTTCTTCCTTTAGCCTTTCCAGGCTTAGCTGCGTTAACCACCGCTTGGAGATTAACTCCATTAATATTGAGGTTTACGTTTGAGACATTATTTGCTTCTGTCGCATTAATAGCATCGCGACTATTGCCTATCTCATCCGAGTTTTCCATACTCAAAACTTGGTACTAATTACCAAATTAAACCATTACTAGTCATCATCCTGATGACCTGACATAGATTAGCCACGGTATCCACGAACCGTATAGGCCATTATGTTTCGAACATTCTTAATGAATGCTATTTGAATGTATATCTATTACATTTAGCTTAGGTCACAAAAGGACTATCAATGGCTTTCAAGGTTTGGAGCGAGTCCAATACCTGCTTGACAGGGGACCATAATGTCACAACTGTCTTTGTCACAAGGACGTTTATAAATAGCTCAAAGGCTAGTCTTACATGACTTTGGTTATATATATACATATATGGCATAGAAGCCTGTCGCGAGGGACGTAGAAAGATATGGCGTAAAGCCCAGTCATGAAGGACATAAGTAATCATATGGCGCGAAGGCCTTGTCGCAATGACATTCAGATACGGCACAATGGCCTTGTCTCTAGGACGTTATAGGATATGGCACTAAGGCCTGTCACCAGGGATGTTAACATTTAGTATGTTAACTTGTCACGAACGACGAATTATAGCACGGAGGCTTGTTATGGGTGACTTGAAATATAACTTATGGGTTTGTCACAAGGACATCAATTCATAGGCTGCAATTTTATTAGATCAGGAGTTTTAAGGCTTGAACATAGTTCTTCACCTTTGGACAGGGAGTCATAGACTACCACTGCCATTGTCTTATCGGACAACAAATTTAGCCCGTAGGCACTTCATCACTCACGGGTGTTTATAATATGATCATCTTCTAGGATGATATAAGCCATGATTTCTAGATCATAAGGTAAATTAGGAATTTAAAAATTTCCAATATAGGGATGACTGTTGTGATTTTATCGAATCACATTTGTCAGGAGTGCTAACACGTTCTTAGGTGTTAACAAGGATCTGAATCCCTTGAGTAGGGTTCACCATCTTGGCCGCGTAGGCTAGGTTTCACCTTTAAGATTCTTTTTAAAATGCATACTGGCAGGGAAGGAAGGATATTTATTTTATTCAGGATTTTTATCATAAATCCTAATTTACAAGTTAATAATAGCACAATTGGCCTAGTCGCGTAGACAAGTTTAATTTATAAGCCATGATTTCAGAGAATCGAGACATTAAGGTTTTAATAATGGCACAAATGGCCTAGTCACGTAGACAAGTTTATAAGCCATGATTTCAGAGAATCGAGGCATTAAGGTTTTAATAATGGCACAAATGGCCTAGTCACGTAGACAAGTTTATAAGCCATGATTTCAGAGAATCGAGGCATTAAGGTTTTAATAATGGCACAAATGGCCTAGTCACGTAGACAAGTTTATAAGCCATGATTTCAGAGAATCTAGGCATTAAGGTTCGAATCAAAGTTCATTACCTTTTTCAGACAGGGAGTCATCGCTACCACCGTCTTTTGGCTCACGTAGAAATGAGCAAGGCCCGTAGGCGTTATATTACCACGTATGGTCAAAATATGATCATCTTAATTGATGATTTAACCCATGATTCAGAGATCATTTAGTTGGGTTAGGAATCTTTTGGATAGGTTTTACCGTCTTGGCCATGTCTGAAATGACATTTAGGCTAGGTTTTACCATCTTGGCCATGTCTGCATTGACATTTAGGCTAGGTTTTACCATCTTGGCTATGTCAGCATTGACATTTAGGCTAGGTTTTACCTTTAAGATTCTTTTTAATAATTAACGCAGAACAATTTCTAAATTGAAATGTTAATAAGGATCTGAATCTAAATTGAGGAACTGCCATCTTGGCCGGGTCTTAATATGACACGAGGCTAGGTCTTGTCCTTTTAGATTTTGCCATTTTATTATAATGGTAGATCTTGCAAAAGGAATGTTAATAAGGATCTGAATCTAAATTGAGGAACTGCCATCTTGGCCGCGTCTTAATAATGACACCAGGCTAGGTCTTGTCCCTTTTTAGATTTTGCCATTTTATCATAATGGTAGATCTTATAATATAGGAATGATATTTTAAATGTAACACCTCGAAAATTCATGTCCTATAATGTGTTGACACGTGTCATATGTTTGAACGTGTGAAATAATGTTCTAGAAGGACTAAAGTTGACAATCATGGAAAGTATGTAAATATACGAGTTCTAAATGTCAACAGTGAATAAATGTATTGCACATTAGCCCTACATGATGCTCATACCTTCAAACGAATAAATCATAGATCATACGAAGCTAAAAGTGAGAGGTTACAAACTTCAGGGGTTAAATGTGTCAACATGTTTAAGTTATACCTTTGAGTGACCTTTTAGCAAACCCAAAGCTTTGTAACGGTTAATTATGCTCACTAGAATGCACGATTAAAATTTCATAAAGTTTCGTTATCGTATGAGAAAGTTATGATCAAATTCGTGTACGAGGGGTTAAAGCGTCAACGGTGAAAGTTATGACTTTTCGGGTTAACCGGAAGTGTCCAGGGACTTGGCAAAGTGAGTATAAGTCATAAAGCCCTTGTATATAAATAATAAGGGGTCAAAATGCAAGAATTAAGCTTAGTTGACCTTTCGGAGTACCAAGAGCCAGGGATGCAAACTGAAAAATGGAAGAATTGCCCCTGAGGAGGGCTAGCGCACTGCTACATCAGAAGCGTAGCGGTGCGCTACCAGTCTACCAGCGACCAGAAACAGGCTGTTGCCTGTTTTACGCCATTTTGACCCATTTAACCGGTTTTTCTTGGCCCCTAGGCAATCCCTAAGCATATAGGACACTTGTGGGATAGTTGTGGTGTGTGCTAGACTTGTTTGTCAATCAATTGTGGTGCATAAACCCACTATATAAAGGCCATGAACTTGAAATTCATTCCTCACACCTTCATTCAAGAAATCTGGTCAAGTGTGGAGCTTCCAAGCTAACCCAAGCCTTCCTAATCAACCATTAAACACTTGTAAGTGTTCTAATCCCTTCTAAATTGAGTTTAGCCTTGTAGTTTAGCTAAAAGTCAAACCGACGTAACTACGGTTTGACTTCGTGATTAAGTAACGATAACTCAGTCGTATCGCGAATTAAAAGTAGCGTTAAGTAGGTAATTATATGGGTATTAAACCCTTATAAGGGCACGTACCGATTCCAGACCTAACTAGGTCGTTTGTCGAGTCAAAGGTTGACCGAAAAAGTCAACAGAAGGGTAAAATATGATTTAATGCACAATTAGCAATCCGAGAGGCGTGTAACCTGTTATAACCTTAATGTAAATTGGTAATAAGTATAAAAACTTGTCTACGCTTGTCCGACTCGACAAATTTCTGTTTAAACCCGGTTCGGAACCGAAAGGCGCAAAACTTTGACTTTTGCTTTGACTTCGGTTCTGACCCGTTTTAATTCGATTCGGTATTGCCTTAGTACTCCATTAGGGTTGGGTTACATGATAGTATAAGTCTCGGTACTTGTTTCGTTGATTATCCGATGCATGCACACGTTTCCGTTAATCGCTTAAATTGGACCATAATGCCCTTATGACCATACAACGAGAATTTTGAAAATACGGAAGTACAATAATCTTAGTTACTGATTATTAAACATGTATGTAAATTTTCACGTTAATCGAAGGTCTAGATTAGGAGATATACGCATTAGCGTAAATAACAAGCTTTTTATTAATTAATCGGCGCGATTAGCACGTAGCCTATCTAAACCCGATTTTCGGCACCAAACCTTTTCCCCACTGATGATAAATAATATTTTGGGATTTTTGAAGATTTTTAATTATTTTTAAACTGGTCTTAAGCTAGGCTTATCGCCTTAATTCGGTTAATACCGAATTTACCCTTTTCGGTCATAAAATGATTTCTACAAAGAATTTTGACGCGAATCCAATTGCCACAAATTTTAAATAATAAATGGAGTGTTTTGAGCCTGTTTTGCTGATCAGAAAACTCGGAATCGTATTTTAACCCGTACGTCGCTTAAAACGGCTTTATACGCGTATTATACGCGTAGTTTAGGCTTAAAACCATTTTGACACATAAGGATTATTACCAACTAATATAATCTGTTAAAAATAAGTTGTTTACTGATTACTTCAGTCCCGAACATCGGGGTTACGTTAAATCCCTTTTATAATCTTTAAAATGACCAAAATACCCCTACGGGGCATAATTAAGGATTAAACTCGTTTTGGGCATTATGGAAGATATCATAATGATATCATAACATATTTAAAGCATATTAACTTAGAAAACCTGTTCGCGACCCACTCGGGTGCCCGTGATACGTTATTCGCGTCCGGTCCGGTTTATGTAACTAGTTTGCATAAATTAGCCGAAACGGGCCAAACGTTATCGTTTTTATCTCAAAATCCAGAATGTGTTTAGTTTACCCATATTATACAAGTCTCCAAACTTGTCGGGTCTAAATCACATCCTATTCCGGTCTTCGCTTAATCTTGCGTTTTGAACCGTAAACCTTTCCTTAAAACTAACCGATCTAAGTTACGACTTAAATAAGACCCGTTAGGAATCTAATAGGTTAATAAAACCTTCGTTCCAGATTGAGAGCCCCAGTAGAAGTACTTGTGCTTGCCGATTAGAATATACGGCTGAGTATAAATTGCATTGCTAGCTCAGGTAAATACTTTTAACTTATTTTCCCTTATACGGGCTTGGGATACGGTATTATAAAAATACCGCTTGGTCGGGTGTAGAAACCTTTTAATCGGAGATGATTAAATTGCATAATCCCGTTTTAATCTGTATTGATTGATAACAAATAACATTGGGGGTTAATGACCGTGTCCTGGATATCCTTGGCTCATTTTAAAAAGTGAATGGCCACGACGTAAGCACAAGGTGTAGACATAACACCTCCTGTTGCATATGTATAACGTATACTCACTCGTAAGGGTGTCTTCTTGTGAGATTATATTTGTGGTGTGTCGATTAATCTTGTCCGGCTTGTATTGTATAATCACCGGCCCTAAATGTTGGACAACCATGTAAATCGGATACAAGATTTTTATTAATAAAATTGTCCCAAGTTATAAAAGATTAATTTTGCCTCTGTGCATGTTAATCAATGTGTCAAGATATTTTGTGCCGTTTGCACTCGAATCACTTTTCAAACTCTTTTTCCAAAATGAGTCGGTTAATTGTATTTACCAGTGTAAACTGACGTATTTTCCAAAAAGGTTAAGTGACAGGTACTAAACGAAATTTGCTGGAAGCTCATGGCGTTAATAAGGAATCTTGCAAGTTCTAGATGCCTGAAGTCTGTTAAACAGTTTTCTTTTCTTTTATTGATCCGCCTGTGGATCCTTTACTTTCCGTTGTAATACTTTGATATTACTTTATATTCGGAATGTAATATATTATTTTTGCTTCCGCTGTGCATTTATATATTGTGTTGATTGACCATGATGTTGCCAACTACGTCACGATACTCCCCTACCGGGCCCACTGTTGACACGTGGAAATCGGGGTGTGACAGGTTGGTATCAGAGCCAACACTGAGTGAATTAAACACTAGCCTTTTGTGTTTAATCTCAGTTACACAATTGCACATATCTAAACTTCTGAGTCTAGACTTAACTTAGGAATATTCTCAATCCTAATCTGGAAATTTTACTTCCAAAATTTTTTATTGAATACGTCGCCAAGCGAAGGAGCCGTAATAGGAGTCCTCCACACCCGGAGCCTAGAAATGCTGAGCTTCGTACCGCGGCTAGAACGAAACGAGCATCCAAGGAGAAAGCATTCAGAAATAACTTGAAGAAGAAACTCCTTTTGCTGAAGATCGTTTCCTTAATAGTCCTCATAAGGACATATTTATCTTTCAGTCCCTTTAAGGACGTATTATTCCTTTCAAAGACCCGCTTAGGGCAACTCTGTACTTTTATTTTCATATAATGGATTGATTAAATTAAGTTTCATTCTAAACATGAAATATGAAATAAATGGAAAATAACATCCCTTAGAAGGGAAGTGCCTACGGGCTATAATTAACGTCCTCTGAGACTAAAGACGGAGGTAGCCTACAACTCTCTGTCGAGGAAAAGTAATGAACTTTGATTCACACCTAAATGCCTCGATCCCAGACGATCATGGCTTATAAATTAAACTTGTCCACGTGACTAAGCCTTTTGTGCTATTACTAAATGCCTCGATCCCAGACGATCATGGCTTATAAATTAAACTTGTCCACGTGACTAAGCCTTTTGTGCTATTACTAAATGCCTCGATCCCAGACGATCATGGCTTATAAATTAAACTTGTCCACGTGACTAAGCCTTTTGTGCTATTACTAAATGCCTCGATCCCAGACGATCATGGCTTATAAATTAAACTTGTCCACGTGACTAAGCCTTTTGTGCTATTACTAAATGCTTCGATCCCAAACGATCATGGCTTATAAATTAAACTTGTCTACGCGACTAGGCCATTTGTGCTATTATTAACTTATAAATTAGGATTTATGATAAAAATCCTGAATAAAATAAATAAATATCCTTCCTTCCCTGCCAGTAGGCATTTTTAAAAAGAATCTTAAAAGTGAAACCTAGCCTACGCGGCCAAGATGGTGAAACCTACCCAAGTGATTTAGATCCTTGTTAACACCTAAGAACGTGTTAGCACTCCTGACAAATGTGATTCGATAAAATCGCAACAGTCATCCTTATATTGGATTCTTCCAATTTTCTTATCTAGCCTAGTGATTTAGAAATCATGGCTTGTGTCATCCTATAAGATGATCATATTATAAACATCCGATAGTGATGAAGTACCTGCGGGCTAAACTTGTTGTCCGATAAGACAACGACAGTAATGATCTTTGACCTTCTGTCTAAAAATGTTGGACTAGGTCCAAGCTTAATAGTCGGTAGGATCCATACGATCTCGACTAATAGCATCTGAGAAGATGATCATATTATAACCATCCCTCAGAAGGGAAATGCCCACGGGCTATATCTATTGTCCTAAAAGACAAAGACAGTTGAAGTTTTAGCTCTCTGTCAAGAAAATGTAATGAAATATGTTCAAACCTTAATGCCTTGATCCTCTGAAATCATGGCTTATAAATTTAAAAATTTGTCCTTGTGACTAGGCCTTTTTGCGCCACTTTATTATCCTTGATGATTTATAACTAGGATAAATTATAATGAAAATACAGATTTAATATAACTAACAAATTAACCAATATGGTTTATATTACCATGGTTGATGAATCGTCAAAGATGATGATTCCATAATAACCTTTGAATAAATCATTGTCAATGTTTATGTAGACATCAAGCTACATGGCTGGATTAGATGAAGTTAACAGCCACATGAAAGAGGACAATGATACTACCAGAATTAATGTAACTGGAGCAGAACTACAGGCAATAATAGATTATGCTGTTACTCGAGCTCTTGATCGGCAGTATGATGAGTCAAATGATACCCACTCTGAGACTCTATCTGTGGCTCATAGTAAGCCCCCTCTTAAAACACATGAGTTAAGGGAGGACGATGTTTATGACTTGTCAAATCAAAGGAGTATTCCATCTAGACAAGTTGTGTTTCATCAAGAGACACCAGTTAAGACCTGTTCATATAAATATTTTGTCTCCTGCAAGCCCAGAGACTTTACAGGAGAAGAAGGAGCCATCGATTGCATGACCTGGCTCGATGAGATGGACGCTGTTGTTGACATCAGCGGTTGTGCGGAGCAAGATGTTGTGAAATTTGTTTCACAATCATTTAAAGGAGAAGCGTTGGCATGGTGGAGATCATTGCTCCAAGCCACGGGGAAAGTTCTACTCTACAACTTATCTTGGGGTCAATTTGTTGCATTAGTCAAGGAAAACTATTGCCCTCAGCATGAAGTAGAAAAGATAGAATCGGACTTCTTGACTTTGGTCATGGAAAATTTGAATTGTCAGGCATATGTGACAAGTTTCAACACTATGTCCCGCCTAGTTCCTTATCTAGTCACCCCTGAACCTAAACGCATAGCGCGTTTCATTGGAGGCCTAGCACCAGAGATAAAAGGAAATGTTAAAGCATCTAGGCCAACCACATATAGGTCCGCGGTGGACTTATCCTTATCTCTCACCTTAGATGCAATTAGAATTAAGTCTGTTAAGGCTTCGGGCGAGGGAAGAAGAGAAAGAGAGGAGGAAAACTCTCATCGTTATAACAAGAAGAAGAAGGGAAGCTCGGAGCGCGGGAAGGATTCCGAGGTTAGGAAGAACTCGAGTCAGTCTGATAACAGACCCAAATGCAGTAACTGCAAAAAGCAACATTTTGGAAAATGTACAATAGACCCACGCGCTAAATTGTGTGGAATTTGCAAGACCAAGGGTCACAAAACCTTAGAGTGCAAGGGGATGAAGAACGCCACATGTTACAATTGTAACGAAGAAGGGCACATCAAAACCAACTGCCCAAAGCTTATAAAGAAGCCCGAGTAGGCCAAGAGAACAAACGCACGAGTTGTCAGGATGAACGCCCAAGAGATGGGGCAGAATAATAATAATATAATATGTACCTTTCCTTATCAAGCAGTTTATGTAGAAACTTATTTGATACTGGCACATATAAATATATTATGAATGATAAAGGTTGAGAACTGTTGTCTCCACCTGATTAAGACTCCGGTCATTTAATGCATTGTAGGAAGTGACCGATGTTACGTTAGAAAATGCTCCAACAAATCCTATATTGATATTTAATATCTATTAGAAATCACTCTTTTCTAATACCCTTATAGCAAACTTTTGGTTGCATACTTAAGGACTCAATATAGTGATAAAAATCGATTGGTTGCCTTAAGAATCAAGCCCATATTGTGAGTGATAAGAAGCAATTAATTATCAAGACTCCTTATGAGACAACCCTCGTAATTACACGTATCCGTACGATTAATCAATATTAAACATAAAAAAAAAATGGTGGAACTGGCCGTCCCCGGAATCGAACCTGGGTCTAGGCCGGCCGCACCCTTTCGCGCGCCTAGCCAACTGAGCTAGGTGCCTAGTTTGTGAAAATTTCCATTCTAATTAAATATAAGCACTTGTACAATAAACTTCCTTATCATTTATCAATAATAATTTCTGCTAAGTGTCCTGTTTTTAATACAGGCAATAATAAATCTTCATGAACCATAAACTTAGCAAAATTTTTATTATCATCCACAAGGTATAACTACCAAGGAGACCATAGTAACCGATTCTTATAGATCGGCAAGGAATCCTTCCGAAAATCTAAGAGCACTCTTTCTTTGCATAGAGTACGACAACATATGTTATTTTAATTATTTTTCTCTTTGTTTTTATCGCCTGCGAATGCCAAGCTATGTTTGATAAAAGTGCCATATGAGGATTGGCGTATCCTAGTGAGTCCCATAGATTACTTCCATGCCTGATCAGTATGGAGGTTTAATACATGGAACCCCTGAGATATCCCAATGATCATATGGTATTAAAGTCAACCAATGGTATTCAAAGAAGATATCCATAATAGAATTGTCCAAATAAATATTCCAGACTAAGGAATCCGTGGACTCATAACATATATGTCATTTTTGACACAAGCAAAGATGGATGAACTGGAGCTTGAGATATGGAAAATCTCTGTAACCTCCTTGTATCTTGGCTATCTTCTTCTAAGTTTACCCTGTTTACCTCTCTAGAGGCAGGTAGAGTTAAGATTAACATCCCGCTTTGGGTTAGAGTGTTGTAAGAACTCCATGTTGATTATGGAACAACCGAAAACCTGATTAAGAAAATTTTAAGATATAGATTCATATATCCTAACTCGATATTCTAAGAGTTTAATATGGTTGGGTAAGAAAGACGGTTCATTTTGCTTATGCATTGTTACCGCAACCCTACTTAGGCAACGATTAAGAATTTGCCATCAGCTGCCCAGAATAGTCGAATTGTTCGACTAACGGCAAGGATTAGCTATTCCCTAAGATTTGTTAAGCAGTGGTTGAAATAACCATCTCACCTTAAGATAAGCTTTTCTATAAAAGTTGATAAATAAGTATCAAGGCTGCCCCTTTGGAGACCTTGTATAAATGGAATATTAAACAATCTATTGATTAGGACAATAGATTGGTAAGTCCAATTATCTGGATCTGAAAGTTGCATTGGAAGCAACGAACAAGATCATACAAATTCCTAACCATCTGTAAGTTGCCATTATTAGGCAGAGAATACTTCCTTTATTTCGGTAAATCTCGGGCCGAGATTTATTTTAAGGGGGTGAGGATGTAACACCTCGAAAATTCACGTCCTATAATGTGTTGACACGTGTCATATGTTTGAACGTGTGAAATAATGTTCTAGAAGGACTAAAGTTAACAATCATGGAAAGTATGTAAATATACGAGTTCTAAATGTCAACAGTGAATAAATGTATTGCACATTAGCCCTACATGATGCTCATACCTTCAAACGAATAAATCATAGATCATACGAAGCTAAAAGTGAGAGGTTACAAACTTCAGGGGTTAAATGTGTCAACATGTTTAAGTTATACCTTTGAGTGACCTTTTAGCAAACCCAAAGCTTTGTAACGGTTAATTATGCTCACTAGAATGCACGATTAAAATTTCATAAAGTTTCGTTATCGTATGAGAAAGTTATGATCAAATTCGTGTACGAGGGGTTAAAGCGTCAACGGTGAAAGTTATGACTTTTCGGGTTAACCGGAAGTGTCCAGGGACTTGGCAAAGTGAGTATAAGTCATAAAGCCCTTGTATATAAATAATAAGGGGTCAAAATGCAAGAATTAAGCTTAGTTGACCTTTCGGAGTACCAAGAGCCAGGGATGCAAACTGAAAAATGGAAGAATTGCCCCTGAGGAGGGCTAGCGCACTGCTACATCAGAAGCGTAGCGGTGCGCTACCAGTCTACCAGCGACCAGAAACAGGCTGTTGCCTGTTTTACGCCATTTTGACCCATTTAACCGGTTTTTCTTGGCCCCTAGGCAATCCCTAAGCATATAGGACACTTGTGGGATAGTTGTGGTGTGTGCTAGACTTGTTTGTCAATCAATTGTGGTGCATAAACCCACTATATAAAGGCCATGAACTTGAAATTCATTCCTCACACCTTCATTCAAGAAATCTGGTCAAGTGTGGAGCTTCCAAGCTAACCCAAGCCTTCCTAATCAACCATTAAACACTTGTAAGTGTTCTAATCCCTTCTAAATTGAGTTTAGCCTTGTAGTTTAGCTAAAAGTCAAACCGACGTAACTACGGTTTGACTTCGTGATTAAGTAACGATAACTCAGTCGTATCGCGAATTAAAAGTAGCGTTAAGTAGGTAATTATATGGGTATTAAACCCTTATAAGGGCACGTACCGATTCCAGACCTAACTAGGTCGTTTGTCGAGTCAAAGGTTGACCGAAAAAGTCAACAGAAGGGTAAAATATGATTTAATGCACAATTAGCAATCCGAGAGGCGTGTAACCTGTTATAACCTTAATGTAACTTGGTAATAAGTATAAAAACTTGTCTACGCTTGTCCGACTCGACAAATTTCTGTTTAAACCCGGTTCGGAACCGAAAGGCGCAAAACTTTGACTTTTGCTTTGACTTCGGTTCTGACCCGTTTTAATTCGATTCGGTATTGCCTTAGTACTCCATTAGGGTTGGGTTACATGATAGTATAAGTCTCGGTACTTGTTTCGTTGATTATCCGATGCATGCACACGTTTCCGTTAATCGCTTAAATTGGACCATAATGCCCTTATGACCATACAACGAGAATTTTGAAAATACAGAAGTACAATAATCTTAGTTACTGATTATTAAACATGTACGTAAATTTTCACGTTAATCGAAGGTCTAGATTAGGAGATATACGCATTAGCGTAAATAACAAGCTTTTTATTAATTAATCGGCGCGATTAGCGCGTAGCCTATCTAAACCCGATTTTCGGCACCAAACCTTTTCCCCACTGATGATAAATAATATTTTGGGATTTTTGAAGATTTTTAATTATTTTTAAACTGGTCTTAAGCTAGGCTTATCGCCTTAATTCGGTTAATACCGAATTTACCCTTTTCGGTCATAAAATGATTTCTACAAAGAATTTTGACGCGAATCCAATTGCCACAAATTTTAAATAATAAATGGAGTGTTTTGAGCCTGTTTTGCTGATCAGAAAACTCGGAATCGTATTTTAACCCGTACGTCGCTTAAAACGGCTTTATACGCGTATTATACGCGTAGTTTAGGCTTAAAACCATTTTGACACATAAGGATTATTACCAACTAATATAATCTGTTAAAAATAAGTTGTTTACTGATTACTTCAGTCCCGAACATCGGGGTTACGTTAAATCCCTTTTATAATCTTTAAAATGACCAAAATACCCCTACGGGGCATAATTAAGGATTAAACTCGTTTTGGGCATTATGGAAGATATCATAATGATATCATAACATATTTAAAGCATATTAACTTAGAAAACCTGTTCGCGACCCACTCGGGTGCCCGTGATACGTTATTCGCGTCCGGTCCGGTTTATGTAACTAGTTTGCATAAATTAGCCGAAACGGGCCAAACGTTATCGTTTTTATCTCAAAATCCAGAATGTGTTTAGTTTACCCATATTATACAAGTCTCCAAACTTGTCGGGTCTAAATCACATCCTATTCCGGTCTTCGCTTAATCTTGCGTTTTGAACCGTAAACCTTTCCTTAAAACTAACCGATCTAAGTTACGACTTAAATAAGACCCGTTAGGAATCTAATAGGTTAATAAAACCTTCGTTCCAGATTGAGAGCCCCAGTAGAAGTACTTGTGCTTGCCGATTAGAATATACGGCTGAGTATAAATTGCATTGCTAGCTCAGGTAAATACTTTTAACTTATTTTCCCTTATACGGGCTTGGGATACGGTATTATAAAAATACCGCTTGGTCGGGTGTAGAAACCTTTTAATCGGAGATGATTAAATTGCATAATCCCGTTTTAATCTGTATTGATTGATAACAAATAACATTGGGGGTTAATGACCGTGTCCTGGATATCCTTGGCTCATTTTAAAAAGTGAATGGCCACGACGTAAGCACAAGGTGTAGACATAACACCTCCTGTTGCATATGTATAACGTATACTCACTCGTAAGGGTGTCTTCTTGTGAGATTATATTTGTGGTGTGTCGATTAATCTTGTCCGGCTTGTATTGTATAATCACAGGCCCTAAATGTTAGACAACCATGTAAATCGGATACAAGATTTTTATTAATAAAATTGTCCCAAGTTATAAAAGATTAATTTTGCCTCTGTGCATGTTAATCAATGTGTCAAGATATTTTGTGCCGTTTGCACTCGAATCACTTTTCAAACTCTTTTTCCAAAATGAGTCGGTTAATTGTATTTACCAGTGTAAACTGACGTATTTTCCAAAAAGGTTAAGTGACAGGTACTAAACGAAATTTGCTGGAAGCTCATGGCGTTAATAAGGAATCTTGCAAGTTCTAGATGCCTGAAGTCTGTTAAACAGTTTTCTTTTCTTTTATTGATCCGCCTGTGGATCCTTTACTTTCCGTTGTAATACTTTGATATTACTTTATATTCGGAATGTAATATATTATTTTTGCTTCCGCTGTGCATTTATATATTGTGTTGATTGACCATGATGTTGCCAACTACGTCACGATACTCCCCTACCGGGCCCACTGTTGACACGTGGAAATCGGGGTGTGACATTAAACATAATCGTTCCTTTAAAATTTAAGCAAGTATATGGTTGCCCTAAACGGGACTTCTAATAAAAATGACTTGCCCGTGCAAGAGCTAATCAGAAAATAACAAAGGAATCAAATAAGGACAAAATAAAACGAATTAGAATTTGTCCTATGTTCTTGTCTAGACTCAAGAATGTGCAACTGTGTAACTGAGATTAAACACAAAAGACTAGTGTTTAATTCACTCAGTGTTGGCTCTGATACCAACCTGTCACACCCCGACTTTCCACGTGTCACCGGTGGGCCCGGTGGGGAGTATCGTGACGTAGTTGGCAACATAATAGTCAAACAACACAATATATAAATGCACAGCGGAAGCAAAAGATAAATATATATTACAATCCGAATTTAAAGTAATATCCAGTATTACAACGGAAAGTAAAGGATCCATAGGCGGATCTTAAACATATCATTTGTTCAACAGACTTTAGACGCCTATAACTTGCAAGATTCCTTAGTAGCGCCCCGAGCTTCCAGCCAATTACGTTCAGTACCTGTCACTTAACCTTTTTGGAAAATACGTCAGTTTTCACTGGTAAATACACTCAACCGACTCATTTTGAAAAGAGTTTGTAAATTGATTTGAATGCACGTGGCACAAAATATCTTTTATAATTTGATTAAAATGCTCAGAGGCAAAATTAATCTTTTATACTTGGAACAATTATATTTATAACCTTGTATACAGATTTACATGTTCGTTGTACGTTCAGGGCCCGATGTAGAAACCAAGTCAGATTAACAGACACGCCACAAGTATAGGCCCACAAGAGAGTGAGATACCGTTATTACTTAAGCAACTGTCAGGTCGCCTACACCCCGTGCTTAAGACGTGGCCATTTTATAATACAATGATGTCAAGGATATCCGGGACATGGTCATTAACCCCTAAAGGTCTTTATTTCAAACAATACAGATTAAACCGGGTTACCTCAATAATTTAACCATAATAAGATTAAATATTCAATACCCGACCAAGCGGTATTATAATACCGTATTCCAAGCCCGTATAGGGAAAATAAGTTAAGAGTATTTACCTGAGCTAGCTCCTGTCTTAAATAGCAAGAATCTAATAACTCAGCCGTATTCACTTAAGTAAGCGTAGGTACCATTTACCGGAATGCTCTAGTCTGGAATGATGGTATAAATAACCAATTAGAATGCTAACGGGTCTTTAATTTAGCCTAAGCTTAGACCGGTTAGTCTTAAGGGAATATACGGTTCAAACGCATGATTAAGCGAAGACCGGAATAGAATGTGTTTTAGACCCGACAAGTTTGAAGACTTGTATAATATGGGTATTTCATACACACTCTGAATTTTGAGATAAAACCGATAAGGTTTGACCCGTTTCGGCTAATTTATGTAAACTTGCTACATAAACCGAACCGTACGCGTAATAAGCGTGACGGGTATTCATGAGAGCCATATACAGGTTTCCTAAGTTAATTATGCCTCAAATATGTTGTGACATCAGTAAGATGTCTTTCATTATGCCCGAAACGTATTTAAACACAAACTAGGCCCCGTAGGGGTAGTTTGGTCATTTAAAAGGTTATAAAAGTGTTTAAGTATTTACCTGAGTTACAGGTCTGATATGATCAGCAAAAATACTTATTTTGGTAAGTTATAACAGTAGGATAAAGTATATATGTGAATTTACCAATTATAACCAAACTATGCACCGTAGGGGCATTTTGGTAATTTCACATAAACCGAAAAGCTCAAAACTGAAGTCTGAGTTAAACAACTTTTTCTTACTGTTAAAATATCATAATTTACTTAAAATATCAGTAGGTATCACCCTTGTATGTTTAAAAATAGTCTTAGTACATACTATGCGCTAAAAACGCTTAATAAGGTGATTAGAAGCCATTTACGGGTTTGATACATGAAGCTGATATTTTTATTATTTCAGAAGGCTTAAAATGATTTATTTATCATATGTAATCAGTAGCAAAAGGTTTGGAGTCGTTTAGATATGTAAAACTCATTTTATAGCCCGTAAGGGCAAAACCGACAATTACCGGATTAAGCCTACGACTATAAGTTATGCTCAGCCTAAAATTAATTAAAAATCTTTAAAAATACCAAAATAATATATTACATCAGTGGGTAATAAGTTTGATACCAAAAATTAGGCTTAACTAGGCTATACGCTAATTACGCCGTTTAATTAACATAAAGCCTTCAATTTACGCTAATGAGCATAACTCTCAATCTACACCTCAAACTGATGTCAAACTTTGCATACAAGTTTATATATCAGTAACTAAGGTTTCTACACTTTTACATTTTCATAAATCACGTTTTAAGGTGTAAAGGGCATAATGGTCATCATATGAGCAATTAACGGAATCATGCATATTAATTGGTTAACTAATGAACCATGGTGTATAATCACAGAGGGTTATACTAGCATGTTACCTGGTCCAAATAAAGCTCTAATGCATTTCTAAAACATGCTTAAACGGGTCAGAACTGAAAGTCAAAGTGAAAGTCAAACTATGCGACTTTCGGTTCCGAACCGGGTCTTTACAGAGAATTGTCGGGTTGAACATGTTTAGACATGTTCTTACACTAATTACTAAGTTATAACAATGATCCAACAGGTTGTATATGTTCTACATTGCTAATTATGCATAAATTGTAAACTAAGTATCCTGTTGACTTTTTAAATACAAGTTTGACCCGACATTAGACCTAGTTAGGGTGGGAATCAGGGGGAACCCTTTTGAGGGTTTATTACCCACATAATTACCAACTTATAACTACTTTCACTTCGACTAATCACTGGACTAACAATGATTAATCGTTAAGTCAACCGTTAATTACGACGGTTTGACTTTTAAGCTAAAACTAAGCTATAACTAAATTAAGAAAGGATTAGTAAACTTACTGAGTCCTATGCTTGATTAGGAAGGTCTTGTGTCTGCTCTTAAGCTCCCAAAGGCTCCAAAATTGCACAAGAGATGAATGATCAAATGGTTGCAACTTCATGCCCTTTTATAGTGATTTAATCACCATAAAATGTTGACAAGTAAGTCTACCACTGACCACAACTTATTAACAAGTGTCCCTAGAGTTTAGGGGTTGTTTAGGGGCCAAGCAAGATGAGGAAAATCGGATAAAGGTCAGTTGCAACGTTTAAAACAGCCAACAGCCAACTTGCTGTATCTGGGCATGCCTTGCGCACCGCAAGAGTGTGGTTGTTGAGGTGCGCAAGCATGTCATCAGGGCCAAAAGTCTCTTTTTCAGTTTGCATCCTTGGCTCTTGGTCCTCCGAAAGGTCAATTAACTTATTTTCTTGCACTTTGAACCCTCTAAATTGACATATAAGGGCTTTAAGACATTTACCCACTTTGTTTAGTCCCCGGTTAACTTTATTGTCACCCGAAAGGTCCAAACTTTCAATGTTGACGCTTTAACCCCTCGTACACGAATTTGATCATAACTTTCTCATACGATAACGAAACTTTATGAAATTTTTATCGTGCATTCTAGTGAGCATAATTAACCGTTACAAAGCTTCGGGTTTGTCAAAAGGTCACTCAGAGGTATAACTTAAACATGTTGACACATTTGACCCCTGTAGTTTGTAATCTCTCACTTTTAGACTCGTATGATCCATGATTTATTCGTCTGATGGTATCAACGTCATGTAGGGTTATTGTAAAGTATATTTATTCACTGTTGACATTTTGAACTCGTATATTCACATACTTTCCATGTTTGTCAACTTTAGTCCCTCAAGAACATTCTTTCTCACGTTCAAGCTTATGACACGTGTCAATACATTATAGGACGTGAATTTTCGAGGTGTTACACTCGGGTTCGTTAAAAGGTCACTCTGAGGTAAGAATTTACATGTTGTCACGTTTAACCCCCGTAGTTTATAATCTTTCGATTATTTTCATAAACGGCTTCTTATATCCAATTAATCACTCATTTAAGAATATATTCTTTGTGTGTGGTCATTCAGAGGCACAAGTTTGGCATGTTGACACTTTTAGTCCCTGTGGTTTCATATTTTCATCGTTTGGCAACTTTAGTCCTTCAAACTCAATCTTTCACATATTTAGAGTTTAGGACACGTGTCTTTACATAATTGGACACGTTTTTACGTGGTGTTACAGCAGACATCCCCGCTACATGTCACCCTAACCGCCACCACAATCTTAGATCTTGCCGAGCGACTTGCCATGTCGTCAGTCACTGCCCGCGACCAAGGGTGTCAGCTTCCAGCCGACGATAAAAAAAATGGGAGGCAGTGGGTGTGGCAGTTGTGGAGGTGGTTGTAGCGGCAATTAGTGTTGTGACGATGATGATATAGATGGATGTAATGCCGTGATGGCACATTCCGGTGGTGGTGACGAACATAACTCTTACATTTGGGCCAACTCTCAAATTTGGGCATGTGTTTGTTAACAGTTTCCGATTTCTTTTTCTAAAGTTTGCTATGATTTTATTCATGCAACATCTCAAAACAATCATGATTAGTTTTTTTTCGTATGGGAACCGATTCATTAACAATTCTTAAATCATAGCTACTAAGATATATCATTAAGGCCGGAGGGTGTGGGGGGCGCCACCCTCGCCATGTCACCGCCTATAGCGCCCCCGGCGCTATACACCCACACCCTGAAGATTAAGTCGGGGAGCTATAGACCCCTCGCCAACATGATAACGGCTTGCAATTGCGTGGATCGAGACAGAAAGGTCAAATGTGACCGTTTTAAAACGTTCAAAAAAAAATTTAACTTTTTATCTATATATATATATATATATATATATATAAACCTTACACCATAAAACACACCTCTATCTCAAAAACCAATCACAAATTTACCACCCAAACACACACCAATCACAACTAGAAAATGGCATCCGATTCTTCGAGCTCTTCATCCGATGGTGGTTTCGACGACATGGTTATCGCAATGACGCAGGAGGTGATTAATAATTTGCAAGAAGAAGCCCAATCCTCTACGTCGCGTATCAGGCAACCGCCTCTTGAACGGGATCGGTTAGGTGCTCATGAACGTCTAGTGCACGCTTATTTTTGTGAAAATCCGTTGTACGATGATGGCCAGTTTAGGCGCAGGTTTCGTATGAGCCGTCGTCTTTTCGTTAAAATTTCTAGTGATCTTGCGGGCGAGTTCCCTTTTTTCACGCAAAGAGAAAGTGCAAGTCACAAAGTTGGTTTCTCTGGAATACAAAAGTGTACAGCAGCAATCAGGCAACTAGCGTATGGCACAACGAGTGATGCGTGGGATGAATATTTAAGGATGTCGGCAAGAATGTGTCGTGACTCTCTTGAAAATTTCTGTGAAGGTAATTTTTTTGTTGACTATTCTTTCTTTAACGTTATTATTTTTATTTACATATTATTATAATTATTTTTAACACTATTTTTCGACGATGTCATAGACGGTGTTGCACCAAATACTTCATTCTATGCAAACGACGTGGAGTATAAGTATGGGTACTATCTCATAGACGGTATTTATCCCGAGTGGGCGACGTTGGTAAAAACTCTTTCGTGTCCAGATGATGAAAAAAGATTGTATTTCAAGAAAAAACAAGAGTCAACAAGAAAAGATATCGAGCGGGCTTTCGGTGTGTTAAAAAAGAGATGGTCTATCATCGCCCAGCCGTCGAGGATACTTGAAAAAAGAAAAATGAGAAACGTCATGTATACGTGCATCATTTTGCATAACATGATATTGGAGGATTCTGGTAGAGCGTTTTGTGGAGAAAGTTATGATGAAAGTATCCAACCGACGAACCCAATACTAACATACGCTGAAAAAGAAGCTATCCGATCGAAGGTACGAGACAGGAACACACACCATAACCTTCGAGCCGATCTGACCGAGCACCTATGGTTTTATCGTGAACAAGGAGGAGACGACGAAGACGACGAGTGGCTTTTTTTTTAAACTCTGGCATTGTATGGTTTTTATTTAAATTATGACATTTTATTTATATTATTTCAATTATGGTTTTTATTTAAATTATGACATTTTATTTATATTATTTCAATTATGGCATTTTATTTAAAATATATAAATTATGTGGTATAAATTAATATATGAAAATTAAAAGATTTTTAAAATAACAAATAATTAGGCAATGATGAGGGGGCTCCATTACACACCCAGCAAATTAAGTGGGGGGGTTATAAAGCCCCTTGGCTGATGTGGCGCCTAGGTGGCGCTGAGGTGTCCTTATAAGGCCTAAGGGGCTCCATCCCACACCCTCTAGCCTAATGAGGAACATTATGGGAATTAACAAAATCTCTTTAGAACAAGGATACACTTTCTCAAGTATGTAATGATTTATTTAGCATCTTCGCAACCAACATAATGTAAATTAATTCACATGTCAACCTAATGAAAGATACTGTATAATTATAAAAGATGTAAATTATAAGTTCGCCTGTCAACATAATATTGACTATATATAAAAGTTTTGACCCGGAATGATGTTAATAATGCATACTCAACTAAAATAAAAAAAGGTATACTGAAAAAGAATTAAAAAAAAATATGAATACCATCAACGGCCTAACAATGATGTAATAAAGTTAATTAGGTTATCAACATGCCCTTGGTTTTATGACTACGCCACAACGCGGCAGTCCCAATACTAATTATTACATAACTTAAATATAAATGTCGGTGCATTTTACATGTATGGCTCTCTTATTTTTTCCCATGACCCATCAACTTTCATTTGGTTTGCTTAGATCCCTTTGCAATATTTATATATCTTTTTCTTCCTTCCTGGTACCTTTAATTTTCTTTAGGCTAGAGGGTATGGGGTTCGTCCCCACCCCCGTCGAGCTCCGGCGACGCCGGCAACCCATCCCGTCCCCACCCTCGTCGAGCTCCGTCCCGTCGTCAGCTTCTTGTGCTGGACGTTGGCGACGTTCCTAAATTGGTGGGCCCCCTTCACTTTTTGACCGTTAATAATAAAAAAAAATTTTCCAATTATAATATGGAGATAGGAATTAACGCATGAAAAACGGATCACACCCTTACTGCTCCTCGATTCGGAGAAACATACCTCGATTTCGCACCGACCGGAGCTCCTCTATGTTGTCGGCCATAAGTTTTGAGGAGAGAGAGAGAAACACGGGTGTGTGTGCGACTGGCCGGTGAATCGGCGCCAGTATGGCCGGCCAAAACCCGGCTCCGGTCACCGGAGTAAAGGGAGGAGGCAGAGACATAGTCTGGTGTCGGCTGAGATGAAATGGTGAAATGAGGGTTTGAGGGATTTTAGTATGGTTTATATACTAGGGTTTTATTAAGTGGGTTCGGCCCAGGGCCCGTTAGCGTGTTTTGAGCGGCCCGATAAGTCTCCGAAGCCCATTTTCACTCCCGTTTCTCATATGTTGTCGTAAAATAAAATCTTAGAGTCGAAAAGTTGAAATTATGTCATATACCGCTATTAGACGCGTGTGCTCGTCGGTCGCGTTAAATCGCGTAAAAATTGTTTCGTTCGTCGTTCCTTATTCGTTTTTCGATCCGTTTCTAACTACGGATTTTTTTAAGTTTATTTTTTTTAAGTTTATGTTTTTTTTAAGTTTATGTAATGTTTTTTAATATTAATGAAAATATTTTGTTAGTTTATTTGTTAAATGTTAAAAAAAAGTAGAAGATTAAAAAAATAAAAAACATAAAAGTGGTGGGGTAGGATCATCTAGGACCATCCTCCATAGTACAAAGGGAAAATGGTGCCAAAAAAACAATGCATCTATTGCAAGCATACATATGTACGCGGTAACTCGAAGAGCACAACAAGTATGAGGCGACACCTTCAAGAATGTGGATTATTCAAAAAAGCGCAAGGTAAAAAAAAACGATTTTCTCAACTTTGATAGTGGTAAACATGATTGTGATGCTTTTGAGGGTTTTGAGCCGGATGGGGGTTATAGTCAAATGAAAATTCGTAATATAATTGCAAAAATGATCATAGCACATGAGTTACCCTTTTCGTTTGTAGAGTACCACTGGTTTAATTACCTAATGAAGACTATGAATCCTCTGTATGAAAAAGTTAGTAGGTCTACAATCACTAGTGACTGTTGGACATCTAACCAAACGATTGGTTACATGTGTTTAACGGCTCACTTTGTTGATTGTGATTGGAAATTGCAAAAATGCATTATAGGTTTCAATGAGCTTGCACCACCCCATAGCGGTGAGGTTATATCCGATGAATAGCTCAAAAACATCTTATAATGAATCAAGTTCACACACGAATGATTTTTTTGCTTGCCTCAATTCAAGAACCATGTCGATTGAAAGAAAATCTGAACTTGATGAGTATTTGGATGAGCAAAACCTAAAATGTATGGATCCAAAGTTTGATGTGTTGAAGTGGTGGAGTCAACATTGTAGCAAGTTTCCGGTTTTGAGTAAAATGGCGAAAGACATTTTTGGCATCCCGATCACTACCATGGCTTCCGAATCAGCCTTTAGTGCTGGGGGGGCGTATATTGGATGACTACCGAAGCTCTCTTTCAAAGGATATGGTGGAACTTCTTGTTTGTGGAAGTGATTGGTTAAAGGCGAGCTCAAAAACAACCTTAAAAACATTGAAAGTAAGCTTTTATTACATTTATAATCTACTTATACTTTTGTAGTTTATGCATTAACATTTGTATTTTGTTTTTTTAATGTGTAGCAAGCTGCAAGAGATGAAGAAAAATTGGAAAGTGATGTGTTGACTCCAGATGGGTCTGATAATAAATGAAAGGTATTTTTATAATTGACAAAACCTAAAAGTTGTTTTGTAATGTGTAGAACTTAATGATTTTGTTTAATGCTTGTGTTTATAGGTTATATGTTGATTTGAAGTTGAATTTTGTGGATGAAGATGAACAAGCTTAAAGAAGAAGTTTATGGCTTTTGAACTAAATGACAATTTGTATTCGCACTTTATTTTGTGTTGCTTTTGTATTCGCACTTTATTTTGTGTTTCTTATGTATTCGCACTTTATTTTGTGTTGCTTTTGTATTCGCACTTTAAGTTAGAATTTGTTTTTGTTGAACGAAGCCTTATTATTCAATCGAGTGAAAACGATCCGCTCGCTTTTTTTTAGGATTTGATAAAAACCGAGCGAAATCGAGCGAAACCGAGCCGATCGATTCAAATTCAATCCGAGCATGAGCATCACTTTTGCGATCGGTTTTACAAATTTGATCCGCTCGGATCGGATCGGTTGTAATTCAATCCGAGCATGAGCAGACCCTCGATCGGATCGGATCGGATCGTGAACACCCCTACTCCATACCCTCTAGTTTTGTAGGATGGACCATCATTGGGAGAACTATGATGTGGCGCCTACGTGGCGGATCATCCTCCCTTGAAGGACCATCACCATACCCTCTAGCCTTATGGTTAAGACATCTCTCAAACGTATATGTATGGTCTCATATTTTTGGCCATGGCCCTTAAGCTTTCATTTGGTTTGCTTAGGTCCCTGTGCAATATTTCTTCCTGAAACATCTCTCTCATATATCGTGGGTCTTTACTTGGTTGTTTATTATCGTTGTCTAAATGCAATTATATTAGTTTATTAAATAGTTTTTTTATTACTTAAAATCTTAGTAGAATAAGTTTTGTTGTTTATTGTTGCGGTTTCCGGTAAAATCTTTGTTACTTAAAGCTATAATGTCACGACTTTGCTTTATAATAGCCAACAAACGCATAATACCTCATGGCATTCGTTCGATGTTTGCGATGTATCCGTGTCGCTAGGGCGGACCTATAGTGTTACAAGGGGTAACCTCCGTTGCCCCTTGACGCTCCGGTGACGCTCCGACGATAGGGTAAATTTTGGAAAAAAAAAAGTTAACGTTTTTTCGATTTTGTTAACTTTTTTAAACGCACCTTATATGGATTTTCTAGATCCGCCGCTGTGCGCCGCAACGCACGCGGGTCTAATTACTAGTTTGTTCTTAATGAGCTGAGATTTAAGCTTGGGCTTGACTCGTACAAAGCACGAGTTAGCTCGTGGCCTTGTGAGCCAAGTTGTTTAACTTTCTACTAAAAACTAATATTATTTTATAATATTATGGAAACACCAAAGTTCAACGGCTATGTATTGTATTATGTGGGCTACACATATAATTAGGTTAGAAACTTATGGGGTAGAGATTAGAGGTTAAGTTTAATTGAAGCGAGTTCATCCTGACTAGCTAGCTCGGATCAGTGTCCTAATTGTACCTCCCTTAGAATTATCAATAATTAATATTTGTTTTTAAGAGTATGATGAAAGACAAATGGATGGAGGTACAACGCCAATCCCTAAAATAAATAACGGCTTCCCCATGTTGTATAAGATTCGGAAATTTTGAGAGTTTATACATTAAGATATAAGATTTACTATGATAGTATATTATAAACATATTTTATATAACTCAAGCTTTTGTAAGTTTGAGTTCAACTCGTTTAACATATGAGAATTTGAGCTCGAGATCAGTTCGTTTAGATCTTTGTTTATAAATCTCGAATTTGACTCATGAGTCATTATTTAATTAGGCTCTTGGATCAGACGCAACTCTTTTATTTTTTAATTATTATCCATATTTATAATAACTTTTGTATATATTTAATTATAACATTATATAACATAGTGTATGTTACTTAATTTCATATATAGCATTAACTGATATATAAATTATATAAATAACAGTCATGCCTTTTTAACAGTCATGCTCGATATATAAAACTTAAGCTCGAGTTCATTTGTTAAAAGAGATATAGGCTTGTTTGGCTAAGCTTTTCAAAACAACGTATTTGCTTATTTGCTTTTCTGAAAAGCAAATAAGTCAATAAGCTGTTTTGAAAAGCTTTAAAATTGAGCTTTTCAAAATGACTTATTTGCTTATTTGCTTTTCAGAAAGCAAATAAAGCAAATAAGTCATTTTGAAAAGCTCAGCCAAACAGCAGCTCGTTTAAGTTCCATTCGTCACGAGCTTTTAGACAGTTTTAGCTAGTCGATCTTAAGTATCTCATGAGCAACTCGACTAGTTGTAACACCAAAGTTAAGCGTTATTTTCGTTGAACGCTTAGGTAGTGTTCGTTTAGTAGAATGTAACGGAATTGGAATTGAATTTTATATTCCTAAATCACAAAGCTTAGGGACCTTTCTGTTATTCACTCATACTAAATTATAGTAATAAATTCTATATTTCTATTCAACTTTGTGTGTCTACACAATACAACAAATGAAGCAAAAGTCTCACCCTCTAGCCATTAAACAAACATACATTTTTCCAAATTTCAACTCTTCAAACTTCAAACTTAAACAACCACCATCTCTTCATCAATCAATCATCAATGGAAGATAGAACAGCAAACATAATCACCATTGCATCCATAATCAATCTAACACTTCTCATCATCGTATCGAGAATCATCTTCCACCTCACCGAACCATTTTTCTTAATCCTGGGAGCCTCACTCGCTGCCATACTCGCCACAATCGCTTTCTACATCATCCGCCGCAACAACCACAGCCGACGCCAGCAGTTAGAGACCATCATCGCTTCCGAAGGCAAAGAACTCCGTATCGAGTACAGTTTTCTCCGAAAAGTGGCCGGACTTCCTACCAAATTCAAGTTCCAAGAACTCGAAGAAGCTACCGATAACTGGAAGTCCTTGATCGGTAAAGGCGGGTCCGCTACCGTTTACAAAGGTTGTTTAAAAGATGGAACCGCGGTTGCGGTTAAACGGATTCAACACGGAGAGGACAGAGGTGAAAAGGAGTTTAGATCAGAGATTGCAGCCATTGCTAGTGTACAACATGTAAACCTTGTGAGGTTGATTGGATACTGTATTCATACTAATAATCTTCATTTTCTTGTTTATGATTTTATTCCCAACGGTAGCTTATCGAACTGGATCTATGCTCCGTTGGGATCCGCCGCGAACAATAACTTTCGCGGCGGCGGATGTTTGACTTGGAGTCAACGGTTGAAAGTCGCGGTAGATGTAGCGAAAGCGCTAGCGTATCTGCATCATGATTGTCGGTCGAAAGTGCTTCACCTCGATGTTAAACCGGAGAATATCCTCCTTGATGGAAGCTATAACGCGATTGTCTCGGATTTTGGAATCTCGAAGCTCATGAGGCGCGACGATAGCCGGATCGTCACTGGTAATAATAGAACTAATGTAGTTAAATAAATATTTGTGTTATTATTTTAATTGCAGTAACGTAGTTAAATTTATTTAACTATGCTAGTTGTAATAGGCAAGGTCACGATAGACTAAATAAATATTTATGTTATTATTTTAATATATAATTTTGATAATTGCATAAGTTTGAAATTTTAGGTTAAAAATATTTTAAGTACAATATGATGTAATAGGAAAATGTCATATACCTAAATTTTTTATTTTGTCATGATGTAATAAGAAAATGTCATATACCTAAATGTTTTTTAGAGTTAAATGCCTTGTTGGTCTATGTGGTTTACAGATTTTGCAGAGTTGGTCCTCATAGTTTAATAATTACAATGATCCTAATAGTTGTACACTTATTACCTAGGTGATGATCCTCGTAGGTTAATGAATCCGAACGGGAATGAAGGTGATGGTGGGCACATTTAATTAGTTATCAATTGGTTGATTAGTGGTGGAGGAGGGAAGATGGTGGTGGTGGGTGTTGGTGGTGGTGGTTTAGGGTAGAAGAAGATATATTGTTTTATTTTTGTTTTTCTTAATAAGTAAGGGTATTATAGTCATTTAAAAATACTTTACTGAGAAACTTAACATAAGTTAGTAGTAAGGACCACACGAGTGCAAAAATTACAACCACTAGGACAAACTCTGTAATTATCGAACCATTAGGACCAAATCTGCAATATTTGTAAACCACAGAGATCAACCAGGCATTTAACTCTATTTTTTATTTTGAGAGCATAATTTTTCAGTCAATACATCAAACTTTTTTTTGGAATGTTGATGATATATTGGTATAATATGATTTAGTTTATTTAAAAGTTAACTATTTTAAATTTATATGTGTTTTGGTAAAAATCTTGAGTGTGAACCTTTAAAATAAATTTATTTTTTTAAGATAAGATAAATAACTTATGATATCATGGCTTTTTATAAGGCAAAATTATCAAAATACCAATAAATGTGTGTACACTATAACTTCTTATGTTAAGTAGCCTGTTTTTCTTCCATCAAGAGCTAAATTATATTAATAGCATTTTTCTTTTTGTATGATTATTTTTATTAATTACATATATGCATAATTCTATAATTAATAACATTTCTACTTAAACTGAGCAATGTTTTGTAGCCGTTAGAGAAAAATGCCCGGATAGTCCCTGTGGTTTCACATTTTTTCACCTATAGTCCCTATCTTTCTAAAACTACTTGAATAGTCCCTGTGGTTTTCCGTTTTGTTCTCGGATAGTCCCTGGGTCTAACTTCAGTTACTTTTCTCTGTTAAAATGATGTGAAATGACAAGAATACCCTTTCCTCTGCATCTTCTTGAAGAAACCCTAGAACTCTCATTTTTGTTCAAATACTCACACACATCTCTTGGTCTGCTCTCTCCCACTCGATTCCTAGGAGGTAACCACAACCAGATTCACACAACAATCATCTTCCCCACACACCTAAAATCTCTCCTCCTCGCTCTCCCTGCTCGATGAAGACCGGCCAGCCACCATCACCGGTGGTGGCTCACGGCGATGTAGCAGAACCCCACAACCAGTGGCGTTGTGGGGGTGGCGTCAGGTGGCAGCGACGCTGTGACGGTGGTGGTACACCGACGGCGGCGGTGTTGGAGGTCGATGGTACTGATGACCGACGAGGGTGCCAACGGTAGCTGCCGACGACGGCGGTGGCCGGTGACCCTCTGACTTATTTTTCCGGCGGAGGGGTTCGATTAGGGATGAGGGGTTAGAAGAGGGGGCTATTATTATGTCTTCAATTCTTGATTGATTTAAGAAACAGAGGAGATCGGAGGTGGTGGTTATGGAGGTGGTTGAACGGTGAGCAGGATGGTTGTTGAAGGAGATTGAAGGCGACGGCAGGGAGGTGGTTCCAGTGGAGGTATGGTGGGTGGTTGAACGGTGAAGTAATTAATGGTGCAGGTGAGAAACGGATTGAATGACTTTTGATACGGAATTCGGCTCGTGATTTTGGCTGGATTCAAAAGTGTCCGGATTCAGTGAATCGGGTTGTGGATTTGTTTGTCAAAAGTGGAAATCATATATCATGAGACATGAGTTCGTATGAAGATTTTGGGAAAAATATGTTTCAGCCAAATTTGGTGTGACACGTCAGCCTAGATATTTGGAGGAGAGATAAGTGAATGTGGCGGTGAAGAAGATGAAGAAGATGCCCGGATAGGCCCTGTGGTTTGGCCTTTTAAGAAAAGGGTATTTTTGTCATTTCACATCATTGTAACAGAGAAAAGTAACTGAAGTTAGACCCAGGGACTATCCGAGAACAAAACGGAAAACCACAGGGACTATTCAAGTAGTTTTAGAAAGATAGGGACTATAGGTGAAAAAAGGTGAAACCACAGGGACTATCCGGGCATTTTTCTCTAGCCGTTACACAAAAACAAAAGAGTATTTCTATCCTTTTAATTTACGACGGTATAAGCCGGATATGAATGATTGAATGTTTGATAAGTTTCAAATATACCGTTGACACGTGTTAAAACCAGTATGTCATCTGCTGCAAAGCGCGGGCCTCCCTCTAGTTCTATTAATGATTTGATAGACGATAGTAAAAGTATGGTACACAAGATACACATAATTACAACATTGACACGAATATTTATTTAACTACATTAGTTCTATTATTATCAGGAATGAGAGGCACGCGGGGCTACATAGCTCCGGAATGGTTGCTAGGAGTGGGAATCTCAGAGAAATCTGACGTGTTTAGCTATGGAATCGTGTTATTCGAGCTCATATCCGGGAGGAGGAGCATAAAGTCGATTGACGTGGACGCTCACGGCAACAAAATACGAAGAAGATTCGAGTACTTCCCGAAAATCATAACAGAGAAATTAAAAGCAGGACACATCATGGAAACCGTAGATACGAGGCTGATGGATGTATGTCAAGTTGATGAAAATGAAGTGAAGAAGCTAGTGCATGTTGCATTATGGTGCATACAAGACAAGCCGCGAAGGCGGCCGAGCATGACGGAGGTGGTGAAGTGGTTGGAAGGGCGAGTAGCGGTGGAGGAACCGCCGGAGACAAAGATGATTGTTGTTGATCTTTTGTCCATTGCAAAGGGTGAGAATGGTGAAGATGTTGGGTGGCAAAATCGTAATAAAAAGAAAAAGCCAGGGGTTATTGCTAGAGTAGCTTCTCAATTGAATGGGTGTTTGGCTCCTAACGTGTATTCGGATACGCCCGGGTCAAAATCGTTTACATATTCAATGACAATGATTTCACCAAGATAGGTATAGTTATTAATTTTTTTCTACATTATTGGTACCTAATTGATATTAATTAAGTTTATAAAATCATTGTATACATGTATATACGCAAGATCCATGACTCATTCATGAATATATCATATATATACTATAGCAATTTTGAAAAAGTAAGAGAATAGTTCTATTTTTATGTATTTATTCGTTGATGTTTAAGTCAGACATGTTTTCCCCTCTGAAAAAATAAAATACGTGAAATGGTAAAAAAATGAAAAATTAAGAGAATAGTTATATTTTATTATATTTGTTTTCCCCTGTTCAGCTCGAACATAAACGAGCCAGCTCGGCTCATTTATTTAATCGAGCTGAAAGGTCGAGCTAGAGCCCGGCTTGTAAAATGTTTGAGCTAGCTCGAGCCGATTCGTTAATTTTTTTATTTAATTTTTTAATTATTTCAAATATTTGTAACATAAAAAAAACAAAAACTATAAAAACTACACATATATTTATATGTACTATTTTTATTTTTCTAATATTGTAAAGACCAAAAGGCATATTAAAAAGTATTGATGTATATTTTTGTTTATTTTTTCATATTTCTATATGTTATTGATTAGTTAAACTTAAAATGTTAACACTTGATCCACCTTTCACATATTTTTTTAATAAATTTATAATTATATTTAATCTGTATAAAATAAATAATTCGAGCTGGCTTGCGAGCTCACGAGCCGAGCCAGACCTAGCTCGAGCTCAACTCTTTACAATTCGAGCCAAGCCAAGCGCGCTCATTTACAACCGAGTTTTTTTCGAAGCGAGCTTTTTTTAAGCTTTTTTTCAAACAAGTTTCGAGTAAGCCGCGAGTATTTTAAACACCCCTAAGGCTATAAGGTGTGGTTGGAGCCCCATGGGGCTTTATCAAGTCAACCTAAGCGCCACGTAGGATCAATGTCAGCTTGGGGGCTTTATCAAGCTCCCCTTTAATTTGGAGGGTGTGGATGGAGCCCTATAGCGCCCCTCCTTAATTCAGTGGGTATGGTCAAATGCAATAACTCTCCTCGATCCACGCGTAGTTGCTCGTTATCACCATGGTGAGAGTTCAATGGTGCCCCTCTATGGCGCCTGGGGTGTGGTGTTATAGCGTCGGGGGGCACTATAGATGCCTAGCTGGCGAGGGTGGCGCCCCCCACCCTCCAGCCTAATCGAGTGTATAATTTCCGGGCAAAGTGGGTCATGTCTACATTATACAATGTAAAAACATAAATGAAGGGTGCTACTTTCTACACCCCCCTATTTACTTTTTTCACCCCCCTCCTCTTACATACTTACAGGTGGGGCCTGCGTGGGACCGACAGTTTTCCTCTCACAAGGGGGGTATAATCAGAAAAGAGGGGGGGGGGGGGGGGGTGCGTATAGAATGAGCCTAAATGAATTGTGAATTCTGTGGGTCATGTCTATACATTAATTATACACTGAAAAAACATAAATGAATTTTGAATTCTGCTTGCGTATTTAATGATCAAAAGATAATAATACTTTTATCTAATATACGACAAGTGTATAAATATAACCAATAAATAAGTGTATTTTCTATAATTTCTAACCAAACCAATAAATAAGTGTATTTTCTATAATTTCTACAAGTGTATAAATATAACCAATAGATTATGACAAGTGTATAAATATAACCAATAGATAAGTGTATTTTCTCTAATTTGTATTATAGTTATTATATTCAATTTAAACTTTCCAGTTTTCTGGAAGTCTTGAGTATAAAATAGTTATTTTTAAATAATTCAAAATAAATTTGCTGTATAAATCCAGTTTTCTGGAAGTCTTGAGTATAAAATATTTCATTTTAAATATTCAAAATAAATTTGCTGTATGAATGAGTGAGGGGTATACTTTAGTGGGGCGGGACAACTAACGTTTTTCTGAGTTCATTCAATAAGTTTTTATTTTAGTCTCATCATCAAATACACATACATGTGTTTAATATAGAAATGAGGCTTAAAAAGTGAAGAAATGTTTTTTTTTTTAAATTTTTTTCCATCTACTTAAACGTAATGTTTCGTTGTAAAATTTAAAAATAAAAAAAAATCATGTATTTACCATAGTAGAGTAATTACATAATTATTCTACCAGCGTAAATACACGATTTTTTTACATTTTGCAACTAAAATACGTGCTTGACGAGGGAAAAATTAAAAAAAATCTCTCATTCACTTCTTATGTTAAGACCCATTTGTACTCTAACTTAACCCAATATATTAACATGTAAATAACATTTTTTAAATAATAAGTGTAACATTTATTCTAAAAGAGTGAATTATCATTTCCATTCTTTTGGTTTGGTCATTTTTGTCACTTCCATTAAAAAAATATATATTTTCGTCTTTGGGTCTCCAAGGTTTCCAGAGCTTTATGTTTTTATCCAATAGTTAACCCCATCATTAGTATAGTCCCTCTTAAAGTAATAAAACGTAACACCCGCATATCTACGCTGCAAACTAACCGAAGGAATACGGACAAGTCCTTATTCGTATTCGTTCGCTAAGAAAATAATGTATTCACGAACCGTCCATGGCACTTATCGAACAAGACTTTTTGTTCGTGTTAGTTCATTAAGGAAATGAATGTGTTCATAATCAGTTCACGAAATCAAATAAAATCGTTGGAGGCTAGTGGTAGATGGTGGTGGGAGAAGCGCTGAAACTTGAAGCCCTAATTGTGGAACAGAGATCGATAGTTTCATCGATGTGAATAATGAGAAGAAAAGGGAAACGGTGCATAAACAATGTGGGATGAGGTTTCTTATTCTATTTGTTAGGGTAATAAACAAGTAGAATTAAAGAATATAAAAAGTTTAAATAAAACAAATAAATATACAAAAATCTTTAGTGAACAACATAAATAAACGAACATGAACAAACGTTCACGAACACATTACCGAATGTCCATGGACACAATTGAACGAACGAGACTTATGTTCATGTTCATTCATTTATCTAATTGAACGAAAACCAATGGGGTGGTGGTCCATTGGCAAAGGCAAAGCCTTTAAACACCTTGGGAGAGGGAGGTCTTGGGTTCACGTCCCACAGACGACAGGAATACAAGAAATTTACCTTTCAAAAAAAATCTAATTGAACGAAATTTCTTGTTCATGTTCGTTCATTTATTAAACGAATGTAAACGAACTTTTCATCATCAAGAATTATTCGCTGAATGTCCGTTCGTTTACAGCCTGTTGACATATTTTTAATCTTGGTATAATAAAAACTTTATATTTATTTAGGAAATGAAACCAATTTTTTCGAGAGAAATTGTTAACAAAATGGTGTATGGAGGCTATATTGGAGTGAGCTTTTATAATATTTATTTCACATGTTATGAGTAAAGATAATGTGGAAAGTATCTTATCATACAAAACGTACGAATGACAAATTGTTATTACCATAAAGATCAAAATTATCCTACAAGATCATTTGTAGAGTAATTATGATACTCTAAAAAATTACTCTATAAGATCAAAATTACCCTACAAGATCAAAATTAATATACAAGATCATTTGTAGAGTAATTATGATAAGAGAAAAATGCTCGGATAGTCCTGTGGTTTCGTCTATTTTCACCTTTAGTCCCTAACTTTCTAAAATTACTTGAATAGTCCCAAACTTTTCATTTTTTGTTTCCGGATAGTCCATGGGTCTAACTTCAGTTTGTTTTCTCTGTTAAGAGGGTGTGAAATGACAAAAATACCCTTTCCTTAAAAAGGCCAAACCATAGGGACTATCCGGGCATCTTCTTCATTTTATTTATAAAACCCCACCACCACACATCATCTTCAACCTCCACCCACCATTACATCACCAGATCTGCACATTCGCCACCCAGCTACCCCCTAATCATTCAACCACACTACAATAATGAACCTTATGAAAACAGATTGATGCCTGCACACTACATAAATTAAACATATTTTGATTGCCGTACATAAATCTCCCCCTACTTCAACAAGACCGACCTTGAATCGGTTGAAGTTAAAGCCACCATCAGGAACAACATCACCGACCACAAAATTTTTACAAACAATTTTACCGTTCACAGTCTCAGACAGCAACACCGGGCCGACAAAAGCGGCAACCACCATTACTCTGCCACCCCCTCACCTACCGTCACACCCCTGTTAAACCATAATAACCACCTCCAAACATCCATCGGACCCTTCATCACCTTCGATGCTCCCCACAACCACCATTGAAACTTCTTTGAAACATCTCTTATATCGTGACTGACTTTCTGGCCCTTCCGATAACCTCACAAATGTGCATCTCCCACCACCACTGAACTGCCACATCCATCACCTCCGCATCATCATCATCATCATCATCTTTTCCGGTCACCTTTAGTTCTCCAATCACCTTTGGTTCTCCACCGCGCAGAACCACCGCCACTGCCGTCACTCGACCCACCACCGAGTGGAGGTTGAAGATGAAGTGTGGTGGTGGGGTTTTATAAATAAAAATAAAGAAGATGCCCGGGTAGTCCATGTGGTTTGGCCTTTTTAAGGAAAGGGTATTTTTGTCATTTCACACCCTCTTAACAGAGAAAACAAACTGAAGTTAGACCCAGAGACTATCCGGGAACAAAAAATGAAAAGTTGGGGACTATTCAAGTAATTTTAGAAAGTTATGGACTAAAGGTGAAAATAGACGAAACCACAGGGACTATCCGAGTAATTACCATACAATATCATTTATAAAGTAATTATAATACTCTACGAAATTACCCTATAAGATCAAAATTACCTATAGAATATCATTTTACAAAATTATCCTAAAAGATCATTTGTAGACTAATTTTGATAATTACCTTACGAGTAAAATAATTACGAAAATGTCACCACGTTGTTTCTCTTACTTTTCCACTCTATTCGTATGTTTTGTACGATAAGATATTTTGTATATAGATGATATAACTATATGGAGTGAACTATTTTTTTTTCTTCTTTCCATGTATTAATTAACTTTGAAATTTATGATTATTTATGATAGATAGAAGACGTGTAGCCAAACGGACCATTTATTTTAATACTAGTCATTATTTGTCACATATTTAACGTTGTTAAATTGAAAGCATTGCTATCACTTGGGTCCTTACATCAACTTAAGTTTAGGTCCCAACATATTTATGCTTTCAACAACTAAATTTCAAATCCCATTCGATTATTAATGTTCTAAACACAATTTATATATAGAAAAAGTACTCTTGGTTACTTTTTGGCCCTTTATGACAATAATCTAGTATAATCAACTTTTAAACATCAAATTTACTCTTGTATAAAACTAAACATGTGTGACAGATATAAAACTATCCTTATATAATTTCTAAAACATCAAATGTTAGGTTTGCTTTCATATAAAAAACATTACACCTTACGTCGAATTCTACCTCTAATGTTATATACAAAGTAAACATTGTTTAATGTTTCATACTTTACTAATATTGTAAATGCAGCATACAAAGATTAAAGCATTGTTATATATATTGTTTTAAATTTGTGATATTTATATGTTCGATTTTTAAATTATTTATGTCGTTATCTGGTTTTTAAAACCGCTCAGACCAATGAACCCGTAAACTGACCAGAAGTCCTATTCAGTTTTGATAACATTGTTACAAAACCTCTAGAACATCACAAATGATATTGAAACTTTCCTTCAAGCTTTAATCACCGAATTTTGAGGTCCAGATTCATCCTTCTTTGACAATATGGACCCTAATAACACAACCTTGTCTCTCTCTCAATATGTCTATTTTATCATCAAACATCTCATATTCCCATTAAGTACAATAAATTTCGAGTTTCGCCACTTATATAATTTTAGACCCTCAGCTTCCCTTTTTCATTATTTACATTGTTTCCCAAGTTATTTCATTATGCTTTTAATTTGGTATATATAGTTAGATGTAAATTTAATGATTTCACCATAACAACACCATTATTTAAAACAGTGACTTTATAAGAGCCCACTTCTATAGATTTTTTTTGGAGGTTTAGGTTGTCTAAGTTAAAAAGAGTGAGAATAGGTGGGTTTGAATTTTGTTTGTGAAAACAGGTAGTTTGTTAAACCATTTAGTGGACTTGGGGTTGATTTTTGGCATGAGTCACTAACACGTTTAGTGGATTTGGAGAAGTCCACTAATTGTAATGGGGGACTTCACAAGTCCATTGTCAAGTAAAACGGACTTGATTAAAGATGCCCAATTCGTAAGAACATTTTTGTTCTTAGCAACAATCTATATAGTTTCTTAAAAAATATTTAATAATACTCCAGTAATCCTTCAGTGATTCAAATTTGTCGTTCAAAAAAAAAAAAAAAACCCAAGTCCAGTAAAAGGTGTATCAAACTACCTATTTTCACAAACAAAACTAAAACCCACCTATTTTCACTTTTTTTTACACCTAAACCTCAAGAACATTCACTTCTATAATAGATCTTATAACAAAATATTAGAATGTGTTGTGAAACTAGCCTAATAGCAAACAATAAGAAAAATAGATGTAGGGAGAAAGAAGCTGATATTTCATTGATAGGTGTGTCTAATACAAGAGATACAATGTAGTATATATAGAAGAAAACTTGGAGAAGAAGCCAGTCTATTTTAAGAGTTGATAACCATAATATTATAATATATTTATAACACTCCCCCTTAGTTATCAACTTAATACGCTTTGAAATGCTGCCTTGTTAAAAACCTTGCTAGGAAAACCCAGTGGGACAAAACCTCAGCTAAGGGAAAAAGAGTGCAGCGCGTATTTTCTTCTCATGATACTTCTGGATCATGTATGTTGCCTCATTAAAAACCTTACTAAGAAAACCCAAATGGGACAAAACTTAGTGAGGGAAAAAGAGTGCAAATTGAATAAGTCCCCCCCTCATTTTAACATGTATCCTTTAAGTGACGTGTGTCCATCCTCCTTGAAAGTTGATCAAAGATTTCGTAGCAGATTATTTGTCGCTCCATCCTTTAATGTGCAATCATTTATGTTGAGCAATGTTGTACAATCTTCTAACGAGACTTTAGGTGTTTCCAAAAATATCATATGTCCATGACTGTGTTTTGTTACATTCCTGCATCTATAAGACTAACCAAGCTTGTTTTGATGGGTTAGTAAAATATAATCAAATATCGTTTATACCTGAAATATTTCTTTGAACTCATTTCAATATCTCTTCATTTGACAAAGGCTATATCATGACAATTAGCTCAAGTGAAAGATATTATAATCATACATAGCTAGCAAAACATATTAATGCACATATGCATTTCACGATGGTACTTCTAGAATGAGAATCTCTACTTTGGTAGGAGATGATAATAATCATTTCTTATAACAAGTGACTTAAGAACCTTTAACATCCTTTAAGGTTCAACTATGCCCATATTAAAATATCCCAACATCATCTTCTAGATGTACTTAAGGGATTGATAAAATATAATTACATATATACTCGAACTGCAGTTCGAGTAATAATTAGACTGTGCCAAGGTCATTCAAAAATTCTCCATCTAAAAGCTCGACAGTTTCTCTCGATGATGCCTACACATCATCACTGTAAACTGCGATTATAGTGAGCTTTTAAAAGCAAAATATTGATAAAATGTGGCTAATTTAATCAAACTTATATCCCTCTTTATGCGAATATCTCGAGTTGTACAAAACTTGACCCGACTATTTTAGTCCATACATATTTTGTCAACTTCATATAGTATGTCCTTAAGGTTTTTATATCAATGCTTCTAGCATTATCAATCCATGAGGGAATTCTTCCCATCTTATCCAAATATGCATGTGCATTCACTCTTCATGAGTTGTGTTACATAAACTTACCCATATAACATATATAGATCTGTATCATATGCACAAATGTCATAAACACTTGCTTTTATCTCCAAAATCCATATTGTACCATGCGTGTACACTATTTATTGAGATATCGCAATCATCGGGTACACGTTTTCTATGTATGTTTCTTGGTGCACAAGTATTACATCGTTAAGATGTTTCAATTAACTTTTTAAGACACTCAATAGCTTTAGAAACTCATTAGGAGTTCCAATTATATCCAACATGTAAAAAATCATAACCTATTCAAATCCGAATATGTATACAATAATCACATTGTTCTCGAAAACTTACTTTACATGACTTATATAATTTAATCCTTCAGGACTTTCATGTAAACTTTCAGTATCAAGTGATACATAACATTCATAAGACGCATATCAATTATCTTTTTATCTTACCAGACTAATAAGATATTGGAAAGTCATTGTATCCACCACTAGAGAATGAGTCTCCTCATTAATCAATTATTTGCAAAAATCTTGTGCCACCATTTTTTCTTAAAATAACTTCATGTTATTTTCAATTCATAACTTGCATAAAAGACCCATTTGTATCCAACACGTCTTACAACTTAAGTTGCATGGACTAGTAATCCAAAAACTTTCCATTTCAACAGAGAATTCAACTCTGCCTTATTTGCATCTTTTCATTTTGGCCAATAATTTCTATGTTTACGTTCATAGGCAGATCTCAATCTTGATCCTCATCGTTTAATCATTTTAAGCGCTACATTATATACAAAAGTATAACGACGTCGATTTTTATTCCGATTCCGTACATATCTTAGACATGATACAACTTATCGAGATCTCTTTATTTCCAGGTACCTGAGGTTCTTCTTGAACCATCACGTCTACTGTCTCTTCAGGAGACCTTTTTAATATCACCTCGACTTGACCATCTTAATTAGTTGCTCCAACTTTCGAGGAATTGTATTACTGGAATCGACTAGTCTACCTCGCTTCAGGCGTGCAATAGACTCGTTAGGAAATATGTGGTTGTCCTTCTGGGACACAAACATAAATGGAGCATAAGCAGTTGATTATGTGACTTACTTAGTCACTCTATTTAGGTCAGTGAACTCGTCTAGTAATTTATTCTTTAATATTGGTAAATGAATTATACTTTAAACTTCTAGTTCATAGTTTATAGTCTGAGGATCAAGATAACATGATAATTCATTTCACTTTTCACTTTCCAACTGCTTGTTATCTCCCCCTAATGTTGGGAACATTCATTCACTAAAGTGAAAAACCAATGAGCCATAAACAAATTTCTCACTAATGGCTTTAAGTATTCAATCATAGACGATTATTTATACCCAACATATTCTCAAACTTTTTAGAAGTCCCATCTTTGTGCGGTGTGGTGGATGAGTTTCAATATATGTCGCACAACCAAAATCTTTGATGAGACATATTTGGTTACTGACCAAAAACCAAATATATGGGGAGAACTATAACTTATTGGCTTGATGTGAATTAGTGGTACTATATGTAAAATTACATGTACCTAAATGAACTTTTGCTCCTCTCATGATCGTTGGCTTTGTAATCAATAGTAGACGTTTAGTGATCATCTCAACAATAACACTTATTCCAATGATCGTTAAAAACTTGGGAATCAAATTCATTATTACCAAATAAATATACCAATCTGGAATGATATGTCTGCTATCTCATTAGCCAAGTCACACTTACACAAACTTCAAGTTGTGGATTTGATAACCATTTAGATGATGCATCGATTTAAAACACTAAATGGTATTGTGTTGGGATATTCATATCCTCTAACCATTTCCAGAATATTTAGGGAAACACACCCTACTTTATTTGGCAAGTATATAACTTCCTTTGAGAGCAAACATCAAATGTATAATTATCAAGAAGAATCTTCTAGTTCTTTACTAATTTCACATTATCATCGACTCGGTGTGGTCTAACCGGTCATGCCAATTAACTAAATAATCATGATCCATAAACTTCTGATTTATGATCATATATGTATTACTTGCTCGCATGTAATACAAAACGTAAAATACAAGAGAATGTATGAACTTCCTTTGAGTTCAAACCATCATGTTAATTATTATTATAGCTCATTATTAACTCCATAGTTTATCACATTTGGTGGTCCATCTCATTATAAACGTGACCATCATTACAATTCTAAATGGTCGATCTCATCATTACAACTTTCTCAATTATATCCATGATCACTACCTTTACAATGCTCAATATATAATCACATTCACTTCAGGAAATGTGATAGAATCTGAAAACGTTAGATTTTCATTCTTTGCTCAATCACACGAGTATAAAATCACTTCAAACCTTTCATACTCTTTTTATGATATTGCTACTTCATGAGCATATCTCACATGTGACAAGTAAAAAGAATTTATCAAGTTTTCCTCATAAACAATCTCTTCTTTACATGATATCAATTGAGAGTATAAAATCACTTCAAACCTTTCATACTCTTTTTATGATATTGCTACTTCATGAGCATATCTCACATGTGACAAGTAAAAAGAATTTATCAAGTTTTCCTCATAAACAATCTCTTCTTTACATGATATCAATTGAGAGAAATGCGCATCTGATTCATACAATGTTTATCGGTCTAAAATCTTATGACCTTATGTGAATAGATAATGAGATTTAAGGAGTATGACACTTCGTGTGTCAAATCTGATAATAAAACAACCAAATTCAGTCTTTTATGTGCTTTATCCATCCATATAAATATTTATAAAAACATATCAAAAGAAATATAAATCATAAACATAAGTTACAAATAAAAGACATTGTGGTATATAAATGAATTAAAGCATCTCAAAGTACAAATAAAATGTCTCGTCACTTACAAGCAAAGAAATATGCAATTTATGTATTAACATGTCAAGATATACCCAATCAAAATTATATATCTTATAATACTTGTCATTTTAAATTGAAAAATAAACAAATATGTGTATCAGTTTCCCACGACTTTTGAAAAACATACCAATCTTTTGTTACTTGTGAATAAGCCATTTTCATAATAGTATATTTTGTCATGGGAATGATAATAAACCACAACTTTGGTTTAATTATTCTATCCAATACTATATATATAACAAATAGTAATACATAGAATATTAGATATACATAAAGTCAAATAATACAATATATGATGTTATACATGTCATCATATTATACGAGTTAATAATAACACTTTATGAAATAGGAACGGTACATCGCTAGGAGCTAATAAATATGTAATTCATATATCAACGTATCATGGTATATCTAAATATAAATGTAATACAACAAATATTTATCACTTAAGTTAATATAAACGAATATCTCCATCAAATTTTCATGATATTTTAATACTTAACATGTCTGCCTTTTTTACTTGTAAATAATCTTATTTTTCTATGATAATCAATTTTGTTGTTTCATTCTAAGGATCTCAATTAACTTACGAATATATCTTTTGCCAAAAAAACATTTCATACAATAAATTTATTCATGTATATAAAAGGTAATTATCATAAAATAATTGACCCAATTAGTATGAAGATATCAAGAAAACAAATACCAATATCTATAAAGAAATAAGATGGGAATATATAAATCATTAGACATATTATCTCTATGTGAAATAGACTAATTAATACCAACATGTATAATTATATAGAAACCCCCCATGGTCATTTGCTTTCCTATTTTCATGTTCATGTTCGACAACATTACTTTTAAAATTACCTAAGTTTATAAATTTTGAAAACAGAGATTTTAAAGTAATTCGAAACTTATTTAAATAATTCAAAACTTATATCTTAATGGTAAAAGTGACATTATATCTTTATGACAGAAAAGTTACCATCCTGATTTCCCTAGTTTTCACCAAGGCTAACAATAAAAAATCATCTTTGGTTGTTTCTCATCTTCCTAGTTGCAAAACCTTTATCTCATCAAATTCCTAGAAACCAAATATTCATAGTTTTAACGACATTAATAAAATAACAATATTATGATGAAAGACACCTTGAAATTATTCATCTTGAATCATAAATTAGAGTTCTATGTAAATAGATATGCAATTCATAATGCAAGTTTGTAAATCACTAGTAATTCATTTTTAAATAAGAATCTCTCAACAATAAAATTTACATGATTTAAGAACAAATTAAAAGTTGCAATCTCTTAAATAATGTGTATATCTAGGCATCTTGCAGTGTACATATAAACTAGTAATCAAATCCTAAATCATAATACCATGCAACTAATTATTTGTTACAATGTAGCAACTTAATCTAATATAATTAGTTATTATAGTAAAAATTAATTATGATATTTGGAATTAAAATAAAACACAAAAGATGTTCAAAAATATCTTTTCCAAAAATCAACATTTTAAATATACTTAATACAAATAAAATCCTTTACTATAAATAAATTATTTTCTTTACTACCAAAATCATCGTTTATTGAAACAATGAACTACATCAAATTAATATAGCATTTTATGTTTGAGACTACTCAAAACAAACAAGCTGACTTAATTGTGCAATTATTTTCGATATTTAAAAATATGAACAGATCAAGGGAAAAATGGATATTACCTCTAATCGTCGGCATGGTTGAACTTTTCTCTCCTTCATATTCTGTCCTTTATTACTAAAAAAAATTTAAAATAAAACTTACTTGTATCAGTTCCAACTCCAAAAGTAACCGATAAGCAACTTGATCCAACTTCAAAAGCAATTCGTGCTGATAACGTGTTGTGAAACTAGCCTAATAGCAAACAATAAGAGAAATAGATGTAGGGAGAAAGAAGCTGATATTTCATTGATAGGTGTGTCTAATACAAGAGATACAATGTAGTATATATAGAAGAAGAAAACTTGGAGAAGAAGCCAGTCTATTTTAAGAGTTGATAACCATAATATTATAATATATTTATAACAGAATGTTGATTTTGAAGCGTTATAACTCCCCCTCACTATCCGAGAATTCATTCTCAATATCAAATACAAGAAAATAAACCCTCACATTTCATATTACGAATCCCATTTAGTGTCAAACTCTTTTACATGCTTCCATAAAGCTAGGTAAAATCCTCGCTTTTGATATTGCTATAATCTACTAAATAAAACTGGTCTGTCTTAGGGCATGTTTGGCTAAGCTTTTCAAAACAACTTATTGGCTTATTGACTTATCAAAAAGCCAATAAGTTGTTTTTATGTTTGGCTAAGCCAAAAGTCCTTTTAGAAATGGCTTTTTGTAAAGAAGAAAAAGGAGGTTTCAAGAAGTCGCAATATTGTGACTTCTTGGCCAGCTTTTAACTTTTCAAACTACAAATTACCAATATACCCCTTCTTTACCCCCCTTATATCTAAAAGAATGCCCATTTTAGTCATTTTACATCAATAAGCTAATCCAAACACTTTTTTTAAAAACCCATTTTCAAAAAGTCCTTTTCCCAAAAGTCCTTTTCCAAAAGTCCTTTTTAACTATAATAAGCTTAGCCAAACATGCCCTTAATTGCCGAGTGTTATGTGCCTTATGTCCAAGGTTTGATGCAAAACTACCATCGAGCCGAGGGTCTCACTGGAAGCAGTCTCTCTATTGCTACGGGATAGAGGTAAGGCTGTCTACATCTTACCCTGCTTAGACCCTACCTTAGCTTTGCTATTTGTATGATTTACTGAGTATAATGATGATACTATATAAAACTGGCATAAAGTTAGAACTCTCATGCATGATGGTTTTTTTTTTTGAAAGGAAAACTTCATTAAAACAGACAACCGCTCGAAACCGAGCGGCCACCCCCAAAACAACTTACAAATTTACACCAATCCTCCCATATATTCTTCTATTTTTCGATCTATTATTATACCAAACAAAACCCAAAGACCTAATTTCACCAAAAACCTCGTCGATGATAAAAGACTTCCCCGAGAACATGATGGGTATAAGAGGGGGTTTCTAACCTTTCACATTTTCAGCATTCTATGAATAAACTTAACTATTTGACAAAAACAAAAGAATCTATCTTGTAAGCAATTAATTAACTAGATCCGTGGTTTGCATATACGGATTCCGATATCTCTAAAATACAAAACTAAATTAGTAGAACCAAGTTGTTAAACCTATTTTTAACCATACATCAAGGGTCATAAACACTACTTTTATACCTTTCGGGAACATTAAATCTTTTTACTAACCCTAGTTATTGAACTTTTCAAGAAATAAAAATAAAAAATATATTATATTTAATAATTTTTTTAACAAACCCTAGATTTAAGAAAATAAAGTTTACAATAATATTCCAAAACATTCCAACATCCTCAAACAACCGGGTGAGGCAAGTGCTTTAGCCAATTTGATTGGATGCAAGACGGGGATCTTCCTTGTCAACATCTTGGCCTAATAATTGGAGCAAATATGAATCGCCTTAATCATTGAATTAAAGCAAATATGAATCGCACTAGGTTATAACCCCGTGTATTACACGTGTTGAATAAATAAATTTTGTATACTAAATAATAAAATAATATATCTTTAAAAACCTCATTTATTGCATGAGTTAAATAAATATAATTTTATATATTAAATAATAAAAAGTTATATCTATAAAAACCATATTGTACGAGTTGAATAAATGTAATTTTATATTACAAATAAAAAAGTTATATCTTTAAAACCATGTGTGTTACACGGGTTGAATAAATGTAATATTATTTACCAAATAATAAAATAATACATCTTTAAAAAACCTCGTTTATTACACGGGTTAAATAAATGTAATTTTATAAGTAACAAAAAAATTACATCTTTAAATATATGCGTATTACACGGTTTGAATAAATGTAATTTTCTGTACTAAATAATAAAAAAAATATGTATCCTTAAAAAACCCCGTGTATTGTACGAATTGAATAAATCTAATTTTATAAATCAAATAATAAAAAGTTATTTAAAAAACCTCATGTATTACATGGGTTGAGTAAATGTAATTTCGTATAGTGAAAATAAAAATATTTAATATATTAATACAAAGTTTGGTTTTCGTGATAAAAAATAGATTATTCTGTTGTTGCAAAATTTGTTAATGAAGTATCAATAAATTTAACTCTTTATTTAAAACTCTATAAATGTATAAATGATAAATAATATTAGTTAATTTTATTTTAAGTTTCGTAAAATCTATTTGATACAAAACTAAACAAAACGTTCAAATATAATTAATTCAAACAAATCTATACTATATAATAAAAGAAACCACTTTGGGGACACTTGTCATCATATTAGGTCATCTCTTATAGATAATTATTATTTTAGTTTAATTTTTTCTAATTAATTATAGATAATCCTCCTACTAAATATTATTTAGTTTAATATCTTATGGATAATTATTATTTAGTTTAATTTCATTCTCATTTATAATAGTATTTATTTGAATTAATTATATTTGAACGTTTTGTTTAGTTTTGTATCAAATAGATTTTAGGAAACTTAAAATAAAATTAACTAATATGAAATGAAAGCATAAAAATAAATGCAAAACAAGTGTGAAAGAGTATAGGTGTCAAGAATACGTATCGTATTTGCACGAATTGAGTATATAAGTCAAGTGTTTATAAGTTTATTATATGTTTACAAGAATCATGGATAGTGAATCAAAGTATAATGAATCAAAATCGTATAAGTATGAATGAAATAGTAGGATATAATTTGAGATAAAACGATAGATTTTACTACGATTTAAATCTTGGATTTTCGATGATAAGACGAAATACGATTACGAAAGACACAAGCTTCCAAAAATAGATTTACAAGATAGGTTTTCTAATTTAAGAAAGTTTTGAAAAGTAGGACGTTACAGTCTCCCCTACTTTAGGAAATTTCATCCCGAATTTTATTCAAGAGGAAGACCTTGGAGAAAACATTTTGGCTAAAGAATCGAGACTCGGGAGTTTTGAAACGTTTTGAAAAGTATGAAATTTTGAAGAACGAAAAGATGGGTTTGTAAAAAGAGTTCGTTCGGCTAAAATGGTTTGAGGCATTAAGCATAAGCAAAAACGTGTAGATGCGTGTATAGGCAAATCGAGTTTAAACAATTTTGGGATAGTTCAAAATTGAGATGTATTAAAATGCGTTGTATTAAGAAGGAGAATTTTGTACAAACAGTTTGTATTTTGATGAAAAGCATGGTCACATGGTAGTTTGCGTGAAAGGTTTCATTGGTTTTAAAGAGTGTTGATAAGTCTCAGTTTTGTAGAAGGTTGTTCATTGGTGAGAAACGAGAAAGTTGAGTATTTTAAACAAACAATTTTGAAGGTAACGGCCAACTAAGTGTGTTTACACGTAAGTAAGAATGGACTTGATTGCAAATGGGGGTTGTATAAAAGACAAAGAATAACGGGGAATAATGGAGGTATAAAAGTGAACGATTGATTCTAATAAACGAATGCGAGTATAGGAACGACATAAGCATTGGATAAACGAAAGCGATGTGTTAAGAATGAGGTATCGTCATGGATAATCGGATATCGCGCATTTAGCGATGCGTTTGTGAGTTGTTAAAGTTTGTGTATTTGGTCTAAAATATGGTCTGTAAGACACCGAATTTCTCATGGCACGTTTTACGAAAGTTTGGTAGTATGGTGGAAACACTTATATATAGGAAGTACCAGCGGCGTATTGTAACGCCCTGCTTTTCCTTTAATAGCAAGTCTTGTTCGTATTTCTATTTTTGTAAGTCTTGTGTTCTTGTAATCGTTCGTTCATTGTAATCATTGTAAACTCGAGACTTGGATCATAAATAAAACTTGTATCTTCTTTAAACGTGTGTCATACATACTCCATATTCATACGTTGATTTGTGAAACAATTGATACATATACGTGATACTTGCAAACGTGTGATGAACTTACCAATACGTGACATTCATGCTTCATACAATACTTACATGCGAGCCTTATACTTAATCATATTCGGTTTATACTTATGTAACCTTTAGAACATGCCTTGTATGCTTAAATACCCTAAAATGATCTTAAGACACGTAACATATGACTTTTGGACATGTTTGTAACACCTCGGAAATTCATGTCCAATAAAATAAAGACACGTGTCATGTTATGCAAACGTGTTGTAAATACGGATTCAGATAAAGATGTACGGTAGGATTTAAAGACGTCGACATGTTAATTTATACCTCTGAGCGACCTATTAATAAATCCCTAACCAGGATATATTTTATCCACATCTGAATTATACTTAAAATCTGGTCATCTTAAATAAATAAATGATTATAAACTCTAGACATGGATTCAACATCAAATTTCTTGGTTTGTCCGTCAATTTAAATCTCCCACATAGTGCCAAAGAGTGTAATTACATGCCATGACATGCAATGGCTGGAGACATGGTCCCTATACTGACTAAAGTGCATGAGATTCGGAGTTGAAAAGGGTGCATGGTCATAGCTTGAATAAAAAACAAAATTCTGGTCTCTGGCGATAGCTTGCGCACCGCAACAACCAGGACGCTACGGTGCGCAAGACTGCTTGCGCACCGCAACACTCAGAACGCTGCGGTGCGTAAGCAGTGCATCTGGGCGATATTGTTGACAGTTTCCTGTATAACCGGTTGCACCGACTTATAAGGGTAGTTTTCGAAACCAGGGGCTCCTATATCTGGTTTTTAGCATTATAGGACACCTGGGGACATCTTGTAACCTTCCTAGACTATGTTGGCATGATCTTAGCTCATGGGGTTCACTATATAAGAAAATGGAAGTTGCAACAACTGGGCATTTGCACTTGCAACATTCACAAGTGAGGTTCTGGAGCTCTCCTGATCAGCAAGCAATCATCCTAGTGGTCCCTAATCATAATTAGGACATTTGTAAGTAGCCTTAACCTTTTCTAATGTAGTTTAGCTTAGTTAATTAACTAAAAGTCAAACCGTCGTAATTAAGGTTTGACTTCGTGATTAATTAATATGTGCTTAGTCTAATCACGAATTAAAAGTACCTTTAAGTAGGTAATTATGTGGGAAATAAACCCTTAAAAGGATACTTCCAGATTCCCACTTTAACTATGTTAATTGTCGAGTCAAAGCTTACTTTAAAAAGTCAACAGAATGTGTATTTTCAAATTAAAGCATAATTAGCAATGTAGGATACTTGCAACCTGTTTGATCATTAATATAACTTGGTAATTAATGTAAGAACATGTCCCAACATGTTCAACTTGACAATTTTCAGTTTAGGCTCGGTTTGGAACCGAAAGTCGCATAGTTTGACTTCTGCTTTGACTTTCAGTTCTGACCCGTTTAAGCATTGTTTAGAAATTCCTTAGAGCCTTAATTGGACCAGGTTTCATATTAGTGTAACCCCCTAAGGTCACACAACTTGGTTCATTAGTTATCCGTTTCATATGCATGTTTCCGATTAATGCTTAAATGTTGACTATTATGCCCTTTTGACTATAAATCGTGATTTTTGATAAAGTAAAGGAGTAGAAACCTTAGTTACTGATTTATAAACTTGCACCTAAAATTTGACATCAGTTTGAGGTCTAGATTAGGAGTTATGCTCATTAGCGTAATTTGAAAGCCTTATGTTAAGTAAATGGCGTAATTAGCGTATAACCTATTTAAACCCACTTTTTGATATCAAATTTTTACCCACTGATGTAATATAATATTTTGGGATTTTTGAAGATTTTTATTTAATTTTTGGCTGAGCATAACATAGGTCTCTAAGTTTAATTCGGTTAATACCGATTTTACCCTTTTAAGCCATAAAATGAGTTTCACAAATCCTTTTAACCCCAAACCTTTTTCTACTGATTTTATTTGATAAATAAAATATTTTGAGCATTCTGGAAATATAAAAATATCAGCTTTCTTTTAAAAACCCGGAAACGGCTCCAAATCGCCTTTTAAGCGTTTTTTAACGCATAGTATGTACTATAACCATATTAAACATATAAGGTTGATACCTACTGATGTTTTTAGTATATTTTGAGATAATAACAGTAAGTAAAAGTTTTTGAACTCAGGTTTCCAGTTTTGACCTTTTTAGCCCTTGTGAAATTACCAAAATACCCCTAAGGAGCATAGTTTGGTTTTAAATGATGAGTTTCACATATAGGTCATACCCTACTGTTATAGCATGTTAAATTAAGTGTATTTGCTTTATAAATCAGACCTGTAACTCAGATTACTAATTAAACTCTTTTATAATCTTTTAAATGACCAAAATGCCCTTATGAGGCATAAATTGTGTTTAAATCCGTTTCGGGCATAATAGAAGATATCTTACTGATATTATAACATATTTAAGGCATTTTAACTCAGGGAACTTGCATATGACTCTTTTAGTTACCCGTGACGCCCTTTTCGCGTTCGGTTCGGTTTATGTAACTAGTTTGCATAAATTGACCGAAACGGGTCAAACATTATCGTTTTTGTCTCAAAATCCAGAATATATTTAGTATACCCATATTATACAAGTATTCGAACTTGTCGGGTCTAAATCACATTCTATCCGGTCTTCGCTTAATCGTGCGTTTGAACCGTATCGTCCTTAAAACTAGCCGGTCTAAGCTTAGGCTTAAATAAAGACCCGTTAGAAATCTAATAGGTTATTATAAACCTTTGTTCCAGAATAAGAAGAACCAGTAAAAGCTACCTTCACTTGCTAATTGTGATTTATACTTACCAAGGTAAATACTTTTAACTTATTTTCCCTATACGGGCTTGGGGTACGGTATATAAAATACCGTTTGGTCCGGCATTGAATTCTTTAATCGAATAGAGGTTAAATTTATTGATATGATATGTTTTGAATGTGTTTTGTTTGCTTAAAGCCTTTGGGGGGTTAATGACCATGTCCCGGATATCCTTGGCATGATCTTACGAGATGGCCACGACCTGAGCACGGGGTGTAGGCGTACACCTTTCAGTGCATAACTCAATATTGTGGTGTGTCTATTAATCTTTAACCCGGTCTACGGATCGGGCTACTGAACGCATAAGTAACATGTAAATCCCTTACAAGATTATTTTCACATAATTATCCCAAGTTATAAAATGATTTGTGCCACGTGCATTCAAACCAATTTTCAACCTTTTCAAAATGAGTCAGTTAAATTGTAATTACCAGTGTAAACTGACGTATTTTTCCCAAAAGGTTAAGTGCAGGTACTACTCGTACTAGGCTGGCTGTCTTCTAAGCGTCCACAATAAGTCTCGCAAGCTTGGATGTCATTTAAGCTGTTGAACAATATCATCTTTTATTTTGATCCGCCTGTGGATCCGTTTCAACTATTTGTGTTATTTAATATTACACTTTATTAAAGTTGAAATGAATCTATTTTTTCTTCCGCTGTGCATTTATATATTGTGTTGTTTGTCTATGATGATACCAACTACGTCACTATACTCCCCACCGGGCCCACCGGTGACACGTGGAAAATAGGGGTGTGACAATGTTACAAACCTAAAATCAAAGAAATAAAAAAATGTGATTCAGCCCGAAGGCCTTGCGGACCGTATGCAACCCCTTACGGTCCGTAAGGGGGTCTGGCGGGCAGAAAGTTCAAACCAGCCGCGGGTTTACACGAAATCCTAGTTCTAAATCACCACCAATCACCTCCAAACCTCCATTAATCACCACCCAACAACCCTAACTACTTCCCCTATAAATACCATGTCTCCTCCAAGCTCATTTCACTTTGCAACCTCTACCAAATCACTCTAAAACTCTCTAAATCGCAGCTGCAAATCAGTGTTCGAGCAGAAGCATACCTCTTCATTAAAGTGAGCATAACTCACTCAATTCTTGTCCGATTTACTCCATTCTTTTTCCTATGTGCTTGGATTAACCTTAGCTTCGATTCCAGGTTTTTCACAGAAAACCAGTCCCTGGAACGTCGCCAAAAGGGCTCCAAAGTTCACTGTTTGTTCTTGTTTTGATTCAAACTTTACTAAACATTTCTAAACTTGAGTCTAACTCATCTCAAACCTATGTCCTTATGCTTATAACCACTTCTATGGTTAGTTAGGCTTAAAAACAAGGTTGAGACATTCAAACTCAGATGTATAAATCTCACAAAGTTTCTGTTTTGTTCAAGGGTTTAGCCCACAAGTGATGTTTAAGCTTTAGACTTGATGATTGTGTGATTTAGGATTAGCTTGGGCTATCCTACTTGAAAATCCACACATTGCTTGATGATTTCTCATAGATTAGTTATTCATATTCTATATTTGCTTGTAAGTTCCTGACCCTCCTTGTATGTTCATAACATCAAGTGTAGTGGTGAACACTTAGAGGTGCCTAAATGGAAGCCTTGTTCTTCATACCTCCTACATGATTTCTATGACACTTAGAGGTACCTAAATGAAGATTTTAATCTTCTACCTCATGCTTGATATGTATGCTATAGTATATCCTATTAGTACATAAATAACATAGTCACTAAACCGAGCACTTAATGTTGAACAAATGGGCATTATTAAGTTAGTAGGTATATCATCTAAACATCATGTGTAAAAGATGATTATTTTCATATGATTACTTTCATGTCATTTTAATTCCGAATCCTTAATCTTCCGAATTCCCAAATACTCATACACTTTGTTTCTTCGTGTAGAAGGACTTGGTGCTCCACTCTAAACAACCAACTTGCTCTCGGATTCAAGTAGGAACAACTTGCAAAACTGTGAGTATACTCGAATCCCCTCTTTAGGTTTACCACTTTTTGGGGTGTAACATGTTACTTATAAACTTACACATGAACTTTTTACATAAATGCACCAACATTCATATAACATGCTTGTATACGTGATTGCTTGATACATTGAACTTGGGTTAATTTCATTTTGTGTTATACTTATTATTAGCTTCGATCGAGCCTATCCTTGACATATATAGCGCTATAGGATTAGCGCACCGCCCGTAGACTTGAGGTTATGTCATGAGCTTATTTCGTTTCATCATTGGTTTGATATGTTAGACACATGCCGATTTTAATGTTTATCTTGAATCACATGCTTGCTATGAGGAATCGTTTAAACTTATCTTTTATGCTATGTATGTATTAAACTTGTATAGTCGCCTTTGCTTATGCATTGAACTTTATTCTAAACATGTTACAGGTTGAGGATGATGATTGTTATAAAATGAAGTAGCGTTGATGCCTAGATACTCATTTAGACGTGTTAGGTTTAAATGTTGTATCAAACTTTGTTAATGTTATGTTTTATACTTGTTGTTATTTGAAATTCCTTGTAATGTTTGACAATTATTCGATGAAATGAAAAACAGTTTATTTAAATATTGTCACAAAATAGTGTTATGAAGTCTCTTGCAATCTTTTTTGTCCCGCTCCGATGATTCCGCCATTGGTTGGGGTGTGACACGTATCCACCATGTTTCAACCATGTTACGTCTGTTTCGTATTCGGTGTCATGTTACGTTTCGTATCGTATCTTACCATACACAGTAGTACACTCTATGGTTCTCATACGCCTATCACTATAATCTCGTGTGCACCCGTGATTATATTGATTGCCGTATGATCCGCATAGCTTGTACTAGTTGTGCATGAATCAGGGTATAGATCAATTTGAAAATAAGAATGCGTGTGTATAAGAATGTAGTATATAAACATGTTTATGTGTAAGTGTGTATGTGTCCCACGTAAGTGAATCTCGCAGGTTACGCTCACGTACATGTGCGAATGTATGAATTTTGAGTATGAATGAAAGTATGCGTATGAGTATAAGTATAAGTATAAGTATGAACATGCGTATGGTTATGAATATGAATATGAGTTATGTGTATAACATAAGACGTATGATTATGAATATGAGTATAAGTATAAATATAAGTGTGAATATGCGTGTGAGTATAAACGCAAAACGTATGACTATGAATATGAGTACATGTATAAACCTAAAACGTATGATTATGAGCATGAGTATAAGTATGAGTATGAACATAAAATGTATGCTTATGAATATGAGTATAAGTATATGTATAAACATAACACGTATGATTATGAATATGAATATGAATATGAGTATAAGTATAAACATAAAACGTATGATTATGAGTATGAGTATAAGTATAAATATAAGTATGAACATGCATGTGAGTATAAACATAAAACGTATAAGTATGAATATGAATATAGGTATAAACATAAAACGTATGAGTATAAACATGAATATGAGTGTAAACATGAATTTAAGTATGAATATGAGTATACGTATGAGTATAAGTAATAAACATACAACGTATGAGTATGAATATGAATCTAAGTATGAATATGAGTATGCGCATGAGTATAAGTAATAATCATAACACGTATGAGTATGTATATGAATATGAGTATAAGTATAAGTATAAATATAAAACGTATGATTGTGAACATGGATATGAGTATGAGTATAAGTATAAAACACATGATTATGGATATGAATATGAGTATAAGTATAAATATAGATCGTATGATTATGAATATGTGCATAAGTATGAATATAAGTACAGGCATAAATGACGACGATTGAGTGAATGGTATGAGTCGTATGCAACGAATTTTAAGTGTATAAATCGATCGAGAAGTTTGAGCATGTAAAAACGAACCATATACGTGAAATTGTCGTGAGATAGTGGTTAAAACGTGTGTGATGATATGCATGTAGAGTTGTTTGAGCAAAACGTTGAGTTTATTGAACCAAAATAGATTTGAGTTTGACTTGGAATGTAGGATCTAGTTTATGAATGTAAAAAGAATACAATGTACTCATTGGTTATGCGTGACGTATTTTGTAATGATCGAAAATGCTACCCTTGGTTTAAAAGAATTTACGTAAGTTGAAAATTGTCGGTTCCTATGAAGTTTCCTTGCCCACGTGCTTTGAATTTTAAATGACTTATTGAGCAGTGTATGAAAAGGCTTTTAAAGACAGTAAGTTTGCTTCATTTTAGAGGATCTTTCCAAATTAAGAAGTTTGATAAGTTGGAGGTTCTCGTGAAAACGTTGATTCTTAAAAAGGAAATTTAGCATAATGAACTTAGTGATCGTTGAAAAGGTGTTTTTAGTAAAATGATTTATTTGGTTTTGAAAAGAGTTTTAGTAAAATAATCTTATAATACTTAAAAGATCTTATAGGCATGTGAGAAAGGTCGGTTAAATTTCCGATTGAGAATGGAAGTCCTTAGTATGATGTTATAATGTGAGTGTGTTTTAGTGATTAGGTTGAGTATGAAATTTATGGGCAAGAGATTCATTGGACCGATTAAGTTGATAGGTAGCATTTCGTAAGATTTCAAAATTCGGGTAATAAAACGTTTTAAGGTGTGATTAAGAATTTTGTGTATGTGAGTTATGTGATAATAGATTGTAGGGTAAGGATTACGTTTGATAAAACAATGCATTTTGAAATTTATATAAGTAGGGATTTTGACGAATGATAAACGATTTAAGTGTAAAACATGATCGTGTTTACATAATAAAGTATTTTGAAGGAAAAATTTTGGTAACAGTCACCTAGGTAAGGGAATCACCCCTAACCCGTTGGTGAGGTCATTTTAAGAAAAGAAGGGAGCGGAGTTAATCGTCAAGGTAAGGAAATCACTCCTATCTCGATGATATGTCTCCATTTTTGGGTTACAAGAAATGTAAATCTAGTTGGTGACGTTTTGAAATCATGCATGTGTATAAATGTATGAAAAGATTTAGTATGATGTGTGTGTGAGAGTAAAATCTCGAAAATAAATCTGAATTTGAAAAGATTGCATCGCATAAGATTGAAAATTGGAAAACATAGGTTTGATTAAAACTTGGATGGTTCCGAAACGGAATTTGACTAACCAAAGTGGTCGAAAAGTCTTTCAAATTTGAGAAGCATGCTTTGGCCTAATAGGTGGAATACTCTCGTCGACATGCCGGTTAACGGTATTCACCCTTCCGGTTACTACATGTCCCAAATCAATCGAAATTTCGAGACTTGGCGGGATTTATGAAAAAAAATCAAGGAGTGGGACTAGTCGACGAGATGCGGGTTTCACCTCTAACTTGACGAATTCGTACCCTAAGTGTGGTTGATACTCGTCGGGTCAAAATTTAATTTTGACACGTTGACGAGGGTCCACTAGAATTCAAAATTGAAGTTCTCCATCAAAGTGAGGATTTCACTCCTAACTTGATGGTGAATTTCATGTAAAAGAATAGGTGGATTGAGAGTCGTTCACCAAATTGTGGGTTTCACGCCTATTTTGGTGAAGTCGTCTCCTTTGTATAATACGAGTGTTTTTCAGATTTAGAGTGTTTGAGTAAAATACCTTAGGAAAGACGTATGTTAAGGAATAATAAAAAAAGTATGAACACATAAGAAAGCATTTCAAGAATAGCACATAATGATAAAAGTGGCATATATGTTTAAAAGACCAAAAGAGAATAGATAAGAAGCATATGAGGTAGAATGCAAGTAGTTTTAAACAACACATAAGAATAAAGCTCCTAAACTATAGACTAGGTAAAAGCATTCATACTTTTCCTAATTCCCTATAGTTATGGCTCTGATACCAATCTGTCACACCCCAATCGATGACGGAAACATCGGGATGAGATGAACAAATCGCTCAAAGCGTCATAACACTAATGTGACAATATAATTTAAATTGAATTTCATAGAAATGCTAAAATGTCATACAAGATTCAAATATGAACAAAATTGATACAAATATAACATCGAAATAATTGTTTATTCTATGTGTGTTTCTAAGTCCACCTAAATCTCATTTCTTCACTTAGCATCATCTCGTCTATCAACCTGCAACATGTATTAAAATATGATCAACAAAAAGTTGGCGAGTATACAAGTTTAATACATAGTATAACATAGAATAAAAATGTTTAACGTGCTCATATCCAACATATATAACATAGATACAAGTTACTAATATGCTGAAACGGTGTAAGCTATATGTTCAAACCCGAGTATACAATGCAAAATTGCCTCACCCTGAGACTAATGGGAGGTTAACATGTTTGTCTTAACAATACCCTGAGACTAATGGGTGGTGCGTTAATCCTATAGCGCTATAATTGTTAAGGTAGGCTTGTACAAAGTTAAAGAGCATATAGACACGAAAAGTTTACATAGCATATGAGATTAACAAGCATCAAATCGTTCCATGTTTAATTGTGGATAGAGTGTGATTCAAATAAGTTTCAAATGTTGCGTGTTTTGTATAAAATACATGTTGCACCTAAAGTTTTTAACAGTAAAATGGGATCGAGTATACTCACAAATATTGCATATGTTTTCCGATTATCCAAGTGTGACGAGATTGTCGAGATTAGAAGGGTGAATGTGTTCGGTTAGGAGTTTAAGGGATGCTTATATTCGGGTTTAAGGATCTAAATACAAAAGTATAAATACGAAAAAATAATCATCTAGCACATAATACTTGTTTTGACACTATGAAACCCAAAATGTTTGAATGTTTTCATGGGTCAAAATACCTATTAGAATCATAACAAGTTATTAGTGTCTTAGATGATGTAACTTATCATTTTGATAAATGACCACTAGGTCATCATCAAAAGTTTGGTTACTTGGATATTATATATGTCATATAGTATATATTATAAGTTTCTAGTCCACTAATAATACAAGAACAACATATAAATCATGCATGAGGTAGGAAGATAAATCTTCCATTTAGGAACCTCTTTGACTACACATGTTGTCATAGACAACAAGGAGGGTCATGAACATACATTAAGGAAATAAAATTATACTAGCTAACTAAGAAAACATCAAGTGATGTGTGGATTTGAAGGTAGGATAGCCCAAGTTAACCATATAATCACACAACTTCAAGTCTAAGACTTGTTCATCACTTGTGAGATAAACCTCTATTAAAACAAAACGTTTTTGAGGATTAAGCCTCTGGATTTACATGTCACAACCTTGTTTTTAAGCTCACGTAATCATGGTCTTGATTAGTGCTATAAGGACATAGGAATGTGTTGAGAGATCTCAAGTTCAAGCAAGTTTAACAAGTGTTTAATCAAAACAGAAAGTTTCCTTGCACTTTTCACCTTATTTGGTTCTTGGTTTTCCATGGAAAACCTGTGGAAACACACCTAAGGTTGTTCCAAGTGCAAAGGAAGAAGAATCGATGAAAAAGATGAAGTAAAAGTGAACTTATGCTAACTTTTGTAATTTGAGATGAATATGTCTTTGCTTCTGATTCTCAGCTGGATTTGGAGTGATTAGAGAGTGTTTAAGTGAGTTTGCAAAATGAAAAAGTGTGGAAGAGGCTTGGGTTTTATAGGGGATGAATTAGGGTTGGGTTAGGTGCCATTAAATGCAAGAAACACAAGAGAAAACACAAAAATTGGCCAATAATCGTGTCTGATTAAGCTTGCTGCAGATCTGGAGTCCTCGCGGGGCACGAGCCAGACGGGACACCGAGTCGCGGGCCGCGAGCAAGAGTCAGACGGTTCAAGGTTGTTTTTTTGACATTTCAACCCCATAAACTTTCATATCTTTGTGTTTTAAATTGTTATAAGGTGATTTAAGTATAAAGAACCATAAGTAAGGGTATGTTATGAAATAAAAGCATAAAAATAAATGCAAAACAAGTGTGAAAGAGTATAGGTGTTGAAAAAACGTATCGTATTTGCACGAATTGAGTATACAAGTCAAGTGTTTGTAAGTTTATTATATGTTTACAAGAATCATGGATAGTGAATCAAAGTATAATGAATCAAAATCGTATAAGTATGAATGAAATAGTAGGATATAATTTGAGATAAAACGATGGATTTCACTACGATTTAAATCTTGGATTTTCGATGATAAGAAGAAATATGATTACGAAAGACACAAGCTTCCAAAAATAGATTTACAAGATAGGTTTTCTAATTTAGGAAAGTTGTGAAAAGCAGGGCGTTACAGCATATTCTGTGACAACAGCTTAATAGTTTAAGTATTTAGTCTTCTGATATTTTGTATTGGGCTTAGCATTATTGGTTAGTGAGTTAATTGTTGTAATGGACTTGGAAAATGGCATGGCCCAGTTAGAAGCCCAGTTCACAGACATGTGGTTTATAAACATGTTTTATGATTAGGATTTGAAAAAACTAGAGAAGCCTAAGAGAATTCTAGAGAGAGAAAACGTGGAGAGAGAGAATTCGTAGGAGAGATAGAAAGGGAAGATCATAGAGATAGGCTGTGAGGTTGTGTGAGGTCTAGGTTGATTGTAAACGTTTATGTTGGATAATCAATAGAAGACCAGTTAGAATTTAATTATGTTTCTACTATTTTCTATCACAATCTGATCTAGAGGATTCCGCATTCTAGGTTAGATAAACAATTCTGTGAAAGATCTATAGGATTAAAAGACCTTCAATTGGTATAAAAGCATTAGGCTCTTGATTGGCACGGTTCAAAATTGGTTGCTGCAGAAAAAGGTTGATTAATGGGCTGGCTCGAAATTTTGGAGGCTGTTCTTGGGTTTTCAAAATTTTTAGGGTTTTGGAGCTGAGTTTTGGTTTGAAAAAAGGTTGTTTTGGTGTCCTACGTATTTAATTCTGCATATTTTGTGTTTTTACTTGCAGAGAACTTGAAGATTTGAAGAAAAAAACTTGAAGATTTGTTCTTCGTTTTGTTCATCTAAATCTTCATAAAATTACTGATATTATTGTTTGATTTTGCAGGAAAGGGTTAAGAAGATTTGGAGATATTGGATAAAATCTTTTCAAATTTTGAAAAGATTCGTTTTCCAGCATTACCAGCGTATTTATTGATTGACTTGCTGAGTATGGTTCACAAAGAGCTAGCAGGCTAAGTGTGCTACACAACGGAAAGTTCAAAGGGAACACCTACTTACCCGGCAATACTCAACCGTCGAGGTTACATTGGAAATTATGTGTATTTTGATAAATCTCCATTCATGTGGGGGATTGTTGGAAAATTAGAATGTGGTGAATGGAAATTATTTCATTAAAATTAATAATATTAAACTCTTCATATGGTAAAACTCTTGAGTAGAGTTTTATTGATGACATTTGATTAGTTTTTATTAGAGTGTTTAGTCTCTAATTAATTGAGACTCTTATATAACAACCCTTCCGAATATTTTTCGACACCCTAATATATTTTAAAGTGTCCCCATATGTCCTAAAATACACCCCATATATGAAAACGGGCCCCCAATACCTTTATTTTCATTAAAATTAATTAAAAACCAGATTTAATGGTCTCTCGCATGGCGCGTAGCCCTTGGCTACCTCCTACGCGGGCCGCGACAGCAAGGAATCAGGGCGAGCCCCTGAGCCGCCACGTGTTCCAGTCGTGTCGTGCCTAGTGGTCGACTCAGCAACCCTAGGGCCTACCCTAGGGAGCCTCGCGGGCCGCGTAGACCCTGGCCGAGGCTTACGCGGGGCACGACGAAGTCCATTTGCAGCCCTATAAATTGAGGGCAACTGCCTTCAGTCCAGATCGCTCACATTTTCTTTCTCTCTCGACTTTCTGCATAATTAAAGCTATTTCCGGGCATAATACCCCCCCTAAATAACGAAGTTCTGCTCCGTTGTAAGTATCATAACCCCGGTTACGTATTAGATACGCTGCCCGATTGATCCAGGGTTCCGTAACGGCTGTCGAGGTTCTGCCCGACGTAGTCGTTGGAATGTCGTCTCGGGGAGGGTATTACTAATGTAAATATTGGGTTATTATACTAACGCGTGTGCATTTGTGTAATTTATAGATAATTTCCAGGAAACCCTTAAAGAAAACCTAAGACAGGAATGTGAGTAATCTCCTTTTTACAAACTATTTTTACAAAACCTTTATTTATTAAATTATGATTAGCAGTGATTGAGTCTTTGTAATCTTCAATTACTGCCGGTATTATGGGGTTTTGTATACATTACTTGATAATCTTCACAATTGGACAACGAGTTAGCCAATGTGTGATATGACCATAGCCACAGATCCGGTCTAGTGGCAAGTACTGAATGAGTAATTGTGTAGATATAAACATTGTAATCGTTCTCAGTACTGTTAAAAGATAAAACTCTTCTTGATTAAACTGGGATTCACTCACCAGTATTTCCCACTGACAAAATGTTTTTAAACGCGTTTCAGGTAACAAAATGTGAAAGCCAACTAGAAGCCAGCTGGACAGCACTGAAGGCTTGGAAAAAATAGCTATAAAAGTTACCTAAATAAAGAAGATGTTTTATTTCAATAAAATAGGGTTCACCCCTATAAATCAGTTTGTAATGAAAACTTGGGTTTTATCCCAATATATTTATTAATATAAAACGGGGTGTTTTACTCTGATAAAATATTTCCTAACTACGGTCCTGATGTAATTTCCGCTGCCAATTTGATTAAACACCCGATACCACCGATACTGATTCTCGCGGCCGCCCGTTCCCGGGACAGATAGGGGGCGGGGGTTGCGACATCTTAACTCTCCCTCAAGTATTGTATAATTAGTAGGCTATGTGCCTTATTTGTTACTAGAAGAAATATATATGATGGATACATGAAGAATACTTGAAAAAGAGGAATACTTGAAAATAGGGATACTTGAAGACTAACTATAAAGAGGAGTACTCTCTTCTCGTTTCTACCACCGTCGCCTGTTTATCCGTTCCATAAGTTTAAATATTACAATTTTACCCGGTGTAACCTCGGGCGCGTGAGCCATCTCCGGCAGTACAGACTGCTTCGACTGTTGTACCTTGGGAGACAGACGCATCGTCTTTAGTAGAGGCGCGAAATATGTTTTAAGGGAAGCGTGTTGAACATGTGTCTCAGCCATAACCGTCAACATCAATTTGTTCATCTTTGCAGCCAAGAAGGATCGCACAAGGAGACGCGGTTCAAGTTCTCGTAGCGGAAATTGTACAAGAAGACGCTTCTCAAGCTCTTGTCAAAGACAACGATTTGAATCGATTTATTTAAATATGTTGTATTTCATATTTAATTTTGTATGGATTTGTACACGGTACGGATACTACAATTTTCCAAAATTATGTAAAGAGAGTATCTTTACAATTTTTATATTTATTTATATAATTTTTATTATAATTGTGAGTTGTGACCCATGTCCAAGTGATAAATCCGTACTTACCTTTTCTGCAAAGGGTGAGACAAAAGATTCATTTGTTGCCTTGTTTTATCACCAAAAGCCGAATGAGAAAATATTACGAGCGAATAACAGAAAGGCCCCTAAGCTTTGTGATAACTATCAAAATGGTTTATGTGGAAATTAAATGTACAACGGAAACTAGAACAAAGTACTTTGGTATTGTAGATTTCTATCCTTAACGTCATTTAGGGTGTTTAGAAATCGTTGTAATCGGTCATATTTTGAGATCTAAATAGTTTGATTCATGATACAAATATACAATTTTGTGGTTTGACAGTTTAACGAGTAAACATAGAACCAGCGGTGCAAAAACCAAATTGGGTGTGATCGTGTTGTTATTTATATGTTTCTTTTCTTTCAGAAATATATATATATATGTATATGTATTATAACCATTAATCATGTTTAATATTCGAAATTTTAATAATACAGACTAGTGATTTGGAAAAAAAACAAAATTAAGAAAACTGGTTCAAACCTACAAAACATAACCGAAGATTTTATTTAAACTAGTGGAGTCCGATTGTCAACATCCCGGTGTCACTTAAAGTTCTATATTTTTTATTTGGGTTAGTTTAATGAAAATACTAGGTTGTGGATCGCGCGTGTTACACGGATTGAATAAAGAAAATATCTCACGTAAATAAAAATATTAAATACCATACAAAATTGTTTAAGAACACCCTTAATCAGAAAAATGTCAGTTTCTTTAAAATTTGAAGAAAATCAAAATAAATTAACACAATTTAAGATGCTAATATATCATAGAAAATCATTGCTATTTATCAATATACACATAAGTTAAAACTTAAAATTTAGACAACTTGAATTATGAATAATTTGAAATGGAAAGCTACACATGATAAATCTGCTAGTACGCCTAAATTTTAATATTAGCCAGAGCATATATTTCATTAATGAGTTTCACTTTGATATCATGTTTTGTTTTTTGTGCAAAGAATAGTATATTTTTTTTAAGGGGTAACTTTGTAGAAATGTAACAAAGTTTGTCAACTGTTTCAATTAAATCACTGAAACTTTTTTTGTCTCTTTAAACTTATTGAAGTTTCATTTGTTGCTCTAATAATATGTAATTTTCAGGTTACCAGGTTAATCATGATAATGTGTCAGGTTTTATTAAATTTTTTTATTGTTAATATGAGGTGGAAAGTATATATATTGACATAGATTTATTCAATGTAAGAATTAAAAAAAATCATATCTTTATTATAATGACACCCACTCCATGTTATCAATTTCAGTACTACACCATTTCCATTTACACGATTCAAACTCATCACATTCAGCTATATTCACCTAAAACATCAAACATTCAAAATTTTCTTAAGGAACCAGTAAATATGAAATGAAGAAAGCATCAATCTCAATCATTATTCCATGTTTTTCCTAGCCACCACCAATCCACATCCCATTAACCATCTCCAGGAACCCAGTAAGCATGGAACGAAAAAAGCAATCAATATATTTGGAACCAACTAAAACTGAAAAAAAAAACAATCTGGAACAAAATCAAAAGAAGCAACTGAACAAAAACGGAAAAAAGCAATCTGAAAAACTCACTGATCTTCACGAAGAAAGAAACCGTCTTTGTCGAAGGTTGCTAGTCGTCGTCGTCGAAGGTCGGTTGGTCTTCGGTGGTCGACGGAGGGCCAAGGTTGGATTGGGAGTGTCTGTGATCGGAGTTCTGAAACGTCGGCATGATGTTGGGTGGGTTTAATTTATGTTTTGATTTTATAAAATCTACATAATCTAAATAATATCCAATCCAATTAATCATTAAAGAAAATAACAAATAAAAGAAAAAAAATATAACCTGATTGATTACCTATTAATTACATAGTATTAAAACACTAAATTAAAGTTTAGTTATTTCAGAGAGACAAAAAAAGTTTCAGTGATTTAATTGGAACAGTTAACAAACTTGGTTACATTTCTATGACATTTTCCCTTTTTTTAATTTACCACAAGATTTTTATACCAATGTTTAACGATTTTATTCCATTTGTTTTTTCTTTAGGTATATCGAATGACGGTATCATAACGAATTAAACTGATACCGATCAAAGTTGAAATGCTGCCACATTGTGAGAGGGATTCCATTATTTATAACTTTAAATTATACATTTGTTATTTATAATAACTAAAAAACTAAACTCCTCCCATAATTTATTCCACTGATCAAATGTAAACTCAAGGCGCTATGTAAATATTATTTACAACAATGAAAAATAGCTTATATATATGATTGATCATAAATAGATTACCACCATAAGTTAAATAGAATTTAGTACCGTTATAAAATTAATTTAAATTCAAAAGTATATTTTCATTAATTCTCCAACTTTCTATATATATATTAAATAATATGAGAATTAGATTAAATCCGTGCGAATTAGATCAATATCCATATGTTATATATTAATTAATAATTATAGTTATATTCGGCAATAATGTATATTTATATTATATATGTATACAGGTAGAGGATCCTGTACATTAATCCAGAAGTGTGAGAAGTGTGAGAAATGTATTATAACACTATATATAACACCATATAAACACCGTATAACACTATGTAACACCATATAACACTATATAACAAATATAACACTATATTTTGTTTGATAGAATGTCTATGATAGATGTATAGTGTTATATATTGTTATATAGTGATATATAGTGTTATATAGTGTTATATGGTGTTACATAGTGTTATACGGTGTTTATATGGTGTTATATAGTGTTATAATACACTTCTCACACTTCTGGATTAATGTACAGGATCCCTGCTCTATGTATACATATATATATATATCAATAAAATTATATGAGATTGAGATTAGACACGTGCGAATTAGATCAATATCCTTATGTTATATACTAATTAATAAAAATATTAGAAAATATCATTTATGTAATTATATTATATTAATAATAATAATTAATTATAATAAAAGACTTATATTAAAGAAGAAATTGTCACATGGTATAAGCTCGTATATTACACGTGTTAAATATAAAAAAAAACTTTATTGACTATATATTTTATTTAATTTATAAGTGTTATAAACCGTGTATTACATAGGTTAAATATAAAAAATATAAATTATAAACTTTTATATAATTAGTATCACATGGTTAAAGAATATAATAATATTATAATCTTATACATTCATAGTTCATGATTTTTATCACACATGTTGAGGAACTATAAATTATACTATTATAAAAAAATGTGTAACCATTAATAAACGTAAACTCTAAATGTAACCATATTATAAAGTTAAAATTAATTTATGATTTTAGTTTTAAAACATCTTGTTTTTTAATCTCTATATATTATGTATATTTAGCGTAATATATTTATAACAATTTCTTGTTTCTTAATCTTTATATATTATTGATTAGTTATAAATTAGTAACATAACGATACTTGATCAGTAATAGTCCCAATTAATTAGACACAATTGAAATTCGTCAAAAATAACCATACTTGACCATGAGTAAGCATACATAATCAAAATTCACCATTTATCAAAGGGAGTTTCAATGAATTAGTGAAAACCTTTATTAGTTTTATTTATAAGAGGTTAAATAAACCATAATTTCCTAATATAATTTTATAATATTAGAAAGATATTTTAATATATAATATTAATTAAAGTTAGACCAAGAGATCATAAAAAAATAAAATTGAGATAACTTATTACAAATAGTAATAATAACAATAATAAGGATAATGACAACAAAATTAGTTTTAAATCAATTAAAAGTATAAATAAATTAAAAATAAAATTGTGAGTTGAAGAAGAGATTAACATGTGGCATTAATTGAAGTCTTTTATTAATACTAGCGGTAAGACCCGTGTGCAAACACGGGTCGTTTCTTAGAAAACCATGCATAACACATTTTATTAAACGATTATACATTTTTTTAACTACAAAAATGTGTCACACCCCGATATTTCAACGTATTACCGGTGGGCCCGATGGGGAGTATCGTGACGTAGTTGATATCATCATGGTCAAACAACACAATATTTAAATGCACACCGGAAGCAAAAGATAGATATATTTCAACTTCAATAAATTGTAATATCAAGTATCACAAATAGTTGAAAATAATCCACAGGTGGATCAAAAATAAAAAGGAAACATTGTTCAACAGTTTTATGTCATCCAAGCTTTCGAGACTTATTGTGGATGCTAGGAGAAAGCGAGCCTATTACGAGTAGTACCTGCACTTAACCTTTTTGAGAAAATACGTCAGTTTACACAGGTAAATACAATCAACTGACTCATTTTAAAAATGATTGAAAATTGATTTGGATGCACGTGGCACAAACATTTTGTAACTTGGGATAAATTATTTGAATATAATACTTGTAAACGAATTACATGTTCCTTATGCGTTCAGTAGCCCGGTTCGTGCCGGGTTAAAGATCAATAGACACACCACATTATTTATTTAGGCACTGACTGGTGTAGGCGGCGTACGCCTACACCCCGCGCTTAGGTCGTGGCCATTTCGTAAAATGATGCCAAGGATATCCGGAACATGGTCATTAACCTCCCAAAGGCGTTAAGCAAACAAAACAAATTTTTAAACGGGTCATCTCAATAATATTTAACCACCAAACGATTAAGGTCGAATGCCCGACCAAGCGGTATTTTTATATACCGTACCCCAAGCCCGTATAAGGGAAAATAAGTTAAAAGTATTTACCTTTGCAAGTATCAATCGCAAATAGCAAATGCGTGTAGCTTTTACCGGGTCTCCTATTCTGGAACGAAGGTTTATAATAACCTATTAGAATCCTAACGGTCTTTAATTAAGCCTAAACTTAGACCGGTTAGTTTTAAAGAAAGATACGGTTCAAACGCACGATTAAGCGAAGACCGAAATAAAATGTGATTTAGACCCAAAAAGTTTGAAGACTTGTATAATGTGGGTAATCTAAACACATTCTGGATTTTGAGATAAAAACGATAAGGTTTGACCCGTTTCGGCAAATTTATGCAAACTAGTTACATAAATCGAACCGAACGCACAAGAGGCGTAACGGGTAACCATAAGAGTCATATACAGGTTTCCTAAGTTAATATGTCTTAAATATGTTGTGACATCAGTAGGATGCCTTCCATTATGCCCAAAACGAGTTTAATCTTAATTTAAGCCCCGTAGGGGTATTTTGGTCATTTTAAATATTATAAAAGAGATTAAATGAAATTCTGAGATTCGGGTCTGAATACATCAGTAAAATAACTTATTTTAATAGGTCATATCAGTCGGTGATAAGTATTATATGCCAAAATGGTTTTAAACCCATACTAGGTGTTTAATACGCTTAAAAAGCCATTTTAAGCGATTTCCGGGTTATACCGGAAATCTGAGTTTTCTGATCAGGTTATAAAGTTCTAAATACTTTATTTGTTATATAAAATCAGTAGCAATTGGATTGGTGTCAAAATATTATGTAAAACTCATTTTATACACGAAAATGGGTATAATCGGTATTTACCTAATCAACGCCATAACCTTAGGTTATGAGCAGGTTAAAAATCTTTAAAAATCCCAAAATATTATATTACATCAGTGGGTAAAAGGTTTGGTATCAAAAATTGGGTTTAGATTGGCTTTATGCAAATTGCGCCGTTTAACTAACAAAAAGCTTTTTAATTGCGCTATTTAGCATAACTCCTATTCTGGACCTCGAACTGATATGAAACTTTAGGGACATGTTTATAAATCAGTAGCAAATATTATTGTCCTCCCACATTTCCAAAATTCTCGTTTTATGGTCAAAAGGGCATATTGGTCAACATTAGGCATTTAACGGAAACGTGTAAACGAATCGAGAAATCAACGAACCAAACACAGAGGCTTATTCCAACATGTAACCTGGTCCTAATGAAGCTCTAAGGAATTTCAAAATCATACTAAATCGGGTCAGAACTGAAGTCAAAGCAAAAGTCAAAGTTTTGCGACTTTCGGTTCCGAACCGGGTCTAAACAGAAAATTGTCGGATCAAACAAGCTTAGACCAGTTCTTATACTTATTACCAAGTTATATGAGTGATAAAATAGGTTACATGCCTTCTACATTGCTAATTACATGTTAATTCGCAAATTAAGCTTCTGTTGACTTTTTATAAACAACTTTGACCCGACATTTGATCTAGTTAGAGTGGGAATCAGAAGGTGCCCTTTTAAGGGTTTATTGCCCACATAATTACCAACTTATAACTACCTTCAATTCGACTAATCGTTGGACCATTAATGATTAATAGCTAAGTCAAACGTTAATTACGGCGGTTTGACTTTTAAGCTAATAACTAAGTAAAACTCAATTAAGGAAGGTCAAGGGTACTTACCAAAGTCCTATGCACGATTAGTGATCCTTGGGCAGGGCTCTTGAGCTCCAGAAATGATCAGAAACTAAGTATGGGATGGATGATCAAAGTTGCAACATGAGGGACCTTTATATAGTGTTTTTAGGTTGCTTATGATCATGCCACACAAGTCTAGCATTGTTCCCAGATCATTTACAAGTGCTCCTAAGGTCTAAAAGTCAGTAGGGGTCGCCCATGGAAGTGAAAATATCTAATTAAGTCGGTTACAACGTTCAAAACATCCAACTGTCAACTTTCTGGTCGCTGTGCATGCCTTACGGACCGTAAGGCTTGACCTTTACGGTCCGTAAGCTTGTTCCAGAAGGCAAAAAAAATTTGTTGGCCTTTCAAGCTCTGAACAGGCAACCATGTAATACGAAATTGGGCCACTATTTTCAGTAGAGGGCCTCTTGAACAGGTCCTAAACAGTCAAGACCACCATGAAATGTTCTAAAGTTGCCTTGGACTTTAACGAAAGCCATAAACGAAGGTTTGTCGTGCATTTCTTCGTAGGATTCCACTTTTGCAATTACGAATCAATTATTACTAGAAATCACCGGATTTGAATGTATACCAGATGTTTATTATTCATATTAGGGTCTTGGGATTCATAATGAGGTCGTTCAGAGGTATAAATTTAACATGACGACACTTTTAAATCCTGCCATACATCTTTAATTGGATCCGGGTTCATAACACTTTTGTCTTACATGACACGTGTCGTTATTCTATTGAACACAAATTTTCGAGGTGTTACATCCTCACCCCCTTAAAAGAAATCTCGACCTCGAGATTTACTGAAATAAAATGAGGGTACTTCTCTTTCATTGTGGACTCTACCTCCCAAGTGTACTCGGGACCTCTACGGGCATCCCATTTTACCTTTACAATAGGCACATGCTTCCTTCGAAGCTTCTTAACCTGTCGATCCTCGATTGACACAGGTTTTCAACAAACTTCAAGCTCTCTTCTATGTGCACATCTGTATGTGGTATGACTAGTGATTCATCAGCGAAACACTTCTTCAGATTGCAGATGTGGAATACATTATGAATATCACTGAGCTCTTCAGGTAAGTTTAACTTATAAGCAACTGATCCAACACATTCGATGACCTCGAATGGTCCTATGTATCTTGGGCTTAACTTACCTTTCTTACCAAATCGCATCACTCCCTTCCAGGGTGATACTTTGAGCAACACTTTGTCACCTACCTCGAATTTCAGGGGTTTACGCTTTAGATCTGCGTAGCTTTTCTGCCTATCCCTGGCAGCTTTCAGGCGGTCACGAATCTGGACAATCTTGTCCGTCGTTTCAAGGACTATTTCAGGTCCTGTCAGTTGGACATCTCCAACTTCCGCCCAACAGACGGGAGTTCTGCACTTTCTACCGTACAAGGCCTCGAAAGGCGCAGCCTTGATGCTTGAATGGTAGCTATTGTTATACGAGAATTCGATTAATGGCAGGTGGTTATCCCAACTACCACCTAAGTCAATCACACATGCACGAAGCATGTCTTCCAAAGTTTGGATTGTACGCTCACTCTGTCCGTTCGTCTGAGGATGGTAAGTCGTACTAAAATTTAAGCGCGTGCCCAACGATTGTTGGAAACTTTTCCAAAAATGTGACGTGTATCTAGTATCTCTGTGATGTGTTCAAAATGCAACATATAAATTTCATCAATTGTGGCATAAAACTAACCCTTTTTTAGTACTAATGTTGGAAAAAGTGTGCTTTTGTCTTCCTTTTGTATTTTCAGGATTAAATGAGCTCAAATTAGCAAAAGAAGCAAAAAGACGTCAAAATCTAACATAAATACAAGAAAAGGAACAAGACGTGATATGCCCGACCCCACGACAGCATCTTCCCAAGCAAAACAAGATAACAGAAGACTGAACACGCCCCGTGCTCAGCCAGCACAGGGGCGTACCCAAGTGTCAGCAGAAAAGACAAAGTGGTAGAAGCTTCTATTGCCCACCACGGGGCCGTGCTCAGCGGACACGGGGCCGTGGTCAACTATAAGATTCGCACAATCAAGGCAAATCTTCATAGTACAAAGATTCTTCTGCACACGGGGTTGTGCTCAGCGTACACGGGGGCGTGGTCAACTAATAAGACAAGCTGCAATAAATGAAGAAAGAGAAGGATATGGACACGGGGCCGTGCCCGAGCTTCTGTTCAGCCTATAAATAGGAGTGCTTGGCTCAAGCTCAAACCATCCCTTGGCACACCACCTCTCTCACACTTCACCCACCACCCACCACCACCATAACACCATCATCCACCACCATCATCCATTGTCCATCATAGAGTGTGTGAGTCGTCTCGGGATCCAAGATTGATCGTAAGAGTTCTTGACAATCAAGGCCATGTTTGCCTAAGTCTCTTACATCACTTGGTGAAGACAAGTGTCTAGTGTAATACTTTTTATTTCTAATCTTTTCGCACTTTTTATTTGGTTTTGTATTAATGACTTTAATAACTAGTTGCTTATGTTGAAGGTGATCTTTCCTTATCGTTTGTCCGTGGTGTCTTGGCATTATTTTACTGTCTATATAAAATAAAAGATTTTCACCATTCATATCTCCACGGTCTATATGGAGGTATGTTGGCTACCTGGTCGGGGGTTAAGGGAACGGTTTGGTAAAGGTCTTGCCATTGTTCAGCGTTTAGAGGTCCTGCAATGGACCTGGGTCAAATTTAGTAGGACCTCCTTCAATACTTAACGGTATTGGATGGCGGGGGTCCAAACTCTTTGATCCCCTCATAAGTTAACTACTATTAATACTATAACCCGGCTATTTAGGACTGTATCCCTGCTGACTCAGACTACTTAGTCGAGGGTAACGTCACCTCCAAAAGAGGGGCCTACCATAATTTGCATTAATAACTTAATTAATTATCTTTCAATAATCCACCCTTTTAGGATTGTATCCTTGCTGACTCAAACTACTGGGGTGAGGGTAACGTCACCTTCAAAAGAGGGGCCTGCTACAATAACTAAGATAATCTCTTAAATAAGTGCAAAAGTGCGGAAATAATCAAAGGTTACACTATACACGAGTCGGAACCAAGTGATTCATCTTGTCTATCTGTTTTTCTTTTATTTTTATTTTTCAGCATTTTTAGTTAGTTTTTATTTTTCTTAGTTTAAAACATTTTTCTAAACTTTTTATTTTGATTAGATGTTGAGGATAAACCGGTACTAAAAGCTCTTGTGTCCTTGGACGACCTCGGTATCTTACCAACACTATACTACGCTCACGATGGGTGCACTTGCCCATATGAGTGTCTAGTGTTAGTAAATATCGTGTTTTATAAATTTAAAACTTGACTAAAAAAGTGTTAAAGGGGCTTAAAATATACACCTAATATATATAACACTTGACACCCATCAAGTTTTTGGCGCCGCTGCCGGGGACACAAGGATTTTAAGAAAGTTAGGAATCAACGGCCTAATCGTTTTTCTTATTTTTCATTTTTTTTAGGATTTTTTTTTAGTTTTTCTGTTTCTGCAGAGCTCAGCACGGGTCGTGCCTGGTCGGACACGGGCCGTGCCCAGCACTATCACTGGCAGTTTTTATTTTTCGAGTTACAGAGGGCTGAGCACGGGGCCATGTCGGTGCAACACGGGGCCGTGTCCAACTCCCAGTAACAGGGATCCGGAGAACAATTATTGTAAACTTGACCACGGGCCGTGTTCGCTGAGCACGGGGCCGTGGTGAACCTTCTGACCAACATTCTTTTCTGTTTTTATCGCAGGACTTGGAACCTTGGTGCCACATTTAAACTTCCTACGTAGTGCATGAGCTCCAGTTCTAGTAGAGACATGAAAGAACCTCTAGAAGAACCCGAACGATTTCTTAGAAAAAAGACTTAAAGCTAAAAATCAAGAGAGAGTTTCGGGGGACCCACTTCCAATGGCGGACCAACGTACCCTCATGGATTACCTACGGCCCACCGCCGCTATTAATGCACCGAATGTCGAAGCCAATAACTTCGAACTTCGGCCACATTTGATACAAATGCTTCAAAACTCCGCAACCTTCCATGGGCTTGCGGACGAGGATCCCCATCTACATATTACTAATTTCTTAGAAATATGTGATACCTTTTGGATCAATGGAGCATCAAATGACGCCATCCGCCTTCGAATGTTTCCATTTTCACTAAAAGACCGAGCTAAGGCTTGGCTTAACACCCTCCCAGTTGGCTCGGTAAACACCTGGGATGAACTAGCCCAAAAGTTTCTGTATAAGTATTTCCCTCCGGCTAAAACGGCTAAATTAATGACTGAAATTAATACATATTCACAAGAGGATGGGGAATCCTTATATGAAACTTGGGAAAGGTTCAAGGAGCTACTAAGAAAGTGTCCTCATCACGGTCTTGCGGTATGGCAACAAGTATAATTGGGCTAACATGTCGGAGCTATAGGTCTCCTTGATGGGTAGGAAATGTGCTGACTTAGTCAGTCTATCTACTATCACCCATATCGTATCATTTCCTTTCCTTGTCTTTGGCAACTTGGTGATGAAATCCATCGTCACCATTTCCCACTTCCACGTGGGAAGTTCAGGCTGTTCTAGCAAACCTGACGGCTTCTGATGCTCAGCTTTGACTTGCGCACATGTCAAACATTTAGCTACATACGTAGCTATAGACTTCTTCAAGCCTATCCACCAAAAGTTTGCTTTCAAATCCTGGTACATCTTGTCAGCTCCAGGATGAACGGAGTATTTAGAACTGTGGGCTTCCTGGAGGATAACATCTCTAAGTCCTCCATAAACTGGAACCCATATTCTTCCATTCAACCTCAGAATTCCGTCCTTGCCATAGGATAACTGTTCCTCAGTTACTCCTAGCTTTTCATTAGGATAGTTAGCTTCCAACACAGCTTCCTTCTGTGCAGCTAACAACCTTTCATTCAAACCATTCCTTATCTCAATGCTCTTGGCATTGATCCTTACAGGCTTCACTCTTTCCTTTCTACTTAAGGCATCGGCGACTACATTTGCCTTGCCGGGATGGTATCTTATTTCAATATCATAATCATTCAAAGTTTCCATCCAACGTCGCTGCCTCATATTCAAGTCCTTCTGATTGAACAGATGTTGAAGGCTCTTGTGATCAGAATAGATCACACATTTGGTTCCATACAAGTAGTGCCTCCAAAGTTTCAGTGCAAATACAACGGCACCCAACTCCAAGTCATGGGTGGTGTAATTCTTATCATGCACCTTTAACTGACGTGAAGCATAGGCAATAACCTTGCTTCTCTGCATAAGCACACACCCCATGCCAGTGTGTGATGCGTCGCAGTAAACAACGAATTCTTTGGTACCTTCAGGTAATGTCAATACAGGCGCGTTGCTCAACTTCTGCTTAAGGATACTAAAGGATTCTTGTTGCTTGGGTCCCCAGTTGAACTTAATATCCTTCCTAGTCAAGGAAGTTAGGGGTGCAGCAATCCTTGAAAAAATTTCAATAAAGCGCCTGTAGTATCCTGCCAATCCCAAGAAACTGCGAATTTTTGTGGGCGTCTTCGGCTCTTGCCAATTCATAACAGCTTCAACCTTAGCGGGATCTACTTGGATTCCGTTTTCACTATCCACATGTCCAAGAAATTGGACTTCACGAAGCCAAAATTCACACTTAGAGAATTTGGCGTAGAGCTTCTCCTGCTGGAGTAGTGGAAGAATACATCGAAGATGTTTCTCATGGTCGGCCTGATTCTTTGAATAAATCAGAATGTCGTCAATGAAGACGATAACAAATTTGTCCAAGTATGGTTTGCAGACACGGTTCATGAGATCCATGAATGCCGCCGGTGCATTAGTGAGCCCAAAAGGCATCACTAGGAACTCGTAATGACCATAACGAGTCCTAAATGCAGTCTTGTATACGTCTTCATCTCTAACCTTTAGTTGGTGGTAGCCTGACCTTAAGTCGATCTTGGAAAACTAACTTGCCCCTTGAAGCTGATCGAACAGATCGTCGATCCTGGGCAACGGGTACCTATTCTTGATAGTGACCTTATTAAGCTCACGGTAATCGATGCACAGACGCATCGATCCATCCTTCTTCTTGACAAATAAGATTGGTGCTCCCCAAGGAGACGAACTAGGTCTAATGAAACCCTTGGCTAGCAATTCATCTAGTTGTGTCCTCAATTCCTTCATCTCTGTTGGTGCCAACCTATAAGGTGCTCTAGCAACAGCTGCTGCTCCAGGGATGATGTCAATTCTGAATTCTACTTGTCTATCTGGTGGTAAACCAGGTAGTTCTTCAAGGAAAACTTCAGGGTATTTAGAAATGACGGGGATGTCTTCCATCTTAGGTTTTGGCTCATCAATAGTCACTTGGGCCATGTAGATGACACAACCCTTCTTCAAACACTTAGAGGCCTTGAGCATAGTCACTTGCTCAGGCAGTCCATACTGGGTATCTCCCTGAATGGTAAGTGATTCACCAGACGGAGTCTTGATCACCACTTGCTTCTTGTTGTAGACAATCTGGGCCTGGTTATGAGATACCCAGTCCATGCCTAAAACTATGTCGAAACCAGCTAATTTGAAAGGAAGTAGGGACAAAGGAAAAGAGTGGTTCTTAATGGATATGAAACATCCATCTATTACGGTTGAGGCGGTTTCTAAGGTGCCATCTGCTAATTCCACCTCATATTTCACACTTAAGGTTTTAACAGGTAAATTCAGTAACTTACAAAACTTATTATCTACAAATGATTTATCAGCCCCTGAATCAAAAAGCACTCTCGCATAAACATCATTTATAAGGAAGGTACCTGTGATCACATTGTCGTCCTGCACAGCTTCCTTTGCATCCATCCTGAAGACCCTTGCATTGGTCTTTTTCCCATCCTCATTCTTCTTTGCAAGTTTTGGGCAGTTGGACTTGATATGCCCTTTTTCGTTGCAACTGAAGCACGTTGCGTCCTTCAGCTTCTTGCACTCTAGCGTCTTATGTTCCTTGGACTTGCATATCCCACATGCAAAAGTCCTTGATTGTGTCTGCGAGTTCGATTCATATCTGCACTTCCCGAAGTGATGTTTCTTGTAGACCTTGCACTTGGGCTTATCACCAGATTGATGCGCATCCTTCTTAGATCCAGACCCCTTCTTGTAGTCATTGTTTCCCCTGTGCTTCTTGTCTGACCGTCGTGAGTTGTCATCCTCACGCTTTCTCTTCTCGGCATCCGTGTTCCTCAGCGATCTCTTCCTGACCGCCTCCAGTGTGAGGGACAAAGATATATCAGCTACAGATCTGAAAGTAGCTGGCCGAGAGGCCTTCACGCTTGCCTTTATTTCTGGGGCTAAACCCCTAATGAAACGAGCTATTCTTTTGGGTTCCGGGGTCACCAGATACGGAACCAATCTTGACATTGTGTTAAAACTTGTAAGGTAAGCTTGGCAATCAAGGTTCTTCATAACCAACGATAGGAAATCAGACTCAATCTTTTCAGCCTCATGCTGAGGGCAGTAGTTCTCCCTGATGAGGGTAACAAATTGTTCCCATGTCATATTGTATAGTGGAATCTTCCCTGTAGCTTGAATCAACGATCTCCACCAGGCTAAGGCCTCACCTTTGAACGATTGAGACACAAACTTTACCACATCCTTCTCAGCGCACCCGCTGATATCAACCACTGTGTCCATCTCATCCAACCATGTCATGCAGTCTATAGCTCCTTTCTCCCCAGTGAAATCCCTGGGCTTGCATGAAACAAAATACTTGTAGGAGCAACCCTTATCACGGGGTCCTTGATTCAATATAATCTTTTGAGATGGAACACTTTGCTGATTTGAGGACTGACGATCGTCATCACCTTTCTTGGGCTCTTCCTTCTTGGAGGGTGGCTTGCTGTGAGCCTCAGAATGAGTCTTAGGCTTGGAATGCGGTGCAGATAGGGTCCTACTTCGAGTCCCGCTATACTCGTTATACTGTCGTTCAATTGCTTTTGTAACAGCGTTGTCTATTAACGCTTGCAGTTCAGCACCCGCAATATTAATTCGGGCATCATTCAGATTCTCCCGTGGGTGACTATTGATCTCACCCGAATCAACCATTGTATCTTGAACTGTTACATAAGATATTGACAAAATTTTATTTAGGAGTTTATTATGGAATTGTCTTTTATGGCAATTCATTAACCATGGTAACACAAGCCATATTTGGTTAATTTGTTAATCATATCTATTTAGGATTTTTATTATAATTTATCCTAATTATAAAACAATAACAGTTTTATTAGTAGCACAAAAGGCCAAGTCACAAGGACATTTTTAAATCATAAGCCATGATTTCAGAGAATCAAGGCATTTAAGGTTTGAACATAGCTCATTACCTTTCTCTGACAGGGAGTCGTAGACTACTACTGTCTTTTGTCTTATATGACAATGAGTATGGCCCGTAGGCACTACATCACCTATGGATGTATAATATATGATCATCTTAATTGATGAGTTAAACCTATGATTTATATATCATCAGGTTAGGATAGGAATCTTTTGAATAATCCCATTATAAAAATGACGTGTGTGATTTTAACGAATCACGTCTGCCAGGAGTGTTAACATGTTTTCAGATGTTAACAGGGATTTGAATCTTTTAACAGGTCTTACCATCTTGGCCAAGTCTTATAATGACATGCAGGCTAGGTTATACCTTTAAGATTCTTAGTTAATATTTAAATAGGCAGATTATTTTTAAAAGGAATGATCTTTGATTTATTTATTTCATGTATAATATATTTATGCATAAAATGACAAAATGAAATTTATAAACTTAACATTAAAAGAGTACACTTTGCCCTAAACGGGACTTTTAATAGACAAATTACCCACGCAGGGGTTAAGCTGAAATTACAAGTCCACGCATGGACCAATTACTAAAATAGACGTCCACGCAGGGACTAAATACACAGATAAATGTCCACGCAGGGACTTGATTGAAAAATAGGAAATACAATAATAATATAGGGATTTAATGATCCCTTTTCTTCTTCCCCTTTAACAAGCTCGCCAGACCCTTGAGGAAACCCCTGTTGTTCCTACGTTCTTCTTGGAATTCTTGTTCCACCCGACTTAGTCTTTGGAGGATTTCCTCCTGTTCTAGCGGGGAAAATCGTGGTGGTTGCGATTGTTGCCGAATCGGCGGTCGAGGAGGTATTTGATACCCATGAGTTGGGTATCCCACTCCCCAAGGGGCTCCATATGGTCCTTCGGGATGAAGGGCGTTATAGTTGGCCGCTACCAAGTATGGGTCGGCGTCAGCGTAATTATAGTTGGTGTGAGCCGGCTGCTCAAACGGGTTGTACGCCATTGAACCGGCGTATGCAGGAATCGGGTTATCAAAACCCATCGGTGGTGGCTGTGGTGCAACTGGTGCAGAGTTCACCTCTGGAATTGGGTTTGAGGGACCACCCATTTGTGGGTCTTCATGCAGTGGCGGGTAGTGACTGCCACTGGAGTGTCGAGGGGTGCTAAAGTGGAAATCCCCTCCTCGCGCGGATATTCTTGCGCCTGTTCTCCGACGCCTTGGTGGTTCTGGAGGTGCTTGATGAACTGGCGGCGGCGGAGGCGGTGGCGTGACTGCCACGAAACGTGAATCCCCAGAGGGATCCTCCTGCTGCTGCTGGTGAGGTGATGAATGGTGAGAAGGTGTGAAGTACCATTCATGCTGGTTAAACCTCGCTTGATAACTGTCTGGACCACCGTAGGGTGATCCGTGGAAGGATGATCCATCGGAGATCTTCATGGGATGGTTGGGGGCCCGGTTGTAGGCTCGACGGGATCCGTGTCCTCGTCCATGTCCATTGCGTTATCTCCTGAGAAGTGGTCCTCCGGTCCCAATGGGTTAAAACCCACTGGTTCTTGAATATAGTTTGCCGGGTTGAACCGGCCCTGAAAGACAGGAGTAGGGTCGCCGAAGGAACGGTGCGAAGCAGATCGCTGCAACGGTAGGAAGGAATGGCGGGAGTCTTCGGGCTCATTTTCCGAATGCGGCCCAAAGGAATGGCGGTAGGGAGGTGTTGAACTGTGCGAAACAGATCGCCTAGCGGGCTCCGTATAGGTCCTCCAGGCTCCTTGCGGATCGGCACTCATAGTTGTAGAAGGAGTTCACCGGTGCGATGGCCCGGCCTCGTGATCGTTGGGGGCGGTGATCGGCCCCTTACCTCGTCCTCCTCTTCTAATTCTTGGTGGCCTAATTCCTGTCAAAACAAAAGAGGTACAACAAAAATATAAAGGACAAAGTTAAAATTAAAAACAAATTTGGATTTGTCCTAAGTTCTTTGTCTAGACTCGACAATTTTAGGAATGTGCAATTGTGTCATTGAGATTAAACACAAAAGGCTAGTGTTTAACTCACTCAATGTTGGCTCTGATACCAACCTGTCACACCCCGATATTTCCACGTATTACCGGTGGGCCCGATGGGGAGTATCGTGACGTAGTTGATATCATCATGGTCAAACAACACAATATTTAAATGCACAGCGGAAGCAAAAGATAGATATATTTCAACTTCAAAAAATTGTAATATCAAGTATCACAAATAGTTGAAAATAATCCACAGGTGGATCAAAAAATAAAAAGGAAACATTGTTCAACAGTTTTATGTCATCCAAGCTTGCGAGACTTATTGTGGATGCTAGGAGAAAGCCAGCCTATTACGAGTAGTACCTGCACTTAACCTTTTTGAGAAAATACGTCAGTTTACACTGGTAAATACAATCAACTGACTCATTTTAAAAATGATTGAAAATTGATTTGGATGCACGTGGCACAAACATTTTGTAACTTGGGATGAATTATTTGAATATAATACTTGTAAACGAATTACATGTTCCTTATGCGTTCAGTAGCCCGGTTCGTGTCGGGTTAAAGATCAATAGACACACCACATTATTTATTTAGGCACTGACGGGTGTAGGCGGTGTACGCCTACACCCCGCGCTTAGGTCGTGGCCATTTCGTAAAATGATGCCAAGGATATCCGAGACAAGGTCATTAACCTCCCAAAGGCGTTAAGCAAACAAAACAAATTTTTAAACGGGTCATCTCGATAATACTTAACCACCAAACGATTAAGGTCGAATGCCCGACCAATCGGTATTTTTATATACCGTACCCCAAGCCCGTATAAGGGAAAATAAGTTAAAAGTATTTACCTTTGCAAGTATCAATCACAAATAGCAAATGCGTGTAGCTTTTACCGGGTCTCCTATTCTGGAACGAAGGTTTATAATAACCTATTAGAATCCTAACGGTCTTTAATTAAGCCTAAACTTAGACCGGTTAGTTTTAAAGAAAGATACGGTTCAAACGCACGATTAAGCGAATACCAGAATAGAATGTGATTTAGACCCGACAAGTTTGAAGACTTGTATAATGTGGGTAATCTAAACACATTCTGGATTTTGAGATAAAAACGATAAGGTTTGACCCGTTTCGGCTAATTTATGCAAACTAGTTACATAAATCGAACCGAACGCACAAGAGGTGTAACGGGTAACCATAAGAGTCATATACAGGTTTCCTAAGTTAATATGTCTTAAATATGTTGTGACATCAGTAGGATGCCTTCCATTATGCCCAAAACGAGTTTAATCTTAATTTAAGCCCCGTAGGGGTATTTTGGTCATTTTAAAGATTATAAAAGAGATTAAATGAAATTCTGAGATTCGGGTCCGAATACATCAGTAAAATAAATTATTTTAGTAGGTCATATCAGTCGGTGATAAGTATTATATGCCAAAATGGTTTTAAACCCATACTAGGTGTTTAATACGCTTAAAAAGCCATTTTAAGCGATTTCCGGGTTATACCAGAAATCTGAGTTTTCTGATTAGGTTATAAAGTTCTAAATACTTTATTTGTTATATAAAATCAGTAGCAATTGGATTGGTGTCAAAATATTATGTAAAACTCATTTTATACATGAAAAGGGTATAATCGGTATTTACCGAATCAACGCCATAACCTTAGGTTATGAGCAGGTTAAAAATAATTAAAAATATTTAAAAATCCCAAAATATTATATTACATTAGTGGGTAAAAGGTTTGGTGTCAAAAATTGGGTTTAGATAGACTTTATGCTAATTGCGTCGTTTAATTAACAAAAAGCTTTTTAATTGCGCTATTTAGCATAACTCCTATTCTGGACCTCGAACTGATATGAAACTTTAGGGACATGTTTATAAATCAGTAGCAAAGATTATTGTCCTCCCACGTTTCCAAAATTCTCGTTTTATGCTCAAAAGGGCATATTGGTCAACATTAAGCATTTAACGGAAACGTGTAAACGAATCGAGAAATCAACGAACCAAACACAGAGGGTTATTCCAACATGTAACCTGGTCCTAATGAAGCTCTAAGGTATTTCCAAATCATACTAAATCGGGTCAGAACTGAAGTCAAAGCAAAAGTCAAAGTTTTGCGACTTTCGGTTCCGAACCGGGTCTAAACAGAAAATTGTCGGATCAAAAAAGCTTAGACCAGTTCTTATACTTATTACCAAGTTATATGAGTGATAAAATAGGTTACATGCCTTCTACATTGCTAATTACATGTTAATTCGCAAATTAAGCTTATGTTGACTTTTTATAAACAACTTTGACCCGACATTTGATCTAGTTAGAGTGGGAATCAGAGGGTGCCCTTTTAAGGGTTTATTGCCCACATAATTACCAACTTATAACTACCTTCAATTCGACTAATCACTGGACCATTAATGATTAATCGCTAAGTCAAACGTTAATTACGACGGTTTGACTTTTAAGCTAATAACTAAGTAAAACTCAATTAAGGAAGGTCAAGGGTCTTACCAAAGTCCTATGCACGATTAGTGATCCTTGGGCAGGGCTCTTGAGCTCCAGAAATGATCAGAAACTAAGTATGGGATGGATGATCAAAGTTGCAACATGAGGGACCTTTATATAGTGTTTTTAGGTTGCTTATGATCATGCCACACAAGTCTAGCATTGTTCCCAGATCATTTACAAGTGTTCCTAAGGTCTAAAAGTCAGTAGGGGTCGCCCATGGAAGTGAAAATATCTAACTAAGTCGTTACAACGTTCAAAACAGCCAACTGTCAACTTTCTGGTCGCTGTGCATGCCTTACGGACCGTAAGGCTTGACCTTTACGGTCCGTAAGCTTGTTCCAGAAGGCAAAAAAAATTGTTGGCCTTTCAAGCTCCGAACAGGCAACCATGTAATACGAAATTGGGCCTCTATTTTCAGTAGGGGGCCTCTTGAACAGGTCCTAAACAGTCAAGACCACCATGAAATGTTCTAAAGTTGCCTTGGACTTTAACGAAAGCCATAAACGAAGGTTTGTCGTGCATTTCTTCGTAGGATTCCACTTTTTCAATTACGAATCAATTATTACTAGAAATCACCAGATTTGAATGTATACCAGATGTTTATTATTCATATTAGGGTCTTGGGATTCATAATGAGGTCGTTCAGAGGTATAAATTTAACATGACGACACTTTTAAATCCTGCCATACATCTTTAATTGGATCCGGGTTTATAACACTTTTGTCTTACATGACACGTGTCGTTATTCTATTGAACATAAATTTTCGAGGTGTTACAAAAGGGGAATCAGTTTTTAGTACATATGAAGTATTTCCGTCTTCTGAAATCCATGAAGAAGCTCAGTTCCAATACTTGGACTCATCATAATCTTGTCCCCATTTTGTTATGCATATAGTCTGGTCCAAAATAGTTGCTCGCTGTAAGGGTTTAAACAGAATAATAGTCAGGCTCGACGCCTTAGTTTATGCATATAGTCTGCTCCAAAAATGTAAACAACCTAATAAGAATATACTATAGAATTGCTATTGTTTTCACTCTTACATCCTGGATTGAAGTGAGAACATTTTTATAGAAAACACTGTTTTAACCAAACACTATTTTATAGAAAACATTGTTTTAACCAAACAGTGTTTTCACCAAACATTTTTATAGAAAACATTGTTTTAACCAAACACTGTTTTAACCAATCAGTGTTTTAACCAAACAGTGGTTTCACCCTCCATCTGAACAGGATTGTCTCTAGTCTCTTGTGCACCGTTCTCAGTCACAAGAGCAACCACTGTTTGACCAAAGTCAAACCACTGTTTGCAAAAAAAGTTTGTTTGACCAAAGTCTGTTTGACCGAAGTCAAACCACTATTTGCAAAACTATGATTCTTAGTGGTTCAAAAGTCTGTTTGACCAAAGTTTGTTTGACCAAAGTCAAACCACTGTTTGGGAAAAAAAAGCAACCACTGTTTTCTCCACGAAACACTGCAACCACTGTTTTCTCCACAAAACACTGTTTTAACCCAACAGTGGTTTCAAACATCTGTCGACCAAAGTCAACAAATGTATCAACCATTGTATCAACAGAAATAATCCTTTGACAGAAATAAACGTTCAAGTACTAATGAAATTAGTAAACTACAACGAATTGAAAAAAAGAAGTAACGCGAAAATCACAAGTCACTAAAGACTTCTTTATATACCACATTTGATGTTTTATATGTAGGTATGCCGTCTTTGTCTACTAATTAGTAATTTGACAACGTCTATGGTTTTTACACGGGTCGGCGGCCTTTACATGGGTACTTGATAAAGTGACATATAACTGGTATACCACTGTCATGTTAACCAAGCATTAACCTTTACACGAGTTGGCGGCATTCAAATTATTTTGGTATGGGTTAAACGGGCCGGGTTAGGTCAGACCAAGTGGACCGCTAATTCACGTAAACTTTAAATTATTTACGGATAATAGCGTGTTAGATGACAATGAAACATGTGTGTGAATAATAATTAGCTATATGTCCTTTGGATAACAATATATTACATCACTTTTATGTAGAAAGAATTTATTCAAAACAATGATAGCGATTCATAAGGAACAACAATGGCAACTTAAAACCAATGGGAATAGTTTATCTAAGCATTTTGTCCTAATATTCACATGAGCTCAAGCAAATATTGAGCAAAAGTAATGGAAAAAACGTGTTTGAGGTTCATTAAACTAACTGAAACTTTCTGTTTTTGAATACATACCCTTTAAATTCTTCTATGATTGTTGAAAAGTTATGAGTTCTCATGAAGTCTTTAGCTCTGAGCATGATCTTCTATGGTTGTTGAAAAGTTATGAGTTCTCATGAAGTCTTTAGCTCTGAGAAAATTTATTTGAAAGCATATAATATCCACGCATTATCGCACCAACACAGACCTAAAATTAGAAAAATCAATATTAGCTATATGTCCTTTGGATAACAATATATTACATCACTTTTTATGTAGAAAGAATTTGATCAAAGCTACAATAATAAATAAAGATAAGGATTTCATAAAAAAACACGGCATGTAAATATTATCATTACTCCTAACGCACGTTTGTGCATAATTTAACTTTTGCAGGCTATGACCCGATGTGATATAGGGCATGCAGCTTTTTTTTTAAATATGACCATTTTAAATTGACCAGTCCAAACCCGAACACGTCTTTTTTAACCAACTTCTCATGCCTCGAGCCAAAATAACAACTCCTAACACACATTCATGCATAATTTAACTTTCGCAGGAGGCTATGACCTGATGTGATACAGGCATGCAACTTTTTTTTAAATGTGACCATTTTAAATTGGCCAGTCCTAACCTGAACACATCTTTTAAAACCAACTCCTCATGTCCCGAGCCAAAATAACTACTTTTAAATTGGCCCGTTTTGACACAAAACAATTTTTACCCCAACTTGTCCTGATCCGAACCAAAATAACCATTTATAAGTATGCTCGTTCTGACCCAACAGCCCACCCGACCAACCCATTATGCAGGTTTACTAATTATTAATTAACAAAGCAAACAACTAACAAACAAACAAAATGTATGAGCATAAACACTCACGAATTACATGAGATGCATTCTTCAACCAAATCGGACCTTGCACAGCCTTGCTATTTTCTTCATCATCATTCCAAGCAATCACTTCATCTCTTATCTCCCCTTCTTCCATTTCACCCACACATTTTACCTTCTTCACACCCTCTTCATCACTTTCACCATCATCATCATCATCCTCCTCTTCTTACGAATCATCATCATTACTCGAACCACTACCACTTGGTCTAAGGTGTGTCACATATAAGATTAAGGTCTTGTTTAGAGTTGTCATCTTCAAAGCATTAATAGGAAAATGAATAGTTAATAAAAAAAAGTATGTTGAAATGAACTCTCAACTTTGAGGTATCTATAGACTAATTAATGCCAGGTTTGACTCAGAGAAGTCAAACTAAAGATGGTTGAAGTTGGAACGTATTTGTTTGACTCAGAGAAGTTAAACTAAAGATGGTTCATCTTTTTCTTTGCATCAATTCACATTCACAATTGAAAGCTATATTGCAGCTTATGCTATGGCGACTAAGTTGATTAAAAACAATATTCTTCAAACATGGAAGCTCCAATAACATTATCTTATGAGATTTATTACACATTCACAGATAATATAGCAGCTATTATTTAGTTTACCTTCAGTGACATTGATGCTTGCCCAGTTTGCATCGCTACCCACAAAACGCGGTATGAGCGTCGAGCGAACAAATCCACCCGAGAAGGTTTCCACGACAGCTCATATTACTGAATTTAGGCACAAGTTATCAAAAGTTTTGGTTCACATTAATAAACTTAATTAAAAATCACAATCCGTTCAATCAGTCGATTATTAGGCACAAATTATCACAAGTTCAAATCATAAACATAAAGCACAATCGGTTTAACAATTGTGAATACAATAAATAATTTAATTTCAACCCGCAAAAAATAGTCAGATTAGAAAATCATACGTAGAAATAAGCATATTCTTCAACATCAACTGATTTGAGTCACCGGAACGGTAAACCGGGTATCTTACCGGAATCATAGTTGTAGACAATGATAAGCGGATAAACGTATTTGAGTCACCGGTGATTTCTATCGAAAACCCTAGCCTTCGCCCCTGCCAAATTAACTTAGAAAAAAACCGTTTATGATTAATCAGATTTATATTAGACCATAGCAGTGTAAACAAACAAATAAAATAGAGATATTACAAGCAATGTCTATCCCATAGTTCCGATTTTTATGAAATATGCTTCTCTTCCAATCTAACTATTGTTATTATGCTACCAGAGTGAGGTTGATTAACACCTTCATATTCCTATCAATCACAAGTTCAACCTTACTAAAAAAAATAAAAAATATAAAAATTACGAAACCCTAGAATTATTATTAACTGAACCTCACAAATTCAATCTTCATATTCCTGTATCAACAACTGCTGCTGCTGAATCTGCCGTTGATTGGTTTGCAACACAACTGGAGTTACAGGTTAGATGTTAATAAAACTCTATTAGCCTAATTCATGCATTTTTTTTTATCACAGAATGACATTACTAATTACAGATATATCCTAGTCCACCTGGGTAATGTCATTATAACTATGCCCAGCCAGTGTATTGAGCTGCATTAAATACTCAAAGTTGCTTATCTGTAATACAAATAGTTAGCAACATTTGTTACTCCAATCCAACCTCCTGTCAAAACAATCACATAAGATTTGTCCCTGCAACCCATTTTGTTTCACCAAATTTTTTTTTTAACCTAAAATTAAATAGAATCAACATACCAGTGTCCATGAATGTATAGTGGTCAACGGAGTCTTCTAGCATTCCAACGTCAGTCAAATTGTGTACAGAAATTAGGGTTTACTGATGGTGGAATCGCAGAGGAAGAAGAAGAAAAGGAAATTATTATTATTATTAGGGTTTAGAGAAAGCATCGGAGGTTATGGGATATATTAGATGTAAAGCCATGTAAAAACACAGAACCAAAAGTGAGTGAGAGAATAATTGATGTAAAGCCATGTAAAAGTGAAAGAGATCGAGCTTAATACCTGCTTAGGATCGGGTTGAAGATTCATTCAAAACAGAACCAAAAGTGAGAGAGAGAATAATTGATTGAAGAAGATGGTATCTTATATATCTATGGTTTGAATTTTGAATATGGAGCCATGTTTAAATTTCAAATTACCCTCCCATTTTAATGAAACATCAGTGGTTTGAATAGAGAATGAACATTAGTGGTTTGAAAGTGGGACAGACCTTTGAAATTTGAAAGTGGGGCAGTGGTTTGATGGCAGATCTTTGAATTATGACATCACTATACTCTCTTTATGGCTGTCACCTGATAGTTGATGACATAAGAAAAACATTGTTGGACAGCCTCTATGGCTACCACATAAGCTTTTCTTATGTCATTGGGATTTCTCCAATAATAGAAATAGATTTAGATTTAGATTAGATATTAGATATTTATGTTAGATGGCAATCTCGTTCATATGGATCAAAAACCGGGCTGGGCTTTCTAAAGTAGTATGGGAGAAATTGAGAGGTTTGAGTTATTCAGCCTTCCCTTTATAGCATAATTGTCACTGTTCCTTGTATCATTTCTTTTTCATGTACTGTATCGATCTTGAGTTACTTGCTTAAGTTTAACCGAAATTTCCGGTTTTAAAAAAAAAAAACAAAAATGTTATAGTTATACGGATGAACTAATTTCTTATTATCTTAAATGTAGTTTAATTATTTTATATGACACATGACATGTAGCCTAACCGACCACTAATTTTGATACGAGTCACATGACACATTTTTAACATGTCACATTTTTAACGTTGTTACATGCGTTTGTACGTGCTGCCACTTGAGTCCTTTGACATCAACTAAAGTTAGGTCCCAAAACACTATGGTTTCAACGACTAAAGTTCACATCCCATTTGCATCCATATATGCTTCGGTTATTAGTGTTCTAAGCATAAATTTATATAAAATAAAAAGGGGAACTCGATATTAGTAATCCCATCTAAAGTTGATTGGTCACCGACAATCCACCTTTGAATATACCATTGGCACTCCCACTTTTTAAGTAATTTTTCTTACTGCACATCTGTTAAAAAAGTTAACAGATTTTTTCAAATTTTAAACTGATGTTTTAGGCTTTTAATTAGAACGAAGATACGAGTCGATTGATGTAAAACTTACATCGGAACAGTGCTCCAAACGACTTGATTTTTGTTAATTGGAAGTTTAAACACCCGAATTGAAGCACCGTTTTCGTCGTTTGGAGCACCTTTTCGAAGTAAGTTTTACATCAATCGACTCGTATCCTCGCTTTGATCAAAAACCCTAAAACATCAGATTGCAATTAGGAAAAAAACTTAACTTTGTTAACGGAAGTATAGTGAGAAAAAAATACTTAAAAGATAGGACTGTCAGTTGTAATATTCATCAAAAACCATGTTGCCCTTTACTAAAAGGGAGAAAAAAGACAAAAAAAAACTAGATGTTAACTGAAAAATCTGATTAGATTTTGATTTTGGATGAAAATGACAACAAATTGAAACCATAGAGATACAGATTCAAAATGTTTAAATTTTAGATGTAAAAAAAGTAACCAAACCTACCATTTTCGCAGTTTACTCTTTTTTATAATCATTTTTTAACAAACCCTAGATTTAAGCAAATAAAGTTTTTTTTTTTTTTTTTTTTTTTTTTTTTTTTTTAATAATAAACCAAAACATTCCAACCTCTTTATACAAGAAACTCATTGTGAAGTTAGCAACCGTCTTCTTCTCTCTATAACACACGAAACATCAGAACATCAATTTTTACACAGATTTCGACTTCAACACTTCATCCTACAGCAAATCTGAAGGTATTACTCTCATCATTCACTAATTATCCATACGATTTCATCAATTTCGATCAGTTTGTTTCCAGATTTCGATTGTGTACGGTTTTTTGTTCGATTTTGAAAGTTTTCGTTAGGTTTTTGGATCAGTATCTTCCGATCATCTATAATGTTGTTTGATTAACGTTCTGATAGTTCGTAGAAGCGTAGTGATTGTTGCGTTGTGGTTTGGATTGATTATCGTCAGGTTATTTCGAGATTTCGATTAGTTTGTTTCGTCCAAAGGTTTGTTTTTTTCGCATCTGGATCCAAAACTGGATCCGAAAAGTTTAAAATCATGCCATTTTCATCCGGCTCGTTAAATCCATTCATTTTTTTTCTGTTAAGCCAGGGTATTTTAGTCTTTTTTGTTAACTTAAAGGGCAATTCGGTCTTTAGAATGCTTGTACATAAAGTGAAAAAGGTCTAATTGCCCTTTAACTTAACAAAAAAGACGGAAATACCTCTGACTTAACGGAGAAAAATGAATGGAGTTAACGAGCTGAATGAAAATGGCAATATTTCAAACCTTTTGGATCCAGATGCGGAAAATCAAACCTTTGGACGAAAGTCGCAAAAATGGCCAAACCTTAGAGACGAAAAATGGCATTTTACTCTATGTATTTTTTGTTTACCTTTGGTCCTTGTGTGATATTTAAATTAATACTATTTTTTTTACATGAAGGTTCCTAGTGATCATAAAGATGCAAACCGCCCTAAGCTTGATGGAAAACAAGATTTCTACACGAAAGATCTTCGTTTTGATACTCAAAACAACCCCCATTTATTGGATTCACGTATCGTTTCCTCTAAAACCCTAAAACGAGCATCACTCTGCTCTTATTCTCAAGATGAACCGAATAAAAAAAGTGCACGAAAGGTAGATGATGTTGCTAATAGGAAGACATATATAAACAAAACCTCTGGATATGCATCTTCAAGTGGTAGTTGTAGCATTAATAGCTATAAGTCGTATGAACTTTATCATGGATCAGGTTTTGTCGAAGATATTGAAGATCACGAAAGTGATGCGGAATCCGTTTGTCAATTTGGATACCATGAAGAAAGTCAAAGTCAAGAACCTGATGAGTCAGATGCCAACGAGGCTGTGGCGGTTGAAATTCATAGACTAGAGTTGCATGCCTACCGTTACACCATGGCAGCGTTACACGCGTCGGGACCCTTAAATTGGGAGAAAGAAACAATGGTAACAAACCTTCGTATGTCACTCCATATATCAAATGATGAGCATTTGATCATGTTAAAAAACTTACTTTCTGCATCTAGTAAAACTACTAATAGATGACAGAATCATAGTTTTCACTCTTATTAAATCTCTTCATATTAATTGTAAAAAGCATTTGTAATTTACTTCCTATCATTATATTGAAACATATAGTAGCCTATTGAAGTTCTTTGAACATGTGTATTTCGTCTAAATGGTTGTTTTTGGGCATTATTGATTTTTTTTATCCTACAATATTCTGGGTCAAAGTACTGACCTTTACACCTTGCTTCTGCATCGTTTTCTCACAGGTTCACATCTAACATTTTTATTTTATTATCTTTGTGAAAAAAGAAGTTTTGTTGAGGAAACAAGATTGCACGATCTCGTCATCTCGAAGCTGTTGCATGATGCTCAAGTATAAAGAAAGCGTATTTGAGCTGATCAGGTAAGTTTTTAAAAAATTTCAGGTTTTTCACTTGGTATTATATTGACATACTTATTGGTAAGGTCCTTTGAGTTATTAAGCAAATAAATGCCGTAAGGGTCAAGGTTTGACTTTGACCAATGTTGACTTTGACCACATGTCTAACCGTTACCCAAATGTTGCCACCGTTAGTAAACTTGACTTTGACCAAGATTCTTAAAAAGTTATCCATCAAGTGAAATGAGATGCTTGTAAAGAGAAGATAGTGACTACTAAAGGGAGCCAACATTTGCCACTTTTGACAATAGTGTGCGAGGTACTTTAATCCTTTGTTCAAGTTCTGTAGGAGGAAGGCGTGCTCCATGCTATCTTTTAATCATTTTAAATATTATATTGGACTTGATTTTACATATTTTAATGTTTATCTGAATTGTGATTTACATTTAGGTTAGTATGCACATCTGAATATACCATTGTATCATTATGTTAAAACCAAAAGACAAGGGGGTGCATGCACTAATCGGCGTTTGTCTCAATTGCTGAGTGTTATGTGCCTTATGTCCAAGGCTTGATGCAAAACCACAATCGAGCCGGGGGTCTCATTGGAAGCAGCCTCTCTATTCCTACGGGGTAGAGGTAAGGCTGTTTACATCTCACCCTCCTCAGACCCTACCTTAGCTTTGCTATTGGTGGGATATACTGAGTATGATGATGATGATGATGATGATGATGATCATTATGTTAAAACCAATGACCTTACCGATGCATAGATATTATGACCCGTTACAACTTATGTTGTCAAAAGCGCGTGAGGCGCGCGCCTAGGCGCTCAGGCGCAACGAGGCGGGGCAATAGCGCCTGGTGGTTGCTCAGGCGAGATTTTGGGCTTTTTGTGTAAAAGCGCTGCTCAGGCGAGCGCCCAGAGCCAAGCGCAGGCGAGAAAGCACGGCTCAGGCGCAATAAAGAAGATAAAAGAGAAGTGACAAGCCTGTGAACTGCAACAATAACTGCCGCCTTCGGTGCTGTTTGTTTTTTCAGATGTAAAATGTCTGTAGTCTGCGAACCACATCTGCAAGAGAAGATGTGGCCCAAATGTCTGCAGTCTGCAAGGAGAAGAGGGTTTGTTTTTTTTTTCTTCAAAAACTTCACCCACAAAACACACTCTCTGCTCTCTCTCTCTAGAAACTGCTCTCTCTCTCTCTAGAAACTCTCTCTCTCTACAACCACCACCACCACCGCACCACCTGCCACCTCCACCTCCGCCACCACCACCGCAGGTCTCTCTCTCTCTCACAGTTCTCTCTCTCTTTCTCACAGGTCTCTCTCTCTCTCACAGAAACTGCTCTCTCTCTCTAGAAACTCTCTTTCTCTCTAGAAACTGCTCTCTCTCTCTAGAAACTGCTCTCTCTCTCTCTAGAAACTGCTCTCTCTCTCTCACAGCTCTCTCTCTCACAGATCTCTCTCTCTACGGTGGTGCGGTGGTGGCGGAGGTGCGGTGGTGGCGGAGGTGGTGGCGGAGGTGGCGGTGGCAGGTGAGAAGGGAAGAAGAAGACATGTGCAGATGTTTGAAGCTTTGTTTCAAAGCTTCTTTTTTAAGATGTTTGAAGCTAATATAAGATCTGTTTGAAAAAAAAAAACAAACGGTCTTTAAGGCCTTATGTCTGCAGGCGGGCAGACATAAGCCTTTTGCAGATGTAATAAGCAAAAACAAACACCCCTTCTTCTATTTTACAAGAGCAGCGGCGCTTTTTCTTGCGGTTCCCTTTTAGGGTTTTATTATTTAGGTTTCCTTTTCTTATTTTTGGTATTCTTGCTGTTCCCTTTTTGGGGTTTTATTATTTAGGTTTCCTTTTCTTATTTTTGGTATATTTGGTATTCCTTTTACTTTGCTACTGACACATTATACCTACGATTCCTTGCTTAAAACAACTAATATCAATAACATATTGTTTTGCTATAATTTATTATTATTAACTTCAAAATTTTGACTTGTTTAGAATTTATTTTCTTATTTTTAACAACTTTTATTTTTCTTATATACATATATTAGATTTTATTGTATTTGTAAAACAGAATTAATGTAATAACTGTTGATGCTTATTATTAAACTAGCCCTAAATAAGTCTAAAACATGTCTAAACCCCTAAAAATGGTATTAATATACTATGCGCCTCACTTAAAAAAGCCCTCGCTTTTTAAGCGCCTTGCGCCTAGGCTCCGGGCGACCACTATGCGCCTTAAGTGTGCCTTGCGCCTTTGACAACATAGGTTACAACCCAATATGATACATTGAGAATGAGATCCATAACAACCCAATCAAGATTGACCCATTAGCATTTAAACTTACTATCGTTAGCAAAAGTTATTAGTGTTAAATGTTCAATTACGTAAACATTATATATTAGTTTTTTAGTTATGTGTTACTTGTCGTTCTCCGAGCACCCAGGTATGTGCCTTGTGTGCCTTTGACAAACCTTTTGTAGGCCACTTACCCAAAGCAAGTTACGATGTACCTGATGCGTTGATTAGCATGGTACTGGCAAGATCCGTGAGTTTCCTGGTAACAAGTTCTTATTTTTGTACAAAAATAAACACAGGTTTCATCTATGAAGATGAGTAAATAAAGAATAATAATATGGTAAATCATTTCATCTTATAACATTCTTCATATATTATTTTAAAATGTTCCTTTCCCTACTATTACATGTCATGTTAATGACATGAGCAAACATGTCATCCTAAAGTTGAGTTTGACAAAGTAACATTTTTATTTTTACATAATTTCTTTATATTTGCACATCTGTCGTATGGTTTTATTATTTCCTCCTTTGGTTTTGCATCTTTATCAAGGCACTCGTCTCGCTCTTTATCAAGCTACTCGCCTTGTGTGTGTATGAGGTGCCTAGGCCTTGTTTCGCTTCGCCCCACCTCATTGGCCACCTAGGCATATTATGAGTTTGAGGAACTAGTCATGATATGGTAATTGATACTCTTATAAGTATATTTGATTTCTAAACCTTGTGTATCTGCATGCTAGTGATACTACTACATCGTATATTATCAATGTAAACTTAAAGGAAGTAAAATACAAAATTGAATTTGTGTATGGTTTTTCTAATAATCCTATTGATAATAATGTGATGTATTGCATGTACTTAAAAAGTATGGTGTAAATAGTTCAAGGGATGTTTACTTTGTTAAAAAAATGCATCTGCTGCTATGGTTGTACCACCAGAAGAATTGCATTCTGGTGTAAATAGTTTTGATGAGACTTGGGGTGGGATAAGACTTTGGGACCAATAGGCCCTGGGTTCGATTCCCACAAGGGGGGATTTCACATATTTATTAGGTTTTCTCTTGAATTGGTGTATATGCGATATGCCTAGTGGAGATGGATATGATCGGGTGGTTCCGTTAGTGGCATGATGATACTCCAGCGGTCCGTCAAAGATCTAAATTTGCCGTTAAAAAAATAGTTTTGATGATAAAAGAGAACTTGTAACATATAAAGCTGATTTCGGTATCCATCTTATTCCTATGTAGGACAAGGGTTTAACAATTAACATCAAAACTATTTTATCTCTCTTTCTTTCAACCCAAAATACAAAATTATTCTCTGTTTGAAAATATTTCTAGCAATTTATTTTAGTTTTTTTTTAATAAAATAGATAACTTGACATTTAACTAGTTGCGGTGTTTACAAAGAAACTGGTATCCGTTCCTAGGTCATGTACATGATCTGACACACTATGGAGCTATGCCTGAAGGCGTTACCTTAACCGCAAGAATTATCTTACCGGTTTCAAAAACAAACGGCGTCATAATTTATATATTACACATATATGTAAAGGCTCATTCTATACGCACCCCCCCCCCCCCTTCCTGATTATACCCCCCTTTGAGAGGAAAATTGTCGGTCCCACGCAGGCCCACCTGTAAGTATGTGAGAGGAGGGGGTGAAAAAAGTAAATAGGGGGGGTGTAGAATGTAGCACCCCGTGTGTGAATATCCATGTATTTTAAAAGTAAACTAGGATTGTGACCAGCCGCAATGTAGCGGGAATTCTTTAGTTATAACTAAGTCGATCTAGGACTCACACGTTACGTTAAACCTGTCAAACGGGGAAAAATAGACGATGTAAAAACGTTCACCCACACACGCACGTTGCATCGTGTTAACTCGCAAAAATTAGAACGAAACGTTAAAACGTTAAGCCAAAGACGCACGTTGCGATGTGTTAACTCACAAAATTTAGAACCAAGCATGAAGCGAAAAATTTACGGAAAATGAAAACTATAAAGGACCAAAGTTGAAAATAAAAAAAAGTTATCAGTATAGATTGCAAAAGATAAAAAGTTTTGGGTTAAAAGTACAAAAAACTAGTTTTGGTTAAAAGTAATTTATGAAATACTTTTGGGTGAAAAGTAAAAAAACAATTTTTTTTGAAAAACCCCCAAAGCCAACGTTACGACAACCATATGCATAACCATTTTTTCTTTGAAAACCACCCAAAGCACACCCCACGTTGCGGCGGGGCGTAAAACGGTGTCAAATAGTACTAAAGTTATCAGGATATGCGTGTTGCGACGAACTTGTCAAACATGGAAAAATAGAAGTAAAAACGTTGAACCACACATGCACGTTGCGTCGTATTAACTCGAAAGTATAAGTGACAAAAGTTATGAAGTTAAATTGCAAATAATGAAAAGTTTTGGATTAAAGTTAAAAAAAAACAAATTATGTAGGGTTAAAATTGCAAAAGGTAAAAACCTTTGGGTTAAAAGTAAAAAATCAAGTTTTTTTTTTTTTTGAAAAATGTCCAAAGCACAATGTACAACTTGTTATGCACAAAAAAACTTGCTAATTTATAATATATAATATGAAATTAATTGAGCTTTTGGTGTGGTTTTGCAATATTAACAAAATAAAATAAACAAGCACCAAAGATCACCACTAATGTTGCCAACGTAACAACTACCACCACCACACTAACACCGCCACAGTGCAACCTCTGCCACTGTTGTAGACACCATCCAAACTGTTAGATATTTTAGTGTAATCGGGGATTGACTTGGTGATCAAATCGAATAATAATACACATCAAGCAAGTTAGGAGGTGCGAGTAGGGCTGCAAATGAACCAAACGTTTGGTGAACAGTTCGTGAACCGTTAAGCGGGAAGTTCGTTTGTGTTCGTTCGTTTATTAAATGAACAAACATGAACAGAGGTCGCGTTCGTTTGTTTATGTCCGTGAACGTGTTCGTTTGTTCATTGTTGTTTTTATTTTTTATACATTATTTAAATACTTCAAAATTCTGACAGATAAAATATTTAAGAAGTGACAATGTATTATATATTTTGTTCATGAACACTTGTTTGTGTTTGTTTGTTTCCATTAATGTTCATTAACATTAGTTTGTGCTTATTTGTGTTCATCATCGTTTGTTTCCGGTCACTACTTAAAATAAACAAACAAACACAAACGGACACGAACAAGTTCATTTCCTTAACAAACGAACACAAACAGAAAATCTCGTTCGGTAAGTGTTCATGAACAGTTTGTGAACACACATATTTTTTAACAAATAAACACGAACAAGGTCTTGTTCGTGTTTGTTCGGTTCGTTTTGCAGCCCTAGGTGCGAGAGTGCACGCTTGTTTGAGTTATTATAATTCGAAGTGTACGGGAGGAGCCCATACTTGTAACATCCCGAAAATACAAAACTTTATATTAGAATTATAAAGTGCATAATAAACAAGAATAAGCTAACTAGGATAAATAACCTAGTTAGTTAGGAGTCTTGTGGTAACACATGAATGAGTTAAAAGGCCAAAGATATAAACTAAATAAGAGTGGAGGGACTTAGGTTGTTAAAATTGAAACTTAAATTACTAATATTAGTAAAATAAAAATCCAAACACTCCATTTTTGGAGTTCCTGGATCGATCAAGGCAGGAGAGGGCGACCCCCACTCTCAAAAACCCTAACTTCCACTAAAACTCTCAATTGAAGGCCTAAATCAAGCTAAACTCGAAATCTGAACATGGAATCGTGATCACCTCGTCAAGAGGATCATAAGGTATGTCAAATTAGGTTATTTGAGTTCAACCCAAATTCTTGCATGTTATTGAAATCGAGTGTTGAGCTTGATTATGTGTTGTAAACACGAAATTGGAAGTAATATAAGGTTTAGGGACAAACCCTAGACGATTTCTTGTCAAAATCTTGCATGATAATAGTGAGAGTCAAAATCACCATAGTGGGTGGTTAATAAGCTAGTAGAACTTGATAAACACTAGGATTAAGACTCTTGTTCTAGTGTAAACTGAAATTGTGAGATAATCTCTAAAATCCTTGATGTTAAAATATGGGTATATTGTCTATTTGAAGTTAAACTGAGTGGTAATTTCAAGTTGTGAACTTGGTTTAGATCATGTAGAAATTTGACCCGCAAGGTGTTTGATAAAACGCCTAAATGAGGGCTAAAATGTTATAAGTTGGATGAAAACACAGATTTGACTATGTTAAGAAACAATGCGTTAAAGCTTATGAAAGAGTTCTAAAACTTGTTATGAATTGAACTCTATAGGCAAGGAATCCGGAACGTCAAGCGGACACACCGGAGGGGATACACGTGGAAAAGGGACGCTTTGAAGGTACGTGGCTTAAGCCCCGTTAAATTATGTGTAAATATTTAGTTTTGTTGTGTGAATGATGTTGTAGTGTAATGGATGCGTTTGATGCGTTGTTAAAGTGGCGAAGTACACTCGACCATCAAACGGGTCAAAGTAAAGACTTGGAATTTAGTTTGGCTAGTCAATGAAGTGATGGTTTTCACTAAATAGCCAAACGGGTCAAAATGATGTTTTTAAAAGAATCACGAGAGTAGAGACTTGATAGTCTCATACTTCGTTAAATGATGAATTGTACCATACCAATGATTTGGTGATATTAATCTAAGTATAAGAACCCGGAATATGGGTCAAACAATAGATGTTAAATGAAAAAGGGTCGTTTGAAACGGAATGCTTGAATTCCGAAGAAACAAGTATTTAGCCCTAAGGAAACGCAAAGCCATGGAATGGCGCGAATACACCAAGTATGTGAGCCCGGGAAATTGGGTAATTATGTCTAAAAGGTCTTAAGAATGGAAAAGAGGTGCTATGCACTTACACTAATGGGTTGGATAATTGAAATAAGGAAATTGTGAACCAATTGTCGGTATCTCGGTTTCCGCGATGTGAAATTTACATGGTTGAATCCAAAATGTTATTACGGACTCATAGGAAAAAGAATCGGTTAAAACGGATTAGCGAGTGAAAAGTTATGACCGGTTAAAGTTAGAATTTTGATTATTTTCGGAGCTGGGCAAAAATGCAGGATTTAACCTGCACCTGCTGGAAAAAGCGTTCCCCCGCGCCACGCGGAGGAATACATGAATACCACCGCGACACGCGGAAGCCGTCGCGAGTCGCGACGGATTTAACGTTTCCTGCCGCGACACGCGGGAGGATCAAAGTCAGAATTTTTATTTTCTTTTATTAAATTAATGCTGGAACTTGTTTATAAGTATTATGTCAATGCCAAAACTAATGTTTTTAGTGGTTTTGACCTTAGGTGACTATGGTGGGATTTCGGATGGCGGTCAAGCAATGTCGAAGAACCGAACACGTATTTTGTAGCTTCCGCGTTAACTTAACTTTGTTTAGACAATGATTTTGATGTAAATGAATTGTTAACCATGTCCTAAGGTTTTAAACTAGTCGGTAGTTGACTAGTATAAGTTACTTTAAACTTTCGTTTTGTACTTAACATGATCATGTTTGGTATTTCGAATTGGAAAACCTTTTGTAAATTGGGATTTTAGTATAAACTCATGTAATATATTGAGTAATCTCATTATCATAAAAAGGGTGTTACAATACTCTACGGGGGTTCTAAGGGGGCAGCGCCCCCTTGGCGGGGGTTCGGGGGCAGCGCCCCTGGGAGCAGGGTCCAAGGGGCGGTAGCCCCTGGCGGGGTCCAAGGGGCAGTATTTATGATAATTCGTCATAAATTTTCAGACAAAAAATCATGGCAGTTTTTAATGCAATTTGATTAAAATTCGAAAATAACTGCCTCTGGCAGTTATCTGCAAAAAACCCCAAAATCCGTATTGAGTTTTTTGGTCACAATCCTCTGGTTCAGATAATTCACGCCAACACATACACTGGTTCATTTTCTCAAAATCAGAGTTGTATCCGATTGAATTATTCGGGTGAACCACCAAAATAATTTGATCTGAGAGTGACATCACGCCTCTCTGATCATCCGACAAACTGAAATTCCCCAACACAAACCGTTGCCAAAACCGACAGTGACACATCTCATGTAATAAAATAGAGAACATTAAGTAAATAATATTTTGTGTGAGTATTAAAGAATTGAATTAAGTACACGGATGTCCCTATGGTTTACTAGCTTTTTGAAAATGTTTCTTATTTTTTCCAGAAACTACGGGTTTAGTCCAAGAAATTTACATGAGGTTAGAGACCAAATATGTGACTTTTTTCAAAGTTTTTGAACTAAACTTGTAGTTTCTGAAAAGTAAGGACTATTTTTAAAAACCTCGTAATTCTGAAAAATAAACCAAAACGGCAAAGGTTCTGGGTTTGTGTTCGGCGTTCACGCTTTCAAATTGTAACATCGGACTCAAGTCTGGTGAATTGGAGTTCTTTATTTGACGCATTCTCGCAATCGATCATCCTTAATTGGTTTGACGTTCACTGCATAAAGGTAATTTATTCCTTATGATAATCGCCTCCATTGTTCCCTTCATACCTGCATTTGAATATTCCAGGAAGATTTTGAATTTGGGTCTGTGTGTGTACACCCTTATAAAATTTCGTAACTGTATTTCCTAAAGCCAGAAGCTTTATAGTCCTCGACTTCAGAATTTGTTATTTTATGGGAAGACAATTTATTGCAGATCAAGTGTTTGACGAAATGCCCAACTGAGATTTTTTTTTTGTAGATTTGAGATTTTAGAGAATGGAACATAGTCACATGGTTCGTGGTATGCTCCGGTACGGGAACGTGAAACGGGGTCGCAATTCGCTAGGTCTCTAAAATTCGGTACGAGCGGGGGTAGGCTCATTTCGGATCGTTTCAATACGATTTACCATATAATATGGTATGATGTACATGTTGAAGTTAACTATAAATAAGTTGGAAGTTCTTAAAAGCAAGATCTTGACATAGTTTGGATAAGCAATACCACCATCCTTCAAAGCAAGATCTTGACATACATGAAGAGAGAACTTGAAAACAAACTTGACAGAATTTGGCCGGATTCTCTTCAAAGTTTCTCTACGGCACAAACCGCTCTGAATTAGGGAAAATGGACCTCACCATGGTGTTCGGAACGTCGAAATTAGTAGAAAAAGTGTACCTTTGGCCGGAAAACGGTCGCCGAAAGGTTCGCCGAAAAACCGCCGTCGGCATGTGCCGCCGTGGTCGGCTTCCGCCGCCGCCACGGCTCCGCCGTGTGGTGGCTGGATTCTGGTCGACGGATCTTGTGTTCTAGCGAGAGAATGTAGAGAGAGGTTAAAGAGAAATGAGGCAGAGAGATAAAATGTTTGTGAATAATGAAGGATCTGGATGTATATAGGAGTTTATATACCTAAGTTTTGGTAGAGTGGGTTTGAACTTTGAAGCCCATCAGCCAAGCTCATTCTTCTTCAGCCCACCATTGTCTGCACACAACTCCGTTCCAGCTTGTTCTTGCGCCAGAATTCTCGTTTTCTCGCGTAAATTTCTATACAAGTTAGTTTATAAATTAAAATAATTATTTTTATGCTCAAAATATTAGTATTTTGCTGATATGGCATTAATTGTCGCGCACACGCGCTACGTGTTGAAATCACGTAAGTTGATCTACTTGTTGATTCTTGTCGTTTCAATGACCCGAAAGTTACTGTAACTTATAAACATACTTTTTTTAATAACACATAAGTATTCTAAACATATTTATTACGATTAACGCACGAATTCTTGTTATCCCATGCGCAGTGTTGACCGTATACACGTCAAAACGCTATGTAACTCTCTAACTGCTAACTTTTAAATCTTAAAGATACAATTTCTTTCTTAATCATAAAGTTTAAAATAGAGAGTCAAACATTTGTCTTGAGTTATATTTTCGGTTGAGTCTTTGTTTCCTGTACATTAATCGGGTTTTTCAATTTTAGTGTGTTCTTAAATAATCATTAGTTTTTGTCTACATCTTATTTTAAGATGGTGTTTGTTTTTCTAAAAAAAATATCTGCATAGGCTCTTCTGTCTGTTCCACGCAGACATTGTCATTTGCAGACTGTTCGTTTTTTCAAATATTTTTCATTAAAAAACATTTTCGCGAGCTCTTGTTGGTGCAGACTTGGACCAACTACTTTTAAGATCTTCTAAGGTTTGTAGAGGATTAAACACCACCACCGTCCATCACCATCACCACCGTCCACCACCCCCATCCAACACCACTACCCATCATCCACGTCCACCTCCCACCACCACCGCCATGGGATGGGATTGGTATCGTACCCGTACCGGTACCGAAAATACTGATATCGAATTTGAAAAAAACTGGGTACCAAATACCGTACCAAATATATAGGTACCGTACGGGTATGGGTATTTTCGATACAGTACCCGCTTTGGTACCATTTTATTTTTATATAGTTTTCCAGCACTTGTACAGGGTACTAAATAGGTAAAATTGACATGAGTACCAATATAGTATGGGTGCCAAATATGTAGAATTGGTACGAGTACCAATATGATACGGGTACCGTATAGGTAAAATCAATACAAGTACTATAAATACCATAACACGAAATAAAACATAATATAAATTTTTTTTAAATGTCTATATAAAAACTGAGTACCGATATATGTACCAAATACCTAAAATTGGAACGGGTACAAGTACGGTACGGGTATTTGGAAAAAAAGCTCATCCCTAACCGCCACCACCTTTGTCCTTACACCACCCACCAGTTTATATGTGTGAGTATGTATGTATATATATATATTAAGGCCACCAGTTTATATGTGTGTGTATGTATATATATATATTAAGGCCCTTTAGCTATCTTTCAATGATCTCGTGAAGTCCCCCTAGGTATCAGCATTTGATTCTTCCAACTCAACAATCTTCTTCACCGCAAGGCGTGTGACGTACCAGGATCCAGTCACTAATCACATTGAACTAACAATAATACAATAAATAAAAATTCCCATTCAATGTAAGTAGAAAATTCAAAACATTTGTTCAAAACATGTTTACGTTCAGCGGAAGCATAATTCGTTGTTTTAGTAACTCAAAACCAAAGTATGTAAAAACAATCAATACTCCTTGTCTTTACAACAGTCACGACCCATGACCACTCCAGCTCCTCAGACTGCAAGTTCCACATCAAATACATATCGACCTGCAAGCATGCAGAAAAAGTTTATCAACATAAAGCCGGCGAGTTCACAGTTTTGTAAAACGTTTAGTTGGATAGTGTTTAGTTTCAAAGCATGTTGATAATAACTCGATACCGCAAGACGGCTGTTTGCCCTTCCCCAATGCCTATCAACATTCAACTAATAACCCCGTTGCCCTCCAAGCAACTAGTTCGGTAGTAAGATGGGACTTAAGGTGATAGTTTTGAGTGTATTATCCAACATCAACAGTTATAACGTATCCCCTCCAGGGATAAAAGTGTGTCAAGTATCCCCTACAGGGATGTAAGTTTGTTTGTTTCTCCCCACTAGACGCATGCTTGTGAAAAGAGCGGTGAACTCACCTTAGATTTGCTCAGTAAGTTTATTACTTGTTCAAGGTTGGTTAACCACGTCCTATTATGGTTATCGGTAACAGTTAGGTTTGTATGCAAGAATAAACCATGTATGACAATCAGGTTACATCTAATGTATTCATCACATAACACATAACACATATAACATGCAAGTTAGGCTAGCCACATAGCACATAAAGTATGTGGGCCAGGCTTAGACTTTTCAACAAAAGCCCAATGTGTAAATCAGTAAACAATGTACGGTCCAAGTTCTGTTGATGGGCCAATGATCAGCGTATGGCCCAAGTGGATGTTAAAGTTGGTTTCTAGTGAAACATCAGTCGAAACACAAGATCTCGATTCGAAACCGATGATCTCGAGTGACAAGTTCATTAGTCGAGACCTCAAGGTTTCGGGTCACGTCCCGAGTCGGAACCGAGGTGGTCTCGATGTCACACCCTAGCTTTTGCGGAAGCGTGGGTTTAATTGGTGTGACTTCTTAATACCATAGCAACAATCACAACAATGCTATATGATAAAATACGGGATGTTCATCCATTAAAATAGTTTGGAAAAAGTGCAACATATTGTTTTAAAATAACAATCCCAAAACAAATTACAAAACATGACTTGTTTAAAATGAGTTCATAAGACTCAACGAAGAACTACCAACAAAACGAGGATTTAAGACATGCAACCCGTCCAGGAATGAGTCGCACTTCCAAAACCCTATGACCCTGGATGACATCCTTATCTAGTACGCAGCTAACATGCACCACTTGCCAGATCCTATTCATTCCCTGAAATACATGTAATTTGAAAAAGTCAACAAAAAGTTGAGCGAGTTCATGTGTAAGTGAGTATATAAAAGCCTTTAAAATATCTGTATAAGTAAAAGTCCCTGGTACGTAGCAATTAAGGAAAAACCTGATCACCATTGGGTTGCAAAACCAATAGTATGTGTGAAATGATGCAGGAAGACTCAAACCTAGCAAATTTGTCTCCGGTATGAAGACATAGTCACCACTATGGGCCGCCCCGGCCTCATGGGTGTGGGCTCGCTACACCCAAATAGATCTATCACTCATGTCCCTTGGTCCTTCTATGAGGATTAATGGCCTTAAGTGTTGTGCCCACCACTCACATGATCGCGTAATAAAAACCCTCCTTAAGCTAACCATACCATAATAAAAGTCTGTAAATGTCTGTAACATGTATTTCACCCCCGAAAAGTAAAACTAAAAATAGTTAAGAGAAAAGGGGGACATGAACTCACTGTAGTGCGTCTTGTACCGAATCTCAAACTCTGTCTGCTACACGACAACCTACACGTACTAATGTCTATTAGACGAACAGGCCGTGCCTTGGCTTAGGGTTTAATGTTTAGAGTTGTGTTACTTATATTGGTTCGCGTGATAAATATTTGTTCGTTCAAAGTTCTAGCAAATTTTAGTCTTAGAAAGCAAATATTTACTAAGTGTTATAATTTTTGGAAAATTTCGCCATAGCCACCTCTGTAAATAGAGGTGTCCATGCTCAAGAGCATATCATTTTCTTTTACAAATATCTCGTAGAGTGTTCCCACATAGCCAACCCGACAATCATACATGCAATGCCCTATTTTACGTCTTTTCAGCTTTATTAACCAAAACTGGATTGTTTTCAAGTATTTAAATAAAATAGTTAACCCTTTCCAAAAACTCTCAAATTTTTACTGAATGTCATATATAATCCAAAATTTATTGTGTAAAATTTTCGGGGACCAGTTCATTACCAATTTTATATAAAAATTCTTTTACCCGACTGAAATCAGATTTGTTACTTTCTGATAGCAGTTTTACGGAAAAATTCACTAAAAATCAATCGTAAGTCCGATCGAGGAAATTCCAGTTGGAGGGTCACGAAAACAACAGTGACCATCCACAGTAAAAATTCCATGAGCTGATTCTGCTCAGGTTTCAAGTTTTGACTCTGAATACAACACACTTTTTCAGCAGAAATATTTCAGCTTGAGCTGCTGTTTAAAAACAATTCTTTAAAAATAGTAAACGATCTCAAAAAATTACGATTCCAGTGCCATTTGTTCGGTTGTTCAAAATTACACAATTTAGACTCCAGAAATTCAGTTTTTCGTTTTAAAATGACCCACTTACAGCCTGTTGAAGTTGGCTGGAAATTTCAATCAGCATGTTTATTTCAGGTTTAGTGTTTCTAAAAGCGTATTAGCAAGGGTCCTAACTATGATTTATCAATAACTTAATGATCAAACACCATGCATGCATTAACCAACCCCAATCCATCCAGATTTTAGCTTCATACAAACTTTTTATGTGGGGTTTTTATGTAGAGTTCCATGTTCATATTTTTAGTGTTTTAGCTTCTTGTGATTTATCATCATCATCCTACTATGAATCATAACAAATAACAAGATGAAACAAGGGTGTGAAGGGACTTACTACTAGCACAAGGCTAGGGTGGAAATCTTAGTGCAAGGATGATGAAGAAATGATAGTGATAAAGACTTGAACAAAGCTTTCTTGAGAGCCCTTCAACTTGTAACTTCTATGAATGATCTTCAAGACTTGAATGGACTTGGATGTGAAGAAGATGAAGGTGATTGAAGTGGTGGTGATGGTGAAATTGGTTGGGGGGAGCCGAAATAGGGAGAGGGAGGTGAGGGTTGGAGTGTGGTGTTGGAAGAAATGATGAGAGCTCTTGGAAATTGTAAGATTTCTTACAAGATTTGGCAAGTCCCGCAAGCAACACACCAATTTTCAGCCAATAGAACAAGGGGGCATGATGAGGATGATTAGGGTGGGTCCCCATGGCTGGAAATCGGTTGGGGGGGGGGGTAATATGTAAAATTTTGGTAATTAGTAGGTAAGTAAATAAGAGGTTAAGGGTATTTCTAGAATAGTGGGTGTATGACATGTTTATATAGTGTGTGGGGATTTATTGTGACCATGATTATCTAAGAATAATACAAAAATGTTTTTGTCAAAATTTTGGTGTCCCGGGTACTGTCCGGTTGTTCGGTTACGTATCGTTCCGTTAAAGTGTTAAATTGTACCGTATTGCGTCTTTTATGCATCTTTTTGTAACGAAAACATTCCTGGCACTTAGGAAAGTATACAGGACCACTCTGCTATATTTTTGTACTCTACTGGTATAATAAAATGCCGAATTTAATAAATGAAAGCAGAATTCTGTATTTAAAGTGTGTTTTAGGCACTTCCCGGCATTATATCTATCACCTAATGACGCAGTCTTATGGTCCTCACTTCCCTACACTACAAACCAGTGTAGTACTCTATCCCTGGCTCATACTGGCCATAATAATATTGTCTGTCTAAGTGCTGGCATTGTCAGCATTATTTCTGAATCAATCGTTCAGTGTGTCAACTGTGCTGAGTGCATCAAGTATGCCACTAATGTAGGTGTGTAATGAATGGAGTGACTGTATAAAATATGATGCATGTATATATGATATAGAATCATAGAGCAGTTTAAATTACCAGTTGTAATCAAGCACAGTCATTAAGCACGTAATTAAGATTAATTAATTTGTACAGTACCTGAAATTTTGAGGGTTGTCACATTCTCCCCCCGTTAAGAAAATTTCGTCCCGAAATTTTAGGTCCTACGCCTAGTTGCAGGGGTCTTAGGAAATAAATGTGGGTACTTGGCCTTCATACGATCCTCACGTTCCCACGTGAATTCTGGCCCATGTCTAGCGTTCCATCGAACCTTGACGAGCTTGACACTGCTCCTGCGTGTTTTGTTAATCTTCCAATCAGTGACCTCGACAGGTTCTTCAACAAAGTGGAGTGTGTCATCGATGTGAACTTCGTCAGCAGGAATGACAACGGTGTGTTGAGTTGGACTCTTTTTCAGGTTCGATACATGGAATGTATCATGAACACCATTGAGTTCAGCAGGCAGGTCCAACTTGTATGCTACAAGCCCAATCCTTTGCAGGATTTTGAAAGGGCCAATGTAACGCGGATTCAATTTCCCACGCTTCCCAAAGCGTGTCACACCCTTCCAGGGTGAAACCTTTAGCAAAACCATATCCCCAACTTGATACTCCACGGATTTCCTGTTTGGATTTGCATAGGCTTTTTGTCTGTCGCGAGCCGCCTCGATGCGTTTTCGAATTTGCGCAATCTTGTCTGTCGTCTCTTGGATGATTTCGGGACCAGCGAGCTGCCTATCACCTGCATCAGCCTAGCATAGTGGTGATCGACACTTGCGTCCGTAAAGAGCTTCAAATGGCGCGGCTCCAATACTTGTGTGGTAGCTGTTGTTGTACGAAAATTCGACCAATGGTAAATGATTATCCCAGCTACCACCTAGATCCATTACACATGCTCTCAGCATGTCCTCCAATGTCTGAATAGTTCTTTCACTTTGGCCATCAGTTTGCGGATGAAATGCAGTGCTCAGATTCAACTGCGAGCCAAAAGCTTCTTGGAAGGATTGCCAAATCCTTGATACAAATCTCCCATCTCTATCTGAGATAATCGAGAGAGGCACTCCATGACGTGCCACGATCTCTCGCATGTAAATCTCCGCAAGTTTACTCGTGTTGTCTTTTTCTTTGATCGGCAAGAAGTGTGCAGACTTTGTTAGACGGTCTACTATTACCCAAATAGTATCATGGCCCTTGGGTGTCTTCGGCAGTTTTGTTATGAAGTCCATAGAAATTTGTTCCCATTTCCATTTGGGTATTTCAGGTTGCTGCAGGAGACCTGAAGGTTTTTGGTATTCGGCCTTTACCTTGGCGCACGTTAAGCACTTGCTAACATATACCGCAACATCGCCTTTCATCCTTGGCCACCAAAAGAAATCCTTAAGATCTTGGTACATTTTATCCGCTCCTGGATGAATTGAGTACCGTGACTTGTGAGCTTCTTCGAAAATAACCTTCCTCAATCCACCAAACAGAGGAACCCAAATTCGTTTCATGAAGCACAAGGTTCCTTCCTCGTTTGGTACCAACTGATTCTCCATCCCACGGAGATATTCATCCTCGATATTCCTTTCTTTGAGAGCTTCTCTCTGTACAGCACGAATGCGCAAGGAGAGGTCCGTCTGGATGATCATTTCCAAAGCCCTAACCCTTATGGGCTTGATCCTCTCTTTTCGACTTAGGGCATCGGCGACCACATTCGCCTTCCCTGGATGATACTTGATTTCACAATCGTAGTCGTTCAACAGTTCAACCCAGCGTCTTCGCCTCATGTTAAGCTCCTTCTGATTGAATATGTGCTGCAGGCTCTTATGATCAGTGAAGATCGTACATCGTGTGCCGTATAAATAATGTCGCCACATCTTTAATGCAAACACCACCGCGCCCAATTCCAAATCATGGGTGGTGTAATTTTGCTCGTGTATCTTCAGTTGGCGTGAGGCATAGGCTATAACTTTCTGGCGTTGCATCAACACGCAACCCAAACCTTGACGCGAGGCGTCATAATATACCACGAAGTCTTCCGTGCCTTCGGGTAGAGATAGAATCGGTGCGTCACAAAGCTTGTTCTTCAACAACTGAAACGCTTCTTCTTGCTTGTCACCCCAATCAAACTTCTTGTCTTTCTGTGTGAGTGCGGTCAGGGGTTGAGCTATCTTTGAGAAATCCTCAATAAACCTTCGATAATAGCCAGCCAAACCTAAGAACTGTCGAATCTCAGTTGGCGTCTTTGGAGTCTCCCAATCCTTGATTGCCTCGATCTTTGTGGGATCAACATGAATTCCATTTCCATTTACCACGTGACCCAGAAACTGGACTTCGCGTAGCCAAAACTCACACTTGGAGAACTTAGCGTATAACTTCTCCTTCTTAAGTAGCTCTAGAATAGCTCTTAAGTGTTGTTCGTGCTCGTCCTTCGTCTTCGAGTAGATTAGAATGTCATCGATAAACACGATCACAAACTTATCCAGGTATGGCTTGCAGACTCGGTTCATCATGTCCATGAAAACTGCCGGTGCGTTTGTCAATCCAAATGGCATATCCAAGAACTCGTAATGTCCATAACGAGTCCTAAAGGCCGTCTTCGGGATACTGTCCTCTTGTATCCTTAGTTGATGGTATCCTGAGCGAAGATCGATTTTTGAATAGAAGCTTGAACCTTGCAGCTGATCAAATAGGTCATCAATCCTCGGCAAAGGATAACGGTTCTTGATAGTCAACTTGTTGAGCTCGCGGTAGTCTATACACATACGAAAGCTACCATCCTTCTTTTTAACGAACAGAACCGGAGCTCCCCAAGGCGAGAAGCTTGGTCTGATGAATCCTTTATCCAATAGCTCCTGGAGTTGTGTCGACAACTCCTGCATCTCCGATGGTGCAAGTCTATAGGGTGCTTTGGCTACAGGCGCGGTGCCTGGAACCAAGTCAATGTGGAACTCGACTTGTCGTTGTGGTGGCAACCCTGGCAAGTCTTCTGGAAAGACTTCAGGATATTCTCTTACGATCGGAATGTCTTTAATCCTGGGCTCAGCAGCTTCTTTATCCACGATGTGTGCCAAACAGGCAACACACCCCTTCAGTAAACACTTTCTAGCCTTCAGACAGCTAATAATTCTCAATGGCGTATCACGCTTCTCTCCGTGTACTACGATCGTCTCTTCATCCGTCATTGGGATGCGGATGGTCTTCTCGTGACAAACGATCTCGGCCTTGTTGCTCGATAACCAATCCATTCCCACTACCACGTCGAAGCTTCCCAACTCGACTGGTAGTAGATCTAGCATAAATTCGTGTCCTCCCAGTTCTATCATACATCCTCTGATGACTTCTCCCGTTTCAATTAATTTCCCATTCGCTAATTCGATCGAGTATGGAACGTCTAATTTACTAGTGGCCAACCCAAGTATATTCTTAAACTCTAACGATATGAAACTATAATCGGCACCAGTATAAAAAAGAACAGATGCAAAGCGTTGGTTTATAGGGAACGTACCGGTGACAACGTTTGGATCTTGGCGCGCCTCCCTCGCACCAATGTTAAAGATTCGGCCTTGCGCCTGATTTAGCTTTGGGCATTCTCTTTTGAAGTGCCCAATGTCACCACAGTTGAAGCATCCTGGCCCTCGGCCATTTCCATTACCATTCCCACCTCGATTTCCGTTGGTTCCTCGATTTCCAGCTTGATTTGCGACATTCCCACTTCCCCCAATATTCCCTTGTGGCCGGTTTCCATTACCACGGTTGTTGTTATTGAAACTCCTTTGGCCACCTTGGCCTGATCCAACCCAACATGTCTCCTTTGAATGACCCGTCCTCCCGCAGGATTCACATTTTCTGAGTCTGCATTGGCCGGGATGATGGAACTGGCAAATACCACACTTGGGCAGAGTGCCCATGTAACCCTTTCCTCTGTTTTCATCACCGGTTTTGGCTCTGGCCGGTGTGCTCGACTCACTCCTCTTGCTCACATTGCTTGTTCTCTGCTTGAAGTTAGAAAACTTCCGTTTGTTATCACCAGCTGACTCTGCATAAGTCTCCTTCTTCTTTGTTTCGGAAATTGAGAACTTGCCCAACCTTACGGCCTCCTCCGTAAGTGCCACACTAACGTCGATCGCTTCCGTAATTGTTGTCGGCTTGGATGTGGTAACCATACTCAGGATTTGGGGTGCCAATCCCCAGATAAAGCGCTCGATTCGTTTAAATTCCGGTGTAACCATATAAGGTACCACATGTGACAAGTCGTGGAATCTCTGAACATATTCCGCGATCTTAGGACCATCCATCTTCAAATGCCAAAACTCAGTCTCTAACCTCTGTATCTCAGCCCGAGAATAATACTTCTTTCGCATCAATTCTTTTAACTCAGCCCATGTCAACGCGTAAGCAGCGGCTTCACCAAGGGTTTGCATTTGTAAGTTCCACCAAGACAGGGCTCCGTCCAAAAATAGCCCAGAAATGTAGGTCACTTGCTGGTCTGGAGCGCACTTGCTCATTCGGAGTACAGACTCCGTCTTCTCGGCCCATCTTACAAAAGCAATAGCACCTCCGGTGCCGTCAAAGCTCACAGGCTTGCAGTCTAGGAACTGCTTGTAAGTGCACCCTGCACATACGTTAGAATATACAACTGGTATTAGCGGACGTGCTATAAATATCCAATGTATTGTAATATGTCTCAAATGGCTTAATATTACCATGTGGTGGGTTGTTGCCCTGGTTGTTGTTGATACTTTCGCTCAATCCTGGTTGGGATGCTGCATATTGCGCAATGGCGGCAACGATGATTGCTTGGAGCTCCGCCTCGTTGGTAGGCATGTTCGTATGTCGTCTTGGAGGCATCCTCTAAAAGATGGTGGTCAGGTCATAATAGGTAAAAATACATATGTATTCAGCAATATCCACACACAACATCTCATGTTATAAATAAATCAATCACATAACATCTCATGTTATAAATAAATCAATCATATAACATCTCATGTTATAAAACATAAACAAACAACTTCAACAAAGCATGTAATGAGAATACTGCAATTGGGCTTTTATAAAATAAAGACCACCATACACTGTTTACAAGTTTTCCAAATGTACATACATCCAAAAGAGACTAAGGGTCAAAATGCCCTTGTCTGAACTGACTAGACAAATACAACAAGCAAAAATCACATAACCAAAGTCATCCTGTCAAAATGTGGTCTTCAAAATACTGCATAGTCTGGCCCAATTGGTGTCTTCTCTTCAAAAGTACTCACTACCGGCAAAAGACTAAGGGTAGCTAAGCTGATGGCGGTGGAGGAGGTGGAGGAAAATGAGAGAAGAGTAAACGGCGCATATGCAGCCAATCCTCCTCCATAGCGCGATGTGCTCTCTCCAGCTCTAGCACGCGCCGGATCAGCGCCTCCTGCTGCATTATAAATGAAACAAAAACATCCTCGGTAGAAGGCCCGACATGATAGGGGTGATATGGATCTGTGGGTGGCATAATAGGTGGCGTGGTCCAGGGAAAAGGCTCACCAGATGGAGCAAAAGATGGCACGGCAACTGGTGCGACAGTGGATGCAACAGTAGAAAACTGGGGTAAGACTGGAACAAATGTCGGTACATGACCAACGGGATGTGCTGAAGAACCCTCCCCCGGACGTGAGGGCGGAACAAACTGTAGGAATAAAACAGGAGGGCCTGTGTGATGAGCGTCTGTGGTGTGAGGGGGAAAAAGTGGGGTACCAGATGTATGTGGGTGGGTAGATGGGATATCGAGTGGTGCAGTAACGGGTGCAGTAGGGGGAGTAACTGGGGTCACATATGGAGGGTAGTCATCCTCCTCGATCCACCCATTCTGGGTGTCAGCGTATCTCGGGTCGATATGGGTAGCAAACGGTGCCAGGTCATCAAAAATGGGGTCAGGCATGGGTGCTACATCTGGGATCTCAGCAGCTGGTGGTGGTGAAATGACAGGTGCATCAGTGACAGGTGGTGCAACGACTGGTGCATCCTCAGGAATGGGGTCAAGAGCAAGAACGGGCTCTGGAATGACGGGAGCAGGCTGACGATCAACAGGCATAGCAGGATCCTGATCATCCGGGAGAACAGGAGCCTCAGCAGGCTGCTCCTCGGGAACCAACTCATCCTCCATATCTGTCTCCTCATCGTAGTTAATACGAAGGAAGTTACTGAATCCCAAGGGTGGGTAAGAGGAAGCTACTGACTCAACGGAATCTGAGGCTGACGAATCAGAATGAACCTCCATGTCAGGAAGCTCAACCATGGGAATAACGGGGTCAACAACTGGGATATCAGCATGCGGAGCATCGTCCTCCATCGGGGCGCCACCATCCCGGTCTCCCTCCGGGGGACCCTCGATGGGTAGATCGATATCATCATCGGGTAACGCGTCGAGAGGCTGTTCCTCAAAGGGAACTGCAGCAAATGGGAGAGGAGCAGGGATCGGAACAAGGGGTAGATCCTCTCCTGGCGGGCCATCAGCTAAGGGCATGTCGTCTCCGAAGTCCGGTAGGGCGAAAGGCTGGAAATCGTCTTCATCAGTGCTCGTGTAGTCTGAAGTGTAAACTTCCGGGTCTGTGGCGAACTCGTCGTCTGAGGTAATGGCCATCGGGTCGCTGGTGTTGGATACTCCACTACCAGAAGATGCCATGGTGTCTGTAACACAGCCACAACATATACACATAAATCAGGTAAGCATGTAAACAAAAGCAATGTAATCATGTATGCATCCTAGTTTTCCCAGGCTATCCCTCCCCATTTCTAAGACTAAACTCCCTAGTCTCTCAGACTACCCTGGTCTCTAAGACCAACCTCCCAGTCTCTAAGACTAATTCTTTCCCAATCTCTAAGATTGAACTCCCTCAGTCTCTAAGACCGAAATATATGAATTCTTGAAAAAATGTATTTGTGCCCTTTTTGTTTGTAAAAATGTTTGTGCCCTGGATCTGGACGTTTAGTGCATGCAATGTAAAATGTTTGAAAACATTTTCGTGAGAGCCCTAGTGATCATAGTCTAGACTCGAGAATGAATCCTAGTTCGCTATGATCGAGGCTCTGATACCAAGCTGTCACACCCTGGCTTTTGCGGAAGCGTGGGTTTAATTGGTGTGACTTCTTAATACCATAGCAACAATCACAACAATGCTATATGATAAAATACGGGATGTTCATCCATTAAAATAGTTTGGAAAAAGTGCAACATATTGTTTTAAAATAACAATCCCAAAACAAATTACAAAACATGACTTGTTTAAAAGGAGTTCATAAGACTCAACGAAGAACTACCAACAAAACGAGGATTTAAGACATGCAACCCGTCCAGGAATGAGTCGCACTTCCAAAACCCTATGACCCTGGATGACATCCTTATCTAGTACGCAGCTAACATGCACCACTTGCCAGATCCTATTCATCCCCTGAAATACATGTAATTTGAAAAAGTCAACAAAAAGTTGAGCGAGTTCATGTGTAAGTGAGTATATAAAAGCCTTTAAAATATCTGTATAAGTAAAAGTCCCTGGTACGTAGCAATTAAGGAAAAACCTGATCACCATTGGGTTGCAAAACCAATAGTATGTGTGAAATGATGCAGGAAGACTCAAACCTAGCAAATTTGTCTCCGGTATGAAGACATAGTCACCACTATGGGCCGCCCCGGCCTCATGGGTGTGGGCTCGCTACACCCAAATAGATCTATCACTCATGTCCCTTGGTCCTTCTATGAGGATTAATGGCCTTAAGTGTTGTGCCCACCACTCACATGATCGCGTAATAAAAACCCTCCTTAAGCTAACCATACCATAATAAAAGTCTGTAACATGTATTTCACCCCCGAAAAGTAAAACTAAAAATAGTTAAGAGAAAAGGGGGACATGAACTCACTGTAGTGCGTCTTGTACCGAATCTCAAACTCTGTCTGCTACACGACAACCTACACGTACTAATGTCTATTAGACGAACGGGCCGTGCCTTGGCTTAGGGTTTAATGTTTAGAGTTGTGTTACTTATATTGGTTCGCGTGATAAATATTTGTTCGTTCAAAGTTCTAGCAAATTTTAGTCTTAGAAAGCAAATATTTACTAAGTGTTATAATTTTCGGAAAATTTCGCCATAGCCTCCTCTGTAAATAGAGGTGTCCATGCTCAAGAGCATATCATTTTCTTTTACAAATATCTCGTAGAGTGTTCCCACATAGCCAACCCGACAATCATACATGCAATGCCCTATTTTACGTCTTTTCAGCTTTATTAACCAAAACTGGACTGTTTTCAAGTATTTAAATAAAATAGTTAACCCTTTCCAAAAACTCTCAAATTTTTACAGAATGTCATATATAATCCAAAATTTATTGTGTAAAATTTTCGGGGACCAGTTCATTACCAATTTTATATAAAAATTCTTTTACCCGACTGAAATCAGATTTGTTACTTTCTGATTGCAGTTTTACGGAAAAATTCACTAAAACTCAATCGTAAGTCCGATCGAGGAAATTCCAGTTGGAGGGTCACGGAAACAATAGTGACCATCCACAGTAAAAATTCCATGAGCTGATTCTGCTCAGGTTTCAAGTTTTGACTCTGAATACAACACACTTTTTCAGCAGAAATATTTCAGCTTGAGCTGCTGTTTAAAAACAATTCTTTAAAAATAGTAAACGATCTCGAAAAATTACAATTCCAGTGCCATTTGTTCGGTTGTTCAAAATTACACAATTTAGACTCCAGAAATTCAGTTGTTCGATTTAAAATGACCCACTTACAGCCTGTTGAAGTTGGCTGGAAATTTCAATCAGCATGTTTATTTAAAGTGTGTTTTAGGCACTTCCCAGCATTATATCTATCACCTAATGACGCAGTCTTATGGTCCTCACTTCCCTACACTACAAACCAGTGTAGTACTCTATCCCTGGCTCATACTGGCCATAATAATATTGTCTGTCTAAGTGCTGGCATTGTCAGCATTATTTCTGAATCAATCGTTCAGTGTGTCAACTGTGCTGAGTGCATCAAGTATGTCACTAATGTAGGTGTGTAATGAATGGAGTGACTGTATAAAATATGATGCATGTATATATGATATAGAATCATAGAGCAGTTTAAATTACCAGTTGTAATCAAGCACAATCATTAAGCACGTAATTAAGATTAATTAGATTGTACAGTATCTGAAATTTTGAGGGTTGTCACACTCGACTTGCAAGCGGCTGGTCTCGAGTCCTATGGTGTTTAGTTTTGTGTCGAAACCGAGAGATTCCTAGTCGGAAGCAGGTGGTTGCAATTCCCAACCTTGGTCGAAAACTCGTCCCATTCAACTGGTCAAATCTCTTATTAACTTCTATTCTGAAAAATCAGTTAACACTTTATCACATTCCTAATCAGATCAAACAACTTTTTTTATTACTATTAACATGTTTATCTCTATTGGACATATAAAAGATGTACCATCAAATGCTTTTTAAAAGTCTAATCTCCATGTTAGCTCTTCACCACGCTTCTCCAGCTTGTCTTTAGCTTCTCTAAGGGCTCATACTTCAAAAAATTTAAAACTTTTGTAGATAAATTATGAGTAGGTTACGCTCCAGTAATAAAAAGAAAATACAACGCTTTACGGAAATAAGAACTTCCTCTGAAGAAGGAAGTGGCTTTCGGAAGCCATGTTTTGCAAAATACAGAAGGAGTTGGGCAGGTGGTGGGTTTTTTTATGATAAAATAACATTCTGAAACTAATGAGAAAGATGATAGAGAAATGTGTTTGAACTAGAAAAAGAAGAAGACACGTGGCATGAAAACCATGTTAACAGCAAAAAAGAAAGTATTTAAAAAAAACTAAAAATAATTTAACTATACTGGGTAAAAAATAAAAATTATGTTAACAACAAAAATAAGGTAAATAAAAAAAAAAAAACTTAAAATAATTTAACTAATGTTAGGTAAAAATAGATTAAATTTCTTTTACTATTCTTGTCTCTCTCCCTGTTCGCTCCGCCATCTTCTAGACCTAAAAAACAAACTGCCGACTGAGAGATCTTCTTTCTTTCATTCTACGATTCAGCAGGGAGGGAGGGAGGGAAGGTAAGGTTCAATCAGCCAGCCAGCAAGCAAGCAGGTAAGTTTCGATTAGCCACCATTTCTTCTCTATTACATTTGAATTGTTGCCATTATGGTCGTCGGAAACGCGATCCCTTGCGAACCAAGTGTTCGACGAAATGCCCGACTGAGATTTTTTTTTTTTTTTTTTTGTAGATTTGAGATTTTAGAGAATGGAAAACGAAGAGGATCCTGTGAAGAAACAGCAGATTGTGGATGCGCGGGCACGAAACATCAGTCACAATGTCCGTTGCTTAGAGTGTGGTAGTCAGTCCATTGAAGAATCTCAAGCTGATATTGCTGTTCTCCTTAGGAAGGTTACTCTTTCTTTCTTTCTATTCTGCTTTTAATCTTCATCTTTAGTTGTGACGACAAGTCATTTAAACAAACAAACAAACAAACGTGCCCAATAACATTTATTACAAGTTATTTAAACAGGGTGCTTGTTTCTGTTGTAGCTTATTCGCGATGAAATCAAATCAGGAAGAAGCGATAAAGACATCTATAAAAAGCTTGAAGACGAGTACGGGGAGACAATACTTTACGCTCCAAAGTTTGACTGGCAGACTGCAGCCTTGTGGCTATCACCGGTCACTATTCAGTTTCATTTGTTTTTGTTTTTGTAAATTGAACGTTTATTGAATTTAAGTATTTAACAATGGTGTCGATATATTTTGAACAGCTTCTGATTGCTGGTGCTGCTGGCGGAATATGGGCGTACGGTAGGCACAGGCAAAGGACTAATGTGCACTTACTGGCTTTGAACTTAACTAGAGGGATCCCGTTGACCCCGAGAGAGAAGGAAGCCATGCTAGAGATCCTAACCCCACCCCCCTCTCTAGGGATTCTTCCCTTGTCCCCGTGGTGGACTAGGTGGCTTCCTAAATGAAATCGATGTTCGGTCTCAATCATGCTAAGGGTTCAAAGAGGGTAAGGATCTTTGCACACTATGATAATAATTGTTTTATATCATCGTTAAAGCAAGTGCGATGCAAGAGTATATGATTTGTACTTTGTATTCATGTAACTTGGTTATTTCGGTTCTTAAAGTGTGACGAATATCAGTTTCCTAGCTGGCTGATAAACAGCTTCCTTGAATGGTTTGGTTATGGCTTTTTTTGTTTTGGATCGATGATATTCGAGCAAAGGAGAATGCGAGAAATTGTGATGTACTTTTGCTTTATATTACAAGATAATAACTTTTATGTTTTCTTTTCTTATTATAGTATCTCCCTTTGATGTATATTCATGTTTTGGAGACTTATAAGAGAAACATGTGATGTTGCATTGTGTTGATGATGTTGTGATGGGCATGAAGCGTATAACAACTTACGGGGCTGTTTGTTTACCTCTTAATGGGGCTTTTAATGGTTCAGACCTCTTACTAATTCAGCACTTAATGGTTCAGACTGTTTGTTTCGCGAGCAAATGTCTGAATGGTTCAAACATTTGCCTGTGAATGGTTAAGCATTATACTGAGTCTGAATGGTTAAGACCTCTAATCTGAATTGGTTAGACATTTGCCTTAAACGGTTAAACATTATACTGTCTCTTAATGGTTCAGACCTCTTACTAGACCTTTTACTGGTTCAACATTTAACCATTCAGAAGTTGTCAAACATCCCCTACATCTCATACAAACTAATTATGATCCTTAAAATTAAGCGTTTAGCTATATAACATCAACTTAATTTTTTAAAGCACTACGAATTTGATGCTAAAACTAGTATATCACTCGGATTTTTAATTTTAACATATACTTTATTAAACCAGTATAACGCATGAATTTTTAATTTTAACATGCACTTTATTAATAAACTAGTATTTGACACCGCGCGCGTTGCGGCGCGGGATTCGATTGTTATGGGCTTGTATTCTACCTCACGCGTTGTGGCGCGGAATTCGATCCTTTTAGGCTTGTATTTTACCTCATATGTTGCAGCACGGGATTCAATCATTATATCGTTAATGTTATGGGCTTGTATTTTACCTCACGGGTTGCGGCGCGGGATTCAATCCCTATGGGCTTGTATTTTACCTCACGCGTTGCAGCACGGGATTCAATCTTAATGGGATCGAATCGTAAAGGGCTTGTATTTTACTTCACGCGTTGCGGCGCGGGATTCAATTGTTATGTGATCCGGGATTTGATCGTTATGGACTTATATTTTACCTCACGCGCTGCGGCGCGGGATTCAATCGCCATGGGCTCGTATTACTCTCATCTTACAGCAAATCTGAAGGTATTACTCTCATCATTCACTAATTATCCATACGATTTCATCGATTTTGATCAGTTTGTTTCCAGATTTCGATTGCGTACGGTTTTTTGTTTGATTTTGAAAGATTTCGTTAGGTTTCTGGATTGGTATCTTCCGATCATCTATAATGTTGTTTGATTAATGTTCTGATAGTTCGTAGAAGCGTAGTGAATAGTGATTGTTGCATTGTGGTTTGGATTGATTATCGTCAGGTTATTTCGAGATTTCGATTAGTTTGTTTCCGGATTTCGATTGCGTACGGTTATTGTTCGATTTTGAAAATTTTCGTTAGGTTTTTGGATCAGTATCTTCCGATCATCTATAATGTTGTTTGATGGATGTTCTAACAGTTTGTAGAAGCGTAGTGATTGTTGCGTTGTGGTTTGGATTGATTATCGTTAGGTTATTTTGATATTTTGAAAGTTTATGTTAGTTTTTGGATCAGTATCTCCTGATCATCTATAATGTTCTTTAATTGACGCTCTAAATTCTAATAGTTCGTAGAAGCGTAGTGATGGTTGCGTTGTGGTTTGAATTGTTTAGAGTAGTTTTATGATTCGATTTGATTAGGTTTTGAAACATTTCATCAGTTATTAGGATGACTATCGATTTATATCCTGATCTTCTATATTGTCAATTGATTGACTGTTTTGTGACTTCCTAGTGATGCTTGTGTTTTTGAGTTCAACAGAGTATTAATGATCCAATGCAGATACCGTTCTAACTGATTCAGAGTTTTTTTTCCTGTTGTGTTTGTGTTCTTCCTTTTATTCCATATATGAGCTATGCCTGTAGATCGCCTACGTGTTAATGATCGTTATCGAGATTAGCATCTCCTGATCATCTGTTATGTGGTGATTGATTGTTATTAAGATCTTGTATTGATGCTTGCTGGGAAAGAAGACAAATTCTGGATCATGAAGTATAAGAAAGGAAGTACAGTGGAGGTATTTTGCTACCAATCTTGGCGTTGTGCTCGAATAGTTTCGGGCAAAGGGCACAACTACACCGTCAGTTACGATGTTTATCCTGGTTTTACTAACAAGGATGACGTGGAACACATATCTATAAAATCTATAAGGCCGTGTCCTCCTTTGTTTGAAAGTTCAGAGTCTTGGGTTCCTGGTGACGTGGCGGAAGTGTTTCACGATCTTTCATGGAAGATGGCAATCGTGTTGAAGGATTTCGGTTTGGACCAGTTTATAGTCAGATTAGTTGGATCTTTACAAGAGTTTGAAGTAACCAAATCAGAACTCCGTGTAAGGCAATCGTATCAAAACGGTGAATGGATTGTGATTGGCAAGGTATCTTTATTTAAGAATTTTTAGACTAAGCTTGTTTTATGTATCTGAGTAAAATGCTACCCCTGAGGTTTGGCCAGTTTTGCGACTTTCGTCCAAAGGTTTGTTTTTTTCGCATCTGGATCCAAAACCGGATCCAAAAGGTTTGAAATCATGCCATTTTCATCCAGCTCGTTAAATCCATTCATTTTTTTCTGTTAAGCCAGGGTATTTTAGTCTTTTTTGTTAACTTAAAGGGCAATTCGGTCTTTTGAATACTTGTACATAAAGTGAAAAAGGTCTAATTGCCCTTTAAGTTAACAAAAAAGACGGAAATACCTCTGACTTAACGGAGAAAAATGAATGGAGTTAACGAGCTGAATGAAATGGCAATATTTCAAACCTTTTGGATCCAGATGCGGAAAATCAAACCTTTGGACGAAAGTCGCAAAACTGGCCAAACCTTAGGGACGAAAAATGGCATTTTACTCTTATGTATTTTTTGTTTACCTTTGGTCCTTGTGTGATATTTAAATTAATACTATTTTTTTTTACATGAAGGTTCCTAGTGATCATAAAGATGCAAACCGCCCTAAGCTTGATGGAAAACAAGATTTCTACACGAAAGATCTTCTTTTTGATACTCAAAACAACCCCCATTTATTGGATTCACGTATCGTTTCCTCTAAAACCCTAAAACGAGCATCACTCTGCTCTTATTCTCAAGATGAACCGAATAAAAAAAGTGCACGAAAGGTAGATGATGATGTTGCTAATAGGAAGACATATATAAACAAAACCTCTGGATATGCATCTTCAAGTGGTAGTTGTAGCATTAATAGCTATAAGTCGTATGAACTTTATCATGGTTCAGGTTTTGTCGAAGATATTGAAGATCACGAAAGTGATGCGGAGTCCGTTTGTCAATTTGGATACCATGAAGAAAGACCAAATCAAGAACCTGATGAGTTAGATGCCAACGAGGCGGTGGCGGATGAAATTCATAGACTAGAGTTGCATGCCTACCGTTACACCATGGCAGCGTTACACGCGTCGGGACCCTTAAATTGGGAGAAAGAAACAATGGTAACAAACCTTCGTATGTCACTCCATATATCAAATGATGAGCATTTGATCATGTTAAAAAACTTACTTTCTGCATCTAGTAAAACTACTAATAGATGACAGAATCATAGTTTTCACTCTTCATTAAATCCCTTCATATTAATTGTAAAAAGCATTTGTAATTTACTTCCTATCATTATATTGAAACATATAGTAGCCTATTGAAGTTCTTTGAACATGTGTATTTCGTCTAAATGGTTATTTTTGGGCATTATTGATTTTTTTATCCTACAATATTCTGGGTCAAAGTACTGACCTTTACACGTTGCTTCTGCATCGTTTTCTCACAGGTTCACATCTAACATTTTTATTTTATTATCTTTGTGAAAAAAGAAGTTTTGTTGAGGAAACAAGATGCACGATCTCGTCATCTCGAAGCTGTTGCATAATGCTCAAGTATAAAGAAAGCGCATTTGAGCTGATCGGGTAAGTTTTTAAAAAATTTCAGTTTTTTCACTTGGTATTATATTGACATACTTATTGGTAAGGTCCTTCGAGTTATTAAACATATAAATGCCGTAAGGTTCAAGGTTTGACTTTGACCAATGTTGACTTTGACCACATGTCTAACTGTTACCCAAATGTTGCCACCGTTAGTAAACTTGACTTTGACCAAGATTCTTAAAAAGTTATCCATCAAGTGAAATGAGATTCTTGTACAGAGAAGATAGCGACTACTAAAGGGAGCCAACATTTGCCACTTTTGACAATAGTGTGCGAGGTACTTTAATCCTTTGTTCACGTTCTGTAGGAGGAAGGCGTGCTCCATGCTATCTTTTAATCATTTTAAATATTATATTGGATTTGATTTTACATATTTTAATGTTTTATCCTGACCTTATCTGAATTGTGATTTACATTTAGGTTAGTATGCACATCTGAATATACCATTGTATCATTATGTTAAAACCAATGACCTTACCGATGCATGGATATTATGACCCGTTACAACCCAATATGAGATCCATAACAACCCAATCAAGATTGACCTATTAGCATTTAAACTTACTATCATTAGCAAAAGTTGTTAGTGTTAAATGTTCAATTACGTAAACATTATAGATTAGTTTTTTTAGTTGTGTTACTTGTCATTCTCTGAGCACCCAGGTATGTGCCTCATGTGCCTTTGACAAACCTTTTGTAGGCCACTTACCCAAAGCAAGTTACGATGTACCTGATGCGTTGATTAGCATGGTACTGGCAAGATCCGTGAGTTTCCTGGTAACAAGTTCTTATTTTTGTACAAAAATAAACACAGGTTTCATCTATGAAGATGAGTAAATAAAGAATAATAATATGGTAAATCATTTCATCTTATAACATTCTTCATATATTATTTTAAATTGTTCCTTTCCCTACTATTACATGTCATGTTAATGACATGAGCAAACATGGCATCCTAAAGTTGAGTTTGACAAAGTAACTTTTTTATTTTTACATAATTTCTTTATATTTGCACATCTGTCGTATGGTTTTATTATTTCCTCCTTTGGTTTTGCATCTTTATCAAGGCACTCGTCTCACTTGCTCTTTATCAAGCTACTCGCCTTGCGTGTGTATGAGGTGCCTAGGCCTTGTTTCGCTTCGCCCCACCTCATTGGCCACCTAGGCATATTATGAGTTTGAGGGAACTAGTCATGATATGGTAATTGATACTCTTATTTGATTTCTAAACCTTGTGTATCTGCATGCTAGTGATACTAGTGCATTGTATATTATCAATGTAACTTAAAGGAAGTAAAATACAAAATTGGATTTGTGTATGGTTTTTGTAATAATCCTATTGATAATAATGTGATGTATTGCATGTACTTAAAAAGTGCGGTGTAAATAGTTCAAGGGATGTTTACTTTGTTAAAAAAATGCATCTGCTGCTATGGTTGTACCACCAGAAGAATTGCATTCTGGTGTAAATAGTTTTGATGAGACTTGGGGTGGGATAAGACTTTGGGACCAATAGGCCCTGGGTTCGATTCCCACAAGGGGGGATTTCACATATTTATTAGGTTTTCTCTTGAATTGGTGTATATGCGTTATGCCTAGTGGAGATGGATATGATCGGGTGGTTCCGTTGGTGGCATGATGATACTCCAGCGGTCTGTCAAAGATCTAAATTTGCCGTTAAAAAAATAGTTTTGATGATAAAAGAGAACTTGTAACATATAAGCTGATTTCGGTATCCATCTTATTCCTATGTAGGACAAGGGTTTAACAATTAACATCAAAACTATTTTATCTCTCTTTCTTTCAACCCAAAATACAAAATTATTCTCTGTTTGAAAATATTTCTAGCAATTTATTTTAGTTTTTTTTTTAATAAAATAGATAACTTGGCATTTAACTAGTTGCGGTGTTTACAAAGAAACTGGTATCCGTTCCTAGGTCATGTACATGATCTGACACACTATGGAGCTATGCCTAGAATTATCTTACCGGTTTCAAAAACAAACGGCGTCATAATTTATATATTACAAATATATGTAAATCTATCCGTGTGTGAATATCCATGTATTTTAAAAGTAAACTAGGATTGTGACCAGCCGCAATGCGGCGGGGATTCTTTAGTTATAACTAAGTCGATCTAGGACCCACACGTTACGTTAAACCTGTCAAACGGGGAAAAATAGACGATGTAAAAACGTTCACCCACACACGCACGTTGCATCGTGTTAACTCGCAAAAATTAGAACGAAACGTTAAAACGTTAAGCCAAAGACGCACGTTGCGATGTGTTAACTCACAAAATTTAGAACCAAGCATGAAGCGAAAAATTTACGGAAAATGAAAACTATAAAGGACCAAAGTTGAAAATAAAAAAAAGTTATCAGTATAGATTGCAAAAGATAAAAAGTTTTGGGTTAAAAGTACAAAAAACAAATAGTTTTGGTTAAAAGTAATTTATGAAATACTTTTGGGTGAAAAGTAAAAAAACAATTTTTTTTGAAAAACCCCCAAAGCCAACGTTACGACAACCATATGCATAACCATTTTTTCTTTGAAAACCACCCAAAGCACACCCCACGTTGCGGCGGGGCGTAAAACGGTGTCAAATAGTACTAATGTCACACAACCGTCATCGACCACCAACACTGACTCGACCTAGGATATGCGTGTTGCGACGAACTTGTCAAACATGGAAAAATAGAGGTAAAAACGTTGAACCACACATGCACGTTGCGTCGTATTAACTCGAAAGTATAAGTGACAAAAGTTGTGAAGTTAAATTGCAAATAATGAAAAGTTTTGGATTAAAGTTAAAAAAACAAATTATGTAGGGTTAAAATTGCAAAAGGTAAAAACCTTTGGGTTAAAAGTAAAAAAATCAAGTTTTTTTTTTTAAATGTCCAAAGCACACTGTACAACTTGTTATGCACAAAAAAACATGCTAATTTATAATATATAATATGAAATTAATTGAGCTTTTGGTGTGGTTTTGCAATATTAACAAAATAAAATAAACAAGCACCAAAGATCACCACTAATGTTGCCAACGTAACAACTACCACCACCACACTAACACCGCCACAGTGCAACCTCTGCCACTATTGTAGACACCATCCAAACTGTTAGATATTTTAGTGTAATCGGGGATTGACTTGGTGATCAAATCGAATAATAATACACATCAAGCAAGTTAGGAGGTGCGAGTAGGGCTGCAAATGAACCAAACGTTTGGTGAACAGTTCGTGAACCGTTAAGCGGGAAGTTCGTTTGTGTTCGTTCGTTTATTAAACAAACGAACACGAACAAGAAATTTTGTTCGTTTAGTTAAATGAACAAACATGAACAGAGGTCGCGTTCGTTTGTTTATGTTCGTGAACATTCGGCAACGTGTTCGTTTGTTCATTGTTGTTTTTATTTTTTATACATTATTTAAATACTTCAAAATTCTGACAGATAAAATATTTAAGAAGTGACAATGTATTATATATTTTGTTCATGAACACTTGTTTGTGTTTGTTTGTTTCCATTAATGTTCATTAACATTAGTTTGTGCTTATTTGTGTTCATCATCGTTTGTTTCCGGTCACTACTTAAAATAAACAAACAAACACAAACGGACACGAACAAGTTCATTTCCTTAACAAACGAACACGAACATAAAATCTCGTTCGGTAAGTGTTCATGAACAGTTTGTGAACACACATATTTTTTAACAAACAAACACGAACAAGGTCTTGTTCGTGTTTATTCGGTTCGTTTTGCAGCCCTAGGTGCGAGAGTGCACGCTTGTTTGAGTTATTATAATTCGAAGTGTACGGGAGGAGCCCATACTTGTAACATCCCGAAAATACAAAACTTTATATTAGAATTATAAAGTGCATAATAAACAAGAATAAGCTAACTAGGATAAATAACCTAGTTAGTTAGGAGTCTTGTAGTAACACATGAATGAGTTAAAAGGCCAAAGATATAAACTAAATAAGAGTGGAGGGACTTAGGTTGTTAAAATTGAAACTTAAATTACTAATATTAGTAAAATAAAAATCCAAACACTCCATTTTTGGAGTTCCTGGATCGATCAAGGCAGGAGAGGGCGACCCCCACTCTCAAAAACCCTAACTTCCACTAAAACTCTCAATTGAAGGCCTAAATCAAGCTAAACTCGAAATCTGAACATGGAATCGTGATCACCTCGTCAAGAGGATCATAAGGTATGTCAAATTAGGTTATTTGAGTTCAACCCAAATTCTTGCATGTTATTGAAATCGAGTGTTGAGCTTGATTATGTGTTGTAAACACGAAATTGGAAGTAATATAAGGTTTAGGGACAAACCCTAGACGATTTCTTGTCAAAATCTTGCATGATAATAGTGAGAGTCAAAATCACCATAGTGGGTGGTTAATAAGCTAGTAGAACTTGATAAACACTAGGATTAAGACTCTTGTTCTAGTGTAAACTGAAATTGTGAGATAATCTCTAAAATCCTTGATGTTAAAATATGGGTATATTGTCTATTTGAAGTTAAACTGAGTGGTAATTTCAAGTTGTGAACTTGGTTTAGATCATGTAGAAATTTGACCCGCAAGGTGTTTGATAAAACGCCTAAATGAGGGCTAAAATGTTATAAGTTGGATGAAAACACAGATTTGACTATGTTAAGAAACAATGCGTTAAAGCTTATGAAAGAGTTCTAAAACTTGTTATGAATTGAACTCTATAGGCAAGGAATCCGGAACGTCAAGCGGACACACCGGAGGGGATACACGTGGAAAAGGGACGCTTTGAAGGTACGTGGCTTAAGCCCCGTTAAATTATGTGTAAATATTTAGTTTTGTTGTGTGAATGATGTTGTAGTGTAATGGATGCGTTTGATGCGTTGTTAAAGTGGCGAAGTACACTCGACCATCAAACGGGTCAAAGTAAAGACTTGGAATTTAGTTTGGCTAGTCAATGAAGTGATGGTTTTCACTAAATAGCCAAACGGGTCAAAATGATGTTTTTAAAAGAATCACGAGAGTAGAGACTTGATAGTCTCATACTTCGTTAAATGATGAATTGTACCATACCAATGATTTGGTGATATTAATCTAAGTATAAGAACCCGGAATATGGGTCAAACAATAGATGTTAAATGAAAAAGGGTCGTTTGAAACGGAATGCTTGAATTCCGAAGAAACAAGTATTTAGCCCTAAGGAAACGCAAAGCCATGGAATGGCGCGAATACACCAAGTATGTGAGCCCGGGAAATTGGGTAATTATGTCTAAAAGGTCTTAAGAATGGAAAAGAGGTGCTATGCACTTACACTAATGGGTTGGATAATTGAAATAAGGAAATTGTGAACCAATTGTCGGTATCTCGGTTTCCGCGATGTGAAATTTACATGGTTGAATCCAAAATGTTATTACGGACTCATAGGAAAAAGAATCGGTTAAAACGGATTAGCGAGTGAAAAGTTATGACCGGTTAAAGTTAGAATTTTGATTATTTTCGGAGCTGGGCAAAAATGCAGGATTTAACCTGCACCTGCTGGAAAAAGCGTTCCCCCGCGCCACGCGGAGGAATACATGAATACCCCAGCGACACGCGGAAGCCGTCGCGAGTCGCGACGGATTTAACGTTTCCTGCCGCGACACGCGGGAGGATCAAAGTCAGAATTTTTATTTTCTTTTATTAAATTAATGCTGGAACTTGTTTATAAGTATTATGTCAATGCCAAAACTAATGTTTTCAGTGGTTTTGACCTTAGGTGACTATGGTGGGATTCCGGATGGCGGTCAAGCAATGTCGAAGAACCGAACACGTATTTTGTAGCTTCCGCGTTAACTTAACTTTGTTTAGACAATGATTTTGATGTAAATGAATTGTTAACCATGTCCTAAGGTTTTAAACTAGTCGGTAGTTGACTAGTATAAGTTACTTTAAACTTTCGTTTTGTACTTAACATGATCATGTTTGGTATTTCGAATTGGAAAACCTTTTGTAAATTGGGATTTTAGTATAAACTCATGTAATATATTGAGTAATCTCATTATCATAAAAAGGGTGTTACAAGTTGGTAATCAGTGCTCAAGGTTGTTAACAAGTGTGTTCGGTTTAAGCTTGATCAAACATCCGGTAAGAGTTAATTGTTCTTAGTAGAGTTATTAAGTATAAAGAGGGAATAATGAATAGACATGCCTGGGAAGAGTGTGTTAACACACTCAAACCCGGAAAGTGCATTAAATAAGAACGGTGAAAACAAGTCACGAACTTGAATAAACCGAAGTAAATAAATCACATGTTATAGATGAAATGTTAACGCTCGATGTAAACATTTGAGTTAAAGATGGCGAATAAAGGTAATGATGATGCGGTGCCAAGAGTCACCGAGCAAACGAGAGAAGTGATTGCTGAGGAGGTAGGAAAAGCAATCGAAAACAGTTTGTCGGGTTTTATCGACAAAATCCAAAACACGGTATTATCAGTGGTGGAAGAAAGGATCAAGAAATTGGAGGATAATACCAATTTAGCAAAGGAGAAGTTGGGAGGACGAAAATCTTGTTCTTATAAAGAGTTCATGGCGTGTAAACCGCCAATCTACAATGGGGATGTTGACCCGATAATATGCCAACGGTGGCTAAGTGATATGGAGGGAGTATTTGAAAGGACCCATTGCGATGAGGATGACTTCGTGGCTTATGGCACGGGTCAGTTAAGGGGTCAGGCGAAAGATTGGTGGGATAACAAGAAGAAAGAGATCAGAAGTGAAGCGGCTAAGGCTATGACATGGGACGAGTTTAAGACGCCGTTTCTTAAACATCATAGTCCCAAGGCAATCATAAACAAAATCAAGGTAGAATTTATGCAGCTTCGACATAAGGGTGAATCTATCGATAAAATCACGGGAACGTTCATGGATAAAATGAAGTTTTGTGATGATCTCATAACGAATGAAGAGCAGAAAATATATTATTATTATAATATGCTGAGCGTCGAGTATAGGGAGTTTATGACTCCTTCGAAGTATGAGACTCTCACCGAGATTATAAACGTTGCTCGGGAACGGGAGATAGAGTTGAAGAAACAGATAGAAAGAGGCGAAAGAAGGGCACAGGTAGTCAACCCAAGCCCGACGAAAAAGGCACGTCCGAACGAATCCTCAAAGAAACAAGAAGGAAAAAGCGGGTCATCAAGCTGCAAGATATGCGGGAAAGGGCACAAGGGTGAGTGCCGGTTTAAGGACAAGCCGTGTCCTATTTGTGGGAAAACCGGGCACACGGCTGCGTTGTGCTCGGGGAAGGTGTCGGTGTGTTACAAATGTTATCAGCCGGGTCACAAGAAATCGGAGTGTCCGGAATTGATCGGGAAGAAAGATGACAAGGATACACGTACTGAGACACCAAGAGCAAAAGCAAGATCCTTCCAGTTAACGGCAGCCGAGGCAAAGGTGGAACCCGATGTGGTTTCAGGTATATTTGCTATAAACTCGATTCCCGCACATGTGTTATTTGATACGGGTGCGAATAAATCCTTTGTTTCACATGGATTTATTCGACATCCTTCTTTTGTACTAACGAAATTGCCTATGCCATTAGAGGTAGAAATAGGTGATAACAAAAGTTTCCTTGTATGTGATGTATGTCGAGACTGCAAAATAAACATTGATGATGAGGAATATCTAATAGACTTGATCCCTATGTCAATGGGAGAATTCCAAGTAGTGGTCGGGATGGATTGGTTATCTCGACATCATGCAGAAGTGATATGTTTCCGCAAGGAGATAAAATTGACATCTCCAAGCGGAAAGCAAGTTACCATCTATGGCGAAAAAGGGGGCAGTCCCGTTATGTGCTCAATACTAAAAGCTCATAAACTTATGAGGCGCGGATGTAAAGCATTTATGATATACGCAAACGAACCTGATAAAGAGACGCCGAAGATTGAAGATGTACCAGTGGTACGCGAATACGCTGATGTATTTCCAGAAGATTTACCGGGAATACCGCCAGAACGGGAGGTAGAGTTCGGAATTGAATTGATTCCGGGCGCGAAACCTGTGGCTAAGGCGCCGTATCGGTTAGCGCCATCAGAATTGCAAGAATTGATGTCCCAAATCCAAGAATTGCTCGACAAGGGATTTATTCGGCCAAGTGTGTCTCCATGGGGCGCACCAGTATTATTCGTGAGAAAGAATGACGGGAGCATGCGTATGTGCATTGATTACCGGGAGTTGAATAAACTCACGGTAAAGAATCGATATCCGCTTCCAAGAATTGATGACCTATTTGACCAATTACAAGGTGCAAGTTGGTTCTCAAAAATCGACCTCAGATCGGGATATCATCAGTTAAAAGTCAAAGAGGAGGATGTACCGAAAACGGCTTTCCGTACACGGTACGGACATTACGAGTTTCTCGTGATGTCCTTTGGGTTAACTAATGCACCCGCGGCTTTCATGGATCTCATGAACCGGGTTTGCAAACCCATGCTAGACAAGTCAGTGATAGTGTTCATTGATGACATCTTGATATACTCCAAGAATGAAGCAGAACACGCAAGTCATTTGCGTGAAGTGTTGGAGACGCTCAGGAAAGAGAAATTGTATGCAAAATTCTCAAAATGTGCCTTCTGGTTACGAGAGGTGCAATTTCTTGGGCACATCATTAGTGCAAACGGGGTGTTAGTAGATCCGTCAAAGATAGAAGCTGTGTCAAGATGGACTCCACCAAATAATCCTTCGGAAATCAGAAGCTTCTTGGGGCTTGCGGGTTATTATAGGAGATTCATACAAGATTTCTCCAAAATTGCTACGCCGTTGACCAAGCTAACCCGTAAGAATGAAAAGTTTATTTGGGGCGAGGATCAAGAAAGGGCGTTCCAAACGCTTAAGGAAAAACTGACCCAAGCACCGATATTGTCATTACCGGACGAAACGGAGGATATGGTAGTTTACTCGGATGCATCGCATTCGGGACTTGGTTGCGTTTTGATGCAGCGGGGCAAGGTTATAGCCTATGCCTCGAGGCAGCTAAAGACTCATGAGAAGAGATATCCTACCCATGACCTCGAGTTGGCAGCAGTGGTGTTCGCCTTGAAAATATGGAGGCATTATTTGTATGGAGTGAAGTGCACTATCTTTACCGACCATAAAAGCTTAAAGTATTTCTTCGATCAGAAGGAATTAAATATGAGGCAGAGGCGGTGGTTAGAAATTGTCAAAGACCTTGATTGTGAAATACATTACCACCCCGGGAAGGCTAATGTAGTGGCAGACGCATTGAGCCGAAAGACAGATTATACGCCTATTCGAGTACGATCGATGCAACTAATTGTGACATCGGGTTTGCTTGAACAAATCCGGAAATCTCAAATTGAAGCAATCAAGGAAGAAAATGTGAAGAGGGAAAGGATAGTTGGGCAGCTAAAAGACCTGGAGGATGATAACCAAGGATTGAAAACTCGACTTGGGAGAATTTGGGTTCCAAATACGTGTGGGGCCAAGGTGCGTCTACTTGACGAGGCCCATAAATCTCATTATTCAATTCATCTGGGGCGACCAAAATGTATAATGACTTAAAACAAAACTATTGGTGGCCTGGAATGAAAAGAGATATTGTGAAATATGTGGAGAAGTGTTTGACTTGTTTACAAGTCAAAGCGGAGCACCAAAAGCCATATGGTAAGTTGCAACCGTTGGATATCCCAGTTTGGAAATGGGAACAAATCACGATGGATTTGTTAACCAAATTGCCCAAAACCAATCGCGGATTTGATGCTATATGGGTAGTTGTGGATAGATTGACAAAAAGTGCTCACTTCATTCCGATTCGTGAGACTTATACATCCGAGAAGATGTCGGAGGTGTACACCAATGAAATCATAGCACGTCATGGAGTGCCGATATCCATTGTATCAGACAGAGATACTCGATTTACTTCGAAATTTTGGCGCGAATTCCAAGAGCAAATGGGAACTAAATTGTTCATTAGCACGGTTTACCATCCACAAACAGATGGGCAAAGTGAGAGAACGATACAAACGTTGGAAGATATGTTAAGGGCTTGCATTATCGACTTCGGGGGTAGTTGGGATGTCCATCTACCCTTGGTCGAATTTTCATATAACAATAGCTATCAATCGAGCATTAAAATGGCCCTGTATGAGATGTTATATGGTAGAAAGTGTCGAACCCCGGTATGTTGGGGAGAAGTGGGACCACGAGGACTAGCACCTACCGATATAATCCGAGCTACGAATGAGAAAATCGACATGGTCCGAACTCACCTAAAAGCAGCCCAGGATCGACAAAAGTCATATGCGGATAAACGAAATAGGGCAATTGAGTTTCAAGTGGGCGATAAGGTAATGCTGAAAGTATCGCCGTGGAAAGGAATCATACGGTTCAGAAAAAGGGGGAAATTGAGCCCAAGATTTATTGGGCCGTTCAGAATCACCGAACGGGTTGGTAAAGTTGCATATCGTCTTCAACTACCCGAGGAGTTTAGTGGGATTCATAGCACATTCCATGTGTCACATCTCCGAAAATGTTTAGCAGATGAAACCGCTCTCATTCACTACGATGATATCGAGGTGGATAGCAGCCTCGATTATGCAGTAAAGCCAATTGCGATTTTAGATCGTAAGGAGAAGAGTTTGAGGAACAAAGTAATTAACCAAGTGAAGGTTAAATGGGAACACAGGAAGGGTGCGGATACCACATGGGAATCCGAAGAAGAAATGCAACGGCTCTACCCTATATTGTTTGGTACGTATACTGGTTTCGGGGACGAAACCCTTTTAAGGGGGGTGGACTTGTAACATCCCGAAAATACAAAACTTTATATTAGAATTATAAAGTGCATAATAAACAAGAATAAGCTAACTAGGATAAATAACCTAGTTAGTTAGGAGTCTTGTAGTAACACATGAATGAGTTAAAAGGCCAAAGATATAAACTAAATAAGAGTGGAGGGACTTAGGTTGTTAAAATTGAAACTTAAATTACTAATATTAGTAAAATAAAAATCCAAACACTCCATTTTTGGAGTTCCTGGATCGATCAAGGCAGGAGAGGGCGACCCCCACTCTCAAAAACCCTAACTTCCACTAAAACTCTCAATTGAAGGCCTAAATCAAGCTAAACTCGAAATCTGAACATGGAATCGTGATCACCTCGTCAAGAGGATCATAAGGTATGTCAAATTAGGTTATTTGAGTTCAACCCAAATTCTTGCATGTTATTGAAATCGAGTGTTGAGCTTGATTATGTGTTGTAAACACGAAATTGGAAGTAATATAAGGTTTAGGGACAAACCCTAGACGATTTCTTGTCAAAATCTTGCATGATAATAGTGAGAGTCAAAATCACCATAGTGGGTGGTTAATAAGCTAGTAGAACTTGATAAACACTAGGATTAAGACTCTTGTTCTAGTGTAAACTGAAATTGTGAGATAATCTCTAAAATCCTTGATGTTAAAATATGGGTATACTGTCTATTTGAAGTTAAACTGAGTGGTAATTTCAAGTTGTGAACTTGGTTTAGATCATGTAGAAATTTGACCCGCAAGGTGTTTGATAAAACGCCTAAATGAGGGCTAAAATGTTATAAGTTGGATGAAAACACAGATTTGACTATGTTAAGAAACAATGCGTTAAAGCTTATGAAAGAGTTCTAAAACTTGTTATGAATTGAACTCTATAGGCAAGGAATCCGGAACGTCAAGCGGACACACCGGAGGGGATACACGTGGAAAAGGGACGCTTTGAAGGTACGTGGCTTAAGCCCCGTTAAATTATGTGTAAATATTTAGTTTTGTTGTGTGAATGATGTTGTAGTGTAATGGATGCGTTTGATGCGTTGTTAAAGTGGCGAAGTACACTCGACCATCAAACGGGTCAAAGTAAAGACTTGGAATTTAGTTTGGCTAGTCAATGAAGTGATGGTTTTCACTAAATAGCCAAACGGGTCAAAATGATGTTTTTAAAAGAATCACGAGAGTAGAGACTTGATAGTCTCATACTTCGTTAAATGATGAATTGTACCATACCAATGATTTGGTGATATTAATCTAAGTATAAGAACCCGGAATATGGGTCAAACAATAGATGTTAAATGAAAAAGGGTCGTTTGAAACGGAATGCTTGAATTCCGAAGAAACAAGTATTTAGCCCTAAGGGAACGCAAAGCCATGGAATGGCGCGAATACACCAAGTATGTGAGCCCGGGAAATTGGGTAATTATGTCTAAAAGGTCTTAAGAATGGAAAAGAGGTGCTATGCACTTACACTAATGGGTTGGATAATTGAAATAAGGAAATTGTGAACCAATTGTCGGTATCTCGGTTTCCGTGATGTGAAATTTACATGGTTGAATCCGAAATGTTATTACGGACTCATAGGAAAAAGAATCGGTTAAAACGGACTAGCGAGTGAAAAGTTATGACCGGTTAAAGTTAGAATTTTGATGATTTTCGGAGCTGGGCAAAAATGCAGGATTTAACCTGCACCTGCTGGAAAAAGCGTTCCCCCGCGCCACGCGGAGGAATACATGAATACCCCCGCGACACGCGGAAGCCGTCGCGAGTCGCGACGGATTTAACGTTTCCTGCCGCGACACGCAGGATGATCAAAGTCAGAATTTTTATTTTCTTTTATTAAATTAATGATGGAACTTGTTTATAAGTATTATGTCAATGCCAAAACTAATGTTTTCAGTGGTTTTGACCTTAGGTGACTATGGTGGGATTCCGGATGGCGGTCAAGCAATGTCGAAGAACCGAACACGTATTTTGTAGCTTCCGCGTTAACTTAACTTTGTTTAGACAATGATTTTGATGTAAATGAATTGTTAACCATGTCCTAAGGTTTTAAACTAGTCGGTAGTTGACTAGTATAAGTTACTTTAAACTTTCGTTTTGTACTTAACATGATCATGTTTGGTATTTCGAATTGGAAAACCTTTTGTAAATTGGGATTTTAGTATAAACTCATGTAATATATTGAGTAATCTCATTATCATAAAAAAGGGTGTTACAATACTCTACGGGGGTTCCAAGGGGGCAGCGCCCCCTTGGCGGGGGTTCGGGGGCAGCGCCCCTGGGAGCAGAGTCCAAGGGGCGGCAGCCCCTGGCGGGGTCCAAGGGGCAGTATTTATGATAATTCGTCATAAATTTTCAGACAAAAAATCATGGCAGTTTTTAATGCAATTTGATTAAAATTCGAAAATAACTTCCTCTGGCAGTTATCTGCAAAAAACCCCAAAATCCGTATTGAGTTTTTTTGGTCACAATCCTCTGGTTCTGACAATTCACGCCAACACATACACTGGTTCGTTTTCTCAAAATCAGAGTTGTATCCGATTGAATTATTCGGGTGAACCACCAAAATAATTTGATCTGAGAGTGACATCACGCCTCTCTGATCATCCGACAAACTGAAATTCCCTAACACAAACCGTTGCCAAAACCGACAGTGACACATCTCATGTAATAAAATAGAGAACATTAAGTAAATAATATTTTGTGTGAGTATTAAAGAATTGAATTAAGTACACGGATGTCCCTATGGTTTACTAGCTTTTTGAAAATGTTTCTTATTTTTTCCAGAAACTACGGGTTTAGTCCAAGAAATTTACATGAGGTTAGAGACCAAATATGTGACTTTTTTCAAAGTTTTTGAACTAAACTTGTAGTTTCTGAAAGGTAAGGAGTATTTTTAAAAACCTCGTAATTCTGAAAAATAAACCAAAACGGCAAAGGTTCTGGGTTTGTGTTCGGCGTTCACGCTTTCAAATTGTAACATCGGACTCAAGTCTGGTGAATTGGAGTTCTTTATTTGACGCATTCTCGCAATCGATCATCCTTAATTGGTTTGACGTTCACTGCATAAAAGGTAATTTATTCCTTATGATAATCGCCTCCATTGTTCCCTTCATACCTGCATTTGAATATTCCAGGAAGATTTTGAATTTGGGTCTATGTGTGTACACCCTTATAAAATTTCGTAACTGTATTTCCTAAAGCCAGAAGCTTTATAGTCCTCGACTTCAGAATTTGTTATTTTATGGGAAGACAATTTATTGCAGATCAAGTGTTCGACGAAATGCCCAACTGAGATTTTTTTTTGTAGATTTGAGATTTTAGATAATGGAACATAGTCACATGGTTCGTGGTATGCTCCGGTACGGGAACGTGAAACGGGGTCGCAATTCGCTAGGTCTCTAAAATTCGGTACGAGCGGGGGTAGGCTCATTTCGGATCGTTTCGATACGATTTACCATATAATATGGTATGATGTACATGTTGAAGTTAACTATAAATAAGTTGGAAGTTCTTAAAAGCAAGATCTTGACATAGTTTGGATAAGCAATACCACCATCCTTCAAAGCAAGATCTTGACATACATGAAGAGAGAACTTGAAAACAAACTTGACAGAATTTGGCAGGATTCTCTTCAAAGTTTCTCTACGGCACAAACCACTCTGAATTAGGGAAAACGGACCTCACCATGGTGTTCGGAACGTCGAAATTAGTAGAAAAAGTGTACCTTTGGCCGGACAACGGTCGCCGAAAGGTTCGCCGAAAAACCGCCGTCGGCATGTGCCGCCGTGTGGTGGCTGGATTCTGGTCGACGGATCTTGTGTTCTAGCGAGAGAATGTAGAGAGAGGTTAGAGAGAAATGAGGCAGAGAGATAAAATGTTTGTGAATAATGAAGGATGTGGAGGTATATAGGGGTTTATATACCTAAGTTTTGGTAGAGTGGGTTTGAACTTTGAAGCCCATCAGCCAAGCTTATTCTTCTTCAGCCCACCATTGTCTGCACACAACTCCGTTCCAGCTTGTTCTTGCGCCAGAATTATCATTTTCTCGCGTAAATTTCTATACAAATTAGTTTATAAATTAAAATAATTATTTTTATGCTCAAAATATTAGTATTTTGCTGATATGGCATTAATTGTCGCGCACACGCGCTACGTGTTGAAATCACGTAAGTTGCTCTACTTGTTGATTCCTGTCGTTTCAATGACCCGAAAGTTACTGTAACTTATAAACATACTTTTTTTAATAACACATAAGTATTCTAAACATATTTATTACGATTAACGCACGAATTCTTGTTATCCCATGCGCAGTGTTGACCGTATACACGTCAAAACGCTATGTAACTCTCTAACTGCTAACTTTTAAATCTTAAAGATACAATTTCTTTCTTAATCATAAAGTTTAAAATAGAGAGTCAAACATTTGTCTTGAGTTATATTTTCGGTTGAGTCTTTGTTTCCTGTACACTAATCGGGTTTTTCAATTTTAGTGTGTTCTTAAATAATCATTAGTTTTTGTCTACATCTTATTTTAAGATGGTGTTTGTTTTTCTAAAAAAAATATCTGCATAGGCTCTTCTGTCTGTTCCACGCAGACATTGTCATTTGCAGACTGTTCGTTTTTTCAAATATTTTTCATTAAAAAACATTTTCGCGAGCTCTTGTTGGTGCAGACTTGGACCAACCACTTTTAAGATCTTCTAAGGTTTGTAGAGGATTAAACACCACCACCGTCCATCACCATCACCACCGTCCACCACCCCCATCCAACACCACCACCCATCATCCACGTCCACCTCCCACCACCACCGCCATGGGATGGGATTGGTATCGTACCCGTACCCGTACCGGTACCGAAAATACGGATATCGAATTTGAACAAAACTGGGTACCAAATACCGTACCAAATATATAGGTACCGTACGGGTATGGGTATTTTTGATACAGTACCCGCTTTGGTACCATTTTGTTTTTATATAGTTTTCCAGCACTTGTACAGGGTACTAAATAGGTAAAATTGACATGAGTACCAATATAGTATGGGTGCCAAATATGTGAATTGGTACGAGTACCAATATGATACGGGTACCGTATAGGTAAAATCAATACAAGTACTATAAATACCATAACACGAAATAAAACATAATATTTTTTTTTAAATGTCTATATAAAAACTGAGTACCGATATATGTACCAAATACCTAAAATTGGAACGGGTACAAGTATGGTACGGGTATTTGGAAAAAAAAGCTCATCCCTAACCGCCACCACCTTTGTCCTTACACCACCCACCAGTTTATATGTGTGTGTATGTATATATATATATACATATACATATACATATATATATATATATATATATATTAAGGCAACCAGTTTATATGTGTGTGTGTGTGTATGTGTATATATATATATTAAGGCCCTTTAGCTATCTTTCAATGATCTCGTGAAGTCCCCCTAGGTATCAGCATTTGATTCTTCCAACTCAACAATCTTCTTCACCGCAAGGCGTGTGACGTACCAGGATCCAGTCACTAATCACATTGAACTAACAATAATACAATAAATAAAAATTCCCATTCAATGTAAGTAGAAAATTCAAAACATTTGTTCAAAACATGTTTACGTTCAGCGGAAACATAATTCGTTGTTTTAGTAACTCAAAACCAAAGTATGTAAAAACAATCAATACTCCTTGTCTTTACAACAGTCACGACCCATGACCACTCCAGCTCCTCAGACTGCAAGTTCCACATCAAATACCTATCGACCTGCAAGCATGCAGAAAAAGTTTATCAACATAAAGCCGGCGAGTTCACAGTTTTGTAAAACGTTTAGTTGGCAAGTGTTTAGTTTCAAAGCATGTTGATAATAACTCGATACCGCAAGACGGCTGTTTGCCCTTCCCCAATGCCTATCAGCATTCAACTAATAACCCCGTTGCCCTCCAAGCAACTAGTTCGGTAGTAAGATGGGACTTAAGGTGATAGTTTTGAGTGTATTATCCAACATCAACAGTTATAACGTATCCCCTCCAGGGATAAAAGTGTGTCAAGTATCCCCTACAGGGATGTAAGTTTGTTTGTTTGTCCCCACTAGACGCATGCTTGTGAAAAGAGCGGTGAACTCACCTTAGATTTGCTCAGTAAGTTTATTACTTGTTCGAGGTTGGTTAACCACGTCCTATTATGGTTATCGGTAACAGTTAGGTTTGTATGCAAGAATAAACCATGTATGACAATCAGGTTACATCTAATGTATTCATCACATAACACATATAGCATGCAAGTTAGGCTAGTCACATAGCACATAAAGTATGTGGGCCAGGCTTAGACTTTTCAACAAAAGCCCAATGTGTAAATCAGTAAACAATGTACGGTCCAAGTTCTGTTGATGGGCCAATGATCAGCGTATGGCCCAAGTGGATGTTAAAGTTGGTTTCGAGTGAAACATCAGTCGAAACACAAGATCTCGATTCGAAGCCGATGATCTCGAGTGACAAGTTCATTAGTCGAGACCTCAAGGTTTCGGGTTACGTCCCGAGTCGGAACCGAGGTGGTCTCGACTTGCAAGCGGCTGGTCTCGAGTCCTATGGTGTTTAGTTTTGTGTCGAAACCGAGAGATTCCGAGTCGGAAGCAGGTGGTTGCGACTCCCAACCTTGGTCGAAAACTCGTCCCATTCAACTGGTCAAATCTCTTATTAACTTCTATTCTGAAAAATCAGTTAACACTTTATCACATTCCTAATCAGATCAAACAACTATTAACATGTTCATCTCTATTGGACATATAAAAGATGTACCATCAAATGCTTTTTAAAAGTCTAATCTCCATGTTAGCTCTTCACCACGCTTCTCCAGCTTGTCTTTAGCTTCTCTAAGGGCTCATACTTCAAAAAATTTAAAACTTTTGTAGATAAATTATGAGTAGGTTACGCTCCAGTAATAAAAAGAAAATACAACGCTTTACGGAAATAAGAACTTCCTCTGAAGAAGGAAGTGGCTTACGGAAGCCATGTTTTGCAAAATACAGAAGGAGTTGGGCAGGTGGTGGGTTTTTTATGATAAAATAACATTCTGGAACTAATGAGAAAAATGATAGAGAAATGTGTTTGAACTAGAAAAAGAAGAAGGCACGTGGCATGAAAACCATGTTAACAGCAAAAAAGAGAGTATTTAAAAAAAAAACTAAAAATAATTTAACTATACTGGGTAAAAAATAAAAATTATGTTAACAACAAAAATAAGGTAAATAAAAAAAAAAAACTTAAAATAATTTAACTAATGTTAGGTAAAAATTCTTTTACTATTCTTGTCTCTCTCCGTGTTCGCTCCGCCATCTTCTAGACCTAGGGGGTGTTTGGGATTCCTTTTAAAAGTGACTTTTGGAGCTCATAAGGACTTTTGAGAAGGAAAGGGAAACCCAAACATCATCTGAGAAGAACTTTTGAAGCATAAGGAATTCCAAACATCATGAAAAAAATGACTTTCAGTACTAATTATGTCTTCAAAAAGGAGTTTTTGAGAAGTAAGGATTTCTCACTTCTGGATTTGAGAAGGACTTTTTGAGGAGGAGAAGTTGAAAAGGAATCCCAAACACCCCCTAAACAAACTGCCGACTGAGAGATCTTCTTTCTTTCATTCTACGATTCAGCAGGGAGGGAGGGAGGGAAGGTAAGGTTCAATCAGCCAGCAAGCAAGCAGGTAAGTTTCGATTAGCCACCATTTCTTCTCTATTACATTTGAATTGTTGCCATTATGGTCGTCGGAAACGCGATCCCTTGCGAACCAAGTGTTCGACGAAATGCCCGACTGAGATTTTTTTTTTTTTTTTTTGTAGATTTGAGATTTTAGAGAATGGAAAACGAAGAGGATCCTGTGAAGAAACAGCAGATTGTGGATGCGCGGGCACGAAACATCAGTCACAATGTCCGTTGCTTAGAGTGTGGTAGTCAGTCCATTGAAGAATCTCAAGCTGATATTGCTGTTCTCCTTAGGAAGGTTACTCTTTCTTTCTTTCTATTCTGCTTTTAATCGTCATCTTTAGTTGTGACGACAAGTCATTTAAACAAACAAACAAACAAACGTGCCCAATAACATTTATTACAAGTTATTTAAACAGGGTGCTTGTTTCTGTTGTAGCTTATTCGCGATGAAATCAAATCAGGAAGAAGCGATAAAGACATCTATAAAAAGCTTGAAGACGAGTACGGGGAGACAATACTTTACGCTCCAAAGTTTGACTGGCAGACTGCAGCCTTGTGGCTATCACCGGTCACTATTCAGTTTCATTTGTTTTTGTTTTTGTAAATTGAACGTTTATTGAATTTAAGTATTTAACAATGGTGTCGATATATTTTGAACAGCTTCTGATTGCTGGTGCTGCTGGCGGAATATGGGCGTACGGTAGGCACAGGCAAAGGACTAATGTGCACTTACTGGCTTTGAACTTAACTAGAGGGATCCCGTTGACCCCGAGAGAGAAGGAAGCCATGCTAGAGATCCTAACCCCACCCCCCTCTCTAGGGATTCTTCCCTTGTCCCCGTGGTGGACTAGGTGGCTTCCTAAATGAAATCGATGTTCGGTCTCAATCATGCTAAGGGTTCAAAGAGGGTAAGGATCTTTGCACACTATGATAATAATTGTTTTATATCCTCGTTAAAGCAAGTGCGATGCAAGAGTATATGATTTGTACTTTGTATTCATGTAACTTGGTTATTTCGGTTCTTAAAGTGTGACAAATATCAGTTTCCTAGCTGGCTGATAAACAGCTTCCTTGAATGGTTTGGTTATGGCTTTTTTTGTTTTGGATCGATGATATTCGAGCAAAGGAGAATGCGAGAAATTGTGATGTACTTTTGCTTTATATTACAAGATAATAACTTTTATGTTTTCTTTTCTTATTATAGTATCTCCCTTTGATGTATATTCATGTTTTGGAGACTTATAAGAGAAACATGTGATGTTGCATTGTGTTGATGATGTTGTGATGGGCATGAAGCGTATAACAACTTACGGGGCTGTTTGTTTACCTCTTAATGGGGCTTTTAATGGTTCAGACCTCTTACTAATTCAACACTTAATGGTTCAGACTGTTTGTTTCGCGAGCAAATGTCTGAATGGTTCAAACATTTGCCTGTGAATGGTTAAGCATTATACTGAGTCTGAATGGTTAAGACCTCTAATCTGAATTGGTTAGACATTTGCCTTAAACGGTTAAACATTATACTGTCTCTTAATGGTTCAGACCTCTTACTAGACCTTTTACTGGTTCAACATTTAACCATTCAGAAGTTGTCAAACATCCCCTACATCTCATACAAACTAATTATGATCCTTAAAATTAAGCGTTTAGCTATATAACATCAACTTAATTTTTTAAAGCACTACGAATTTGATGCTAAAACTAGTATAACACTCGGATTTTTAATTTTAACATATACTTTATTAAACCAGTATAACGCATGAATTTTTAATTTTAACATGCACTTTATTAATAAACTAGTATTTGACACCGCGCGCGTTGCGGCGCGGGATTCGATTGTTATGGGCTTGTATTCTACCTCACGCGTTGTGGCGCGGAATTCGATCCTTTTAGGCTTGTATTTTACCTCATATGTTGCAGCACGGGATTCAATCATTATATCGTTAATGTTATGGGCTTGTATTTTACCTCACGGGTTGCGGCGCGGGATTCAATCCCTATGGGCTTGTATTTTACCTCACGCGTTGCAGCACGGGATTCAATCTTAATGGGATCGAATCGTAAAGGGCTTGTATTTTACTTCACGCGTTGCGGCGCGGGATTCAATTGTTATGTGATCCGGGATTTGATCGTTATGGACTTATATTTTACCTCACGCGCTGCGGCGCGGGATTCAATCGCCATGGGCTCGTATTACTTTCATCTTACAGCAAATCTGAAGGTATTACTCTCATCATTCACTAATTATCCATACGATTTCATCGATTTTGATCAGTTTGTTTCCAGATTTCGATTGCGTACGGTTTTTTGTTTGATTTTGAAAGATTTCGTTAGGTTTCTGGATTGGTATCTTCCGATCATCTATAATGTTGTTTGATTAATGTTCTGATAGTTCGTAGAAGCGTAGTGAATAGTGATTGTTGCATTGTGGTTTGGATTGATTATCGTCAGGTTATTTCGAGATTTCGATTAGTTTGTTTCCGGATTTCGATTGCGTACGGTTATTGTTTGATTTTGAAAATTTTCGTTAGGTTTTTGGATCAGTATCTTCCGATCATCTATAATGTTGTTTGATGGATGTTCTAACAGTTTGTAGAAGCGTAGTGATTGTTGCGTTGTGGTTTGGATTGATTATCGTTAGGTTATTTTTAGATTTTGAAAGTTTATGTTAGTTTTTGGATCAGTATCTCCTGATCATCTATAATGTTCTTTAATTGACGCTCTAAATTCTAATAGTTCGTAGAAGCGTAGTGATGGTTGCGTTGTGGTTTGAATTGTTTAGAGTAGTTTTATGATTCGATTTGATTAGGTTTTGAAACATTTCATCAGTTATTAGGATGACTATCGATTTATATCCTGATCTTCTATATTGTCAATTGATTGACTGTTTTGTGACTTCCTAGTGATGCTTGTGTTTTTGAGTTCAACAGAGTATTAATGATCCAATGCAGATACCGTTCTAACTGATTCAGAGTTTTTTTTCCTGTTGTGTTTGTGTTCTTCCTTTTATTCCATATATGAACTATGCCTGTAGATCGCCTACGTGTTAATGATCGTTATCGAGATTAGCATCTCCTGATAATCTGTTATGTGGTGATTGATTGTTGTTAAGATCTTGTATTGATGCTTGCTGGTTTTGTCTTGTAAGAGAAATTAATAATTTTTTTATAATAAGCATAGGATTGGATGTATAAGATATGAAAAATGATTGTTGTCTCTTTGTTATTTTGCTTGTGTTTTCTGACTTAGGTTTAGGTAAAGTTATGATGACTTTTTTTAGTAAAATGTAGATGTTTGACTTAGTTCCAGTAACTTTTGACTAATCATACAATAATCTGTTTTATGAACAGGTTTTAACAACTACACTGTCAGTTACGATGTTTATCCTGGTTTTACTAACAAGGATGACGTGGAACACATATCTATAAAATCTATAAGGCCGTGTCCTCCTTTGTTTGAAAGTTCAGTGTCTTGGGTTCCTGGTGACGTGGCGGAAGTGTTTCACGATCTTTCATGGAAGATGGCAGTCGTGTTGAAGGATTTTGGCTTGGACCAGTTTATTGTCAGATTAGTTGGATCTTTACAAGAGTTTGAAGTAACCAAATCAGAACTCCGTGTAAGGCAATCGTATCAAAACGGTGAATGGATTGTGATTGGCAAGGTATCTTTATTTAAGAATTTTTAGACTAAGCTTGTTTTATGTATCTGAGTAAAATGCTATTTTCGTCCCCGAGGTTTGGCCAGTTTTGCTACTTTCGTCCAAAGGTTTGTTTTTTTCGCATCTGGATCCAAATCTGGATCCAAAAAGTTTAAAATCATGCCATTTTCATCCGGCTCGTTAAATCCATTCATTTTTTTTCTGTTAAGCCAGGGTATTTTAGTCTTTTTTGTTAACTTAAAGGGCAATTCGGTCTTTAGAATACTTGTACATAAAGTGAAAAAGGTCTAATTGCCCTTTAACTTAACAAAAAAGACGGAAATACCTCTGACTTAACGGAGAAAAATGAATGGAGTTAACGAGCTGAATGAAAATGGCAATATTTCAAACCTTTTGGATCCAGATGCGGAAAATCAAACCTTTGGACGAAAGTCGCAAAAATGGCCAAACCTTAGAGACGAAAAATGGCATTTTACTCTATGTATTTTTTGTTTACCTTTGGTCCTTGTGTGATATTTAAATTAATACTATTTTTTTTACATGAAGGTTCCTAGTGATCATAAAGATGCAAACCGCCCTAAGCTTGATGGAAAACAAGATTTCTACACGAAAGATCTTCGTTTTGATACTCAAAACAACCCCCATTTATTGGATTCACGTATCGTTTCCTCTAAAACCCTAAAACGAGCATCACTCTGCTCTTATTCTCAAGATGAACCGAATAAAAAAAGTGCACGAAAGGTAGATGATGTTGCTAATAGGAAGACATATATAAACAAAACCTCTGGATATGCATCTTCAAGTGGTAGTTGTAGCATTAATAGCTATAAGTCGTATGAACTTTATCATGGATCAGGTTTTGTCGAAGATATTGAAGATCACGAAAGTGATGCGGAATCCGTTTGTCAATTTGGATACCATGAAGAAAGTCAAAGTCAAGAACCTGATGAGTCAGATGCCAACGAGGCGGTGGCGGTTGAAATTCATAGACTAGAGTTGCATGCCTACCGTTACACCATGGCAGCGTTACACGCGTCGGGACCCTTAAATTGGGAGAAAGAAACAATGGTAACAAACCTTCGTATGTCACTCCATATATCAAATGATGAGCATTTGATCATGTTAAAAAACTTACTTTCTGCATCTAGTAAAACTACTAATAGATGACAGAATCATAGTTTTCACTCTTATTAAATCTCTTCATATTAATTGTAAAAAGCATTTGTAATTTACTTCCTATCATTATATTGAAACATATAGTAGCCTATTGATTTTTTTTATCCTACAATATTCTGGGTCAAAGTACTGACCTTTACACCTTGCTTCTGCATCGTTTTCTCACAGGTTCACATCTAACATTTTTATTTTATTATCTTTGTGAAAAAAGAAGTTTTGTTGAGGAAACAAGATTGCACGATCTCGTCATCTCGAAGCTGTTGCATGATGCTCAAGTATAAAGAAAGCGTATTTGAGCTGATCAGGTAAGTTTTTAAAAAATTTCAGGTTTTTCACTTGGTATTATATTGACATACTTATTGGTAAGGTCCTTTGAGTTATTAAGCAAATAAATGCCGTAAGGGTCAAGGTTTGACTTTGACCAATGTTGACTTTGACCACATGTCTAACCGTTACCCAAATGTTGCCACCGTTAGTAAACTTGACTTTGACCAAGATTCTTAAAAAGTTATCCATCAAGTGAAATGAGATGCTTGTAAAGAGAAGATAGTGACTACTAAAGGGAGCCAACATTTGCCACTTTTGACAATAGTGTGCGAGGTACTTTAATCCTTTGTTCAAGTTCTGTAGGAGGAAGGCGTGCTCCATGCTATCTTTTAATCATTTTAAATATTATATTGGATTTGATTTTACATATTTTAATGTTTATCTGAATTGTGATTTACATTTAGGTTAGTATGCACATCTGAATATACCATTGTATCATTATGTTAAAACCAATGACCTTACCGATGCATAGATATTATGACCCGTTACAACCCAATATGATACATTGAGAATGAGATCCATAACAACCCAATCAAGATTGACCCATTAGCATTTAAACTTACTATCGTTAGCAAAAGTTATTAGTGTTAAATGTTCAATTACGTAAACATTATATATTAGTTTTTTAGTTATGTGTTACTTGTCGTTCTCCAAGCACCCAGGTATGTGCCTCGTGTGCCTTTGACAAACCTTTTGTAGGCCACTTACCCAAAGCAAGTTACGATGTACCTGATGCATTGGTTAGCATGGTACTGGCAAGATCCGTGAGTTTCCTGGTAACAAGTTCTTATTTTTGTACAAAAATAAACACAGGTTTCATCTATGAAGATAAGCAAATAAAGAATAATAATCTGGTAAATCATTTCATCTTATAACATTCTTCATATATTATTTTCAATTGGTCGTTTCCCTGTTATTACATTTCATCCTAAAGTTGAGTTTGACAAAGTAACATTATTGTTTTTACATAATTTCTTTATTTTTGCACATCTGTCGTATGGTTTTATTATTTCCTCCTTTGGTTTTGCATCTTTATCAAGGCGCTCGTCTCACTTGTGCTTTATCAAGCTACTTGCCTTGCGTGTGTATGAGGTGCCTAGGCCTTGTTTCTCCTCGCCCCACCTCATCGGCCACCTAGGCATATTATGAGTTTCAGGGAACTAGTCATGATATGGTAATTGATTCTCTTATATTTGATTTCTAAACCTTGTGTATCTGCATGCTAGCGATACTAGTACATTGTATATTATCATTGTAAACTTAAAGGAAGTAAAATACAAAATTGGATTTTTGTATGATTTTTGAAATAATCCTATTGATAATAATGTGACGTATTGCATGTACTTAAAAAGTGTGGTGTAAATAGTTCAAGGGATGTTTACTTTGTTAAAAAAATGCATCTGCTGCTATGCTTGTACAACCAGAAGAATTACATTACGGTGTAAATAGTTTTGATGAGACTTGGGGTGAGATAAGACTTTGGGACTAATAGGTCATGGGTTCGATTTCTATAAGGGGGGTTTTCCCATATTTATTAGGTTTCCTCCTGAATTGATGTATAGGCATTATGCCTAGTGGAGATGGATATGATCGGCTGGTTCCGTTGGTGGCACGGTGATACTCCAGTGGTCCATCAAGTATCCAAATTTGCCGTTAAAATTAGTTTTGATGATAAAAGAGAACTTGTAACATATAAGCTGATTTCAGTATCCATATTATGTAGGACAAGGGTTTAACAATTAACATCAAAACTATTTTATCTCTTTTTTCAGCCCCAAATACAAAATTATTCTCTGTTTGAAAATATTCCTAACAATTTTTGTATTTTTAGTTTTTTTAATAAAACAGATAACTTGACATTTAACTAGTTGCGGTGTTTACAAAGAAACCGGTATCCATTCCTAGGTCATGTACACGATCCGCCACACTATTGAGCTATGCCTGAAGGCGTTACCTTAACCGCAAGAGTTATCTTACCGGTTTCAAAAACAATGGCGTCATATTTTATATATTACACATATATGTAAAGACAAAAGATCAAATACAAATAATTTTAACGTACAAAATGTACGAACCGAAGGTTTTGCTGAAAAAACACGGTGACATTTTTGTAATTATTAGTAATTATCAAAATTACTCTACAAATGATCCTGTAGAGTAATTTTGATCTTTGTAGAGTAATTTTGTATGATGTTCATGTAGAGTAATTTTGATCTTGTAGGGTAATTATCAAAATTACTCTACAAGTGTATTAAAATTACTCTGCAAGTTTATCAAACAACATACAATTCAAGAACATTTTTTTGATCAAAAATTATTCTAGAAGAACATTTTACAAAATTACTTTACAAGATCAAAATTACTCTACAAGAACATTTTACAAAATTACTCTACAAGATCAAAATTACTCTACAGGATCATTTGTAGAGTAATTTTGATAATTACCCTACGAGCAAATAATTACGAAAATGCCATCGCATTTGTTTGCCTTTTTCATGCTATTCGTACTTTAGTACATTAAAGTTATTTGTACGGGAACTTTAATCCCTATTTAATCCCTGATGTATCCGTGTGTGAATATACATGTATTTCAAAAGTAAACTAGTTTTAAATCCCGCGCGTGTTGCGGCACGTTTAATCGAATGGTTCTCAGCTTGATAACATATCACAATGTATGGAAAAGTATATCGCGACGTAGCATGCTCTCTTTGCTTCACCGATGTCAAATGGCATATAACATGCACAACATGTTACTATTGGTGTTGTAATACCTGATGATGGAAAGAGTGATCGTTTTGATGCTGATGTGCCTGATGTTGTTCCTTTCGTATGCTCTTTGAGCATATTCATTTACTATCTCGTATAGGTTTAACATAATACTGAATACTGAATGTAGTAGCATTGTTGTATTGTTATTAACCTCATTACCTCCTTTTAAAGGATTGGTGACCCCATGCGTTGTGGCGCATCACACCAAGTAAATAAAATAGATGGAACTATAGTATAATTACAAAAGATTACGGTTTGATAAAATAAACATGATAACTTCAGTTAATTCATAAACAGCAAGGAATCTATATAAGTAATTAACTCATAAATATGTACCTAGAGGTCCAAAGCTGAAAAAAGCATTGTAACAACCCGACTTTTCGAAGTCAAAGTCAAAGTCAAGGTCAACGTTAGGTTTACGTTCAGATCTGACATTTCTTGCTTAGCTGTTGCTTGTACTCGCAGACCCGATAATCGATATATGTTAATTAACTCTATTTGAGATTACGATTTGTTGATATATGAAGTAACAATGCGATAAACGTAACTAAACGCTATACTACTTAATGCTAATCACATCGCTACCACATCGCAACCTGAATCGCAGTTATGGATATTGTTTTACGTGTGTGTGTTATTATGTGCCTTACTTGTGTGTGTGTGTCTTATATGTATTGTGAGGTTATTATTCGCAAACGCAAACGCAACTCTATCGCATCGCATCGCAACTCGAAGTACAAGTTACTTTTATGATTGTTAAGTTGGTTATGTTATTTGTGTAACTAATGAGTAATACTATCGCATCACTTTCTCTCAACTCGCTTAAACGCAACGCAACGCTCCACGCACGAAACAAAAATCGGAAACCAACTCGCGAAGGTCTTCCGATTGAATGACCATTCGGTCGAATGGACATCCGGCCGGATGACCATCCGATCGGATGGCCATCCAATCGAAAGGCCATCCGACCCGTTTCCTTTGCACCGCCTTTGTAGGATCGTTTTGTGACACAAACGAGTCAATCAGAATAATTCTAGTCAATTCAAAAGGCGGAAACAGATGAATTGACTATGAAAACAACTTGTTTCACACTTTAATGTCTTGTATATTGATTATAACAAGCTTACAGATCAGTAGACACGTCGGCAGCACTTCGGTACCGGAAACATGAAAGTTACAAATGATTTCGTGTGAAGGGTATTTATAGGGAGGCTGATTTCGCTTGAAAGTGGCAGTGTGCCATTTCAAACGAAATCACCAATGTTGATTTCGCTTGAAAGTGCACATGGCTGCTTCAAGCGAAATTAGCTTAAACACATCCAAACCCTATTTTCTCGTATAACGTGCCCTGATCTAACACTTTTAGTACAAAACTCGATACAAGACGAAGTCGACAGACGTATGCACCAACAGACTCCCCCTCGGATGTTGACGAGTCTTAAGTGTCGAGTCTTCAACGTCTTCAGTCTTTATCAGTCTTCGGGCTCTTTCAAAGTATTTGACAGTGTAAGCATCCTCAATCTTTATCCTCTACTTCTCTTTTGTCCAGAATCTCCATCTGACTCTATCTTCTCTTGATCAGATCTCTTGATTTTGTAAGCTTGTCAGCAACAGACTCCCCCTCGAAGAATGCTTGGGATCGTAGTCTGGCTTTCACAGGTTCTAGAACATGATCTGGCTCACATTCCTTCCCACAGGATCAGTACCAATTCCTTGCTCTACTGATTCCTGCACAAATCTCTACCCAAAAATAAATTTCACAAATTTAAAATTTGACAAATTTAAACTCTAATAATCACTTGATTAATTCAGATCAAAACATCAATTAAAGATATAACAAATTTAATTTCTGATGACCACATGTATGTATATCATTTTTCTAACCACACACTCCCAAACATGTTCGTCATGTTTAGCACTCGTAATTTTGAAAATCAGCTTTTCAACATCAGTTGTCTAAAATCTTTTTGAATTTTTCAAAATTTATGCTAAAACACTCCGAAAATCTTTTTGGATTTTTGATATAAAATGAAATGCAGTAAAGAAATATTTACAAACAATATTTTTGTGAGTTTGTGTAAGAGGATCATATCAGTTTTTGAGACAAATCACCAACACCGTTAAGCTTTAAACATTTTAAGTTCTAAACGATTCACTTAGATTGTCAGTATACTGATCCACTTTAAATTTTCACACAAAGTTCAACTGTTTCGAAATACGAGATTAATGTTTTAGGCGATTTAAACTTATTCGCGTGTCCCACCTCAGAATATACTCCCGTATCCAGATCCCAATATTCAGTCTTACAGGTGAGTATACCTAGATGATATCTGTAAAGGGGTTAAATGCGAGTGCCGTGAGAGCTCAGGTCAGAACTTCCGTTCAGCAGAGAGATGACGGCTTCGACTTTTGGTGGGTCCCCTTTAGAGGATCTTTTTTACAACAGCACATGATTAGCATTTTTCAATGTTTCATCATTTTTTATGCTGAGGGGAGGCTATATTTCAAGCAAGCGTAAAGTATTCTCCGTGGACTAGGCCATTGCTTCCGCAAAATCAGAAGTCCCGGGATAATACCCCAGATATCACTAAGCATAAGGACCTAGTATCTCAGAAAGAGGGACCTTTCAAACAAGATTTCGGGGGTTACCCATATATCCGAGAGATGTTACCCACGATATAAGCAAGTTTGAAATTTAGGTTTATATCTCGTCACAATCTACTAAATGTGTAAAAACCTACTGGCATATCATCAGTGAGACCGTTTATCACATTTTTGTCCTTCCATTTCTTTAGCATGCTGTGATTGTCCACTGATGTACTATCATTTCCTATTTTTTACAACAAAACTCATTTTTTATTTTATCATGTTTTTGGCTTTTTCAAATTTTCTAATGTTTTTGGATTTTCTGAAATTTCTTACTCCCCCTAAAATTCAAAATCATTCAAATGAAATTTGAAAACAAACTGTACAATCAAAGTGACAACTGATATCGAATCACTTCAATTCGTCATCCACTTGGCATAAACAATCAGAAGTCCCCCTCACAACAAAACATTTTCCCATTATGATTTCAAAACACTTAAGTTTGTTTTAATCAAATGGTTTTTCCGGAAAATAATTTTTGTTGATTTCATAAAACCACTTGTAGGTTAGGGGATCACTTCATCACCTTGTTCTTTCATCAAACATATTAAAAGTTTAACACTTTTAAGTTCAATCAACAAACATCACTTGTAGAAAATCAAGTACAATTTAATGTCCCTGATTTACCACTTGTAAGACGAAATATCACAATCGTGAATTTCTCAAGAAATGTGCCGATTCCTGCTCCACAATTACCAACTTGGGAGCTCCGACAAGTCAGTTTTTTAAGTAGAAAATGCTGTCACCCAAGCCTGACCAGCCTTGGGTGATTTTGGTACACATCTATCCCACCAACATTTTGATTTGTAAAATTCTTTAACACCTTTAACTTTCCCATCCACCATCTTCTCAAAAATATGTTTGACTTTCCCATTGAAAGCCTTTTCAGCATCAAATTCTTCTTTACCAGAGAAGAATTGACCTGAAATCTCAAACCTACCTTTTGATTTCAGATTATCCTTTGACAATGGTGGAAAGTTTTCATCGTTCAACTCTGGAACGGAATTCTCAACCTTTTTCTCAACAAATGACTCCTCTGATTTTATGGAATCAGATTCACTGTCAGAACTACTCTCAAATTTTACAACCCATCTTTGTTTGTTTTCAACAACTTTTCTTTTATAAAAACGTTTTGAATTTTTACCAACTTCAGAAGTCGAATTTTCAAACATTTTGAATTTTTCTTTTAATTGTTCTGATTTATCAACATATTTCCTTTTCACTTCAGAGTTAAAAGAAACTCCCTGTTTTGTGTTGTTGGACTGTTGGCAATTCCAAGCAATGTGTCCAATCTTGTGACATTTGAAACACGTTCTTTTGTCAACTCTTGGAGCAAATTTCTTCACATTCTTCTTTATTTCAGCAAGAAACTCTTGATTTGACTGTTTCTAGAATGGTTTCTTCTGCTCATCTTCAGAACTTCCTCCTGCAACAAATTTTGTTTTTGGTTTATAATTTTTCTCATTTTTATAATTTTCTGAAGAATTAAAACCAAGACCTTTCTTTTTGAAATTACTGTTATGGTTTGGTTTCTTTTGAAAACCATAACCAGAACCGTAACCTTTTTTCTTGTTCAACCGTTGTTGAATTCTTGAAGTGTATTTTTTAGGTTTTTCATGAAGATTTAAATCTTTTATTTCAGAAATATTAATTTCTGTTAATTTGAAAACCTGTATGATCTGTTCAGTTTTGACACTTCTTATTGGAAATTCCTCATCAGAATATAATTTGTCTGAATCATTCAAAGTATATGCTACTTTGATTGGTCCATCATTCAAATTAGATTTTGATAACAGGAATTCTTTATTGTAAACCCGTTTAACCGGTGAACTCGGACTCTTTTCTGACGAACTCGGACTTTCAGATTTAGACTCCGACTTTGACTCTTCATCCATATCCAACACCTGATCGACCACTTTCTTTAACAACTCAGACTCATGATCAGTGTCAGACGCTATGAATGTGACATCAATATTGTCTGGTAACTCATCAATGGTTTCAGACTTTAACTTTATGTTGAGAGCCTCATTTAAACGTTCCTCATTTGGCTTTCTGGGTGAATAACTATTCCAAATCGGGGGCGGACACTTGTTATACTTGACACTTTGTTTCTTACCAGTATCCGTTTCCTTCTCTTTGTCTTGGAAAGCTTCAAGAGCTGCAACAGTATGATAAACTCGATCAATCAGATAATCACAAGTTGTATAACTCAACAGTAACCTTTTGATTCTTTCACTCTCAATTTTTTCGAGTTCCAATTCTTTCTTCAACTGTGCACAATCTTCAATGTACTCATTAATGACCTTCTGCTTTGACATTAATGTTGAGTTCATCTTTGTCATAGCAGCTTCAATTTCTGAATTTGTCTTTTTCAAACCATTTTTGTGTTGTTCAGGACATCATATGATTCCTTCACATACTTCACATCAAACAACAATTCCTCTTTTATCTTTTCTAATTCAGCAATCTTTTTATCTTTTTCATCACAGTTATTGCAAGATTCTGAACATTTATGACAAGGTTCATTGACCTCGACAATCTTCTCAACTTCGACTATCTTTTCAACTTCAATGAATTTCTCAACTTCAACAATTTTTTCAACTTCCACGATCTTTTCTACTTCAACAATTTTCTCAACTTCCACGATCTTTTCAATCACCTTTTCAATCTCTGATTCAACATTTTGTTCTTCAGCTTTCATCTTTGTCTTGTCATCAGCTAATCTCATTGCTTCCATCTCTCTCTTTAATCTGGCCATTTTCTTCTCATACAGTAGCTCAACTTTATCTGCAAACAACAAATTAAAACTATCAGGATCTATACATTTTCTGGTTTTATTAATGTATTCTTCTTCATCATCAGTATCTATATCACTTCCAAGATCTGGAAAAATCGGTATTCTTTTCGAACTTGATTTGACTTTATCTTCTTCCAGAATTCTTGTAACAAGACCTGAACCAGCTGGTATGTATTTATCCCAGCTAAATCCCTCTGCAACAAATTCATCATCTTGATCAATTATACCAAAACAAGCTCTTTTCTCTTCAATGGTACGTGCATGTGCAGTTTGTGGTTGTTTATCAATCTGATGAAAAATTGACTTTTGATAATAATCATTTTTTCCATCTTGTCTTCCTGTTGCTTCTTTGTTTTTGCATTCTCGTTTAAAATGTCCCTTTCCTTTGCAACGAAAACAGGTGACTTTCGATTTGTCAAACCCTATTGGAGATTTATTCATTCCCCGAAATTCATCTCTACCAGTGATTTGTGGAAATTTTTCTGTTCTTAGAACATCACTGGCTAAACACCACTTTACATCCATCATCTCAAGTTCCTCAGCGTCAATCTGGTCATAATCCTCTTTGGTAAGCATCGGATTTCCAATCTTGCCAGCAATCAAGCTTTCATATGATTCCAACATAGCAACCAGTGATGCCATGTGTTGTTTAGCTATTTCTGGAGAGATATTTTGACCATTTTGAATGTTCAATGTAACGTTGCACTGCAGATTTATAGAATTCTGTTGTTAAGGACTTGATGTTGTAAAATTCGGATCAAAACTTGAATACGAAGACGAAGATCCACCACTCTGTGTCACCGTACTACGTTTTGTTCCAGAAGAAATATCAGCACTGAAACCAGTTTGGAACTTTGGGCTGGGGGTAACTTCAAATTTGTTCCCCCTATAATATAAACTGACATCTTGTTGAGCGTTTGGATTCTTCATGATAGCAGTTTTCTGGATATCCAACTCGTGCTCTTCAATCTTCTGAATAAATTGTGCCAGATTCATATTTTCAGATTTTCTCATGTGTTTAAGGATCAACAAATAAGTTCCCCATTTCTGCTGTGGTAACGCATCGGATAGTTTGTCAACCCATTCATCATCTTCTTTCTTTATGTCCAACCTACCCATTTCCAAGACTAAATGACAATATCTATCAATGGTCATCTTTGTTGTTTCATGATCAAAAGCTACAAACATGTCAAATGATTTCTTCAACAACGCCTTTTTGTTTTTGATCATATCTGCGCTTCCTTTGAACTTTTGAATCAATGCCGTCCAAATTGACCTAGCTGTACCCTCATGTTGAAGCAAAACAAAGATATCTTCTTTAATCGCTTGTTGAAGAATACTGATCATCATTTTCTCAATTGTATACTTCAATTTATCAATCTCTGAAAAGTCACAAAACGCTTTTTCAAGCCCACGCTCATTTTTCGGTTTCTCGTAATCTTTTTCCAGTGAACACCATGCGTCAAACCTGTAAGCTTGCACCCAGTTCTCAAATCGATTCTGCCATCCTTTAAAATCTTCAATGTACATAAGCTTTGGTGGTTTTTGATGCGTTCCCGTTTCATTCTCACTGTACAATGTTTCAGCAGCTGTAACTGGTGCAACTGGTGTAGCAAACGCATTATAGAATTCCTCTTCCATGATTCGAAAACTTGTTTTACAAAAACTTAAATTTCACAAACTTAGTTTCACACGAAATAACAAACTCAAGCGGAATCAACTATTGAAGCGAAATCACCCTTTGAAGCGAAATAACACTTGTCACTTTCAAACGAGATCACACTTTCACATGAAATAACACTTTGGAGCGAAATCACATTTTCAAACGGAATACACTTTCACACGGAATAACCCTTTTCAAACGGAATAGCTGTTTCAAGCGAAATTGCTAATTTCGTGTGGAACGGTCTCAAACGGAATTACTCTGAAACGAAATCAGGTAATTTCAAGCGGAATTAGGTGAACTTTTCAAGCGAAATAGCAATTTCAAGCGGAATCAATTGCTAATTTCATGTGAAATGCTGCTGACGTCACCTTTTTCGATCTGGTTTTCAAACGGAATTATGTATTTTACCAATTTTAGGCTGAATTAAGGTCTAATACTCTCAAGGATTCATTAAAACACTATTTCGCGTATAATATGTGAAATTCAAATCATTTTGACCGTAAAATCTTGTAAATTTTGAAAAAGAAGGTGTAGAAATAAAAAATTATGGCTATTTTGGCAAGAACTCTTCCTCCTGAGTTCTGATACCACTTGTAGGATCGTTTTGTGACCCAAACGAGTCAATCAGAAGAATTCTAGTCAATTCAAAAGGCAGAAACAGATGAATTGACTATGAAAACAGCTTGTTTCACACTTTAATGTCTTGTATATTGATTATAACAAGTTTACAGATCAGTAGACACGTCGGCAGCACTTCGGTACCGGAAACATGAAAGTTACAAATGATTTCGTCTGAAGGGTATTTATAGGGAGGCTGATTTCGCTTGAAAGTGGCAGTGTGCCATTTCAAACGAAATCAGCAATGTTGATTTCCCTTGAAAGTGCACATGGCTGCTTCAAGCGAAATTAGCTTAAACACATCCAAACCCTATTTTCTCGTATAACGTGCCCTGATCTAACACTTTTAGTACAAAACTCGATACAAGACGAAGTCGACAGACGTATGCACCAACAACCTTTCTCCTCTTTCCCCTATAAATACCCCACCTGTCACATCACTGTTCATTGATGTGACAACTCCTTCCGACCAGCACGCTCCCATCATCTTTTCTCTCGATTTCTCGCGATTCTTGTAAGTTTTCTCCCCAAACCTTGTACTTCCTTCATCAACACACACTTTCTCATCATTTTCACCATCAAATCACAACTTTTAACCATGAATTCATCTGATTTCGGACTGTTCAATGGTGACGTCATCACGGGTTCTTATGAACTTCGGAGAATGGCTTCATCCCAGTAAGAATGGTTCGAATCTAACAGATTTCTACATGATTTTACACTGATTTCAACTAAATCTAAGCATATTCGAAGTGTTCCAAACTTTTCTTCAAACATTCTTCACTTTTCACTCAAAACCGTTAGAATCTTGACTCACTCGGGTGTTCTACACATTCTCTGGTAGAGATCTGAGCTGAGAATGGATTTCTATCAAAGAGACGACCGATTCACGGATAAAACATGAAACTCCGCCAAGGACAGCTGAGTCTGGTCGAACGGGGTGATTCCCGTCCGTTCGGATGAGTTGGACTTGATGAGGTTTCCATTGTTTAACACGTCATCATATTGTCTCTCTTAAACCGCAAAACTTTTAACCCAACAGATTTTGCAAGTTCTTCAAACAAAACAGGTTACTCAATCGGATAGCCGTCCGATCGAAACACCATCCGATCAAACGATTATTCGACCAGGTGACTTGCCTTGTGAATTCCACCCTTAATCAATTTTGCAAAACTTCAAGGGATATCAGTGTTTCAAGCGAAGGTCCATTCGACCGAACGGTCATCCGTCCGGATGACCATCCGGCCAGATGACCTAATAATTAGAAACACTTCACCATTTTTAAAATGCTACAACGAAAAATTTAAAGTTCAAGCAATTCACAAACACATCCCTCCCAAACGGACGACCCTCCGACTGAATGGCCATCCGTCCGGACGATCATCCGATCGGATCACTCATCGTCACTCACTTCGCACGACACGCCGTTTAACGCACTGTTCAACGCTTACACTATCGTTCTCTGATCAGGCAAATCTCTCAAGCACTCCCTTTAATCCAAGCTTGTGTTTATTTACTAAACACGAATTGTGAGTATACTCGATCCCTTTTTACTTTACGCACTTTTGGGTGTTACATACGTTACCTATACCAAATCACATCGATCACACAACGCAAACATTTTATACGCTAACCGTTCTAGCATGATATACGTGTTATTCGATGAATGCTTGTATGTTATGTTTACACAGTAATTGTTGCCTGACACCTTAGCAATGATAGTACTATAGTTTGGACTCAGCACCTGTCGTGGACAGGGGTTGTTAAGGGTATTTCTTCACGTGTCACAGTGGTGATATGTGTTGCGCATTCTACAACTCGCAGTCATGTCTGTGCATATTTCATTGTCGATAGCCTACTAGCTTCACATTTCTGCGTATTACATGTTGGTTATGCGTAAATCGCTTTCGCTACTATATATTCTATTAAACTTGTATGCTCACCTTTACACTATGTGTATTGACTTTTATTTTAACTTATGAGACAGGTGTTTAGGATGCTTTTACTTGCTGGATGTCAAGGAATCAAGTTAGGTGGTCTAGAAACCCACGAATAATTTATGAGTTGTCGGAACAATATTTGTCTTTGAGAACACTATGTCTGTAATAACTGTTTTACTTAATATGTTATGGTATTGGACGTAACGTTAAATATTTGGTAATTATAGCTGTTATGGATTCTCTTGGACAATCTGTTTCGCTCAGTGCTGTCCAGCTTCAAATAGTATTAAACATATGGGAAAATCCCAAGTTTCAAATACACACATTTTCATAGGGATAAACCCTATTTTATTTAAATAAAAATATCTCTTTATTTTAGGTAACTTTATAGCCACTTTTCCAAGCCTTCAGTGCTGTCCAGCTGGCTTCTATTTGGCTTTCACATTTTGTTACCTGAAACGTGTTTAAAACATTTTGTCAGTGGAAAATACTGGTGAGTGAATCACAGTTCAACAAAGACAGGTAAAACCGTTTTACAGTATTGAGGGCGGTCACGCAATTATATTTGTTTCCATCTACTTTAATTACCACCCACGGTACTGTCAATCAATGCCTGGTGGTCATGTTACTACTCATAGTGTAGTAACAAATTTTGTATACAAAACCCCAACATCATCATCATCATCGTACTCAGTATATCCCACCAATAGCAAAAGCTAAGGTAGGGTCTGAGGAGGGTGGGATGTAGACAGCCTTACCTCTACCCCGTAGGAATAGAGAGGCTGCTTCCAATGAGACCCCCGGCTCGATAATTGTAGAATACCCCAACATACCGACGATAATTGTAGAATACAAATACTCAATCACTGTTTAATATAATGTAAATTACTTGAGGTTTTGTAAAAACAGTTTGCAAAAAGTTTACAAAAAAAAAAAAAAGAGATTACTCACATTGCTGTCTTAGGATTTTCCTTTAGGATTTCCTGGTGATTATCTATTAATTACACAATGCACACGCGCTAATATAATAACCCAATATTTACATTAGTAATACCTTCCTCGAGACAGAATTCCAACGACTACGTCGGGCAGAACCTCGACAGCCGTTACGGAACCTTAGATCAATCGGGCAGTGTATCTAATACGTAATCGGGGGTTAAAATACTTACAACGAGGCAGAAATTTGTTATTTAGGGGGTATTATGCTCGAGTATAATTTTATCACTTCAGAATTCAGAGAGATCGAGAAAATTTTGAGCGAATTGAATTGAAGGCCAACGACCTCTATTTATAGGGCTGATCCGTCATCGGGTCGCGGCCCGCGACAGCCACAGCTGTCTTTCTCGCGACCCGTGAGCTAGGTGTGTAGGGCCTAAGTTTGATCAGTCACCCGGTATAGTTGCGACACGCACGTGACACGTGGCACACTCTGGTGCGGCCTGGTGTCCAGGCGCTCGCTCCCCGTGACAGACACCCAAGGGTGTGTCCCGCCCCGCCAGGAACCGCTGAATTTTGTTTTTATTTTATTTTTATAAAAATAAAGGTATTTAGGGCCATTTTCAACATACGGGGTGTATTTTAGGACGTACAGGGACATACTAAATATATTAGAGGTGTCAAAATTTATTTCGGAGGGTTGTTATATCCTCCCCACCTTGTTTTAGAACTCGTCCTCGAGGTCTACTGGAATAGGTGTGGATATCTCCTTTGCGTCTCTGATTCAAGCTCCCAAGTATATTCTAGTCCTTTCTTGGAGTCCCATTTTACTTTGACCAGAACTAATCTCTTGTGTTTGAGATTCTTGACTTTCATATCTTCAATTTGTAGAGGTCTTTCTACAAATTTTAACTTCTCATTCACCTCTATATCCTTAAGAGGTACTACCAGTGATTCATCGGCTAAGCATTTCTTGAGATTACATACATGAAATACATCATGTATTCCTGCCATTTCCTCTGGCAGTTGTAGCTGATAGGCTACAGGTCCTATTCTTCTAATGATCTCAAAAGGTCCGACATACCCGGGGCTTAGCTTTCCCCTTTTGATGAATCTTACCACTCCTTTCCAAGGAGAGACTTTTAATAACACCTTATCTCCTACTTGAAATTCCAATGGTTTTCGTCTGTTATCAGCATAGCTCTTTTGTCGATTACGTGCTGCTTTCAGTCGTTCCTTGACTTGAATGATTTTGTCGGTTGTTTCTTATACTATCTCAGGTCCGGATAGTTGCTTTTCTCCAATCTCTGCCCAACAGACTGGGGTTCCGCACTTTCGTCCATAAAGTGCTTCGAATGGTGTAGCATTGATACTTGTGTGATAGCTGTTATTGTAAGAAAATTCTATTAATGGTAAGTGATCGTCCCAATTACCTCCAAAATCAATTACAAAAGCTCTAAGCATATCCTCCATTGTCTGAATTGTCCTTTCGCTTTGTCCGTCTGTTTGAGGATGATAAACGGTGCTTAGATTTAGCTTGGTTCCCATTGCTTTTTGGAAACTTGTCTAAAAATGAGAAGTAAAACGGCTATCTCTATCAGAAATAATTGATAAAGGAATGCCATGTAATGAAACTATTTCATTTACATATAACTTAGCTAACTGTTCTATACTGAAAGTTTCCTTCATCGGTAAGAAATGAGCTGACTTAGTTAGCCTGTCTACAATCACCCAGATTGTATCATTACCCTTTTTTGTTTTGGGTAATTTGGTAACAAAGTCCATTGTTATCAATTCCCATTTCCATACTGGCATTTCTAATTGTTGCAATAAACCTGAGGGTTTCTGATGTTCAGCTTTGACCTGTTAACAGGTTAAACATTTAGAAACATAAGCTGCTTTATCTTTCTTCATTCCTATCCACCAGAAATTCTTTCTTAAATCCTGATACATCTTATCATTTCCATGATGCATCATATACTTAAACTTATGGGCTTCTTCTAATATACGATGACGTAGGTTTCCTAATTTGGGCATCCATATCCTGTTCTTATGGAATCTCCAAATTCCATCTGTTCCTTGTTCTAATTCCTTAATCATTCCTTTCAGTTTCTCAGTATCATCCTTGATTAGTGATTCTTGTGCTTTTCTAATCTGTTCATTTAAATCTACTTGTAGATTTAATTTAAGAGAACGTACTCTTTTTGGTTTTTCATGATACTTCCGACTTAAAGCATCAGCTACTACATTTGTCTTTCCTTCATGATACTGGATATTACAATCATAATCACTAAGTATCTCCATCCAGCGTCTTTGTCTCATATTCAACTCCTTTTGCCCGAAAACATACCTTAAACTCTCATGATCAGTGAAAATGGTAAACTTACTACCGTAAAGGTAATGTCTCCAAATTTTCAGGGCAAAAATGATAGCTCCTAACTCCAAATCATGGGTGGAATAATTCTCTTCATGATTCTTAAGTTGTCTAGAGGCGTAGGCTATAACCTTTTGACGTTGCATCAACACACATCCATAACCTAACTTAGAGGCGTCACAATAGACTACAAAGTCTTCAGTTCCTTCTGGTAACGCGAGTATGGGTGCGTTGGTTAATCTTTGCTTAAGAATTCTAAAGGCTTCTTCTTGTTTTGGTCCCCATTCAAACTTAACAGATTTACAGGTTAACTTAGTTAAGTGAATGGCTATTCTAAAAAAATCTCGAATAAATCTTCTATAATAATCGGCTAATCCTAGGAAACTTCTAACCTCGGTTGGTGACTCAGGGGTTTTCCATTTAGCAATTGCCTCAATCTTGGTGGGATCCACATGAATTCCTTCATGGTTGACTAAATATCCAAGAAACTGTACTTGTTCTAGCCAAAACTCGCACTTCGAAAAGTTTGCATAAAACTTTTCTTTTCTCAATAAACTTAGAAGTGCATGCAGATGCTTTGCATGTTCTTCTTTACTCTTAGAGTAAATAAGAATATCATCTATAAAGACAATTATAAATTTATCTAAATATGGCTTACATATTCGGTTCATCATGTCCATAAATGCAGCTGGGGCATTGGTTAAACCAAATGGCATGACAGTAAATTCATAATGGCCATACCTTGTTCTAAATGAGGTCTTAGGAATGTCCTCTTCCTGTACCTTTAATTGATGATATCCTGATCGTAAATTAATTTTAGAGAAAAATCAAGCTCCTTGCAATTGGTCGAACAGATCATCGATTTTTGGTAATGGATATCGATTCTTAATCGTAACTTTATTTAATTCACGGTAATCAATGCACATACGCATCGATCCGTCTTTCTTCTTAACAAATAAGATCGATGCTCCCCATGGCGATGAACTTGGCCGTATGAATCCTTTTTCTAACATTTCATCTAACTGTTTCTTTAACTCTTGCATTTCTGCTGGTGCCAAGCGATAGGGTGCTTTGGCGATCGGGGCTGTTCCGGGTAGTAGATGAATCCTGAATTCGACTTCCCTGTCTGGTGGCAATCCTGGTAGTTCTTCTGGAAACACATCTGGAAACTGTGATACTACTGGAATATCTTTCAATTCCTTTTTCTTAGTGTTTATGATTATAGAAATCAAATACACTAATGATCCTTTTCTTATGTAACTGGTTGTTTTCATCACAGAGATGAATTTTGTGGATCTAGATGGCTTATCTCCTTTAATTGTGATCTTTTCACCCTTTGATGAGTTTACTTGGATTGACTTTTGATCACATAGAATACTGGCTTTATTGGCTATTAACCAATCCATTCCTAATACAATATCAAATCCTACCAGATTCATTGGATAAAGGTTTGCAATAAACTTTTGGTTTACAATTTCTATTCTTGCTCCCTACAAGATTTCGGTAATCTTGATGGTTTCCCCATTTGCTGTCTCTACTAGACATTATTGTGGGAGTTTAGTTAATGGTTGATTGAGAAGTTTGCAAAATGAAGTATTAATAAAACTTTGGTTCGCACCAGAATCAAATAATACTTTAGCAAAAACATCATTAACTAAAAATGTACCGGCTATCACGTCCGGGATCATCTTGGTTTCTTCTACAGTCAGAACAAATGCTCTAGCATTTTTAGTGTTCTTGTTGTTCATGGTTGGAGCTAGTTTCAGACAATTCGATTTGATATGCCCTTTTTCTCCACAATTGAAGCATACTCCATTGCTAGGTTTCTTCCTGCAGTCTTCTTCCTTGTGTCATGGTATCTTGCAGAAGTTGCAGTAAGTGGAGCATCTTCCTGAATGTTTCCTCTTGCAGGCTTTACAGTAAGGTGCAGAGGTAGAACCTACGTTTTTCCCACGGTTGGAATTTCCATAGCGAAATTCTTGAGTAAGCCTTTGAGCTAGGTTCCTCCTCTGGTCCTCTTCTCGTGTACGTACTAACTCCGCAGTCAAGGTGTTGGCTAGTTCTACAGCTTCTTCTATAGTTAGAGGTCTAGCCGCCTTGACTACATGCCTAATCTCACTGATTAATCACCATATGTAGCGGGAGATTAATACAAGTTCTGGTGATGCAAGGGTCGGTACTATCCTAGCATATTCGAAGAATAGCGTAGTGTAACCTTTACTATCTACTCCAATCATTTTAAGGTTTAGGAACTTATTTGCTATCTGTTCCTTTTCATTGGGATGACAGAATTTCCTTTCCACCACGTTCTTAAATTCCTCTCATTCCATATTATAAACCATGTCACTTCCTCTGGATTGGAGGATAGTGTTCCACCATTCTAAGGATGAGTTCTTAAACAAATTGGAAGCAAACATTATTTTATCCTCTTCCGCGCACTTGCTTATTTTTAAGACTGCCTCAGTCTTTTCTATCCAGCGTAGAGCTGCAACGGCTCCTTCATTGCCCGAGAATTTCATTGGTTTACAAGACCAGAATTCTTTATAAGAACAACCATAAGACATGGTTCTTCTTCTTTTGGGAATGGGCACTTGAAGTATGGGTCCATTGTTTACACTGTGTTCTGGTTCAGTAGATCGTTTACTGCCATGATTACTTTTATTATCAGCTTCCTTAACCGTTTTGATAATGTATGGCATTGCATCTAGAATCCCTTGTGCCACTATGTGTTGGATAGCACTGTTATCCATTTGGTTTCCATTGTTATTATTATTCTGGTTATCGTTATTCTGGTTTTCTTGATTCACTTCATTGTCCATCTGAATTTTTAAACATTTACCACGTATTAATATCACAAGATAGTAATTAATGTAAGCAATCCCACAACAAGCATATTGATGAAAATCGTCGAACATTGCGACTTACTCTATTTTATATATTATGTTTCTAGTACAAACTGGAACTGTAATTTAAAATTACAATACTATTATGCATCCATAGCTATTGTCTAGATTTTTTTTTCAAACATACACACATGTTATATATTATTATTTAATTATTTATTATTATTATTATTAGGGTAAATTACAGTTTTCGTCCTTTATGTTTATACCGGATTGCAACAGATAGCCTTTAACTTCAATAATTACAGTCACCGTCCTTTATTTGGAAAATCCATTACACCTTACGTCCTTTATCACTAACCCAGTTAAATTTATCAGTTAGATCTGGTCTTGTGCAAGACACGTAAGGGTATTTCAGTCTTTTTATGCTACCCTTTTATTTAAAAGTATATCTTATAAATAAAACCCCCTGTATCACATCAGTACCAATGTGGGTGGTTGTGTTTAACGTTTGATCGGAGGCTCACACAAAAGACGGTGCCGGAAACCTGCAAGTCTTTGCCAAATATATCTTTATTTATATAGAAATAAATAATAACCCAAGTTCTCATTTTCGTTTAAAAACAAATTTCACATTCCAAAATATTAAGATAACTTTCACACTTATCTTTTTGGCCTACCATTTGATCAGTCAAAAAAATTGCTCTTCCAACTGCAAACACCACCACTGAAGGTTATAGATCTGGGTCACCAGCCCTCAACTCTGGATGTCGTTGTCGCCGCGGGTTATAGATCTGATTCACCACCCCTCAAATGTCTACACACATTACAGATCCGAGTCAAACGCGACTGCGATGCCACTAATAGATCTGCGATTTTAAAGATCCGAAAGGGTTCTTGTTGAAATCTGGTTATACATACACATACTTCACTCACACATACCTGTAGGTTATGTACACGTATCAGCCGCAGTTGTAGCGGTGTACGGACATATCGGAGATGCCGGTTATCAATGGAGTTTGTGGCAGTTGGATCTGATGAACAAGCAGATGTTGTTTCAGGCAGTGGTGGAGGTGACAACACGGTGGTGGCGGCAGCCACACAGACACAGTGGTGGTTAAGAGAGAGAGTTTAGAGATGGGTTTTTGTGATTTTGAAAGGGAGGGAGTGAGAGACTGAGAGGTGACTAAGTGGTGGTGGTGGTGGTGCTAGTGCTGGGTTAGTGATGACAAGTGGAGAAGAAAAACAAGCTAGAAGGATAAAGTTCTATCTATAAATATACAAGTAAAATTACTGATCTACCCTCGTCTGCAAGTCATATGACCAACTTAACTTAAAATTTTAACCTGGTTAGTGTTAAAGGACGAAAGGTGTAACGAGTTTTTCAAATAAAGGATTGTGACTGTAATTATTGAAGTTAAAGGCTATCCGTTGCAATCCGGTACAAACATAAAGGACGAAAAGTGTAATTTTTCCTTATTATTATTACTATTACTGGTATGGGTTCATCCAGAACTCCATATTACGCTCGTCATACTTCCAGACGAGTCGTTCTCCTATCTGCCTCATCCTCTCACTTTCTTCTAAAATCTCCTCACCAAAGGTTTGGAGCTCTTGCACATTCACTGTGCTCATGGGTGGTGCAGGGGCTGGTACTGGGTTTGGGAACTGGGGCATGGGTTCTTGGTAAGGGTAAGGGTTTTCTCGAATCTCCCTGATGTATTGGTCGTTATCATAATAGGGATCTAGAGGGTCCAGGTCTGGGTAAGCTGCTAGGTTTGGCATGGGTTCGTCTTCTGGTATTGGGTAGCATTGCTGGTAATCCCTATGGTCGTCAAACCACGGGTCGTAGTCTGGGTCTGAGGGATGGGGTGCTGGTATTCTAGGTATCTCAGCTGGGTTAATGTCATGCAATGGGATTTGGTTTTCTGGGTTGGCTTCAATTTCCATTGGCTGTGTGGGAAACAGTAGTAATGGATGGGGTGATATGAGCTGCTATAGACTAGGGTCCGCAGCTGTAGTTGCTAATATATGAAAATTTGCTAGACTCCTATTGAGCATATCCTGAGTGTGAGCATCTGTTTCTCTCTTAGCGGCTACTAAAGCTCGCTGCTGGTGTAACTTTTTCATCCTTTTTCTACGTTCATGCGCTCCCTGCTGAACCATCCTCTCTTCTTGGGAGGGAATGGCTATTCAGATTGGGCCTTGAACACGAATATCCCATCTTCGTTGTCAGCCGAATACCCTGAGAGGGTAGGCTGTGAAGAGGTGCCTTCGTCCCTAGGTGAGCTGGACAACTGACGGTAAGCGTCTGAAGGTCCTTGGTCACTCATACTGTAAACTAACAAATAGTCAAATAACACATAACAATAATATACAAATATGCACAGAATCCCGTAGATTATTTCCTAACATATTGAATAAATTTTGGTGTCAGCAGAACACTTCTGTGGCTAAATCAGTGGCTTAGATCTGATACCACCTTCTGTCGCAACCCCCGTCCCCTAATTACCCGGGAACGGGCGGTCGCGGCCAGTTTCAGTGGTATCTGTGATTATCAATTTGGCAGCTGCATTTACATCAGGATCGTAGTTAGGAAATATTTTATTAGAGTAAAATACCACGCTTTTATAATATTAAACATATGGGAAAATCCCAAGTTTCAAATACACACATTTTCATAGGGATAAACCCTATTTTATTTAAATAAAAACATCTCTTTATTTAGGTAACTTTATAGCCAATTTTCCAAGCCTTCAGTGCTGTCCAGCTGGCTTCTATTTGGCTTTCACATTTTGTTACCTGAAACTAACGTTAAAAGCGGCGGATGGTTAAAAGCGGCGGATGGAAAATTACTAACTTTAACGTTATTTTACTAATTTCGTGAAAATAACGTTAAAAGCGGCGGATGGTTAATTATGCATCATGTGGTGACGTTGATAGCTGAAAGACACAGGGGTACATGCACCAATCAGTCTCTGGTTCCGATTGTTTGAGTGTTATGTGTCTTAGGTCCAAGGCTTGATACAAAACTACAATCGAGCCGGGGGTCTCACTGGAAGCAGCCTCTCTATTCCTACGGGGTAGAGGTAAGGCTGTCTACATCTACCCTCCTCAGACCCTACCTTAGCTTTGCTATTGGTGGGATTTACTGAGTATGATGATGATGATGATGATGATTTTGTTACCTGAAACGTGTTTAAAACATTTTGTCAGTGGGAAATACTGGTGAGTGAATCCCAGTTTAATCAAGACAGGTAAAACCGTTTTACAGTATTGAGGGCGGTCGCGCAATTACATTTGTTTCCATCTACTTTAATTACCACCCACGGTACTGTCAATCAATGACTGATGGTCATGTTACTACTCACAATGTAGTAACAAATTTTGTATACAAAACCCCAACATACCGACGATAATTGTAGAATACAAATACTCAATGACTGTTTAATATAATGTAAATTACTTGAGGTTTTGTAAAAACAGTTTGCAAAACGTTTACAAAAAAAAGAGATTACTCACATTGTTGTCTTAGGGTTTTCCTTTAGGATTTCCTAGTGATTATCTATTAATTACACAATGCACACGCGTTAATATAATAACCCAATATTTACATTAGTAATACCCTCCCCGAGACAGAATTCCAACGACTACGTCGGGCAGAACCTCGACAGCCGTTACGGAACCTTAGATCAATCGGGCAGTGTATCTAATATGTAAGCGGGAGTTAAAATACTTACAACGAGGCAGAACTTCATTATTTAGGGGGGTATTATGCCCGAGTATAATTTTATCACTTCAGAATTGAGAGAGATCGAGAAAATTTTGAGCGAATTGAACTGAAGGCCAACGGCCTCTATTTATAGGGCTGATCCGTCATCGGGTCGCGGCCCGCGAGCTAGGTGTGTAGGGCCTAGGTTTGATCAGTCACCCGGTATAGCTGCGACACGCATGTGACACGTGACACGTGGCACGCTCTGGTGCGGCCTGGTGTCCAGGCGCTCACGCCCCGCGACAGACACCCAAGGGTTTGTCGCGCCCCGCCAGGAACTGCTGAATTTTGTTTTTATTTTATTTTTATAAAAATAAAGGTATTTAGGGCCATTTTCAGCATACGGGGTGTATTTTAGGACGTATATGGACATTCTAAATATATTAGAGGTGTCAAAATTTATTTTGTGGGGTTGTTATAATACTGCTCAGGAACACCTCTGAAAACAAAAGCAAAAAAATAAATAATGTAAAAGATACAGTTCAAACCAAGTCGTATGATTGTATCAGTGAGCATGTGAAGTAAACAATAACCCTAAAAACCCAATCTTGAAATCTCCAAATTAAGAAGCAATTAAAAAATTTTATAAATGCTAGAAGTTTTAATAGGAAAAAGAAGTACACTTATTGATTTTCCTTCTGCATATTTGGACCTGGACAACAACCGAATCTGCTGAAAGTAGTTTTCAGAATCAGAAAAATGTCTTTTTTTTACAAATCAAGTAATATTCAAGAAACAATTTTTGATCTCAAACCTGAAATGAAAAACATTACCATGATGATCCAAGTATCCCAACTTATTTTGAATTGCACCAAGGGGGTTCTCGATAGCCAAACTGCTACTCTTGAGTCTTGTGAAAGATGACGTTCTTGAAAGCACTTTTGAAGGAAGACTGTCACTATCATTCTGCATTCAAGTACAACATTCCACTACCAGAGTGTCATTAATTATATGGAGAAAAATTATGAAACTCAACGACCTTCCCAATTTCAAATCATAGTACCACCAATTTCCTCTTATTTCCAACTTAATATATTTTTCCGATCATCGACTACATAATAACCATACTCACTTGAAACCGTGACACAGTCGAACTCTCACAACCAAACTCTGGCCCCATTGAGGGGGGGGGGGATAGTGCACGGTACTCCTAACCGCCGGAGTGATCTCACTTCGGGAGCCGCTACCCGACCAAGCTAGCTCCGCGGTGACTTCCCCATGCCGAGTTCTTACCCTGGGCTACATATGCTGTTGGAAATATTAAAGAGGAACATACAAGTTGGTATGTTTCCTCCATCCCACATCGGTGGAGTGAGTGAAGTTTGAGTGGTTTATAAGGGATTACCCCTTATGGGCTTCCATAGTGTTAAATGGGTTGAGAAGTGGGTTAAGCCCACACGCGCGCCGAGCCGCGAGCTCGCGAATGGGCGCGTTTGAGGCGCACTTTGCACTTCGTCGCTGAGGAGCTTTTATTTTTAGCTAAGGTTCGGTTTCAGGTGGGTCAGGCCTGTAAGTTGAGATAAGAAGGAGATAGAGATGGATTCGAAACAGTGGGGGTTATCCCATAGTAAATTGAATTCGTATAGGATAATTATCTAGTAACCGAATTCGTATGAGATAACTAATTCGAATTGGTTATGGATTGTTATCTCACTCCCTATTTTTCTCATTCTGTGGTATAACCAAACCTATAAATAAAAGCTTTCTAATACCTATTCAACACACCAATTTCGCAGCTCTCTATTGTGTGTTCCTGTTTTCGTTCCAGCTTCTGCGTTTTCTGGTTTCCATTGCTGTTGGAATACTAGATCAGTTCTGAATTAAATCCTGGGAGAGCCGAGCCGCGAGCTCGTGAATGGGCGCGTTTGAGGCGCACTTTGAGGCGCACTTCGCACGTACGCATCGTCGCTAGGAGCTGAGGAGCTTTTATTTTTAGCTAAGGTTCGGTTTCAGGTGGGTCAGACCTGTAAACCGAATGAGATGAGATAAGAAGGAGATAGAGATGGATTCAAAACAGTGGGGGTTATCCCATAGTAAATTGAATTCGTATAGGATAATTATCTAGTAACCGAATTCGTATGAGATAAGTAATTCGAATTGGTTATGGATTGTTATCTCACTCCCTATTTTTCTCATTCTCTGGTATAACCAAACCTATAAATAAAAGCTTTCTGATACCTATTCAACACACCAATTTCGCAGCTCTTTCTCTCTCTCTCTATTGTGTGTTCCTGTTTTCGTTCCAGCTTCTGCGTTTTCTGGTTTCCATTGCTGTTGGAATACCAGATCAGTTCTGCATTAAATCCTGGGAGTTTACGCTGCAGCTCAGAGCAATACGAGCGCGTAAAATCCTTTAAGGACAGGAATCATCCGTGCAGTTCGAAGATAGTTCTTCCATAATCGCCAGGTTGGTTTTTAATTTACGTGTTCTTTAAATTCGTCCGACAACGGGACAGTCTTCTTCTACCTTTCTTTAATCAGTTTGCTCAAGTTGGAACAAACTGGTTTGGCTGATAACTCGGTAATTAATAAAATTATATTAATTTATTGTTGATTAATTTAATTTTCAACAATCTTAAAGGATTTTATTTTGTGCATAATTGCCAGAACAAATGGACGCTGAACTACCAACAGCCAATCTGAGATTCATGAATCAAGAGTTTGTCAAGTTGGACAGATTCGATGGTCAGAACTATACCCGCTGGGTGGACAAGGTTAAGTTCATGCTAGTTGTGCTGAAACTCTACTATATCCTTGATCCTGATTTGCCTGCAATCCCTGATGACCCTCCTCGTGAGGCAGGAGAGCTACCAGATGCAGATTTGGCAAAGCAAAGACTTGTCCGTAAGGAAGCTGAAGATCTTTTCCTGGGCCACATAAAAAATTCTCTTTCGGATCGTCTCTATGACTTGTACGCGCTGGTAAAAAGTGCTAGAGAATTGTGGAAAGCTTTGGAAGATAAGTATAAGGCTCATGAAGAAGGTACTAACAAATACCTTATTGCCAAGTACTTAGACTTCCAAATGGTCGATGACAAGTCAATCCTGGAGCAAGTGCATGAACTCCAAGTTCTTGTTAACAAATTGACTGCACTTTCTATTCCGCTGCCAGAAATATTTCAAGTAGGGGTCATTATTGCAAAATTGCCTCCTAATTGGAAAGATTTCTCAAAGAGAATGATGCACAAGTCTGAGGACTACTCGTTGGATGAACTGTTGAAGCACCTTCGAATTGAGGAGGAAACGCGCAACAGGGACAAAAGAGGTAAAGTCGGATCGAGTGTAAATCATGTTGCTGGAGGATCTGGTCAAAAGGGAAAAGGGGCATCAAAGAATAAGAAGTTTACTGCACCAAAGAAAAAAGAATTCAAGAAGACACAACACACTAACAACCATCAACCAAAGAGGTCTGGTAAATGCCATGTTTGTGGAGAAATAGGGCATTATGCACGAGAGTGCTCTCAGAGGAAATCTGTATCTACGGTTGGTTCGACAAGTGCTGTTGATGTTGAGAAAGTCACCAATCTAGTGGCCAATGTGGGTCTTGGTGAAGTTAACATGCTTTCTCAATATACACGCATTGTGGCATGTAGAGGATGGTTCTTAAATTCTGGAGCAACTGTTCATGTTTGTGGGAATCGTGGCTCGTTTCTTACTTATGCTTCTGTTCCTCAAGGAACAGTGGTGGTATGTGCTGATGGACATCGTCTAGAAGTACATGGTAAAGGCACGGTGCGACTAAACTTTAGAGATGGTCAAGTGGTTACCCTTCAGGACGTGTTGCATGTTCCTGGTATCACCAAGGGTCTGGTTTCTGCTGATAAGTTCGATCAGAATGGTTACAAGCTGGTTATCAAGAATCTTCGTGTGAAGTTTTCTCTAAATGACATCTATGTGGGTCAAGCAAAGAACACGGGTGGAATGTATCGTCTTGACTTGGCTGAAGATGGGATTGATGAAGAAGATTCGGATGAAGGGGGCGTTTCAGTGATTGATGGGTTTGGGAATGAAAGTGATAGTGATAGTGGTGGTAGTGATAGTACTAGTATTGGTGAATGTAATGCAATTGGTTTTGATTTGAATGAAATTATGTCTTCTGATTATATCGCTTGTTCAATTTCTTTATGGCATAAACGTTTAGCTCATACAAATATTTAAAACATTGAAAAAATGCAAACTAAAGGTTTATTAAAATTGAAAGATAAAGATTTTGAAAAATGCGAAACATGTGTTAAATCAAAATTCACAAAGAAACCTTTTCCAAGTGTCCATAAACGCAATACATCACTACTAGAACTAATTCATTCAGATATTTGTGAACTGAATGGAGTTCTTACTCGTGGGGGTAAGAGATACTTTATCACTTTCTGCGATGACTCGAGCCGATACTTATATGTTTATTTGTTGCATTCAAAAGATGAAGCTTTTGAGGCATTTAAAATATATAAGGCTGAGGTGGAAAAACAAAAGGAGAAACGCATTAAAATTCTTCGCTCGGACAGAGGCGGAGAATACTTTAACCGAAAGTTTGATGCATTCTGCGAAGAAGAAGGCATCATACATGAGAGAACTGCACCTTATACTCCCCAACAAAATGGTTTGGCTGAGAGAAAGAACCGAACCTTGGTAGAGATGGCTAACTGTATGTTAAACCAATCGGGTCTACCTCGTAATATGTGGGGGGGAAGCTGTGTTAACCGCATGTTATGTTCACAATAGGATCACTAGTCGTGTGATACCTACAAGTCCATATGAGTTGTGGAAAGGAAGAAAACCAAACCTAGAGCATTTGAGGGTTTGGGGGTGTCTTGCCTACTATCGCGTACCTGATCCAAAGACACTCAAACTGGGAGAACGAGCTTTCAAGAGTGTATTCATTGGATATGCTTCGCATAGTAAATCTTACCGATTGTTGGATGACGAATCAGGTATAGTTGTAGAATCCAGAGATGTGGAATTCTTTGAGAACAAGTTTTCTAGAGATGATGAAAACTCAAATGGCACCACAACTTCTAGTACTTCTGAGAAAAGGGTTCAACCCTCACCAATAGTTGAAGAACCAAGGAAAAGTACTAGAGTTAGAAAAGAGAAAAGTTATGGAGATGATTTCTTTTCTTACCTGGTTGAAGGAACTCAAAAGAAAGTGACGAGAGATGTCATTTTCGCTGTAAATTTGGATGATGATCCTAAAACTTTTAGCGAAGCAATGTCATCAAGAGATGCTCCTTTGTGGAAGGAGGCCGTCAATGATGAAATGGATTCCATTATGGGAAATGGAACTTGGGAGTTAGCTGATCTACCCAAGGGAAAGAAACCTATTGGATCCAAATGGATTTTCAAAAGGAAGTATCATCCAGATGGATCCATCTCTGCCTATAAAGCGAGATTAGTTGCTAAAGGGTATAGGCAGAGAGAAGGGATTGACTATTTTGATACCTATGCACCTGTGGCTAGAATAAGTTCTATTAGAACTCTAATAGCGGTGTCTGCTTTGAAAGGGCTGTACATTCATCAAATGGATGTAAAGACAACATTTCTAAATGGGTATCTAAATGAGGAGATATATTTGGAGCAACCAGAAGTGATGCCTGGACAAGAGAACAAAGTGTGTAAACTTATTAAATCTCTGTATGGTTTGAAGCAAGCTCCTAAACAGTGGCATGAGAGATTTGACACCACTGTGACTGCTTTCGGGTTTCGACACAACAGTGCTGATAGACGTATTTATACTAAATGCGAACCCGGTAATACAGTCGTGATTTGTCTTTATGTTGATGATATGTTGATCATTAGCACTCACCTTGAAGGTATTTCTGAAACTAAGAAATATTTTTCCTCGAACTTTAAGATGAAAGATCTAGGAGAAGTTGATACCATTCTTGGGATCAAGGTGAAGAGAACTGGAAGTCAGATTTCTCTAAGTCAATCTCATTACATAGAGAAAATTCTGACTAAGTTTCAACACTTAAATACTAAAGAGTTTAATACTCCGTTTGATCCAAGTGTGAAACTTAATGTGAACTCTGGAAGAGCAGTGGCTCAACTGGAGTATGCGAGTGCTATTGGAAGTATGATGTATGCAACGCATTGCACTCGTCCTGATATTGCTTTTGCTGTAAGCAAACTGAGTCAGTATACTGTTAATCCAGGGACAGAACACTGTAAGGCAGTGGGCAGAGTACTTGGATACCTGAAAAGGACCAGTAACTTAGAACTGACATACACGTCTTCTTCTAGAATACTTGAAGGTTATTCTGATGCAAGCTGGATTGATCGCACCAATGATTCAAAATCTACAAGTGGGTGGATTTACACTCTAGCAGGAGGAGCAATTTATTGGGCGAGCAAGAAACAGACGTGTATTGCCCACTCAACTATGGAAGCTGAGTTCATAGCGCTAGCTGCGGCTGGCAAGGAAGCGGAGTGGATTAGAGATCTACTTATTGACATCCGTCTGTGGGATGTTCCAATGCCGTCTATTCCCATGTATTGTGATAGTGAGGCCACACTATCTAAAGTATACAACGCAGTGTATAATGGGAGGTCAAGACACATAGGTCTTCGGCACAATTATGTGAGACAACTGCTTGAAAGTGGTACCATCAAGGTTGTCTATGTCAAGACAAGTAAAAACTTGGCAGATCCGTTTACTAAACCTCTGACGAGAGATTTGGTTGTGAATACCGCGAGAGACATGGGTCTAAAACCACAATAGAATCGTTAGTGATGGAAACCCAACTTGAACTTAGTGCTCCTATTTCTCAAGTTTAATGGGTAAAAACGAAGTCACTTAACGATAGAAGGTACTATCAAATTTGATAGATCCATGTGAGGTATGATAGTACGTCGTTGCCGAGAACAAGGGTGAGCTTATGCTCTTAACAAAGTTTTGGAGGCATCCAAGCAACGTGGATGATGTAAAACTTTGCCTATATGATCTAGGGGTGGTGCCGCCTCGAGTGAAGATTAGTGGTTTATCTTCTAAGGGGTCATGAAAAGGATTTATAGCGCACGGCCATATTCGCGCTCAGTGAGAACGCAAAGTCAGCTGGTGATGTGTGGGGGTAAACCGAAGGGGGCTATCAGGTTAATGGTTTAATTCCATAGGACACCATCTAATTTGTCTCTTCTTGTTTATCAACATAAACTGGGTTTAATCTTCGTGACACCTAGTGACATCATTAGTCTAAGTGAAAGGAAACATTCCAACTTGGTGGGGGATTGTTGGAAATATTAAAGAGGAACATACAAGTTGGTATGTTTCCTCCATCCCACATCGGTGGAGTGAGTGAAGTTTGAGTGGTTTATAAGGGATTACCCCTTATGGGCTTCCATAGTGTTAAATGGGTTGAGAAGTGGGTTAAGCCCACACGCGCGCCGAGCCGAGCCAAGCCGCGAGCTCGCGAATGGTCGCGTTTGAGGCGCGAATGGGCGCGTTTGAGGCGCACTTTGCACGTACGCATCGTCGCTAGGAGCTGAGGAGCTTTTATTTTTAGCTAAGGTTCGGTTTCAGGTGGGTCAGACCTGTAAACCGAATGAGATGAGATAAGAAGGAGATAGAGATGGATTTGAAACAGTGGGGGTTATCCCATAGTAAATTGAATTCGTATAGGATAATTATCTAGTAACCGAATTCGTATGAGATAAGTAATTCGAATTGGTTATGGATTGTTATCTCACTCCCTATTTTTCTCATTCTCTGGTATAACCAAACCTACAAATAAAAGCTTTCTGATACCTATTCAACACACCAATTTCGCAGCTCTCTCTCTCTATTGTGTGTTCCTGTTTTCGTTCCAGCTTCTGCGTTTTCTTGTTTCCATTGCTGTTGGAATACCAAATCAGTTCTGCATTAAATCCTGGGAGTTTACGCTGCAGCTCACAGCAATACGAGCGCGTAAAATCCGTTAAGGACAGGAATCATCCGTGCAGTTCGAAGATAGTTCTTCCATAATCGCCAGGTTGGTTTTTAATTTACGTGTTCTTTAAATTCGTCCGAAAACGGGACAGTCTTCTTCTACCTTTCTTTAATCAGTTTGCTCAAGTTGGAACAAACTGGTTTGGCTGATAACTCGGTAATTAATAAAATTATATTAATTTATTGTTGATTAATTTAATTTTCAACATATGCCACTCCCAAGACTCGAACCCGGTACCTCTGGGAAGAGGTGGGTGTCGGTGGCCAACTGGGCTACCCCAGTTGGTTAGCCCATTGAGTATAATAAGGTATTACTATTCTGAACCACACATTCACAAATACAAGAGGCCCCATTGAGTATAATAAGGTATTACTATTCTGAACCACACATTCACAAATACAAGAGGCTCGATCTCAGATACCTTCAAATTCCCACTGCCATTCGTAGCTGTTTAATGCTGGATGGATGATTAGCCGGAAAAGGGAAACACCCAAAGATAGCCACACATCAGCAGCTACTCACACTTAGGGCTTCGTCTTTGGTCTGACCCGAAGGCCAAGAGGGTGGCCGGTCGGCAGGCCGGAGACCATGGACGGTCACACTTATCTCTGTAATATGCCTCTCTATTTCTATAGATGTTCTCTCTCCAAGTCTTTTTTAGAGAAGAAAACAGGAAGCGGTGGAGTTTAATGAGGCTGCCACGCATAAGTAGTAAAATCTCTTAAACCACGTGTAAATGGTAAAATCTCTTAAATGTCCTTAAACTAAACACTATTCATTTCAACCTCTCTATTAGTAGATAGAGATAGATAGAGATATGAAATTAATTGAGCTTTTGGTGTGGTTTTGCAATATTAACAAAATAACATAAATGATTCGTGAATGAGATTTTGATAGGAAAGATGATAAATGAAACAATTTTTAACCTTTGATCCAATCACTACTCCGTTCACCAAATAAAAGCGGTCCAAAAGTACTTGATTGTATTGGTTGTGTAGATGGATTTTGATCTGACCGATTTGGTTATAGTATGGACGTCAATTGTGTCGGATTAGCGGGTTGAAGGATTCTAGATTGACGGGTTAGGTAGGTGTACCTAAACCCGATTCGTATACTTATTCGTGTGAAAAACATCAATAAAGTCTGGACATACATAAAATCATGTCGGGTAATATTCATTTGTGAATATGAGTAATACATGGTGACTAAGTAACAATTTAAACATGCTTGTGTGGACCTCACGGGGTTTTCCATCTGGTTGGTTTAAGTGAAAACGGGTTTGTAGCTGGACAAGCAGCAAGAAAGACAGAATCGAAAAAAGTTGATAAACAAGCTAAAGCTTGTGCAGAGAACCAGCATGTTTTTGTCCCTTTTGTCTTTGACACATTTGGCTCCCTAGCGCCAGAAGCTATCCAATTCCTGACCAAGGTCCAATGGGCCATCCACAACAATTGTTCAGCCCAAGAGGCCGGGGCAGGGTTTTGTCTTTGGTATTGCAATTCGGAAATGGGTGGCGGCACAACTTGTTGTTCGTCTACCTTCTGTTTTGATGTAACATGATCACACTAAATCTAATAAGTAGTTAATATTCATAATTAAAAAAAACTAATAACTCCGGCTTAAATGATTTTTTTACTAATTATTGTTGTCTCTTTAGTTTTTTTTTTTTTTCTTCATTCACAATGAATAACCTTGAATTGCATATTTAGGTTGAGTTTAAGAAGTGGGGATAGAAGGTTGAGAACAATGGGTAAAGTCGTAAGATTAATTTCAATTCCAAGATACAGAAATATCAAACTTTGAATGTTTACCTTTCTTAAATAACATTCTCAAAATCTAAATACGAGCTTTATGAGCTTTTCTAAACACTTTCATTTCAAGATTAAAAGGGTTTACCCATTTTTAAATGTATGTTTGAGTTAGGGTCAGGATTTAGAGAAAACGGGGAAAAGTGTGAGAACAGAGAGAATGGTTATGGATCGTCAGATCAAAACAATCTATGAACTAGATGACGCGGTGGCGTTTTCGTAAATAACATCACTTTAATTAGTGTGGCACGCTTCATTAAGGGTAAAAAAGTCTTTTGACTTCTCTACACAAAACGCCATCTCATGAAAAAAACGCCATTAAAATACCGCGTTAACCATATAGCACACACCATCCTAATCTAAAACGCCATTAGATATAAAAAACCAAACTTAATTATAATAAAATCCCGCCTAAAAAAACCGCCAAAAAACATCCTATATATACAACATCTCAGACCAAGGGCGTAGGATAATGGGGGCGGGAGGGGGCGGTTGACCCCACGAACTTTTCGCTCAGTAGTGGAGAGTATGTAGTTTTCGTATAGAAATTTTTGGGTATATACGTTTTCGACCATCCGTTTTATAGAAATTTTTGGGTGTATACGTTTTCGACCCCCCGGTCGGAAATCTCAAGCTTCGCCACTGTCTCAGACCTTCCATTAAAATACATAAAAACCCCAAACGTCATATTTAATATATACCATTCGACTTAGAAACGCAAAAGAACCCAAACATCAAATATCCTCTAAAACAAAATGTTTATTTGAAATTCAGTTTGGTTGTCGGTAAGGTTTCGCTCAATGTAATGGACAAATTCCTTAACTAAGGATTTTGTCCATTTCATTGAGTAAAATCTTATTGACTTTACCCTCAACTTCCGTCCAATTTATAACGCCAAAACATACAAAAACATTATTGAGGTTTGTTCTCAATAAAGTTTAGTTGTATGGGGTGGATAATAGTGTTAGACATCTTTATTAACTAAGGATTAACAATGTTGTCAATCTCATACAGCAAAACATTATTGATTTTAGCATGGTCAAATTTAGAGGTTTAAGGTACTCTTATTTAGTGGCGTTCTTTTTCTCGGTAAGACGCCAAAAAGTTAAAAAGACAAACATCGTTCCTTGGAAATTCAAGATTATTAGTTGAAGGGTGTAACTCATTAACATTTTGCTGCATGAGATGGACAAATCTTCAAGAAAAAGAGGCTGATGTCACACTTTGTGCTTCCAAACGACGACAAAAAAAACTACTTCAAAAAAAAAAAAAAAAACAAAAAACAAAATGAATCATACGAAAGTCGAAACAGTCAGTTAAGATAAGACGATTCAAAAAGAGTAAACTGCAATTTTACCCCTGGGGTTTAAGCCAATTGGCACTCTGACCCCCTCCATAGAAATAATTGCAATTTTACCCCCCAACGTTGTTGTTATGTCGCAATATTACCCTCTGCCGTCAAATAAGTTAACAGATCTGTTAACTGGAATGTGAAATGACTATATTGCCCTTTCATATTACCCCCTATGGTTTGTTCTACTCTGTAATATTACCCCCTAGTGTAAAATGACTAAATTGTCCTTTCTTATTACCCCCTATGGTTTGTTGTAGTCAGCAATATTACCCCCCCCCCCGGTGTTAAACTGTTCTTGCAAAACCTTACCCCCACCACCATCAGCTACCACCACCCACCTCCACCACCATCAGCCGCCACCACCCACCTCCACCTCCATCGCCGCTGCCCACCTCCACCTCATCTCCTCCAAAACATAATAATAAACAATTAATTAACCGACGCCAGTGTATTCTTAGTTATGATCGCAGGTGGTGTTCTCTAGGGGGAGCCAACATTATCTTTACCAGTTATGGAACCCATGCTTCTTCTCGCTGGGCTTTTAACATTGTTTGTTGGAGAACTACCTGAAGCACCGGTTAACGATGATCTTTTCGGTGGTGTCTTGGTCGGTGCATCCTTGTGGGGACCACTCGCTCCGGTTATCTTTTTTTGCTTGAGAATCCATCTTACCTGATGACAAGCATTTGCTTGATTTTTTTAACATAGATATTTCATTGGCTTTTTGAGTTAAAGCTTCAATTTCTTGGTACAATTCAGCTTCCAGACTTTCAAGCTCGTCGATTTTCTGTAACTCGTGCTTGACATCATCCCCATCTCCTTTGATCATGCTTGACAACTTTGCAGCACCAAGAAAACCTGCATAAAAAAGTTAAAAACAAAGAAGTGATGTCATACAAATTACAAATGAAATGCACATTTGGTAAAATATAGCTTAGGGGATACAGTCATAATTATAGAGCATATATCATAATGTGTGAAATTCATTTTAAAATAGAGAAATAATATACAGGTATTTGTATGAGTTGTATAGGGCGGCATTGTTTGAAATAATATTGGCATTTAGAAAACAACATTTGTTATATATTCTATGTGTGTATTATTATTGTATTAAAATTGTATAAACTATGGTATGTATGCAGGTCAAACAGCGGGTTAAAAACGATTATAATGACCCGATTTTCTGTTTATGCTAGCACAAGAAAATAATCAAGTCATTAAGGATGAACAATGACCTGAGAATCGAATGGAAGCTATGACAAGGGCGTAGATGATTGTGTAGAAGACAATGAACAGCGATCACGAGATCACCGGTTTCAGATAAACAGATGGAGGTGGAGGTGGGTGGTGGCGGCTGATGGTGGTGGAGGTGGGTGATGGCGGCTGATGGTGGTTTAGGCGGGAAAGGTTTTTTTTTCTGTAGGGGGTAAGGTTTGCAAGAACTATTTAACACCGGGGGGTAATATTGCAGAGTACAACAAACCATAGGGGGTAATAAGAAAGGACAATTTAGTCATTTTACACCAGGGGGTAATATTACAGAGTAGAACAAACCATATGGGGTAATATGAAAGGGTAAGATAGTCATTTCACATTCCAGTTAACAGATCTGTTAACTTATTTGACAGCAGGGGGTAATTATGCGACATAACAACAACGTTGGGGGGGTAAAATTGCAATTATTTCCATGGAGGGGCTAACAGTGCCAATTGACTCTAACCCCAGGGGTAAAATTGCAGTTTACTCATTCAAAAAAGAAGAAATATACCAGTGACAGTGAAGATTTGGAAGATCAATTGTTTATATTTATTTTAATTTTCTTTTTCAGTTGATTGTTATATAATAACAACGCCATATATAATAAAAACGCCAGACAACCAAATGCTTGTTCAAACGCTATCATCCCGTAAAACGCCACAAAAACTCCCAAACTATAATAAAATTACTTTGGACAAGTATTATAAAAAAACCAAAAAAAAAAAAAAACCAAACTTGAAAAGGTAACTAGAAACACTAACTACAAAACAGTAAAACTGAAGAGACGGAAAATTTATTATATTAGAATCTAAAACGCTAAACTTGAAAGATGGAACGTGTTTCAGACTTCAGAGATAAAGCTTATAAAAAACAGTAATTACAACAGTAACTGAAACGACGAATACTTTATTATAATAATGCACCGCCTAACCTACGTGCCAAAAGACATCCTATAAAATGATACCTCTCAGCAACTTCAATTTGATCAAACCGAAAAAACAAACGCCAATACTATTAAATACCACTCACTGTAAAACGGCAAAAAAATAAAAAAATCAAAGATGGCTAATATGCTTTATTGGATATTCAATATTGTTCTTTGTGAAGTTTCACTGAATGGATTGTTAGGTGAGGGGAGTAACTCAGTAAGATTTTGCTGCATGAGATGGACAAATTTTCAAGAAAAAGATACTGATGACAGTCATATGTCATTTTGTGTTCTTTGTTCTTGAAGAAGGCTTGGATGAGGAGAAGAGATCAATGACACTGAAGAGTGGGATGATTATAAATATGAAGATCAAGTTGAAGAACAAAGCGAAAAACCCACCCACATGTCATAGATCTATGTCTCCAAAGATCCACAAAAGCCACTTCAACAGACGAGCAGGCAAAAATAATAAAACCGATGGGTTTATTAAGTTTTACATAAAACGCCATATATTTTGGGGACAGTTCTTGTAGTATTAAAGAAGAGAGAGACTGATGACAGTGAAGATTGTGAAGAGAGATCCGATTAGGATTTTTAATTAATTTTTTTCGCTTCTATTTTTTTCCCTGTGGTTGTAATATAATTTTCCACTTGTAAAACGCCAAGATACCACAAACATCAAAATGTATATAAAAAATAATAGAACAATGGGCCATCTTGTTTAAAACGTCATTCAGAGACATATTCTGACCCCTTGGGGTTCCAATGGCATACGATTTGAAAACGTCATAAACGCCAAAATGTTAATACAATGAAACCATTAAAATGCCATATAATTATTGAATTTGGTTGACGCCAAAAAATCTTAAACCCAAAAAATAAATCAATATTGTGAAAAGCGGAAGATAAAATGACAAAAAAACCCATACGCCCTAATTATATCGCGTGCCACGTGTTGGGCCAGGATGGGTTCTCAACGTTCTCACACTTTTGGGCGTTTTCTCCTAATCCCGTACCGTTTGAGTTAATCTGTTTAATAAACATGTAGTGTTTTAATAACATGTTTGGCAAACGGGTATATTAACAGCACAAAATCTGACTACTCTTATTTTAGTATTGGTTTTGTATTTAAGCTATTTCAAGAATTATCTAAGATAAACAATGATATTCTATGATAAAGAGAGTAACAAGTTCAATTGTCACTCAAATCTATGATTGAAATAAATAAATAAAAAAAGTAACAAAAACCATAAAATGTACACACCCTTGTTTTCTAATCCCACACTATTTCACATTATCAAATAGTCATCCGACATACACACGAACGACCGTTTGAAATTCAAGAAGGCTATTATTTGACATAAAAACTTGCTGAGTACCATTTAATTTATCCTCAAACAAGTGTTTAAAAAGGACGTGAAATTAAATTACGGACCGAAAAATTTACCCTTAAATCTAACAATCCAACAGCTTGTGAAGATGGTGACCTCCTATAATTCTTGGTTTCTCGACAACAACAAAACACAAAACAACAATGTAAGAATAAATAAATAATATATTTATTTATATATGGCCATTATAATCATTTATATAATAATAGATCAAAATATTTAATAACCTATTAAATAATTAGTTGGTAATTGTTGATGGGCCTTATTACCATTATTAACTAATTAGGGTTTCCTCTTGGGTGCATATATAAGGAGATAATTAGAGGGTTAAAGGGTTAGACTCTATTCACAATAACATTATTATGAAATCGCCCCTTCTCTCCATAACCGAACACCCTATTCGGTTTCTTCATCACCATCGTTAGATTGCACCCTAAGGAGGAACCAGATCAAGCTGACAATCATGTCAAACACTGTTGCTGCGTCTCCATCTGGATTCTCTGCTGGCCTGTACTGATGCAATCAAAGGTATGTTTTCATGTTTTCCATTATGCCTAAAACAGAACTGATCAACAAACAACTCTGCGCTGACAGAAATGAAGGTATCAACAATTTGTTCTAGTTTCTCTTGATCATCTATTATGTCGATTGATTTATCATTTTTAGGACATCGTATATTTGTATTGATGCGTATAATCATAAGCTTTGTAACATAAGTTATTTTCAGTAAGCTGATTATCTGTTTCTGCGTATAATCATAAGCTGTGTAAATAGGCAATCCCAAAAGCCATCTAGGTAACCAAATTCTAAGGGTATGTTTGGCATGAAGCTTTTAGGAGCTTCTAGCTTTAAACTTTTAAGAAAAAAGCTCATACTCAATAAAAAGCCTTGTTTGGTTGAAGGAGCTTGAAACTTTTAGGTTAGGATCTTGAAGCTTTTGGTTGAACACTCCTACTAGAAGCGTTTAGAAGGAGCTACAAGCTTTTAGGGAAAAAAATGACTATTTTAACCTCTAAAGATAATGAACTTTTTAATGCACCAACTTTTTAATTTTTTTTTTCTAAAGATAACGAAAAATCAAATTCTTAGTTATCTTTTAAACAAATTCTTTGATTATATATATACGATCTTCATATGCTGTTGTTCCCATACGTTCTTCTTCGATCGTCCTCTTCATCACCGATTTTCTAGTACGTTATCTTGTCGCAACCCCCGACCCCTTGCCCCGGGAGGCGGGCGGCCGCGAGCTTTGCACATTCGGTGGTATCGGTGTTTATTTAATTTTGGTAGCGGAATTTACATCAGGACCGTAGTTAGGAAATATATTTTATCAGAGTAAAACACCTCATTTTATAAATAACAAACACATGGGTAAAACCCAAGTTTCTATTATAATCATGTTTATAGGGATAAACCCTGTTTTATTCAAATAAAACTTCTTCTTTATTTAGGTAACTTTTATAGCCACTTTTCCAAGCCTTCAGTGCTCTCCAGCTGGCTTCTATTTGGCTTTAACATTTTGTTACCTGAAACCCGTTTTAAAAACATTTGTCAGCGGGAAATACTGGTGAGTGAATCCCAGTTTAATCAAAATAAGCTTTATCATTTTACAACATTGAGGGAAATCCAGCAATTACATTTGTTTATATCTATTCAATTACCACCAACGGCACTGTCAGTCCTGACTTGTGGAAATGTACTACTCACAATGTAGTACTCATTTTGTATACAAAACCTCAACATACCGCCGATAATTGTATAATTACAAATACTAAATCACTGCTAAATTTAATTTAAAATAATTGAGGTTTTGTAAAAACAGTTTACAAAAAGAGGAATAACTCACAAAAAGGTTTACACAAAAAGAAAGATTACTCACATTGCTACTTTAGGTATTTCCTTGTGACTTCCTGGTTATAATCTATTAATTTAAACAATGCACATGCGTTAGTATAATAACCCAAATTTACATTAGCTATACCCCCCTTCCGAGACAGAACTCCAACGACAAAGTCAGGCAGAGCCTCGACATGCGTTACGGAGCACTAGATCAATCGGACAGAGTATCTATTACGTAACCGGGGTTATAATACTTACAACGAGGCAGAGCTTCGCTAATTAGGGGTATAATACCCGATATTAATTCTAATATTTCAGAATTTTTGAGAGAGAATCGATTTGTGAACGAATTCTCAACTGAAGCCGATCCCCTCAATTTATAGGGTCTGATCGACCCTTTCCCTGCGACAAAAACACCAAAGGGCTTCGTGGCCCGCGAGCAAGTCTAGGGTAGGCCCTAGCTTGGCTGAATCAATGGCTAGGCTTGACACACACATGCCACGTGGCGGCTCAGGGGCTCGCCTGATGGTCTAGCTGTCGCGGCCCGCGACTGAGGTAGCCAAGGGTGTCGCGCCCCGCGAGCGCACCCTAAATCTTGTTTTATTTGATTTTTGTAAAAATTAAGGTATTTCGGGTCCGGTTTTCGTATACGGGGTGTATTTTAGGGATGTTGGAAATATTTTAGGAGGGTTGTTATATATCTCTTCCCTTACACGTGAAAATTTTGACTTTATCGATTACTGGAACTTGTTATGTGTATAAAGAATATCTTGGTTGATAATATACAATGATTATTTGATTAGTTTCTATCCACACCGTTTCATATTATTGCATAAAGTGACTTTCAATTAATTGTTTGATTTGCATTTAATTCATCTTTACTTTATTAGTAATAATATAATTAAATACAAATTGACATATCTAGATTAGATTGTTTGAAATTAATTTAACTATTATATTAAATTGTAAACAATATTCAAGTTGCTAGATGGACTCTAAAAAAGAGAAAGGAAAAAAAGAAAATTGGACAAAAGAAATGGTATTAGAATTATGTCGGTTCTTAAACAAATATATCATGAAGCATGGACGAACTTCCCCATTCAAATGGGTTTCTCTTCAGCCAGTGTTTGAAAAGATTATAAATCATAAAGTCGTTAGTGACAAAGCTACGAAGAACAAGTATGACGGTATGATAAAAGAGTACAACCTTTGGAAGTCACTTAAGAACGGAGAGACTGGTCTAGGTTGGAATAAAAGTAGCAAGCAACTTAATTCTCTAGATGAAAGGTGGAAAAGAAAAATTCAGGTGACATAATATAACTCATTTAAAATTTAAATATATGTAACACCCCAAAAAGATTTATTAGGCACACAAGTTAAGTTAATTAGAAATTTTTTTTAACTTAGTTAGTAAAAATGTTAAAGTGTTAGTTAAATAATAGAAAGTGCCTAAATGAAACAAACTCTAACATTAGGAGGGTTAAAGTGGACAACATTAAAAAAAAGTATTAAAAATTATCAAAACCCAAAAACACACGAGATCGAACAAGAACAGGGGAGAACAAGGTGAAACCCTTGTTTGCAAATTCAATCAATTGAATTCAAATTTCAAGGATAATCTAGTGCATGAACTTCAATTTACACTCATCTAGACTCTATTATTGAAGTGATAAGTTCAATTTCTTGAAATTATGATTTGTAGGAAGTGGATCACAACCCAATCTTGAGTTCATGTAACAATTTGTATAAATTGGAGTTAGGATTACTCTCTAGAAAAAGAATCATGTTTGATTTTAGGTCATTTGAAAGATTGTAGTATAAACCCACTTTATGAAAATGTGTTATGAATAGGATGATCAAAGTAGATATAATCATGTGAAATCTTGGAAATCTGATGTTGTTGTAATACTTGAATCTTAGACAAATTGATGTAGCATAAAAGAATGTTATGAACTTGATTGATTGTTGATGAGTTATGAGATGAAACTAGTAGGAATCATGCTTAGCATACTTGTACATGACACTTTGTAACTACGATGCACACCAAGTGTTTGATGAAATGCTTAAGAGAATAAATACGTGTAATTTGGAAAATGATGGAATGAAATTGGCTGGACTAAATGAATGAACGAATATGTTGATGTAGGCGTGAAAGAAGAAGGTTCAAATACTAGGAAAACGGAAGGCTCACAAGATAGAGGTATGTCATTTTACGCATATAATTACATTATGTCTTTTTAATGATTCTTATGTGAAAAACCATAGTAATATTAGCTAAACGGTAGATTTAGACTTTATGGTCTAACCCGTTACGAATGGGTCATATGAAAGAAATTAATATGTAAGGAGATGTATCATAGTTGGCTTGTCTTGAACGAGTCGGAAGAACAAGTAGTTATGTAAAAGGAAAAGTTTTGATTAACCCATCATGAATGGGTTAAATGTAAGACCCTTACTTGATTTATACGATTAACACATAGATTCCGACTATAATGGTGTATTAACGGTTAAACATACACTTAAAAATACGAGTTTGTTAAAACATTTTAAACTTTAAAACCTTTTAACATAACATATATAAATTCGCCGTTCAAAAGTGACGACGAAACGTAACGCGGAAGCTTGAATCTTGATTGTGTTCGGTTCTTTATCGAGCTTGATCATCCTCCGGTACTTTACATAATACCTACATTTCATAAAAAAACATGAAATGAGTTAGTTATATGACGTTTAAAACATGTTTAAACGAAATCGCAAGCCAAAACAGTCAACAGCAACAATTTTTCCAAGTTCCGGTGGCCCTCGCGGGGCGCGACCCAGCCACGCCCAGCCCTCGCGGGCCGCGACCACTCGTCGCGTGTCGCGACCGAGTTCTGCTCTTCCGTCGCGTAGCACGAGAGAGCACTTTTCCAGCAGGTTTTGTTTAAAAACCTGCACATTTCCAGCCACACCATAATTTACGCAAACGAGCATAACTTGCTCATTTTTTTTATCCGATTTAACTCACGTTTCTTCCTACGTGATTGTAATTTAACTCTTAATCACATAGAGTTAAAATCCGACATCCGGATTAAACATTTTTTAGACTTTTAAGCCTTCGGCTTAATATCTTTTTACCAAATATTGACCCGTTCATGTGTTTATCAAACAAACATGTTTGTTTGACCCCAATTTCTCATAAACCTTATATTTTCTATCATATTAGGTTCAAATCACGGGTTTCATAAGTATTTTAAACCCATTTTCGCTCATATGCTTATTTTGACCCGTTAAGGGGATTTTAAGCATATTTTAAACACGAATCGCTTTCATTCGTTTCTAGCATTATATTACCACATTTCATATCAAATAATCTTGCTCCACAACTATATTTGTGTCAGATTTAATGTGGAAATTTATAAATTCCGAGTTTTACCCCTCAGATCATCATTTTACAGCAAAGACTCCTATAGAGTCAATTGACCAAGGATTTACATCTTTCACTTTTTATACTTATTCTAAGTATTTATTTAAGCATAAACCTAATTTCCAAACAACCTTTAAAGGTCGTTTGCTCAATTTAGCTTACAATGGTGTTTTGGTCCTTTTTAGTCTTTCATTTACGATGAAGGACTTTTGAAAGCATGTTTGACCCAAAATCTCTCTTTTTAGCTATAATTTTGTTTGAAAAGTCATTATGTTTTCAATTCACAATGACCATCACTTGAATCATTCGGTTTACTTATTAAAGTAACCAAATGTCTATTCTGACTTCATTTAACTCTCAATGAACCTTTTGTTCTAAATGAGTAATTAACCTATTACACATACCTGGCTCGGATCAATATATTGACCCGTTTTAATACCTTGCTTTAATACTCGCTACTTAATAGCGATGCAAGTTATCCTTCTCCTATTCACTCCTGTGAACATACAACTCGACAATGTTCATTAGTCGATATTTTCAAATGGTGATATTTTCACCATTTGACCTGTTTGGTCTAAGTGACCGTTTATCTTTGCGAGATGGTATTTATTACCATCTCATCTACATGACTCGCTCCGGTTTATACCGTACGGGCATTTTACTTATAACCCATTTCTTGATTATTTTGATCCCTTTATGTCTTACGCCATAAAGTGTCTTTCAAAAACTAACGGTTATCGTCAACGAGTGACCGAATTACCGTTTTACCCTTATTATTTGTATTGGTTTACCTTATAAGGTAATCATTCAAAACTCGCTATTTATTAGTCATGGCATGACTAATTAATCGTATTAGCTCTTTTTAACCATTAAACATTGTTTATCATTATTGTCTTTTGTTCCGAACCGCATATGTCGTGTTGGAACATCATAACTCAAACATGACTTTCTATTATTCATAACTTATAAACTAATAGGTATTCAATAAATAGAGTGTAAGCTTTACTTACCTAGCATCCAAATTAGGCTTCTTTTCTTCATACTTGATTCGTTTGACCCGCTTCATTCCCAAGCTTCCACCTAGCTTGTCAAGCGTCAAACTATCATTGAAATTTGTAAGATGGTTAGATTAGTCATAATCATTTACGACTATTCCATCCTACGATTCCTATGTCGAATTTATCATTCGATCATATCATTGATCAGTTTGACATTTTAAAGTCAACTGCCTATTAACAAAAATAATTACACGATATAGCTCAACTACTCGTTTAATTACTTAGTTAATTATCCGGTAAGCATCATTCTTATGCTACCGTTTTTAACCACTTTATTAACCAAGTTATTGTAATCAATTTCATTTGATTAACACATGATGATATCAAACATCATTTTCAATTTATCATACAACCCTATTTCCTAGCAAGTATGATCATGTACTCAAACACTCAATTTGTTCAAGTATTTCCTGATTATTATTGGATATGATGATTCTAATCATAATTATATCATCAAATTCATCATATGGTTAATACCCACTTATCCTAGTGTGGTAAATCATCTAATCATTCAATTTATAACATCGTATGTATAATTTTCACTTAGGGTTTGGTTCCTAAGCAAGTATACATCACTAATTAAATCATAGCTTCAATAATTCATTCATAATTTGCGATTATGATGATTATTCAAATTTCACAACTTCACAAATCATCAAAATTTGACATACCTTATGATCCCCTGGCTTGGGTGATCATTAATTCATGTTCAATTGTGAATTTAGACTTCATTTGGCCCTTCAATTGGATGATTTGGTTGAAAGTTAGGGTTTTGGCTCCTGGGGAGCTCTCCTGGTCGAACGAACAGAACACATAATTGTGTGTGTTTTGTTTTAAAACCCCTTTTATTAAATAACTTTCTAGTTTATCCACTTTGGCCCCTCTTGTTTGGTTAGTTATTAAATAGGCATCAACCCATTTATTTCTAACAATATTTCAACTTATTAACTAGGTTAAACATTCCTTGTTAACTTAGTGGGTTTGGGGTATTTATAACTCAGTTTATTTTAAGTCCCGTTTACTCGGACCTTTTATAAACTTTATTTCCTCAACAGTCTTTATACCGTTTTTATTTAATATTAGGTTCATTTATTTAAAATCCTAATATTCACCGTGTTACTTTTACCTCTAACAGTACTTTACCCGACATTTATTATTAACGTGGTTTAATTACCAAATCCGTTTTTGGGGTGTTACATTAAACCGGATGTAAAAACGAAAGATGAATTGAATGTATTTAATTTTTTGCATATGGATTAAATGAATGTTATGTTATGAATACAATTAATCCGTTATTAACGGATGGCATGTTTTATCTCAACTTTGAGATAGTATGTTTTGACCCGTTTCGACGGGTTAAGTAAATGCAAGTATGATATGAAAGTTTGGAATAAATTACATCGATTTGTTAGTTTAGATAACGTTATAATTAATGAAATTGATTCTTGAGTTTTGTTTTTGATGTAGGAAAATCCGTAACTTAAGGGACATGGCGACTTGGATCGAACACGCATGACACGACCACTTCGCGCTTCCGAAGTTCTTTACTTGATATGGGTCAAAATTTTTGTTATGATTATAAAACCAAACTTGTGTAGTCTTTTGAAGTCTTTATGTTTACAAGAATTTTGTATGTCAAGTAAAGTTTGTAACTAGATGGTGTTCATATGACTTTTTCTTTTGATGATGGTTTGAAGTTTAGATATTGTAATGTGTAATGAAAAATTTTCTATGATTTTCTTTGAGTCTATTTTAAGTTGTCATGTTGGTCGAAGGTTTTAAGTTGAGTGTGTTATAATATCGTATAATATTCTAGTCATAATGATAACTAAAGAGTCACCGTTATATTGGCAGGGCGGCGGGCCTCGGGGGCGGTTGACCTCATGAAACTTTTGCTCTGTCTTAGGGATCCCCAATACGAACTCCTTCTGCTAAGATCGTGCATGGGGGTTGGTAAGTTACTTTTTGGGTTGCGAACTTGTCAACCCCATGTGATGGGGGATGCGGTATCTCAGTTCGATGATGGCCTTAGGGAGGCTATAGAAGACATGGTCGTGGGTGGCGGTCCTTTTTTTGGTGACCTCCAGTGGCGTCTGGCATCTCTAACAATGTGTTTAGGTGGTTTGGGCTTCCTCTCAGCTCGAGATGTTAGGGCTTATTCCTTTGTGGCGTCTAGAGCTCAGTCTTGGGAACTACAAGATCATATCCTTCGAAATAGTGGGGTCGTCGGGCTTGTCCCGGAATATCAGCAGGCGCTTGAAAGCTTAAATGTCTCTCTCCCAGACTTGGATATTGGCGGTTTCTCTAATAAGGACACCGCCCCCTCGAAGCCACAAAAAACTTTGATGAATGCTCTGTTTAGCAAAATCGCTCAAAGCCTGGGAGAAGTTTTGATTTGTCATCCCGCTAGAAGGCGATGTTTGAGTGCTTGAAGGGTCCTCATGCTCAGGATTTTTTAACCGTTATCCTGATTGAGGGGTTGGGACAATGCATGTCTGCAGTAGAATATAGAGCCATTCTCAAATACCGGTTGATGATCCCTATGTATCTGGAATATGAAACCTGCCCAATATGCCGTAAAAATTGTATGGATAAATACGGGAAGCGCACATTTTATTGTAAAGAGCTCCCTGGGTTCAAATATCGGCATGACTGGGTGCAGGATGTTTTGTGGGACATCCTGAGAAGAGCTGAGATTTCTGCTAAGAAAGAGGCCCCTGTGAATTTCCTCACAGACCCTATGGAAGGGAGATCTACTTTGCGACCGGCGGATCTTCTCGTGTTTGGTTGGGGGGAAACATGCTTGTGTGGACCTCATGGGGGTTTCCCTTTCGGTTGGTTTAAGGGGAAACGAGTTTGTAGCTGGACAAGCAGCAAGAAAGGCAGAATCAAAGAAAGTGGATAAGCACGCTAAAGCTTGCGTAGAGAACTAGCATGTCTTTGTTCCTTTTGCCTTTGATGCATTTGGCTCCCTAGCGCCAGAAGTTATCCACATCTTGACCAGAGTCCAACGGGTCATCCACATCAACTGTTCAACCCCCCCGGGGGGGGGGGGGGTTGGAAGATTAGAGTTTGCAATTCAGAAATGGGTGGCGGTGCAGCTTGTTGCCCGTCTACCTTCTGTTTTGATGTAACTTGGTAAGTTTTTTGGTGAAATGTAAGACGATTATTGATCTTAATTTTTTTTTACCTTACCGTTTTGACTGTATAAATACAAAACATAATAGGAGTCGACCTATTATACTATACTACAAAAGGAAGTGTCGGCTTATTGATTCCATTGGCCAAAATGGGCGGCACCTTTAAATTGTTTTTTTTTTTTTTTTTTTTTTTTTTGCCCCTAGCTCAAACTAAAATTACGCTTTTGTCTCCATGTCAAAATTACGATTTTGCCCTCAAGTCAAAATTACGATTTCGTCTGCCACTCTTCCATTGGATCAACCAGTTTATTATTTTTTATCCATTTTAAAATGACGTTTTTGCCCCCACAGCTGAAAATAATATTACGGTTTTGTCCCAAATAAAATTAAAATTTTTCCCCCAGCTAAAAATTACGATTTTGCCCTCAGTTAAAAAATGTTATTTTTCCCCGTTAAAGAAATTTCGATTTCGCCCTCAGTTGAAAATTACGATTTTCCCCCCTTAAAAATAAAATGATGCTTTTGCCCCAAACTCAAATTTACGATTTTGCCCTCGGTTCAAAATAAAATTGTGCTTTTGCCTCCATCTTAAAATTACGATTGTGCCCGTAGTTGAAATTTATATTACGCTGTTAACCTAGGTGCAAAATTACGAATTTGTCCCTAATAAAATTTCAAATTTTCCCCCCTTCAAATTTACAGTACTGCCATCACTTTAGCTTTTGGCAATTTACAATTTTACCCCAGTCAAAAAATACAACTTTCCCTCAGTTAAAAATTACAATGTTCCCATTGTTTTAGTTTTTTTTATCAAAAATATTAAAGTGTTTTTTTTTTTAATTGGTTGACTCGATTTAGTTGTTTTTCGTGTCAATGAGCTACTGCCTAACACTCGCTCATTATTCGTCCACCGCCCCGCAACGCGGGCGAGGCATCTAACTAGTTTGTATATAAACGTGCTGACATTGTCACATCTAGTGGATGGATAACATGTTTAGAACATCAACATTGTTTCTTGTTTTGTTTATTTTTTTTATTTTGTTAAGTTCTTTAAAAAATCATTTGAAAAGATTGTGTAATTGAATATCTTCTAGATGATTGGGATGTTTAATTAAATATTTTAGCTTAATCTATTTCACCGTATAAATATAAAACATGATATGATTACCTATTTGCAGGGCCGGCTCTGGGTCCGGCAAACCCATGCCGACGCTCAAGGCCCAATATTTCAAAGGGTCCGAAAAGTCTTTATAGGCTTGTATATATTTATTAAATTATATATTTAGTATATTAATCCGATTATTATGCAAAAAAATATTGGTGGTGTAGTGGCAAAAATCATCTCAAAATAATGTAAATGTCTCAAGTTCGAGTCTTTGTTCTATCGCTAGGTTTTTATTTTTGTAATTTATTTAGGGGCTGTTTGGTAGCCTCTGAATGGTCATTAAGAGGCTACCTCTTAATGGAACCATTAAGAATTTTACCAATGAGAAGGTAGAAGAATGCGACATGTGATGATTTACTATTCAGAGGTTACCTCTTAACCATTCAGACTTAAGGTTACCTCTTATTCATTTAGAGGTTTTAAACCATTAAGAGGTAGCATCTGAATGGTCATTAAGAGGCTACCAAACAGCCCCTTACTCTTAACCATAATTTTGGGCCCAATTCTTTTCGTTGCCCGAGGCCTAAATTTTTTCGAGAGTTTTCGGTGACGGCTCTGCCTATTTGTGTATAAACGGATTGAAATTGGATGGTCAACATGTTTGGAACATGAACTTTGTTTCTTGTTTCTTTTATTAAATTCTTTTCAAATCATTTGAAAAGATTGTGTAGTTGAGTATATTTTAGATGATTATGATGTTTAATTAAGTCTTTTCGCTTAACTTATTTAACCATATAAATATAAACCTTATTGATGAAACACTGGTTAACACAGATGGTCAACTAGCTGGATTGTCTCTTCTGTGGGTTCAATCTCCTTCTTTACTCGCCAAATGACTAAGGTCCTGCAAAACAGCAACACCGTTAGCTCGTTAAGAGGGGAATATGGGGGTTTCCCTCTTAACCGGGCTCCGGGATGAGAATAAGTACCGTTCTGAGGAAGAAGACAGTGTGTGTTGAGTGTGAGAGAGTGGAGAACCGAATAGAATAACCTGAATGATGAAGGGTCCTATTTATAGCCGGAGGGTGAAAGAGGGAGGAGCAGCCTTGCCAGCTGTTATCGAGCGCCAGCTGTCCGACCAAGGGGAATATCCTTTTGGTCTCCTCTGTTGCGTTTAGGATAGTGGTCCACATGGCGCGCCGATATTCGTCCTTGCTGGAGAATTCGTGCTGCTGCTGTCGGTCTGCTCCTAGATTTGCTGCAGGTCTTCATGGCGCTTGGTGACTGGTGACACGTATTGTCCTTCCTGTCGGGAGGAGCATCTTTGGTGCCACCTTGACGTCTTCCAGAAGCTTTTGGATTCACTTGCTGATGTAGGCGCCATGTTGGATGAAAAGTGGTGTGGTCCTTGCCATGTAAGCAAAGCATTGGGACCATACCTCTTCAAGTCCCCCCAGTCCAGTGTGCCTTCTAGTTGAGTTGATCGTCTAGGAGGGATTCTGGACTTATAAGGATAGTGGTTGTTGTTTAATGCATGTTGATTACTTTGCGTGGTTGAGCCAAGTGGACGCATGGCGCATGGCGTACAATGGTGATTCTGCAAAGTTGAGCCAACTGGACGCGTGGCGCATGGCGTGGTGGTAACTTTACAAAGTTGGGCCATCTGGACGCATGGCGCATGGCGTGTTGGTAGCTTTACAAAGCTGAGCCAATTGGACGCGTGGCGCATGGCGTGTTGGTAGCTTTACAAAGCTGAGCCAATTGGACGCGTGGCGCATGGCGTGTTGGTAGCTTTACAAAGTTGAGCCAATTGGACGCGTAGTGCATGGCGTGTTGGTAACTTTACAAAGTTGAGCTAACTGGGTGCATGGCGCATGGCGTGATGGTACCTGCTGAAAGAAGTTGCCTTTCATGGAATGAAGACAACTGATGTGACTGTCCGTTGTCTCTGTCATGTCGGTGGTGAACAGTCGCCTTTTCAGTGGCGTCAGTTGCTTTTTTCCCACGTTGTCAGGTATGCGTCGCCCACTTTCCCAAAAAAAGAGGTGACGGTTTCTCTTCCTTATGACGTGTCATCTCCCTGTTGGATGTCCGCCTGTATTCCTGACGGCCCACTACCCATCGCATTTAATGCGATAGGTATAAATATAAGGCGGTTCCTCCATTTTCTTTCACTTTCAAAATTTGAATTCCATCTCCTTCTCGTCTTTTTCTCTCTTTCTCTTCCTCTTCCGTCTGTTTCATCCCTATCTCCTTTTTTCATCTTCTTACGTTATGTCTACCGGAGCCAATCCTTCGACTAAAAAGAGAAAGTATAAGCCCAGGAACGCTCCAGGTCTTGACCGGGAGGCGATAGGTTGGAAGGAAAAAGAATTCCAGAATTTGGTGAGAGACATGGGTTTTCTTCCTTAATGGGGTGCTCAGTTCCCTACCCCAAAGTCTACTGCTTTGGACGCTCCCCCGGGGTATATAGCGTTGTATGCTGCTTTCTTCCGGGAGGGTAACTTCCGTCTCCCTATGACTAAGTTTACTGCTAAAGTGTTGACGAATTATGGGCTGCATATTTCTCAAATCAACGCCTTGGGGCTTCCTCGTCTTACACGTTTCGAGTTCATATGCAGGGCCAACCGTATTGAGCCAACCTTTGAGATGTTTAACATTTTTTACAACGTGAGTTACACCGGTGGGTTTTACTCCTTTAACTCCCGGACCAGTGGTGTTATCCCTTGTAGTTCCAACCCACCAAAAAGCCTGCACGATTGGAAACAGAAGTTCTTCTATATTCGCTGTGGGGTTATTCCGGTGGACATGCATTACTGGGCAGAGAGTGAAGGGATTCCCAAGATAGGTGAAGATGATGAAGATGATTTTGATGATACTACTGACCCCACTCGAGAGGAGGTTATTGTCCTTTCGAGTGAGGGTTCTGACAGATCTCGTGAATAACCCCTCATTCCCCGTGTGCAGGTCCGGCGCAAGGGGCTGTTAATGAACCGGTGAAAGAGCCTATCGGTGACGATCCTTCAGTTGAAACTGCTGAGCAGTTAGAGACCAGAAAGAAGAAAAAACTTGATAAGTCTGAGAAGAAGGAGAAGAGGGTTGAGGAGAACGTTACTGAAGCTCCTCGTAAGCGACCTTCTATCCCTCCTTTCCTAGATTATGTTGTCGTTTCTGATATGCTATCTGGTTTAGATACAGGGGGTAAGCGTACTGAGCGTGATCCTGAGGATGATGAAACTTTGACGGAGATTGTGAAGAAGAAGAAGGTTCTTGATGATAAGAAGAAAGAGCTTGACGAACAAGCTACTGCTGCTCTTGCTGCCAAGAGAGCCAAACTTCAGAAGGAAACTCCTCCTGCACCTTCAGAGTCTGAGATTGACATGGGTGTTTTTAGCGCGAAGCGTGGAAATCTCTTGGAGGAGATATATGCTGCTTCTGGTTCTCGAGGTAAAGACTTTTTCACTTGTAAGTCTTGTTAGTTGCCTTTCGTTCCTGGTTTTTGATTGTCGTTGTTATCTGACAACAGGTGCTAAGTCGGGTAAGGCTCCACGCAAGATTGATATTTCAAAGATTACTCCTCCTGCCTCTCCACCTTCTAGGACATTCGACTTGTCCCCCCCCCCCCCCCGTGATGATCTGGGTGAGAAGAAAAAACAAGATGATGTGTAGGTTGAACATGTTGGAGAAGGTGGTGCTGGTGATGCAGGTGGTACTGGTGATGGTGGTCGAGGCAAAGGTGTTGATACCGAGGCAGAGTCGAGCGAGGATACACCTCACCAGACCATCTATACCAGACGTCCACCGGGTTCTGGTGGTGGTGCTACTTCGGGGGTACCTCGGAGTCCTGAGTTTGAAAATATTCAAGCTGGGTCCTGGGATACCCATAACCCAGCATGTGATGATCTGCCACGTGTTCCTTGTTGGAAATTGACTCAAGGCTCCCGGATGAATGATCGTGATAACTGCCAAGAATTCTTCTCCTTGTCTCTCCACCCTGCTGAGAGGTTATTTAAAAAAAAAACGCAATGATGAAACTGTCACATCTAATGGATGGTTAACATGTTTAGAACATAACAGGACTTGACCCAATGGAACATTTAAAATTTTGTCTCTTTTGGTTTAAGTTATTTTAAAGGGAAAGAAAACCTAACATTTTTCACCCACTTGACATGTTTGTATCATTTATGTGTTTATTTGAAGGCATATATGAATGTGATGTAATACCATTGCATTATACTTTTGTATTGATACGGCACATGTACTTTTTCCTGTTTAAGTTGTTATTAAAGTTTAAATCGTGTTATATTTGAAATATTAGAGACCATATCTATACGAAAAAAGTAATAGGTCTAACATTCTAAACTACAAAAGTATATATTATTATAATAAAAGTAAAAGTGTATATATATATTATTGTTATATAAAACTCGTCTTAATGTTTGTAACTATAGATTAGTTGATTCGTGTTTAGAATTAATTTTTCATTAACTAAATTTCGGCACTCTCTCTAACAATGTGCAAAAATTGGTCATAAACGTTTCAAATATCTGTTTTTAACGACCAGATATATTTCATTAAGGCCGGGGGTGTGGCTTAACGCCACCCAGCCACCCCATCCTCCATAGCACCCCGGGGGCGCCATCGGCCACACCGCGGCAGTGAAAGGGGGGCGCCATGGACTCGAGCGAGTTTTGGCAAGTTCGAGGAAAGTGGTCTTTAAAGGGGGGCGCTTAGGTTAAAGGGGGCTTTTTACCACACCCTTCAAGTTAAAGGAAGGAGCTTTAAAGCCCCCTGTGTGACGTGACGGTGATGTGACGCTGAAGTGGCGTGATAAAGCACCTAGGGACTTTATACCGCACCCTCTAGCCTAATAAGTAACAAGAAGCTAGAAACAAAAGTACGCAAGCCATTAATACTGGATTATGTTTGAATATTAAAAGAACCCATACTAAACACTGAATCTTCCGCCTATTTTTAATCCTTAAAAAATTAGCTATTCACCTTGATGTCTTCAATTATTTTAGAGATAGAAAAAGTTATGTTCTTGAACATGGAACACCTTTCGTTCTTTTCTACCGTATTGCAAAGCAACCGTCGTTGAAAATTCGACACCTGCCATAGAAGTTGAATCATATTCTCACAAGAAAGTGATAAAACAGGATGTTATGTATGAAACATTGTGTTAATATGAACTTTTCATATATTCACCACACCAATATGCATATGGAAAGTACAGAATTGTTGTGTTATTTTTCATTATTTATTATTAGTAATATTGCTTCATTGCTTCAATAAAGAAATAGATGATCCTCGGAGATTATTTATATAGATATTATCTATCTATACTTTCTATAAAATGAGAAATCCCAATGACATAAGAAACGCTGATATGGCAGTCATAGAGGCTGTCCAATAAGATTTTTCTTATGTCATTATTACTTCATAAGTCTTAATATTAAAACACTTTAGAATTCTAAGATCTGGCCCACATTCAATTTCAAAGGCCTGCCCACATACAAAAGGGCAAAAGTCTGCCCACATACAAAAGGGCAAAGGTCTGTCATTAGCCTTTCTTCTTCAAACATATGCCCATCATCCAAAATTCAAACCTCTGGCTAGTTAAAAATTCTGGCTCCAGATTCAAAATTCAAATCATATATGTATAAATAGTTCTTTTAATACTTTCTCTCTCCCAAGTCCAATGCAAACATCTCCCCCAAAATCTGTTCTTCTTTTCCACCAGACGATTTCACAATAATTTCTGTAATTTCACAATAATTTCTGATAATTTCATTCTAATTAGGGATTCTATTGAATGTCGAAGCTATTGCACATCAGAAGAATACGATTTGGTGCTCGAAATGACGTCGTAGACGATACAGCCTTAGATTCCTCTCTAGCTGACGGAAATTCCTTCCATCGTAGCGCCACCACCCACCGTCGCCATCATCACTGCCACGATCTCGGTGGCTGCAACCCTCCCTCGTGGCGTCTCCACCGCTTTCACCTCTCAGTAATTCCAATTTACTATTTTATTTATTCAATTTATTTCATTACTGTTTTTAATTCAGTTATTATACATATGATTTATAACTCATCACGAACAGTAACATTCAAAATTTTATTTATTATATTATACTATTGTTATGATATTATATTATAGGGTAAATTACACTTTTCGTCCCTTATGTATGTATCGGATTGCAATGGATGTCCTTTAACTTCAATAATTACAGTCGAAATCCTTTATTTGTAAAACTTATTCCACTCTACGTCCTTTAGCACTAACCAAGTAAAATTTTTAAGTTAAATCTGATCTCATAAGGGTATATTGGTAATTTTACTCATTTCTTTACACATAAATTACACATAAATGATAAAACCCTGTTTCTTATATCAGCCATCTTTATCTCCCTGTTTCTCCCTCTCTCCAACCAACCTCCACCGTATCCCGGCCACTACCACCGTATCCCAGCCACAACCACCACCAAATTCGTCCATCAATTCCCCAATACCACCAAATCCGTATCCAACAACCGCCACCACCAAAACCTTTATTTTGTCACAGATCTGAGCAAATGGGAGCCAGAAAAACTGACGGTGGTGAGGTGGTAGCCGGAGGCGCCGCTGCCATGAGCCACAATCAGATCTGAACAAAGGGCCAGTAACAGTAACACCACAATCAGATCTGAATAAAGGGGAGGCGGAAAAAACTGATGGTGGTGGGGGTGGTAGCCGAAGGCGCTGCTGACGTGAGCCATCGTACGCAGTGGTTCTTCCCCTCTAACCTCTGTATCTCCATCTCTCTCTCATGCCGGTGATGGTGGAGTAGCAACGGTAGACAATTCCGAAGCGGCGTCGACCGATCTCGCCGGTGAGTTGATAGTCGTTGTTTATAAGTTCCTTCATGTTTGGATGATGGGTTGTTGGTTGGTTTGTTGGATGGTTGTTATAGAGGGATGAGGCTGTAGGGGGTTTTATAATTGAAACTTTGGGCCCTGGATTTTGGGTTACCAGATGCGAATATTTCGTAATTAGGAAGGTGAAGGTAGTTTTGGAATCATGGGGGTGTTTGGTGGTGGTTACAGACGGTGATTGTCGGATCTGAGCTAAATTTGGTGGTGTTTGGTAGTGGTTGTCGGTTTTGGATATGTCAACTAGATTTTAGTGGTGGTTAGAGGAGGTGGTTTTATTTGCAGAAGATTTAAAGAGGGTTGAGGGGGAGAGTGTGAGTTAAGAGAGAGATGGAGGGGGTGAGGGTAAATATTAAAGCTTTGTTCTAAATTTTAATTTAATTAAATTGGTAAAAAGACTAAACTACCCTTACGTGATAGGATTTAACTGAAAAGTTTAACCAAGTTAGTGGTAAAGGACGTAGGGTGTAATGAGTTTTTCAAATAAAGGATTGTGACTGTAATTATTGAAGTTAAAAGCTATCCATTGCAATCCGATACAAACATAAAGGACGAAAAGTGTAATTTACCTTATATTATATAAATATTTTTATTGTATTTTGTTTTCTTGTGGCGTTACGATGTGGTTATTTTAATCTACGTCTAGACTTAAATTTTGCTTAATACCGATGAACTACTTGTTCGGTATCATAAGTTGTAGCAAGTTTTGGTGCTGTACGGGTATTGTAACGAACCAAACCGATTGCAACCGAACAATATCGACACCGGCATCGAATATCGAAGCTGTACCGGTATTTTTTTATGGTCTTTACCGATGTTAAAAGTGTGTCGATATCTTTTAATGTCGTACCAGTATTGTGACTAACCGAACCAATTCCAACCAAACAACATCGGCACCAACATCGAATATCGAACCTTGTACCGATATTTGCTTTTATAGTTTTTGTCGATGTAAAAACATGTTGATATCTTTTAGGGTATATAAAAACTTTTTTTTTGGTTTTCTCTTTTGGTCGCTATAGGGTGTGTTAGTACGATATGGTAGCGATACGAGATTACTTTATCGAAAGAAAAAACAATAAAAACAACATACCGGTACCGATACAAATGGTGTTTAGTCGGTTTCGGTTCGGTACGATAGCGGCACAATAGCGTTTTCAATAAAGTTTGTATGGCAATGTTGAAAAAAATAAACATAGAATGCAAATCAATCGAACCGATATCAACTGAACAACATTGGTACCAGTATTGATATTTGTTTTTATTGTTTTCGATCAATGTAAGGTTTTCTCTTTCAATTACTATAACAAGTGCCAGTACCATAATGCACCGAACATATACCAACCGAATTTCCATCGCGAAGCATGGGGAAAATCACTAGTATATATTGTTTATAAGTGACCATGAATAGTGATTTAAAATTTAAAATAATATATACCTTTTTAATATTCTATTCTATTATTTTAATATTATAATATTATAATGGTTGTAATTATATTTTCTTTTAGCTTTAACGCTATTTTTCTTTTTTTTCTAACACCTTATTTATTTATTTATTTAGTTTTTTAATATTTTTTTCAAAACATATTTTCTTTATCAATTAATTTGATGTTTCTTTAATAACATATGTTGGTTATTTTTTTCTTTTCTAAAAATTTAAGTATGTAACTAAATCGATTCTGACAGTTTGGCTTTCTAAACAAAAATGCTTCATTTTCAAATAACGTCTGTTTTACAGTGTCATTTGCTCTATTTAGCCGCAAAGCGCGACGGGAACAAAACTAGTTAATTATTAATTAATATGTTTACAGTAAGACTGTTGGTGTTAGATATAGATTATAGATACATGAGGTTCAGTTAATAATAATTCTAGGGTTTCCTAATTTTTTTAGTAAGGTTGAATTTGTGATTGACAGGAATATGAAGAAGGTGTTAATCAACCTCACTCTGGTAGCATAATAACAGTAGTAATTAGATTGGAAGAGAAACATATTTCATAAAAATCAGAACTATGGGATAGACATTGCTTGTAATATCTCTATTTTATTTGTTTGTTTACACAGCTATGGTCTAATATAAATATAAATCTGAATGTGAATATCATGATGCATTATGGCACCTACTGTTTAACTTGACACTTAAAGCAGATCACTAAAAAGTAATAGACATTAATAAGTTGACGGTTTTGGAGGAACGACTGGACGATTCAACACGAGCAGACGCTTCCGACGGTCTTCAACATCAACTCTCTGATTCGGATGATTATTATCCAGGTATCAATTGAATTTCAAGTTTTTTTTTGTATTTGATTTCTAAATATTTTGATTTTGATTTATAGGGCATCACTGATTTGGGAATGTGATGGACGATGGTCAGTCGCTGCCGCTGGAGAGATCGGAGCCGTTCTCCTTACATGTAACAACCCGCATTTTGAAAGTCAAAGTACAAGTCAAAGTCAAAGGAAGAAAATGTTGTTAATTGCGATCTGTCACTCCTTGCTTAACTATGGAATTGTACTTCTTGACTTGTAACCAAATTCTATTATTTGTTCGCTTTAGTTGTATTATGTGGAGTATCTATTAATAATCGAGGTTTAAGCGCATGCTTATCGCTAATCGACTTATCGCTAACCGCGTCACAATCGCATTCGCAACCCGAATTATAGGTTATGGATATTGTTTTGCATGTGTGTGCTTCTTATGTGTTACTTGTGCATGTTATGTTTATGTTGAAGTGTTTAATCGCAATCGCAACTCTATCGCAACGCAATCTCATCGCAACTCGAGATGTACGCATTACTTTTGTGATATCTAGTAGTTAGGTTATTTGTGTAACTAATGGGTAATACTATCGCATCGCTTACTCGAAACGCATCGCAACGCTCAACGCGCGAAACGAAAACAAGAAAAACCAACCCGTCGGAGCCACTCGATCGAATGACCATTCGATCGAATGGTCATCCGAACGGATGACCATTCGATCGAATGGTCATCCGAACGGATGACCATCCGATCCGAAACCTGTGCCCCATCTTTCCTCTTTTGGAAAAACTATAAATACCCCTGTTACATCACCAAAGTGATGTGACAACTCCACTCGTTCGACCAGACACTCCAACCCACTTTCCTCTCGATTTCTCGCGATTCTTGTAAGTTTCTACCTCAAATCTTGTACTTCTATGATCTACACACACTTCTTCATCATTTTCACCTTTGAATCTTAACTTTTAATCGTGAAATCAATGGATTTGAGGTGTTCAAGGGTGATGTCATCATGGAGTTCTTATGAACTTCATGATTTGACTTCATTCCACCAAGAACAACTTAGATCTGAAGGATTTCCATATGATTTAACACTATTTTCACCTAGATCTAAACATTTTCAGAGTTAAAAGGATTGAAAGATGCTTTTCTAACTTTCTTTCAACTCTTTTACACTCAATGCACTCAAAACCGATAGAATCGGACGTCGTTCAAACCTTCTACTCGTTTCTAGTAAAGTGTTGGTTTAAGTTCTGATTTCAATCAACGAGACAACCGATTTCGGGTTGAACATGAAACCAGCCGTCATGAACAATTAACTGATCGGATTGGGGTGATTCCCGTTCGATTGGGTAACCTGGGTCTGAGGGGGGTTTTTCGTTGTTTTACACGTTGTCATACCGTCTCGAGCAAACCGCAAAACTTTCAAACTATTCAGGTTCAGGACGATCAGATTGTGGGACGGGTTGCCGTCCGATCGGATTGCCACCTGATCGGATCGCCATCCGACCGAACGACAATCCGATCGGATTGCACTTGTGTAACAACCCTCGGTAAAACCCACACCCTCAGTATATTTCCGATACCCTATTATATTTTAGAATGTCCCAATATGTCTTATATTATGCCCCGTATGTAAAAACCGAGCCCAAATTATGTTATAGTTTATAAAAATAAAATAAAAACCTGAAATATAAGTTGAGGCGGGCCGCATAAACCCACCCCACACATTTACGCGGGCCGTATGGAAGTGTTGATGGACTCCGCTGAATCCTTTAGTTCAAGCGGGCCGCATAAGACCTCGTCTAAGTTGACGCGGGCCGCGCGGACTCATAACACGCGATCGCACCAGAAGCCGACACGTGTCGTGATCGTGTCAAGCCTAGTGGCGACTCAGCTAAGCTATTGCGTTGACCAAAGTTGACGCGGGCCGAATAACCTTGGCCTGTATCTGACGTGGGCCGCGTGGAAACCCAATTACACAAGTATAAAGAGCAGGCATCAGTTTTCAGTTTCCGTCGCTCATTTCTTATTCTCAATCTCGAATTCTGAAAGTATAGGCATAATATTTTGGGTATTATACCCCTAATTAGCGAGGTTCTGCTCCGTTGTAAGTATTATAACCCCAGTTTCGTAACAGTTACGCTGCCCGATTGATTTAGGGTTCCGTAACAACTGTCATGGTTCTGCCCGACGTAGTTGTTGGAATGCCGTCTCGGGGAGGGTATCATTAATAATTTCAAAGGGTTATGGTACTAATCAATGTACATTTGTATAAATTATAGATTATAGCCAGGAAACCCTTACGAAAAGCCTAAGACAACAATGTGAGTTTATCCTCTTTTTGTTAATGTTTTTGGAATGTTTTACAAAACGTTAATTGTTTTACAATGTGATTAAGCGGTGATTAAGGCTTTGTAGTTCTTCAATTACTGCCGGTATTATGGGGTTTTGTATACAAAATTTACTACGAGTAGTAGTAAGTCGGAATGACAGTGCATTACCATTGGACGACGAGTTAGCCAATGGGTAATTTGACCAGAGCCATAGATCCGGTCGAGTGGCAAATAGTGAATGAGTAATTGTGTAGAAATAAACAATGTGATCGCAATCAATACTGTTTTAATTAATAAAATGTTCTTGATTAAACTGGGATTCACTCACCTGTATTTCCGACTGACAAATGTTTTTAAAACGCGTTACAGGTAACACAATGTGAACAACCAATTAGTGAAAAGCCAGCTGGAGAGCACTGAAGGCTTGGTAAAATGTGGCTATAAAAGTTACCTAATAAACGATGTTTTAAATTCAATAAAATAGGGTTTGTCCCTATAAATGTATTGTAATAAGAAACTTGGGTTTTACCCATGTGTTTATTAATATACATTATGGTGGTTTTACTCTGATAAACATTTTCTAACTACGGTCCTGATGTAAAATTCCGCTGCGAGACTAAACAACCTGATACCACCAAACTCTGAGCTCACGTCCGCCCGTTCCCGGGAAACAGGGATCGGGGGTTGTGACAGAAGGTGGTATCAGAGCCTAGCCAGTGGTCTGAGCCAAAGAAGTGTTCTGCTGACACTTAAATTCTAAATTTTGTGTTTGGAAATAATTACGGAAATACGTGCATAACTGTATTTATTGGTTATGTGTTATTTGACTATCTGTTACTTTTTAGTATGAGTGATCAAGGACCATCAGACGTGAATCGTCAATTAGCTGATTCACCTAGGAGTGAAGGTACATCATCACAGCCTGCTCTCTCTGGGTATACTGCTAATCAGGAAGACGGGATATTGCCTTTAGAGCTAAATCTGAAGAACCATTTCCTACTAAGAAACGAGGATGGTTTAGTAAAGAAGCTTTTGCTCGTAGGAAGAGAATGCGAAAATTGCAACAGCAAAGGGCTTTAGCAGCCATTAAGCGAGAGACAGATGCTCATACTCAAGATATGCTAAATAGAAGCTTAGCAAATTTTCATATCTTAGCTACAACTACTGCTGACCCAGGTCTGGAACAACTAGTAGCCCCACAACCACAAAACCCAGAACAACCCATGGAGAAAGAAAATCCGGAGAACCAAGTAGAGATGCACGATTTTAACCCAGAAGAAATCCCAAGGGTACCTGCACCAAACCCACTAGACCCGAATTACGACCCCTGGTGGGACGATAATAGGGACTTTGTGCAACGTTACTCTATTCATGATTATCCACCCATACAGAACATAGAAGCTTACCTAGGTATGGACCCTTTAGATCCCTATTACCAAGATGATTATATTAGGGAGATATTAGAGGATCCTTACCAATTTCATGAACTGTCACCCCCATATCAGGAAAACGCACCCCAGATTCCAAACCCAGTCCGAGAACCTGCACCCCCAATGAGTGCAGAAAACGTTCAAGAACTTAGGACTTTCGGGGAGGAAATTTTAGAGAACAGTGAGAGAATGCGTCAGGTGGGAGAGCGTCTCGTATGGAAATACGATGAGCGCAATATGGATTTTTGGATGAATCCATATCCGTGAATGTTAGAATGGAGGAATTGGTAGTAATAATAATATAATAAAATAAAATAAGATATGTGTGTACGGATGCATATTATTATTTTATTTCTGTTGGTATTGTAATCTTTAATTCTGTACTAGTGTGTAATAGACGCATATGTATATGAAAAGAGTAAGTAGCAATGATCTACGTTTTTGGTTAAATTGCGTGTCATGTGAATTGTGATATTACTTATTATCTTGTGATATTAATATGGGATAAATGTTTAAAATTCAGATGGCCGACGAAGGAAATCAAGGAAATCTGAATAACGATAATCAGAGTAACATTAATGTGGTTAATGATAATCCGAGCATCCATAACAACGAAAACCAAATGGATAATAGTGCCGTTCAACATATAGTGGCACAAGGAATCATAGATGCTATGCCATTTATTATTCAAACTATTCAAGAAGTGAATAATAAAAGTAAACATAGTAGTAAGCGACCAATTGAACCAGAAAACAGTGTAAACAATGGGCCTATACTTCAAATGCCTATTCCCAAAAGAAGAAGAACCATGCCTAACGGTTGTTCTTATAAAGAATTTTGGTCTTGTAAACCAATGGAATTCTCGGGCAATGAAGGGGCCATTGCAACTTTACGCTGGATAGAAAAGACTGAGGCAGTCTTAAGGATAAGTAAGTGTGCTGAAGAAGATAAGATATTGTTTGCTTCTAATTTGTTTAAGAATGCAGCACTAGAATGGTGGAACACTATCCTCCAGACAAGAGGAAGTGATCAAACCTATAATATGGAATGGGAAGAATTTAAGAACAAGGTAGAAAGGAAATTCTGCCCACCCAATGAGAAAGAACAGATAGCAAACAAATTCCTAAACCTTAGGATGACTGGTGTGGATAGCAAGGGGTACACAAAGCTAATTTTTTGAATATGCTAGAATAGTGCCAACTCTTGCTTCACCAGAACCAGTATTAATCTCTCGTTATATTTTGGGATTAATTGGGGAGATAAGACACGTAGTCAAGGCAGCTAGACCTCAAACCATAGAAGAAGCTGTAGAATTAGCCAATACCTTGACTGATGAGTTAGTCCGTACCAGAGAAGAGGATCAAAGAAGGAACTTAACCCAGAAATTGACTCAAGAATTTCGTTCTGGAAATTCTAACCGTGGGAAAAATATAGGTTCTACCTCTGCACCCTACTGTAGGTATTGCAAAAGAAAGCATTCAGGGAGATGCTCCATATACTGTGACTTTTGCAAAATGTCGGGACACAAAGAAGAAAACTGTAGAAAGAAAGCTAACAGCAAGGTGTGTTACAATTGCGGAGAACAAGGTCATATCAAGCTGAATTGCCCAAAATTAGCTCCACCTCCAGATAATAAGAATACTAAAAATGCTAGAGCATTTGTTCTGACTGCAGAAGAAGCCAAGATGATTCCAGATGTCATTGCTGGTACGTTTTTAGTTAATGATGTTTTTGCTAAAGTATTATTTGACTCTGGTGCAAACCAAAGTTTTATTAATACATCGTTTTGCAAATTTCTAAATCAATCATTAACTAAACTACCACTAGAATGCGTAGTAGAGACAGCTAATGGAGAAACCATAAGAATTTCTGAAATCTTGCAGGGAGCAAGCATAGAAATTTTAAATCAGAAATTTATTGCAAACCTATATCCCATGAATCTGGTAGGATTTGATGTTGTTTTAGGAATGGATTGGTTAATAGCCAATAAAGCTAATATTTTGTGTGATCAAAAGTTAATTCAAGTAAATTCACAAAAAGGTAAAATGATCACAATTAAAGGAAATAAATCTTCTAGAACTACAAAATTCATATCTGTGATGAAAACTGCAAGTTGTATAAGAAAAGGTTCTATAGTGTATTTGATTTCTATAATCACTAACACTAAAGGAAAAGAACTAAAAGATATTCCAGTAGTATCTCAGTTTTCAGATGTTTTTCCAGAAGAATTACCAGGACTACCTCCAGATAGAGAAGTTGAATTCAGAATCCATTTAATATCAGGAACGTCACCAATTGCCAAAGCACCTTACCGTTTGGCACCTGTCGAAATGCAAGAATTGAAGAAACAATTAGATGAATTGTTAGAAAAATGATTTATACAGCCAAGTTCATCGCCATGGGAAGCGCCGATATTGTTTGTTAAAAAGAAAGACGGATCGATGCGTATGTGTATTGATTACCGTGAATTAAACAAGGTCACAATTAAGAATCGGTACCCATTACCGAGAATTGATGATCTGTTTGATCAGTTGCAAGGAGCGCGATTTTTCTCTAAAATTGATTTAAGGTCAGGATATCATCAATTAAAGGTACAGGAAGAGGACATTCCTAAAACCGCATTCAGAACGAGGTATGGTCATTATGAATTTACTGTCATGCCATTTGGTTTAACCAATGCCCCAGCTGCATTTATGGACATGATGAACCGAATATGTAAGCCATATTTGGATAAATTCATAATTGTATTCATAGATGATATTCTAGTTTACTCTAAGAATAAAGAGGATCATGCAAGACATTTGCACGCACTTCTAAGTTTGTTAAGAAAGGAAAAACTTTATGCTAAATTTTCTAAGTGTGAATTTTGGTTAGAACAAGTACAATTCCTTGGACACCTAGTCAATCATGAAGGAATTCATGTAGATCCAACAAAAATCGAGGCAATTACTAAATGGAAAACCCCTGAGTCACCAACCGAGGTCAGAAGTTTCTTAGGATTGGCCGGTTATTATAGAAGATTTATTAAAGATTTTTCTAGAATAGCCATTCCCTTAACTAAGTTAACTTGTAAATCTGTTAAGTTTAATGGGGATTAAAACAAGAAGAAGCCTTTAAAATTCTTAAGCAAAGATTGACCCATACACCTATATTAGCATTACCAGAAGGAACTGAAGATTTTGTAGTCTATTGTGATGCTTCTAAATTAGGTTATGGATGTGTGTTGATGCAACGACAGAAAGTTATAGCTTACGCATCTAGACAACTTAAGAATCATGAAGAGAATTATACAACCCATGATCTAGAATTAGGAGCTATAATTTTTGCTCTTAAGATTTGGAGACATTACCTTTATGGTAGTAAGTTTACCATATTTACTGATCACAAAAGTTTAAGGTATGTTTTCGGGCAGAAAGAGTTGAATATGAGACAAAGACGTTGGATAGAATTTCTTAGTGATTATGATTGTGATATCCAGTATCATGAAGGAAAAGCAAATGTAGTGGCAGATGCTTTAAGTCGAAAATATCATGAAAAGCCAAAAATGGTACGTTCTCTTAAATTAAATCTGCAAGTAGATTTAAATGATCAAATAAGAGAAGCACAAGAATCAGTAATCAAGGATGATTCTGAAAAATTAAAAGGTATGCTAAATGAATTGAAACAAGGAACAGATGGAATTTGGAGATTCCATGAAAAGAGAATGTGGATACCTAAATTAGGAAACCTACGTAATCGTATATTAGAAGAAGCCCATAAATCTAAGTATACGATGCATCCAGGAAGTGATAAAATGTACCAGGATTTAAGGAAAAATTTCTGGTGGATAGGAATGAAAAAGGACATAGCAGTCTATGTTTCTAAGTGTTTAACTTGCTCACAAGTTAAAGCTGAACATCAGAAACCCTCAGGTTTGTTACAGCAATTAGAGATGCTAGTTTGGAAATGGGAATTGATTACAATGGATTTTGTTACTAAATTACCCAAAACTAAGAAAGGAAATGATACAATCTGGGTGATTGTAGATAGACTAACCAAGTCAGCTCATTTTCTACCAATGAAAGAAACAATTAGTATGGAACAATTAGCCAAATTATATGTAAATAAAATTGTTTCTTTACATGGCATTCCTTTATCAATTGTTTCTGATAGGGATAGTCGATTTAACTCTCGTTTTTGGTCAAGTTTCCAAAAGGAAATGGGAACCAAATTAAGGTTAAGCACAGCTTATCATCCTCAAACAGATGGACAAAGCGAAATGACAATTCAGACAATGGAGGACATGCTTAGAGCTTGTGTAATTGATTTTGGAGGTAATTGGGACGATCACTTACCTTTAATAGAATTTTCTTATAATAATAGTTATCATACAAGTATCAATGCTGCACCCTTCGAAGCACTTTATGGACGAAAGTGCCGCACCCAAGTCTGTTGGGCAGAAATTGGGGAACAGCAATTATCTGGACCTGAGATAGTGCAGGAGACAACTGATAAGATTATTCAAGTCAAGGAACGACTGAAAGCAGCACGGGATAGACAAAAGAGTTATGCTGATAACCGATGCAAGCCATTGGAATTTCAAGTAAGAGATAAAGTGTTGTTGAAAGTCTCTCCTTGGAAAGGAGTGGTAAGATTTATCAAACGGGGAAAGCTAAGTCCCAGGTATGTTGGACCTTTTAAGATTATTAGAAGAATAGGACCTGTAGCCTATCAGCTACAATTGCCAGAGGAAATGGCAGGAATACATGATGTGTTTCATGTATCTAATCTTAAAAAGTGTTTAGCTGATGAATCATTGATAGTACCTCTTCAGGATATAGAGGTAAATGAACAACTCAAGTTCGTAGAAAGACCTCTGCAAATTGAAGATAAGAAAGTCAAGAATCTCAAACATAAGAGACTAGTTCTAGTAAAAGTGAAGTAGGACTCCAAAAGAGGACCAGAGTATACATGGGAACTAGAGTCAGAAATGCAAAGGAAATACCTGCATTTATTTTAAGAGATCTCGAGGACGAGCTCTAAAACAAGGTGGGGAGAATGTAACAACCCTCGGTAAAACCCACACCCTCAGTATATTTCCGATACCCTATTATATTTTAGAATGTCCCAATATGTCTTATATTATGCCCCGTATGTGAAAACCGAGCCCAAATTATTTTATAGTTTATAAAAATAAAATAAAAACCTGAAATATGAGTTGAGGCGGGCCGCATAAACCCACCCCACACATTTACGCGGGCCGTGTGGAAGTGTTGATGGACTCCGCTGAATCCTTTAGTTCAAGCGGGCCGCATAAGACCTCGTCTAAGTTGACGCGGGCCGCGCGGACTCATAACACGCGATCGCACCAGAATCCGACACGTGTCGTGATCGTGTCAAGCCTAGTGGCGACTCAGCTAAGCTATTGCGTTGACCAAAGTTGACGCGGGCCGCGTAACCTTGGCCTGTATCTGACGCGGGCCGCGTGGAAACCCAATTACACAAGTATAAATAGCAGGCATCAGTTTTCAGTTTCCGTCGCTCATTTCTTATTCTCAATCTCGAATTCTGAAAGTATAGGCATAATATTTTTGGGTATTATACCCCTAATTAGCGAGGTTCTGCTCCGTTGTAAGTATTATAACCCCATTTTCGTAACAGTTACGCTGCCCGATTGATTTAGGGTTCCGTAACAACTGTCGTGGTTCTGCCCGACGTAGTTGTTGGAATGCCGTCTCGGGGAGGGTATCATTAATAATTTCAAAGGGTTATGGTACTAATCAATGTACATTTGTATAAATTATAGATTATAGCCAGGAAACCCTTACGCAAAGCCTAAGACAGCAATGTGAGTTTATCCTCTTTTTGTTAATGTTTTTGGAATGTTTTACAAAACCTTAATTGTTTTACAATGTGATTAAGCGATGATTGAGTCTTTGTAGTTCTTCAATTACTGCCGGTATTATGGGGTTTTGTATACAAAATTTACTACGAGTAGTGACGGGTGGTCCGTTGGACAACCCTTAAATGGTTTAAAAAGATTAAAATTCCATGCTTTACTTGGTTATTTGCTTGAATATAGTAACTACGAGTGTTTGTGGGTTTTGTAGGTAAAATGCATAATTCGGTGATGTTAAGTACGTGAAAGAGGAGGCTTTGATCTATTTAAAAGAAAACATCATCATATTTAGTCAACAAATCATCATTATCGAAGTGGAGGCAGTCACCTCACGGGACTTACTTGTTTTGTTATAATATAAATGCACCCATCATATTGAATCTTGGGACAAAACAAAGGAAAACATTATATGAACAATAAATGGGCGGCACATGTGGGAAGTTTTGGGCAGCCCACTATATCGATATATTGGATTGAAAGAAAAGGATTTGGAGTGCAGCCAACATTATTCTGGAGAACATCATCATATGTCACATGGCTGGAACATTAATTGCTAAAAGGAAGTGGTGACTCATAAATCAATATGAAACATTATCGACACGTGCACATGTTGTTGGAGTATGAGCCGCCAACACAATCATCATCACATATTCACGTGGACTTTGATGGCACACAAGTCAACACATCTAATCATAATGAAGGCAACATCACGTGACAGTGGGCTCGCAGACTTGCAATTGGACCGCACATGGAGGACTTATGGAGTTGTTGATTGGGCCACTACATGAGGAATTTTTGGGAATCTCTTGTCATTGGGCCGCACATATGGAGGGCCTGATTTTTATTTGGGCGGCACATCTTGAGTCTACAACAACATCACGTGGCTTCTTGGCAGCCAACATCATCATCACGTGAACTGCTGGACATCATCACGGCAGTCAAGAAGTGGTGGCTGGGCTTTTGTTTTCATTGGGCCGATCATTAGTGGACGCAGACAAGAGGCACACATCAACATGGACCGAGGATTGACCTGGAGGCTGCCGTAAACCAGAAGACTTGTGCCGTAACATATTGAACATCACCGTAAATTACGGTGATTCCGTAATTTACGGTGGAGGCGACGGACAAATTGTAACTGCCTCATTAAAATCATTATTATTATGTCTTTTCACATGTTCGAAGGATTGGTCGGTTAGAGAAGATGGGAGGGGCGATTTTTGGCTCTCTTGTGTTCTTGATTAGTCTAAACATGAATACTTTGTTTTTGATTCCATGGGACAAAGTTTCGATTGTGATGATGGTTCATAACACTATGAGCGGCTAGGTTTGCTTGGTGATCGTCTCGGATGTAAGGTTTTATTTGTGACAATTATGTTTGTTCTTTAATTTCTGGAATATTAAACTGTGCATGTGTTGTTAGTTTATTATGGTGTTCGATTGGTTGTTTGTAAATTGTTGATGTATGTTTGATCATAGTTCTAAACCATACGTTCTTGGTGCCGTTGGCAATCGAGATATCATGGGAGGGATTAGGGTTGGATATGTGTTGATTGGTCATCGGGTAACAACCTCGCGTTCTAGGAATCCGAGTACTTAGTTCCCTTTCATCACAAACAATTGATCTTACATGAGCCATGTCTATGTGGTTCTTTCCAGTTGAACATGAACGTTAGTTGTTCCTTAAAACCTGAAACTCGGGATGATCACTATCCTCTTATCTTGTTACAAAACTTAACTTTGATTTGTAATTTAATTTAGTTTAATCTAGTAATTAAATCCAATCGCCAAAACTCTTGAATTTATTTTATTTGCAATTAGATTAATTTAGTCAAGTTAGACATACATCGAGATAGCACATATTCCACAAACTCCCTCTGTTCGATACCCACTTGCCACTATCTATATAGTTGTTTTTGGGATTAAATTTGCGTGACCCACGACAATCACGTCAAATTTTGGCGCCGTTGCCGGGGAGTAGTGCGCAACGTGTGTTATCTTGTGTATTAGTTTGAAAAAAAATTAATTAAAAAAAAACCAAAAAGATTTCTTTTATGTTCATGATTTACACTTGGTAGTTGAGTTGTGTTGTGCAGGATGACAGGGCGTTACACAAATTTCAGCTTATTTACGTGTAGATTGTGCGGGGGTCCACGACATCCATGTATTGGTTGCCACGAGGCTCACTACAGGAGGGCACATGGAAAACCGGTGTCTTATGTTTCACAACTTCCACCTCCATCATACGTTGATGATTATGAATCAGAAATGGAGGATGACTATTATTCATATGGATACGATCGGGATGAGGAAGTTTATTATGAGGAAAGGATGGATGGTCTATGTTTTTGTTGCGGTCGTGATCACACTTATGATTATGATGTGTGCCCGGTGTATTCGGAAAACCCGAAGTATTGGAATAAAAAGATGATGGAAGCGCGCATCTATAGACCGTATCAGGGATATCGACAATATCATCCCGAAGAATATTCTGAGCCCGAGGGTGTTTATGTTTATGAGACCGAGGAGGAAAAAGAGCTTGCTGTATTGGAAGTAACTTTGTCCAAACTCGAGCAATATTTAGCAACACCCAACCTGTCCGATGAAGACCGAATCAGCTGCTTAGTTTCTAAGTGTCATACTTTAAAATTGAAGATAGAGATAGAAGAACGCCTCTCACCATTACCTGACGATATTAGAGATTATTCTCACATGAAGGAGGAGGTTGTGGAGGATAATACCACACCAATGAGTCCTTTATCTGATGAAGAGTCACTTGTAGATCAGATGATGTGTGCAGATTATGAGGTAGAGCAGGCTGATGGGATGGATATGTGTACCGAACCTCTTCCCATAATTCAAATTAACAAGTGTGGGGAAGAGGGTTCGAGAAACAAGATGAGAAGGGTGAAACTACCAGACATTAAGGTATATGTCATGAAGTGGACTAGCAAAGCCCGCAGGAGCAGCTTTAACATGCCAAATAGACTGACAAATCTATGGAGATGGCATGTAAATTTCCGGGCATTTGTTGGAAATGTTGCGGGTAAGTGTGCATTAAGACCACCATAATGCATATCAGGTATGGTCTGGCTGAAGACCTTTAAACTTAGCGCTCTCGGGAGGCAGCCCGAGGATGTAGAGTATTGTATTTGTGTTTTGTTTTGTTTTGTTTTGCTTTGTTTGGTTTTGTTTTGGTGTTGTGTTTGTGTTTTGGCAGGTTATTACGTTTCAACCCTCGCGGATGCAATGATTCAAGTGTGGGGATGTTTGGCAACATCCCTGTTGAGATATCAGCGAATCTAAGAGATGTTTTTGAACCGGTCCGATTACCGTAGCTGCATCACTACCAACACTGCTAATTTACTAATCAGGTCGTGTCTTGTTCTCATCTTGTGCCCCTTTGTATATATTCATGTTTAAGTTTTTGGTTGGGCGGTTGGGTGGTGTTTTGATGTGTTTAGTTTATGGGTTGTGAAGGAATTGGTGGTGTTTTTAATAATTAAAATAAAAAAAAAATTGGGGTTTGAGAGTATAAGCAATTGTTGATGTTCTTGGTTAAAGCGATCTTTTCCTCAAAACCATACATTGGGACAATGTATCCCAAGTGTGGGGATGGGGGAATTTTTGAGAATTTTAAAAATTTTGTAAATCCGAGCGAAAATTGTTAAAATTTGAAAACTTGATATTGTGCCATTTGACACACCGACACCCATTCCTAGTCTTTTCTTGGTGAGGATTTGAGCCACACATGATTGTTATTGATATTTCATTGTTTGAGTGGCGGTGTGTGTTGTGTGTTAATAGAACTTGTGTGTGAATACTTGTTAAATCCTAGAATTAGCATGCTTTTGAAAATGAAAGGGGGACTTTTAGGAAGCCTCGTCTAGATGTGTGAGAGTGCGGGATTGGTGGGTTGGACCTCATACGTTACATATATGAGCTTGGTATTGTGAGGGGTGGGGGTTTGGTCTTTAGATTGCCACGTTTGAGCCTTAAACCATTCGGTTGTGACCCAAACCTACTTCCTAAAAAATTTTACCTTTTGAGATGACCCGGTTTAGAAGATTTAGTATGTAGTATTGATGTTCTTGTGTATATTGTTGAGTTTGATGTGTTATGAAAAAAAGAAAAAAAAAAAAAGGAAAGAAAAGAAAAGAAAAAAAAAAAGAGATAAAAATATGAAAAATACAAAAAAGAAGTATTTAGTTGCAATAGAGTTGAGAATGTCAAGAAGCTTTGTATTTATTTTTGGTGTTCGCTTTGTAGTGGTAGAAATAAAAACCGGGTCAAATCAATTAGCTCTTTCATATGTATTTCACCATTTTCCTACCTTGACACCTAGCCCCGTTACAACCCGCAAGTCCCTTTTGATTTTTAAGCATGTTAGATATTTATTAGGAGGAAACTTGATTTGTATACAAGCTTATTGTCGCACACACACACACACGCATTGAGTGGTTTAGCATTATGCTAATAATTCTTGTAACCGAGAGATTTTCGTGAGGGGTGTGTTTTGTGGTATGATTGGAAGTTAGTAAAAGGACGGCACATTTAGCTTGGTTTACATTGATCGCTTGTGGTTTTGAAATAGTTAGTGAACGAGTTGCTTGGGACAAGCAACGGGTAAGTGTGGGGATGTGACGGGTGGTCCGTTGGACAACCCTTAAATGGTTTAAAAAGATTAAAATTCCATGCTTTACTTGGTTATTTGCTTGAATATAGTAACTACGAGTGTTTGTGGGTTTTGTAGGTAAAATGCATAATTCGGTGATGTTAAGTACGTGAAAGAGGAGGCTTTGATCTATTTAAAAGAAAACATCATCATATTTAGTCAACAAATCATCATTATCGAAGTGGAGGCAGTCACCTCACGTGACTTACTTGTTTTGTTATAATATAAATGCACCCATCATATTGAATCTTGGGACAAAACAAAGGAAAACATTATATGAACAATAAATGGGCGGCACATGTGGGAAGTTTTGGGCAGCCCACTATATCGATATATTGGATTGAAAGAAAAGGATTTGGAGTGCAGCCAACATTATTCTGGAGAACATCATCATATGTCACATGGCTGGAACATTAATTGCTAAAAGGAAGTGGTGACTCATAAATCAATATGAAACATTATCGACACGTGCACATGTTGTTGGAGTATGAGCCGCCAACACAATCATCATCACATATTCACGTGGACTTTGATGGCACACAAGTCAACACATCTAATCATAATGAAGGCAACATCACGTGACAGTGGGCTCGCAGACTTGCAATTGGACCGCACATGGAGGACTTGTGGAGTTGTTGATTGGGCCACTACATGAGGAATTTTTGGGAATCTCTTGTCATTGGGCCGCACATATGGAGGGCCTGATTTTTATTTGGGCGGCACATCTTGAGTCTACAACAACATCACGTGGCTTCTTGGCAGCCAACATCATCATCACGTGAACTGCTGGACATCATCATCATCACGGCAGTCAAGAAGTGGTGGCTGGGCTTTTGTTTTCATTGGGCCGATCATTAGTGGACGCAGACAAGAGGCACACATCAACATGGACCGAGGATTGACCTGGAGGCTGCCGTAAACCAGAAGACTTGTGCCGTAACATATTGAACATCACCGTAAATTACGGTGATTCCGTAATTTACGGTGGAGGCGACGGACAAATTGTAACTGCCTCATTAAAATCATTATTATTATGTCTTTTCACATGTTCGAAGGATTGGTCGGTTAGAGAAGATGGGAGGGGCGATTTTTGGCTCTCTCTTGTGTTCTTGATTAGTCTAAACATGAATACTTTGTTTTTGATTCCATGGGACAAAGTTTCGATTGTGATGATGGTTCATAACACTATGAGCGGCTAGGTTTGCTTGGTGATCGTCTCGGATGTAAGGTTTTATTTGTGACAATTATGTTTGTTCTTTAATTTCTGGAATATTAAACTGTGCATGTGTTGTTAGTTTATTATGGTGTTCGATTGGTTGTTTGTAAATTGTTGATGTATGTTTGATCATAGTTCTAAACCATACGTTCTTGGTGCCGTTGGCAATCGAGATATCATGGGAGGGATTAGGGTTGGATATGTGTTGATTGGTCATCGGGTAACAACCTCGCGTTCTAGGAATCCGAGTACTTAGTTCCCTTTCATCACAAACAATTGATCTTACTTGAGCCATGTCTATGTGGTTCTTTCCAGTTGAACATGAACGTTAGTTGTTCCTTAAAACCTGAAACTCGGGATGATCACTATCCTCTTATCTTGTTACAAAACTTAACTTTGATTTGTAATTTAATTTAGTTTAATCTAGTAATTAAATCCAATCGCCAAAACTCTTGAATTTATTTTATTTGCAATTAGATTAATTTAGTCAAGTTAGACATACATCGAGATAGCACATATTCCACAAACTCCCTGTGTTCGATACCCACTTGCCACTATCTATATAGTTGTTTTTGGGATTAAATTTGCGTGACCCACGACAATCACGTCAAGTAGTAGTAAGTCGGAATGACAGTGCATTACCATTGGACGACGAGTTAGCCAATGGGTAATTTGACCATAGCCATAGATCCGGTCGAGTGGCAAATACTGAATGAGTAATTGTGTAGAAATAAACAATGTGATCGCTCTCAATACTGTTTTAATTGATAAAATGTTCTTGATTAAACTGGGATTCACTCACCAGTATTTCCGACTAACAAATGTTTTTAAAACACGTTACAGGTAACACAATGTGAACAGCCAATTAGTGAAAAGCCAGCTGGAGAGCACTGAAGGCTTGGGAAAATGTGGCTATAAAAGTTACCTAATAACGATGTTTTAAATTCAATAAAATAGGGTTTGTCCCTATAAATGTATTGTAATAAGAAACTTGGGTTTTACCCATGTGTTTATTAATATAAATTATGGTGGTTTTACTCTGATAAACATTTCCTAACTACAGTCCTGATGTAAAATTCCGTTGCGAGACTAAACAACCTGATACCACCAAACTCTGAGCTCACGTCCGCCCGTTCCTGGGAAATAGGGATCGGGGGTTGTGACAACTTGGAACTTCCACACTTAAACTTTTTATAAAATTTTCAAAGATCATTAGTTTCTAACGGATTGCCATCTGATCGGAAGACCATCTGATCGAATGGCAATCCTGCTGTGAACTTGTTCTCTGAGAAAGATCTAATCGACGGATCGCCATCCGATCGAACGACTGTTCGACCGGACGACCTGAAGGGTAGAGATACTTCTCTGTTTCCAAAATACTACAACGAAAACTTCAAAGCCATCATACACAAACACATCCATCCCAAACGAGTGTCAATTCATCCGAATGGCCATCCGAACGTTAGACCATCCAAACGGATTGACATCCGATCGAATGCCATCCGTTCGGATTGCCATCCGATCGGATGACCATTCGTCACTTGATTCTTTGCATCGTTTTATGCACCGCTTATCGCTTACGCTATCGTTCTGATCATGCTAACACTCTAGCGCTCCCTTCGATCCATTAACTACCATCGCTGTGAGTATACTCGATCCCTTTTTTGCTTTAAGCACTTTTGGGTGTTACATACGTTACTTGTACTAAATCACATCGAACACACAATGCAAACACTTTTATACGCTAACCTCTATCGTATGTTATACGTGTTACTTGATGAATGCTTGTATGTTATGTTTACACAGTGATTGTTGCCTGACACCTTTGCAACGATAGTACTATAGTTTGGACTCAGCACCTATCGTGGACGGGGGTTGCTAAGGGTATTTCTTCACATGTCACAGTGGTGATATGAGTTGTGCACTCTACAACTCCCAGTCACGTCTGTGCATATTTCATTGTCGATAACCTACTTGCTTCGCATTAAACATGTTACATGTTGGTTATGCGTAAACGCTCTCGAACTATATTATTACTATTAAACTTGCATGCTCACCTTTACACTATGTGTATTGACCGCTATTTTAACGTATTTGACAGGTGTTTGATATGCTAGGATGCTTGCTTCTATGGAATCAAGCAGGATGAGTCTGGAAACAAACGAACAATTAAATTCTGAGTTGTCGTAACATTTATTTGTCTGTGAGATATTTGGTCTGTAATAACTGTTTTACTTTGGTATGTTATGGTATGGGATATAATATTAAATATCTGGTAATTAGTTGTTATGGATTTCTCTTAGACAATCTGTTTCGCTCAGTGTCGCACCTCGATGTTTCCGCCATCGGTTGGGGTGTGACAGATTGGTATCAGAGCCCTAACTATAGTGAATTAGGCAAGACTCGACCTAGTCCGGGTCGATGTCTTAGAAACGACCTAGTCTATAGTCTAAATACCAGCATACCGACTTGTGCGAACCTGGTAGGGGTTTTGTATGAACTTACTATTTCCCGCTTGAACTCGCTGAACACTACACACTTGCGCGGACATCGCATGCTACAGCTTCGCGCAAGGTCAGCTTTTCCTAAGGCTGGCAACTCACACAGTTTTCAAACTTCTCGCTTAAGCAAAGTGATTTGGCCGAGATTAGGTGTGAAAACCGCAAACTCTCGACTAGATCGCTTGCTCGACGTGACTTTTTACTACAAACACAAGAATTTGCGTTGAACCAGGAGTGAAATCCATACTGTAACGCTCCGCATTTTCGAACTTTCTGATTTTAGCAAGTTGTGTTGTACGTTCTATATTTAGACACTTATACCCCCTTTGTAATCTATTTTCGTTCAGTTGGTAAACTCGAGACTTCGATCATAATAAAACTTATTTATGAGAATTATACATTACCATTTCATATTTACATGGTCGTTGAAATTCATATTCATGTTTGATCCTTGTTCGTTATTCGTAGAAACAAGATGCATATTGCACAAGCAACTTTCATAAACACGATACGTTTGTTCAACCACCTCATCCAACATGTACAACACATCACCTATGATTGGTATACTCGATTTATACTTAAACCATGTTATACATACTTGTTACAACTTAATCACATGCTTCCTTCTTTTCTTACATAAAAAAACATGTTTATTTTTACATATGGAACATTAGGTCATACCTTGAAACATCACGTAACATTTGAACTAGGTTAGTATACAATAAAATGTCTTATACACAATTAACCTTGTCAATATATATATATATATATATATATATAAACATAAACAGCTCACCACTTGCGACCGCAAGATGGTGGCTGAATTGTTTGTTTTAAATAAGTCTTCACTAGCCTAATAAATTAAAATCAACATTCATTACATAAAATACTTACTATGCACCTAACTTAATGTTCAAAAAAAAAAAAAGATAATATTGAGGCTATATTTATCCATACGTTCACAAGCCTTCATGGCTGTTTTAGGTTGTTTTTTTATGGATTAACCTTCCATTCATTGTTTTAGTGGATTAAATTGATTAAATATTCTAACCTAAGGTCTTAGGATCCTGTAAAAAAGGACATTTTTTGTGAGAAGTGTGAGAATACATAAAAATTCATATGTAGATATCATGTTTTGAACTTAGACATAATGTTTTGAGTTGTTTTGGCAAGAAAAACACCAAACATAACAATTTAAGACACAATGCAATGAATTCTAGGCTTAAAACTTAAAACACCATGCCAAGAACATTAAGTAGTGTGCTTTAAGTGTTAAATAGTGTTTTTAAATTTCACATCCATAATATGTTACATTGTGTTTTAAATTGTTATGTTTGGTGTTTTTCTTGCCAAAACAAACCAAAACATCATGCCTATGTTCAAAACATGATGCCTACATGTCAATTTCTATGCCTTCTCACACTTCTCACGAAAAAGGTCCTTTTTACAGAATCCTCACCCCTAACCTAATATAATAAATATCATATCTACCTAACTTAACACAACAAAAGAGAATATAAATAATGAAACAAGGCTGTCAACAGCCTTGTCCGACCGCAAGTGTGGTGATTTTGCTGTTTTGTTTATTTTTTTACCTCCAACTAATTACCATTAATTACAACCAACTTAACCCTAATCTCTTCCCCTATAAATACAACATAATCTCAGTCTCCCTACCACTTTTTGAAACACTAAAACACTCTCAAATCCTCCCATAATCAGCTGCAAATCTCAGGTTCGAGCAAATTGTTGCTTCTTCACTAAAGTGAGCATAACTCACTCATTTCTTGTCCGATTTAGTCCATTCTTTTTCCTATGTGCTTGGATTAACATTAGCTTCGATTCCATGGGTGTTACACAGTAAATAAGTCCCAGGAACTCCAGCAAAAAGGCTCCAAAGTCCACTGATTGTTTCTGTTTTCATGTAATCTTTGTTAAACTTAACCAAACTTGAGTTTTCTAATCTCAAACATATGTCCTAATGCTCATAATCAAATGAATGTTTAGTTGGGCTTAAAAACAAGGCTGAGAAATGTTAAATCAGAAGTTAAAACCTCACAAACATTCTGTTTTAGTTAGGGTTTTACCCACAAGTAGTGTTCAAGCATGAAGCTTGATGAATGTGTGATAGTTGGACTAGCTGGGGCTATCCTTCATAGAAATCCACTCACTACTTGATGTTTTTCCATAGATAAGTTGTTGTTATTGCATTATTACTTGTAAGTTCATGACCCTCCTTGTTGTTTACAACAACAAGTGTAGTGGTGAACAATAGAGGTACCTAAATGGAAGCTTGTTCTTCCTACCTCATGTATGAATTCTATGACACAAAGAGGTGCCTAAATGGAGACATTAATCTCCTACCTCATGCTTGAACCATAGGACTTTGTAATCTTTATATTATCTAATTATTCCATATGTATACCTAAGTAACTAAACTTGATGATAACTTAATAGTTACTTGTCAAGAATATGTTACATCATCTATGACCATGCCCTTGTTACGACTCTAATGGACCTTGAATCCATGAAATCATACAAACTCTTTTGAGTTTTAATAGTGTTAAGAACAAGTGTTATGTGTACAAGATGATTATTTTCACTTATGTTACTTTTCATACATTTTAGACCCCGAATCTATAATCTTCCGATTTCCCCAAACTCACACACCTATGTTTTCCTCGTGTAGAAGGACAAGGTGCTCCAAACTAATCCATCCACCAACACCACTCACGGGATTTCAAGTAGGAAAGCTTGCAAAACCGGGAGTATACTCCATCCCATTTTAATTATAAAATATACTCTTTTGTTAAACTTAAACTAGAATCTTTATTGTCAATACCATATAAAATTTTAAATAATTCCATTATATATATAAATGTGTAAATATACGGAGTAAGACGGTTAACTAATTATTAGGTGTAGCAAAAAATTATTAAAGGAATAAGATGATTACCTAATTCTTAGGTGTAGGAAAAACTTATTAAAGGAGTAAGATGGTTAACTAATTGTTAGGTGTAGGAAAAACTTATTAAAGTCCTATGCATTCCCCTTAGTTGCATACATCCTATAATGGCAAAACTTGCACCTTTTGCATTCATTTTGATTGCCATCGTAGCATTTTCTAAGATGTCAGCCTCTAGAACCACTAGCATAGAAGACAATGGAAATGAAATGCAGATAGAAATCTCCAGTGTGTTCCAGAATCAGTGCACCCATGTTAAAGTAAACTTTTGCGAGTATTACTTCAATTATTTACCATATAAAACTGGGTTACAGAAATGTTGTAAGTTCTTAAATACAGTGACAAAAGAGTGCCAATGCGGTGTGATCCAGCAGGCACATGGTTATGCTAAACAAAAAGCTATTAGCAAATATGAGGAGAAACTATTGCATGATGCCGCTCAAAGCCTCCCCAACGACTGCAAACTGTCACTCAAGGATTGTCGCATCGCAGGCCCAAAGGATGAATTATGATGAATGTATCAGAAGAAAAATGATCAGCAATAATTACTATAATTACTTTCTTTATAGTTTATGATCAAATTTCACTATTTCCAATTTCAATTATATAATGGTATTTTTATGGTTTTTATCTAAAATAATCGATATCCTTTTGGGCATGTTTCTTTTGGTTGTTATATAGTCGTTGTTATACGAACAAAAGCAATACCGACCTAGTGAAAACTGCAACCTGCGGAGAATCCTATTAGTTATATATATTAATAATAATAGAGACTTTTCTTATGTGATAGTCGATTATTAATTTATTATATTAGTAAAGCAACTTCATGTGAAAACATTTGAGGAAATAAATACCTTTACACCATCTAAAGTAATATTATTATAAGTTTTACAATATTATATAAGAAACCATTGCAAAAGCCTTATAATTTAAAAGTAGTAGTGTCAAACATAGTTTACCAATAAATTAGGTCTGAAACGCAATTTCGGTAAAGGTTGGTAATAAGGTAACTAATTTTAAATTATAGAAAAACATTAAACTTTGATCTATGTATTTTTGTATTTTTTGAACAACAAATTTGGACCACTGACGACCTCGGTATCTTACCATCACTATACTACGCCAACAATATGTGTATTTGCCCTAGCATGTTGTAGAGAGTAATAGTTTTATACCGTGTTTTATAAATTTAAAGCTTGATAAAAGAGTAAAAAGGTACTAAAAATGTCACACCCTGACTTTTGCGGAAGCGTGGTTATTGGTGTGACTTCTCAATACCATAGTATTCAATCATAACAATGCTAAATGATAAAACCATAAGATGTTCATCCATTAATTAAGTTTAGAAAATATCACAACATACTTGTCTTGAAACCATCGACACCAAATTAAGTTACAATGATTTAATGAGTTCATGAAGACTCGACAACATAACTTAAACCAACCCGAGCTTAGGACCATGTATCTCGTCCAGGAGTAAGATACATCTCCTAAACTCTAAAATCTTGGATGACATCTTTTATTTAAACGCAGCTTGAGACACATGCACACACCTGCCAGATCCACTTAGTTCCCTGAAATACATGTAGTTTGAAAATATCAACAAAAGTTGAGCGAGTTCATGTGTTCGTGAGTATGTATAAAACCTTTGTATTCAGTGAACGAACAATAGAGGAGGGTGAGGGAGATAGAGTGCGGTTAAATATCGTGGGAGAGTTGTCCGAAACAGGTTGTGAAAGGTGTGAGTAAAATTGGTGATGAAGGTTCGGTTCTTATAACGTTCGAAGGTCTTGTAACTTTGGTAATGGTTCATGAAAAAGGAAACGCGGAACGATATCATATCCCAGACAATCAGTGATCAGAAGAAAAGGAAACATGTAAGGCTGTAATCACGAGAAATCAGCGAAGGAAAATGGAAAGGAAATGATTAGCTGTCTTCTTCGCGTGCACAGTAAGTAGCGGGAATCAAGTTTTAAAAGGAACAGTTAACTGTAGGAAGTGTATATAGTTAATAAGTTTCCATAATTAACACCGAATCAAATAGTGGTGCAGTGGCTGGGCTCGCTGTTTGTTGTCTTGTAGACCCCGGGTTCGAATCCTGCGGTCTACATACATATATTTTCCTATTTTTTTTAAATTTAGAGTTTTTTAAAGGTTACAATTAGCCCCATCTTAAGTATACTAACTATACTAACGGAGCTTTAACTTAGATTAACGGAAACTCTAACTAGTTTATATTAACGATTTTAAATTTCAGAATATTTGTTTAATTATTAATTAACTAGTTATAAAAATAACTATATATATAATATATATTTTGGAAATATATTAATTTACTTAGTTAAACGAATAAATAAAAAACCATTTTTATAACCGAATTAAATTAGGACAAAAATCTTTAAACGATTATTCATTTCGTGAAAAATTTCCGGTGGTTTAAGGTTAGGATTCGAATTTCAAAACGGGTCGGGTCTTGAAAGTCCATTTTTTTGACGGATGTTACACTTGTGGATCTACAAGTGGACGAAACATTACAATTCGTGGAAAAGCCTGTCGAGATCATGGACCGAGAAACTAAGAAGCTCAGGCGCTCACGCATTCCCATTGTGAAGGTTCGCTGGGATGGCAAACGCGGCACCGAGTTCACCTGGGAACTCGAAAGTGACATGAAGGCGAAGTATCCACAACTGTTTGTTACGCCTGCTTCTTAAATTTCGGAACAAAATTTTCTAAAGTAGGGGATGCTGTAACAACCCGCATTTTGAAAGTCAAAGTACAAGTCAAAGTCAAAGGAAGAAAAGGTTGCTAATTGCGATCTCTCACTCCTTGCTTAACTATGGAATTGTACTTCTTAACTTGTAACCAAATTCTATTATTTGTTCGCTTTAGTTGTATTATGTGGAGTGTCTATTAATAATCAAGGTTTAATCTCATGCTTATCGCTAATAGACTTATCGCTAACCGCGTCGTAATCGCATTCGCAACTCGAATTATAGGTTATGGATATTGTTTTGCGTGTATGTGCTTCTTATGTGTTACTTGTGCATGTTGAAGTGTTTAATCGCAATCGCAACTCTATCGCAACGCAATCTCATCGCAACTCGAGATGTACGCATTACTTTTGTGATATCTAGTAGTTAGGTTATTTGTGTAACTAATGGGTAATACTATCGCATCACTTACTCGAAACGCATCGCAACGCTCAACGCACGAAACAAAAACACGAAAACCAACCCGCCGGAGCCACTCGATCGAATGACCATTTGATCGAATGGTCATCCGAACGGAGAATGGTCATCCGAACGGATGGCCATCCGATCCTGTGCCCCATCTTTCCTCTTTTGGAAACCCTATAAATACCCTGTCACATCACCAAAGTGATGTGACAGCTCCACTCGTTCAACCAGACGCTCCAACCCACTTTCCTCTCGATTTCTCGCGATTCTTGTAAGTTTCTACCTCAAATCTTGTACTTCTATGATCTACACGCACTTCTTCATCATTTTCACCTTTGAATCTTAACTTTTAACTGTGAAATCAGTGGATTTGAGGTGTTCTAGGGTGATGTCATCATGGAGTTATTATGAACTTCAAGATTTGACTTCATTCCACCAAGAACAACTTAGATCTGAAGGATTTCCATATGATTTAACACTATTTTCACCTAGATCTAAACATTTTCAGAGTTAAAAGGATTGAAAGATGCTTTTCCAACTTTCTTTCAACTCTTTTACACTCGATGCACTCAAAACCGATAGAATCAGACCTCGTTCAAACCTTCTACTCGTTTCTAGTAAAGTGTTGGTTCAAGATCTGATTTCTATCAACGAGATAATCGATTTCGGGTTGAAGATGAAACCAACCATCATGAACAGTTAACTGATGGGATTGGGGTGATTCCCGTTCGATCGGGTAACCTGGGTCTGAGGGGGGTTTTTCGTTGTTTTACACGTTGTCATACCGTCTCAAGCAAACCGCAAAACTTTCAAACTATTCAGGTTCAGGACGATCAGATTGTGGGACGGGTTATCGTCCGATCGGAGTGCCACTCGATCGGATCGCCATCAGACCGAATGACAATCCGATCAGATTGCACTTGGAACTTCCACACTTAAAATTTTTATCAAATTTTCAAAGATCATTAGTTTCTAACGGATTGCCATCCGATCAGAAGACCATCCGATCGAAAGACAATCCTGCTGTGAACTTGTTCTCTGAGAAAGATCTAACCGACGGATCACCATCCGATCGAACGACTGTTCGACCGGATGACCTGAAGGGTAGAGATACTTCTCTGTTTCCAAAATACTACAACGAAAAACTTCAAAGCCATCATACACAAACACATCCATCCCAAACGAGTGTCAATCTGACCGAATGGCCATCCGAATGGATTGACATCCGATCGAATAACCATCCGTTCGGATTGCCATCCGATCGGATGACCATTCGTCACTTGATTCTTTGCATCGTTTTACGCACCGCTTATCGCTTACGCTATCGTTCTGATCAGGCTAACACTCTAGCGCTCCCTTCAATCCATTAACTACCATCACTGTGAGTATATTCGATCCCTTTTTGCTTTAAGCACTTTTGGGTGTTACATACGTTACTTATGCTAAATCACATCGAACACACAATGCAAACACTTTTATACGCTAACCTCTACCACATGTTATACGTGTTACTCGATGAATGCTTGTATGTTATGTTTACACAGTGATTGTTGCCTGACACCTTAGCAACGATAGTACTATAGTTTGGATTCAGCACCTGTCGTGGACGGGGGTTGCTAAGGGTATTTCTTCACATGTCATAGTGGTGATATGTGTTGCGCACTCTACAACTCGCAGTCACGTCTGTGCATATTTCATTGTCGATAACCTACTTGCTTCGCATTAAACATGTTACATGCTGGTTATGCGTAAACGCTCTCGAACTATATTATTACTATTAAACTTGTATGCTCACCTTTACACTATGTGTATTAACCGCTATTTGAACGTATGTGACATGTGTTTGATATGCTAGGATGCTTGCTTCCGCGAAATCAAGTAGGATGAGTCTAGAAACAAACGAACAATTAAATTCTGAGTTGTCGGAACATTTATTTGTCTGTGAGATATTTGGTTTGTAATAACTGTTTTACTTTGGTATGTTATGGTATGGGACATAATATTAAATATCTGGTAATTAGTTGTTATGGATTTCTCCTAGACAATCTGTTTCGCTCAGTGCTGCGCCCCGATGTTTCCCCCATCGGTTGGGGTGTGACATTACACTACGACTCATAGCAGGTTAATTTTGATCGGTGATTATCTTATTCTGATAGTGATTCTTCAAGTTACATAATGTTGGAATCGTTTTGGGGCATGAAGTTATTGAGATGCTAGAATTCTTAATTAAAGTGGATAGGGTTTAATGTTGGAATCGTTTAAAGTGGATAGGGTTTATTGAGATACTGCACTGCAGTAAACGGACATATTTCAATCAATTATGTGTCAACAAATTACGTTACTGAATCTGCGAATGAGCTTTTATATCAGCGTATGAACCAACTTTCAGGACTGCGCAAACAAAACTTGAATCTGCAGCTTTCAGGACTGCGAATCCTTTCACATGCATCACAAAATGTATAATCCAGTCGTTGAACATATAACGAGGATCCAACACAAGATGGATCCTTTCAAGGTATAACAAAGTCTATTGTGTTTGGAATAAGTCTTAAAATGTTAGTTTATTTTAATTAGAGGCTGTTCATTTTGGCTTGAGGGTATGTGATTAATAATTTGTGAGTATATTTGGTTCAAGGGTATGGGTTTCATTCCTTTAAATTGGGAATCGTTCAAAACACTTTTACTAAAAAATAAAACTTTATATCAACAATTTGCTTGAATTTGTTGTGGATTGGTGATCAGATTGGGCAAGGGCTGTATAGCAATGTGTATAAGGCTAGGGATAACTGGTAAAATAGTTGCTTTGAAGAAAGTTAGGGTTGATACATTAGAGCCTGAGAATGTTAAGTTTATGGCGAGAGAGATTTTGATACTGAAGAAGCTTAATCATCTGAATATTATAAAGCTTGAAGGATTGGTTACATCTAGAATGTCTTCCAGTCTTTACCTTGTGTTTGAATTTATGGAGCATGATCTTTCTGGTCTTGCTGCTGTTCAAGGTCTCAAATTCACAGAGCCTCAGGTATGTTTGTTTTAAGATCCAGATTGTTTGTTGTACTGTTCATAGTTGGTGTGTGTATAAAATGCAGTTTTGTCAGTACATATGTCATTAATGAGTTGTATCATACCATCATTCATATTGTTTGTTAGTGTTTTAATGCTATTGACTCCATACCATGGGTATCCAATGACATTTTCATCTTTACTTTAATGAGGTCTAAGTTTAGTGCTTATGTATATGGTATTGATTGACATTTTCATCTTTACCATCATTCAGATTTAATTAATTATTGTCACATAGTGTTATGAAGTCTCTTGCAATCTTGTTTTCGTCTCATCCCGATGTTTCCGCCATCGGTTGGGGTGTGACAGATTGGTATCAGAGCCATAACTATAGGGAATCAGGAAATGCTTTGCCCTAGTCTATAGTTTTAGGAACTTTGCCTCTTATGTGTTGTTTAAAACTTATGCATTCTACCTTGCATGCTTCCTAGCAACACTTCTTGTTTGTTAAACTTACATGCCTTTCCTAAGGCTAACATGAATACACTTTTGATTATTTGAAGACTCTTGTAACAAAAGATGAGACGACTTTACCAAAATAGGCGTGAAACCCACAATTTGGTAAACGACTCTCATTCTACATTAAACTATTTTTGCACGAAATTACACCATTAAGCAAGGAGTGAAATCCACAACTTAATGATAATTTGCATTTCAACTCTAGTGGACCCTCGTCAAAGTGTTGAAATTTATTTTGACCTGACGAGTACTAACCACATTAGGGTACGAAATCTTCAAGTTAGGGGTGAAACCCGCACCTTGTCGATTAAGTCCCATTCCTCGATTTTCAATCTCGCCAAGGTCCCGATTGTTTCAATCGATTAGAGACGTGTAGTAACTGGAAGGGTAAGATACCGTTAATCGCTTCTTGACGAGAGTATCTTACCTATAGGCCAAAGCACGTTTTCTCTAATTCGAAAGGACTTTCGACCCACTTTGGAATAGTCGACGTTTCTCCACCCGAAACAATCCGATGTTTTATTGAGCCTCTCTTTTATGTATCTCAATTTATATGTGATTTTATACTTGAACGTTCGTTCATTTCAAACTTTTAAACTCATTTCGCACGTTATCGCAATAAAAAACAATCATAATCCCTCGTGAACAAACTAAATTTACGATGCTTTCATTATTCATGTTATGCTATGTAGAATTCATGATTATGCTATGTGACACAATTTGAATCTTATATGCTATGTGAATCAATTTGAACACTTCTATGCTATGTCAAACTTTATGCTATGAGAGTCATTTCATGAAAACGATTTTCTTAAAACATTATGATCAAGTCTCATCCTTTCCTTTCTTTCAAACTTCTAGATGGCATCTCCAAGCTCATCAAAAAAGACCAAATCCAAGAAGGGTTCCAACCACGACTCTATCTCCAAAGAAGAATTGGTCGGACTCATCGCTGAACAAATGGCCGATCAAATGGCCCGAGTGATACCTGACATCGTTAGTCGCATCCAACCTAATTCGGACTCGCCCCATGGCTCTGTGGACTCCAAGGTGCAGAAACCAACGCCACCATTCCCCTTTAAGCAATTTATGGCTTGTAAACCCCTGGAATTTTCAGGAAAGGATGGTGCCACCGCACTGCTTACTTGGTTTGATGCCATGGAAATCGCTTTCCGTCAGAGTGGTTGCCCTGACGCTTTACGCACTCAAAACGCTACTGGTGTGTTTCGCTCGAGGGCCCTGGACGGGTGGACCTCCGAGCGAGGCACAAGAGGAGACGATGCCGCTCACGCTCTGCCATGGACGGAACTAAAAAAGATCATGAAGAAGGAATTCTTCCCTTCGCATGAGCTCAGAAAGTTGGAGCATGAATTTTGGTTTTTGAAACAAGTCGGCGATGATAACGATGGCTTAACCACCCGTTTCAAGCAGCTTAGCATTCTCTGTCCTAGCCAAGTTGATACGCCTGAGAAGCAAATCAACAAGTATATCAATTGTTGCCCTGATTCCTTCATGAACCTTATGGAAGCTGCTCTACCAGCAACCATAGAAGAAACCTATCGTTTGGCCGCTCGCCTTAACAGATTCGTAGGAACTCTGAAAAGGCTTCCTCGAAGAACGTGCACCAAGCCACTGTTGAACCCTCCTCGTCCACCAAAAAGAACCAAAACAAGAAGCAGAAGGCTTCTAGTCAAAATTTTGCGGTTGTTACTCCGCCAAACCCTCCAGCTTTACAACCTAACCTTGCCACACCTGCAAACGAATGAAAGTCATACACTGGGATTCATCCCGAGTGTACTACTTGCCATTACCACCACCCTGCAAATGCCAATTTTCGCCATTGTACCCATTGCAATCGTTACGGCCATAACACCGCCTATTGTAAGAATAACCCCACACCGCAAGCTCAACAAGCTCGCCAAGCGCAACCAGCTCAACAAAACACCCAACCAGCATGAGCCTGCTTCAAGTGTGGTGACACAACTCACCTTCGTCCTTAGTGTCCTCAACTCAAACAAGAACAACAACCAGCCCCTCGTGGACGCGCTTTCAAAATTAACGCAAATCAGGCACGCAACGACAATGATGTCGTGAATGGTACGTTTCTTGTTAATAACCTTTATGCTTTGATGTTATTTGATACTGGTGCGGACAAAAGCTTTGTGTCCGTTGAATTTGACCTTTGTTAAATGTCGCACGCTCAAAACTGCCTAAGTCATTCTCTGTCGAAGTTGCCAATGGCAAGTCTGTTTTTGTCGATTCCATTCTTTGTGATTGTCTTCTTACTCTTAACGATCATACCTTCACCATCGACCTTATACCCATGCAATTGGGTAGTTTCGACATCATCGTAGGCATGGATTGGCTTCGTGAAAACCATGCTGAAATCGCTTGCCACGAGAAATATGTTCGTTTACCTCTCCCATCTGGCGACACCTTAGGCATTTATGGAGACCGACCTTCAAAAGGACTAAGGTTAATGTCCTGCACACAAGCGAACAAATATTTACATAAACCGTACTTTGCCTTTTTAGCCCACATTGTGGAAGAAAAGGGCAAGGGAAAGAGCATAAATGATGTTCCAGTGGTGCGCGACTTCCCTGACGTCTTTCCTGAAGATCTGCCTGGTCCTCCTCCACCTCGATCTGTCGACTTTTGTATTGACCTCGTACCTGGTTTGACTCCTGTTGCGAAAGCTCCGTACCATCTTGCACCTTCTGAAATGCAAGAATTATCTAGTCAACTCCAAGAACTCCTCGAGAAGGGATTCATTCGTCCAAGTACCTCACCTTGGGGTGCTCCTGTGCTTTTCGTCAAGAAGAAGGATGGTTCGTTTCGCATTTGTATCGACTATCGTGAGCTTAAAAACTCACAATCAAGAACCGTTATCCTCTTCCACGCATCGATGAACTTTTTGATCAACTTCAAGGCGCTACTTGCTTCTCCAAGATCGATCTTCAATCTGGTTATCACCAGCTTCGTGTTCTCGAAGAGGACATTCCCAAAACAGCATTTCGCACTCGCTATGGACACTACGAGTTCGTGGTTATGCCTTTTGGCTTGACTAACGTGCCCGTTGTGTTCATGGATCTTATGAATCGTGTTTGTAAACCTTATTTGGATCGTTTTGTGATCGTCTTCATTGATGACATTCTAATTTATTCTAAATCTCAAGCCGATCACGAGCGTCATCAAAGTCTTATACTTGAGCTCTTACGTGCCGAACGTCTTTACGTGAAGTTTTCCAAATGCGAGTTCTGGATCAAAGAAGTCCAATTCCTTGGGCACGTTGTTAGTGAAAAAGGAATCCATGTTGATCCTTCCAAAATCGATGCAGTGAAGAATTGGACCACTCCTAAATCTCCTTCTGAAATCCGTTCTTTCTTAGGATTGGCGGGTTATTACCGCCGATTCATCTCGAACTTTTCAAAGATCGCCGTTCCTCTCACTTCGTTGACTTAAAAAGAGAAACCTTTTGCTTGGGGTCCTGAGCAAGAGGAATCTTTTCAAACCCTCAAGGATTTGCTTTGTAACGCTCCTATTCTTGCTCTCCCTGATGGAAACGATGACTTCATGGTATATTGTGATGCCTCAAATCGTGGTCTTGGTTGCGTCCTCATGCAACGGGACAAAGTCATCGCTTACGCCCCTCGCCAACTCAAAATACATGAGAAAACTATACTACCCATGACCTTGAGCTTGGCGCAGTTGTTTTTGCGTTAAAGATTTGGCGACACTACCTATATGGTACAAAGTGCGTGGTTTTCACTGACCACAAGAGCCTAAAACACATCTTTGACCAGAAAGCGCTTAACATGCGACAACGTCGATGGGTGGAATTGCTTAACGACTACGACTGTGAGATTCGCTATCACCCTGGTAAGGCGAATGTCGTGGCCGATGCACTTAGTCGTAAGTCTCATGTTAGCAGTATTCGTTGCTTTCATATCACGAGCGATCTTCACACTTGCATTCGTGAAGCGCAATACTCGTCTATCTATGAAGGAACCATGTTCGTAGAAATACGTGGAGCTAATGAAGGTCAATTCGTTTCAAAATTTGATGGTCTCCTATACTGTCGTGATCGCATTTGGGGTACCAAATCGCGATAATCTTCGTGAACTCATAATGAACGAGGCACACAAGTCAAAGTACTCAATTCATCCTGGTGCTGACAAGATGTACCACGATCTACGTACATCCTATTGGTGGCCTGGTATGAAGAGAGAAATCGCCACTTATGTTTCTTAGTGTCTTACCTGCTCGAAAGTCAAAGCTGAGAATCAACAACCTTCTGGAATGCTTGAGCAACCTGAAATCCTTGTTTGGAAGTGGGATAGCATCGCTATGGACTTCATAACCAAACTCCCTCACACACCTTCGGGTCATGATAGCATTTGGGTAATCATCGATCGTTTGACTAAATCAGCTCACTTTCTCCCTATTCGCGAAGACTTCAAAGTTGAGAAACTCGCTCGAATCTATACTGATGAGATTATATGTCGTCATGGTATTCCTCTCGATATCATTTCCGATTGTGATGGTCGTTTCACTTCGCGTCTTTGGCAAACTTTCCAGTCCGCTATGGGTACTCATTTGAATCTCAGTACGGCCTTTCATCCTCAAACGGATGGACAGACTGAACGTACTATCCAAATCCTTGAGGACATGCTCCGTTCTTGTGTCATCGACTTTGGTGGTAGTTGGGATGTGCATTTACCATTGATCGAATTCTCGTACAACAATAGCTACCATTCCAGTATTCAAATGGCTCCTTTTGAGGCTTTGTATGGTCGCAAATGCCGATCTCCTTTAAGCTGGCACGAGGTTGGTGACAAACAATTTACAGTCCTGAGATCATACAAGAAACAACGGATAAGATCCTTCAAATCCGTGATAATCTACTCAAGGCTCGTAGTCGACAAAAGAGATATGCTGACAAGAGACGCAAACCGTTGGAGTTTAACGTTGGTGACCATGTTCTACTCAAAGTATCTCCTTGGAAAGGAGTAGTTCGTTTTGGTAAAAAGGGAAAACTTGCCCCTCGCTATGTTGGCCCATTCAAGATACTCGAAAGGATTGGCAAGGTGGCTTATAGACTCGATTTACCTCAAGAACTCAACAACATTCATCCAACGTTTCATGTCTCAAATCTAAAGAAGTGTCTCGCTGAAGGACTTCAAGTTCCCCTCGAAGATCTTCAAGTCAACGAAACCCGTCGAAATCATGGATCAAGGAGTTAAATTGTTGAGGTGCAGTAAAATTCCTATCGTCAAGGTTCGATGGGAAGGGAAACGTGGCACCGAATTCACTTGGGAACTCAAGAGTGACATGAAGACGAAGTATCCGTATCTTTTCGTTACTTCTTCCTAAATTCTGGGACGAAATTTCCTAAAGGAGGGGAGACTGTAATGCTTCGCATTTTTGAACTTTCTGATTTTAGCAAGTTGTGTTGTACGTTCTATATTTCGACACTTGTACCCCCTTTGTAATCTATTTTCGTTCAGTTGGTAAACTCGAGACTTCGATCATAATAAAACTTATTTATGAGAATTATACATTACCATTTCATATTTACATGGTCGTTGAAATTCATATTCATGTTTGATCCTTGTTCGTTATTCGTAGAAACACGATGCATATTGCACAAGCAACTTTCATAAACACGATACGTTTGTTCAACCACCTCATCCGAAATTTACAACACATCACCTATGATTGGTATACTTGATTTATACTTAAACCATGTTATATATACTTGTTACAACTTAATCACATGCTTCCTTCTTTTCTTACATAAAAAAAACATGTTTATTTTTACATATGGAACCTTAGGTCATACCTTGAAACATCACGTAACATTTGAACTAGACTAGTATACAATAAAATGTCTTCTACACAATTAACCTTGTCAAAAAAAAATATATAAACAGCTAACCACTTGCGACCGCAAGATGGTGGCTGAATTGTTTGTTTTAAATAAGTCTTCACTAGCCTAATAAAATAAAATCAACATTCTTTACATAAAATACTTACTATGCACCTAACTTAATGTAAAAAAAAAAAACAGATAATATTGAGGCTATATTTATCCATACGTTCACAAGCCTTCATGGCTGTTTTAGGGTTTTTTTTTTTTTTTTTTTTTTTTTTTTTTTTTTTTTTATGGATTAACCTTCCATTCATTATTTTAGTGGATTAAATTGATTAAATATTCTAACCTAATAAAATAAATATCATATCTACCTAACTTAACACAACAAAAGAGAAAATAAATAATGAAACAAGGCTGTCAACAGCCTTGTCCGACCACAAGTGTGGTGATTTTGCTGTTTTGTTTATTTTTTTTACCTCCAACTAATTACCATTAATTATAACCAACTTAACCCTAATCCCTTCCCCTATAAATACAACATAATCTCAGCCTCCCTACCACTTTTTGAAACACTAAAACACTCTCAAATCCTCCCATAATCAGCTGCAAATCTCAGGTTCGAGCAGATTGTTGCTTTTTCACTAAAGTGAGCATAACTCACTCATTTCTTGTCCGATTTAGTCCATTATTTTTTCTATGTGCTTGGATTGACCTTAGCTTCGATTCCATGGGTGTTACACAGTAAATAAGTCCATGGAACTCCGGCAAAAAGGCTCCAAAGTCCACTGATTGTTTCTGTTTTCATGTAATCTTTGTTAAACTTAACCAAACTTGAGTTTTCTCATCTCAAACCTATGTCCTAATGCTCATAATCAAATGAATGGTTAGTTGGGCTTAAAAACAAGGCTGAGAAATGTTAAATCAGAGGTTAAAACCTCACAAACATTCTGTTTTAGTTAGGGTTTTACCCACAAGTAGTGTTCAAGCATGAAGCTCGATGAATGTGTGATAGTTAGACTAGCTTGGGCTATCCTTCATAGAAATCCACTCACTACTTGATGTTTTTCCATAGATTAGTTGTTGTTATTGCATTATTACTTGTAAGTTCATGACCCTTCTTTTTGTTTACAACAACAAGTGTAGTGGTGAACAATAGAGGTACCTAAATGGAAGCTTGTTCTTCCTACCTCATGTATGAATTCTATGACACAAAGAGGTGCCTAAATGGAGACATTAATCTCCTACCTCATGCTTGAACCATAGGACTTTGTAATCTTTATATTATCTAATTATTCTATATGTATACTTAAGTAACTAAACTTGATGATAACTTAATAGTTACTTGTCAAGAATATGTTACATCATCTATGACCATGCCCTTGTTACGACTCTAATGGACCTTGAATTCATGAAATCATACAAACTCTTTTTAGTTTTAATAGTTTCAAGAACAAGTGTTATGTGTACAAGATGATTATTTCCACTTATGTTACTTTCCATACATTTTAGACTCCGAATCTATAATCTTCCGATTTCCCCAAACTCACACACCTATGTTTTCCTCGTGTAGAAGGACAAGGTGCTCCAAACTAATCCATCCACCAACATCACTCGCGGGATTTCAAGTAGGAAAGCTTGCAAAACCGTGAGTATACTCGATCCCATTTTTCCTTTTTATCACTTTGGGATGCAACATGTATGTTATACAAAATTACACAACACATGAAACTATTTTAAACTCTATCCATGCTTAACATGAAACTATATGATGCTTGTTAGACTTGTTATGCTAATGTAAACTATTTGTGTCGATATATGCTTCATTAACTTTGTTAGCCTACCTTAACAATTATAGCGCTATAGGAGTAATGCACCGCCCACGATTCTTGGGGTATTGTTAAGTCAAACATATTAACCTCCCTTTATTCTAACCGGAGATAGGCTATCTTAACGCATTGGATTCTTGGGTTTGAACATATAAGTACACCGTTTTGGCATGCTAGTAAACTTGCTTAATATGATTCATGTTGGATATGAGCACTTTAAACAATTTTATCCTATATTATGCTATGTAACAAACTTGTGTACTCGCCTTTGCTTTTGCATTGAACTCTATTTTAATACATGTTGCAGGTTGAATTGTTGAGATGATGAATCAAGATGAAACAAGATTTAGGTGGACTTAGATACACACCTAGATTAATTTATCTATTTTGATGTTATGTTTGTTTTGAGACAATGTTATTTCATGCATTTGAACCGTGTATGACAATCTAGTTTTTGAAATGAAATTCAGATTTAATTAATTATTGTCACATAGTGTTATGAAGTCTCTTGCAATCTCGTTTTCGTCTCATCCCGATGTTTCCGCCATCGGTTGGGGTGTGACACATACTTCGACGCAGATTTTCTCTACCTAACACGTGATTCTATCACACAAGCAAGAATTGAGTCGCTAAGTTAGGGGTGAAACCGGAACCTAGGTTACCTATTCTGCTCTATAATTTGGTTTCGCAAAACTCTCACCAAGGTCTCGATGGACTCCAACGGCTTGAAGTCACGCTGAAACTGGACGGATGAGTGCCGATCGCCCGGATTGAGGCGAGAGCACAGTCCAGAAGGCCTAAGCGTGCACTCAAGGTCCTTGTCAATAGTCGAATCACCTTGGGTAGTCAACGTCTAACAACCGCAGACAATCTATTCTCGATTTTGTGTGTTTTAATTCTGGATTTTGCCGCCGCTAACTCTGAGAAATGTATCGATTTTATGTGATTATTTGTTAGCGTTTTGAGATAAACAGTACGGTGGTACTGGTGATTTTGGTTTCACGCTTTTCACTCCGCCCAACACACACAACTCACTACACAACGTTAACGAATCGCATGCTATGGTTCTTGTTCATGATGCTTTTATTTTTAAAACTATTAGAAAACATATAGGTTTTATGTATGTATCATTTTAATTATAAAATATACTCTTTTGTTAAACTTAAACTAGAATCTTTATTGTCAATACCATATAAAATATTAAATAATTCCATTATATATATAAATGTGTAAATATACGGAGTAAGATAGTTAACTAATTATTAGGTGTAGCAAAAACTTATTAAAGGAATAAGATGATTACCTAATTCTTAGGTGTAGGAAAAACTTTTTAAAGGAGTAAGATGGTTAACTAATTGTTAGGTGTAGGAAAAACTTATTAAAGTCCTATGCATTCCCCTTAGTTGCATACATCCTATAATGGCAAAACTTGCACCTTTTGCATTCATCTTGATCGTAGCATTTTCTAAGATGTCAGCCTCTAGAACCACTAGCATAGAAGACAATGGAAATGAAATGCAGATAGAAATCTCCAGTGTGTTCCAGAATCAGTGCACCCATGTTAAAGTAAACTTTTGCGAGTATTACTTCAATTATTTACCATATAAAACTGGGTTACAGAAATGTTGTAAGTTCTTAAATACAGTGACAAAAGAGTGCCAATGCGGTGTGATCCAGCAGGCACATGGTTATGCTAAACAAAAAGCTATTAGCAAATATGAGGAGAAACTATTGCATGATGCCGCTCAAAGCCTCCCCAACGACTGCAAACTGTCACTCAAGGATTGTCGCATCGCAGGCCCAAAGGATTAATTATGATGAATGTATCAGAAGAAAAATGATCAGCAATAATTACTATAATTACTTTCTTTATAGTTTATGATCAAATTTCACTATTTCCAATTTCAATTATATAATGGTATTTTTATGGTTTTTATCTAAAATATATCGATATCCTTTTGGGCATGTTTCTTTTGGTTGTTATATAGTCGTTGTTATACGAACAAAAGCAATACCGACCTAGTGAAAATTGCAACATGCGGAGAATCCTATTAGTTATATATATTAATAATAATAGAGACTTTTCTTATGTGATAGTCGATTATTAATTTATTATATTAGTAAAGCAACTTCATGTGAAAAAATTTAAGGAAATAAATACCTTTACACCATCTAAAGTAATATTATTATAAGTTTTACAATATTATATAAGAAACCATTGCAAAAGCCTTATAATTTAAAAGTAGTAATGTCAAACATAGTTTACCAATAAATTAGGTCTGAAACGCAATTTCGGTAAAGGTTGGTAATAAGGTAACTAATTTTAAATTATAGAAAAACATTAAACTTTGATCTACGTATTTTTATATTTTTTTGAACAACAAATTTGGACCACTAACGACCTCGGTATCTTACCATCACTATACTACGCCAACAATAGGTGTATTTGCCCTAGCATGTTGTAGAGAGTAATAGTTTTATACCGTGTTTTATAAATTTAAAGCTTGATAAAAGAGTAAAAAGGTACTAAAAATGTCACACCCTGACTTTTGCGGAAGCGTGGTTATTGGTGTGACTTCTCAATACCATAGTATTCAATCATAACAATGCTAAATGATAAAACCATAAGATGTTCATCCATTAATTAAGTTTAGAAAATATCACAACATACTTGTCTTGAAACCATTGACACCAAATTAAGTTACAATGATTTAATGAGTTTATGAAGACTCGACAACATAACTTAAATCAACCCGAGCTTAGGACCATGTATCTCGTCCAGGAGTAAGATACATCTCCTAAACTCTAAAATCTTGGATGACATCTTTTATTTAAACGCAGCTTGAGACACATGCACACACCTGCCAGATCCACTTAGTTCCCTGAAATACATGTAGTTTGAAAATATCAACAAAAGTTGAGCGAGTTCATGTGTTCGTGAGTATGTATAAACCTTTGTATTCAGTGAACGAACAATAGAGGAAGGTGAGGGAGATAGAGTGCGGTTAAATATCGTGGGAGAGGTGTCCGAAACAGGTTGTGAAAGGTGTGAGTAAAATTGGTGATGAAGGTTCGGTTCTTATAACGTTCGAAGGTCTTGTAACTTTGGTAATGGTTCATGAAAAAGGAAACGCGGAACGATATCATATCCTAGACAATCAGCGATCAGAAGAAAAGGAAACATGCAAGGCTGTAATCACGAGAAATCAGCGAAGGAAAATGGAAAGGAAATGATTAGCTGTCTTCTTCGCGTGCACAGTAAGTAGCGGCAATCAAGTTTTAAAAGGAACAGTTAACTGTAGGAAGTGTATATAGTTAATAAGTTTCCATAATTAACACCGAATCAAATAGTGGTGCAGTGGCTGGGCTCGCTGTTTGTTATCTTGTAGACCCGGGTTCGAATCCTGCGGTCTACATACATATATTTTCCTTTTTTTTTTTTAAATTTAGAGTTTTTTAAAGGTTACAATTAGCCCCCTCTTAAGTATACTAACTGTACTAACGGAGCTTTAACTTAGATTAACGGAAACTCTAACTAGTTTATATTAACGATTTTAAATTTCAGAATATTTGTTTAATTATTAATTAACTAGTTATAAAAATAACTATATATATAATATATATTTTGGAAATATATTAATTTACTTAGTTAAACGAATAAATAAATAACCATTTTTATAACCGAATTAAATTAGGACAAAAATCTTTAAACGATTATTCATTTCCCAAAAAATTTCCGGTGGTTTAAGGTTAGGATTCGAATTTCAAAACGGGTTGGGTCTTGAAAGTCCATTTTTTTGACGGATGTTACACTTGAGGATCTACAAGTGGACGAAACATTACAATTCGTGGAAAAGCCTATCGAGATCATGGACCGAGAAACTAATAAGCTCAGGCGCTCACGCATTCCCATTATGAAGGTTCGCTGGGAAGGCAAACGCGGCGCCGAGTTCACCTGGGAACTCGAAAGTGACATGAAGGCGAAGTATCCACAACTGTTTGTTGCGCCTGCTTCTTAAATTTCGTAAACGAAATTTCCTAAAGTAGGGGATGCTGTAACAACCCGCATTTTGAAAGTCAAAGTACAAGTCAAAGTCAAAGGAAGAAAAGGTTGCTAATTGCGATCTGTCACTCCTTGCTTAACTATGGAATTGTACTTCTTGACTTGTAACCAAATTCTATTATTTGTTCGCTTTAGTTGTATTATGTGGAGTGTCTATTAATAATCGAGGTTTAATCTCATGCTTATCGCTAATCGACTTATCGCTAACCGCGTCGTAATCGCATTCGCAACTCGAATTATAGGTTATGGATATTGTTTTGCGTGTGTGTGCTTCTTATGTGTTACTTGTGCATGTTATGTTTATGTTGAAGTGTTTAATCGCAATCCTAACTCTATCGCAACGCAATCTCATCGCAACTCGAGATGTACGCATTACTTTTGTGATATCTAGTAGTTAGGTTATTTGTGTAATTAATGGGTAATACTATCGCATCACTTACTCGAAACGCATCGCAACGCTCAACGCACGAAACGAAAACACGAAAACCAACCCGCCGGAGCCACTCGATCGAATGACCATTCGATCGAATGGTCATCAGAACGGATGACCATCCGATCGGATGGCCATCCGATCCGACACCTGTGCCCCATCTTTCCTCTTTTGGAAACCCTATAAATACCCTGTCACATCACCAAAGTGATGTGACAGCTCCACTCGTTCGACCAAACGCTCCGACCTACTTTCCTCTCGATTTCTCGCGATTCTTGTAAGTTTCTACCTCAAATCTAGTACTTCTATGATCTACACGCACTTCTTCATCATTTTCACCTTTGAATCTTAACTTTTAACTGTGAAATCAGTGGATTTGAGGTGTTCTAGGGTGATGTCATCATGGAGTTATTATGAACTTCAAGATTTGACTTCATTCCACCAAGAACAACTTAGATCTGAAGGATTTCCATATGATTTAACACTATTTTCACCTAGATCTAAACATTTTCAGAGTTAAAAGGATTGAAAGATGCTTTTCCAACTTTCTTTCAACTCTTTTACACTCGATGCACTCAAAACCGATAGAATCAAACCTCGTTCAAACCTTCTACTCGTTTCTAGTAAAGTGTTGGTTCAAGATCTGATTTCTATCAACGAGACAACCGATTTCGGGTTGAAGATGAAACCAACCGTCATGAACAGTTAACTGATGGGATTGGGGTGATTCCCGTTCGATCGGGTAACCTGGGTCTGAGGGGGGTTTTTCGTTGTTTTACACGTTGTCATACCGTCTCAAGCAAACCACAAAACTTTTAAACTATTCAGGTTCACGACGATCAGAATGTGGGACGGGTTGTCGTCCGATCGGAGTGCCACCCGATCAGATCGCCAACCGACCGAACGACAATCCGATCGGATTGCACTTGGAACTTCCACACTTAAAATTTTTATCAAATTTTCAAAGATCATTAGTTTCTAACGGATTGCCTTCCGATCAGAAGACCATCCGATCGAAAGACAATCCTGCTGTGAACTTGTTCTCTGAGAAAGATCTAACCGACGGATCGCCATCTGATCGAATGACTGTTCGACCGGATGACCTGAAGGGTAGAGATACTTCTCTGTTTCCAAAATACTACAACGAAAACTTCAAAGCCATCATACACAAACACATCCATCCCAAACGAGTGTGAATCCGACCGAATGGCCATCCGAATGGATTGACATCCGATCGAATGACCATCCGTTCGGATTGCCATCCGATCGGATGACCATTCGTCACTTGATTCTTTGCATCGTTTTACGCACCGCTTATCGCTTACGCTATCGTTCTGATCAGGCTAACACTCTAGCGCTCCCTTCAGTCCATTAACTACCATCGCTGTGAGTATATTCGATCCCTTTTTGCTTTAAGCACTTTTGGGTGTTACATACGTTACTTATGCTAAATCACATCGAACACACAATGCAAACACTTTTATACGCTAACCTCTACCACATGTTATACGTGTTACTCGATGAATGCTTGTATGTTATGTTTACACAGTGATTGTTGCCTGACACCTTAGCAACGATAGTACTATAGTTTGGATTCAGCACCTGTCACGGACGGGGGTTGCTAAGGGTATTTCTTCACATGTCATAGTGGTGATATGTGTTGCCCACTCTACAACTCGCAGTCACGTCTGTGCATATTTCATTGTCGATAACCTACTTGCTTCGCATTAAACATGTTACATGCTGGTTATGCGTAAACGCTCTTGAACTATATTATTACTATTAAACTTGTATGCTCACCTTTACACTATGTGTATTGACCGCTATTTGAACGTATGTGACATGTGTTTGATATGCTAGGATGCTTGCTTCCGTGGAATCAAGTAGGATGAGTCTAGAAACAAAGGAACAATTAAATTCTGAGTTGTCGGAACATTTATTTGTCTGTGAGATATTTGGTTTGTAATAACTGTTTTACTTTGGTATGTTATGGTATGGGACATAATATTAAATATCTGGTAATTAGTTGTTATGGATTTCTCCTAGACAATCTGTTTCGCTCAGTGCTGCGCCCCGATGTTTCCGCCATCGGTTGGGGTGTGACATTACACTACTACTCACAGCAGGTTAATTTTGATCGGTGATTATCTTATTCTGATAGTGATTCTTCAAGTTACATAATGTTTGAATCGTTTTGGGGCATGAAGTTATTGAGATGCTAGAATTCCTAATTAAAGTGGATAGGGTTTAATGTTGGAATCGTTTAAAGTGGATAGGGTTTATTGAGATACTGCACTGCAGTAAACGGACAGATTTCGATCAATTATGTGTCAACAAATTACGTGACTGAATCTGCGAATGAGCTTTTATATCAGCGTATGAACCAACTTTCAGGACTACGCAAACAAAACTTGAATCTGCAGCTTTCAGGACTGCGAACCCTTTCACATGCATCACAAAATGTATAATCCAGTCGTTGAACATATAACGAGGATCCAACACAAGCTGGATCCTTTCAAGGTATAACAAAGTCTATTGTGTTTGGAATAAGTCTTAAAATGTTAGTTTATTTTAATTAGAGGCTGTTCATTTTGGCTTGAGGGTATGTGATTAATAATTTGTGAGTATATTTGGTTCAAGGGTATGGGTTTCATACCTTTAAATTGGGAATCGTTCAAAACACTTTTACTAAAAAATAAAACTTTATATCAACAATTTGATTGAATTTGTTGTGGATTGGTTATCAGATAGGGCAAGGGACGTATAGCAATGTGTATAAGGCTAGGGATTTGATAACTGGTAAAATAGTTGCTTTGAAGAAAGTTAGGGTTGATACATTAGAGCCTGAGAATGTTAAGTTTATGGCGAGAGAGATTTTGATACTGAAGAAGCTTAATCATCTGAATATTATAAAGCTTGAAGGATTGGTTACATCTAGAATGTCTTCCAGTCTTTACCTTGTGTTTGAATATATGGAGCATGATCTTTCTGGTCTTGCTGCTGTTCAAGGTCTCAAATTCACAGAGCCTCAGGTATGTTTGTTTTAAGATCCAGATTGTTTGTTGTACTGTTCATAGTTGGTGTGTGTATAAAATACAGTTTTGTCAGTACATATGTCATTAATGAGTCGTATCATACCATCATTCATATTGTTTGTTAGTGTTTTAATGCTATTGACTCCATACCATGGGTATCAATGACATTTTCATCTTTACTTTAATGAGGTCTAAGTTTAGTGCTTAAATGAATCTTTTGTAGATCAAGTGTTTCATCAAACAGTTACTTTCTGGGGTTGAACAATGCCATAAGAACGGCGTGTTACACCGAGATATCAAGGGATCTAATTTGCTGATTGACGATGATGGTGTTCTTAAAATAGCGGATTTTGGATTAGCGTCTTTTTATGATCCGCAAAACAAGCAGCCCATGACTAGCCGTGTTGTTACTCTCTGGTACCGACCCCCCGAGCTGTTTCTCGGGGCCACAAATTATGGTGTTGGAGTTGATATGTGGAGTGCTGGTTGCATTTTGGCTGAACTCCTTGCTGGCAACCCAATAATGCCGGGTCGCACAGAGGTAGAACCATAGAAAGTAGAAACCGGCTTTAGATGCTATCGATTATAATTGGTCCGGTATGATATATTATATATTAATATTTGGTTATTTTTCGACTTTAGGTTGAACAGCTACACAAGATATTTAAATTATGTGGCTCACTATCAGAGGAATATTGGAAGAGGCATCGTTTGCCAAATGCGACTTTATTTAAGCCACGTCAACCATACAAGCGATGTACAGCAGAAGTTTTTAATGAGTCTCCATCTTCTTCACATCCTTTATTAGAGAGTCTTCTTGCAATTGATCCTGATGAGCGCAGCTCTGCTATTGCATCCCTTAACAGTGATGTGAGTTTCGATTGCTTTTAATACAGAATCACAAGCTGAGATCTCCAAGGAGACAAAGCAATTCATGTACAAGGACGGTCCGCAGTTTGTTTTCAAGGATTTGGTATCTTTATACCCACTCGTATATTATCTTTTTGTGAGTAAATTGATTATTTTAATTAATATTACTCACATAAATATAACCTATTAATCTATTTTTATGTTTCTCCAAATTTTTATTAACACATTTTCTTTTATAATACTTTGAAAATCATTTAACTTTTATGTTAGTGTGGAATATTTTAATCGCTAACAAGTGTTTTGACTGTGAAAGTTAAAATCGGATGTTCTTTACTTATAAACATGATGTGAATTTATTTATCTATGATGCATAAACAATAATAATTTTACCAAGATTGTGTGTGATGTGTATCATGTAAACCTTATGAATTATCTGGACTAACGTTTGATTTGTTGACAGGTGCATTAACATTCTCCGATTATTTGACTTCAGGAATACGTCATGGTCAGTCTGTTTGTGAGAAGACTCATAATTTAACTTTGTGATTATAATTTATGAATCTTTTGAGTGTGATATGATGTAGTTTATGTATTTGCAATAACAACTATGTATATGGCAACTCACATGGACTGATCAGAAAGTACGGGGTCCATATCATCAAATGATCCTGATATGCTAAAGTAAGTGCATTTCTTCAATATGATTTTGTATTATTTTTTCATAACTAATGCTCATCAATTTAAAATCACTGTTGTTGATACATCTATTGATACAATGGTTGATACATCTGTTGACTTTGGTCAACAGATGGATAAAAACAGATGTTCGAAACCACAGTTGGGTTAAAACAGTGTTTTGTGGAGAAAACAGTGGTTGCTTTTTTTTTTTTTTTCCAAACAGTGGTTTGACTTTGGCCAACAGACTTTTAAACCACTTAGAATCATAGTTTTGCAAAGAGTGGTTTGACTTTGGTCAAACAAACTTTTTTTGCAAATAGTGGTTTGACTTTGGTCAAACAAACTTTTTTTGCAAATAGTGGTTTGACTTTGGTCAAACAGTTGTTGTTCCTGTGACTGAGAACGGTGCACAAGAGACTCGAGACAATCCTGTTCAGATGGAGGGTGAAACCACTGTTTGGTTAAAAAGTGTTTTCTATAAAACAGTGTTTGGTTAAAACAGTGTTTTCTATAAAAATGTTTGGTTAAAACACTGTTCGGTTATAACAGTGTTTTCTACAAAACAGTGTTTGGTTAAAATGTTTGAAACCACTGTTTGGTTAAAACAGTGTTTTCTATAAAAATGTTCTCACTTAGATCCAGGATGTAAGAGTGAAAACAATAGTAATTCTGTAGTATATTCTTATTAGGTTGTTTACATTTTTGGAGCAGACTATATGCATAAACTAAGGTGTCGAGCATGACTATTATTCTGTTTAAACCCTTACAGGGAGCAACTATTTTGGACCAGACTATATACATAACCAAATGGGGACAAGATTATGATGAGTCCGAGTATTGGAACAGAGCTTCTTCATGGATTCCAGAAGACGGAAATACTTCATATGTACTAAAAACTGATTACCCTTTTTGTAGTTAAACAATGTATATTCGTTTAATAAAATGTGATATGCATGGTTTTCTAAAAACCACCCTACCGCTAGTCTACTATAATAAAAGAAACCAACTTTTGGGCACGTGTCATTCATTGAAGGTATCCTCAAATCTATACTTATTTTATATTAACTAAATAAATAATAAATTAATATTAAATCTTATCATACTTTAATAAAATATTATCCTCAAATCTAAATTGTTAATTTAATATATTTTTAAAACAAATACCTCTCTTTCCTACGTATCTTATATTAAATATATAAATAATAAATTAATATTAAATGTTATCCTAATTTATTAAAAATATAACTTTTTTTTTTATTATTTGGTATACAAAATTATATTTATTCAACTCGTATAATACGCGGGGTTTTTAAAAATATAACCTTTTTTTATTATTTACTATACAAAGTTACATTTATATAACCCGTGTAGTACACGAAGTTTTTAAAGATATAATTTTTTATCATTTGCTATGTAAAATTATATTTATTCAACACGTGTAATACACGGTGTTTTTAAGTATATAATATTTTTTTTATTATTTGGTAGATTTTTCAACCCGACTATACACGAGTTTTTTAAAGATACGACGTTTTTAATATTTAATATACAAAATTACATTTATTTAATCTTTGTAATACACATGGTTTTTAAAGATATAACTCTTTTTTAGATCTATTCAACATGTGTAATATACGGGGTTTTTAAGGATGTATTTTTTTAATTATTTGGTAGATTTATTCAACCCGATTATACACGGGTTTTGTTAAGATACGACGTTTTTAGTATTTTGTATACAAAATTACATTTATTTAATCTGTGTAATACTCATGATTTTTAAAGATATAACTTTTTTATTATTTGATATATAAAATTACATTTATTTAACCAGTACAATATACAATATATGAGGTTCATAAAAAAATAACTTTTTTATTATTTAATATATAAAACTGTATTTATTCAACCCGTGTAATACACGAGGTTCTAATCTAGTAATTTTTATAAAGAAGAGTATGAGAAACATTTAGGGGGTGTTTGGGGTTGCTTTTTCCAAATAGATTATGCGTTTTCAAAATAGATTTTGAGTTTTCAAAACTGCGTTTTGAAAAAGCATGTAGGTACATGCTTCTCCAAAACTGCGTTTTGGAGGCAGATAATCACTTTTTCATCCAAACACTTTTTTAAATTATTTATGTTTCAAAACGCAATAATCAAATAATCACTTCAAAACGTAATCCCAAACACCCTCTTCAGAACTTGCTTCATTGCTTCAATAAAGAAGTAGATGATCCTCGAAGATTATTTATATAGATATTATAATTTTTGTAAAGAGGAGCATGCGCAACATTTAAGAACAATTCTTGAATTGTTGAAAAGGAAAAGTTATACGTAAAATTTTTCAAATGCGAATTTTGGATTTGCAAAGTACAATTTCTCGGACACGTGGTGAACGAGAAGGACAATCATGTCAACCCATAAAAAATCGAGACGATTAAAAATTGGGAAGTACCAAAGACCCCGACCAAAGTGCGACATTTTTTAGGCTTAGCGTGTTACTATATGAGGTTCATCGAGATTTTTTCAAAGATAGCTCAACTCCTAACCTCGCTAACTCAAAAAGATAAAAAGTTCGACTGGGGGGACAAGCAAGAAGCGACATTCCAACTACTCAAGGATAAATTGTTTGACGAGCCGATCATATCACTTCCTGACGATACCAATTAATTTGTAGTTTATTGTGATGCGTTGCATCAAGGGTTAGGGTGCATCTTGATGCAATAAGAGAACATCGCGTACGTGTCACGCCAATTAATAATTCATGAAAAGAATTATACCACCCACAACTTGGAATTAGACGCGGTGGTATTCATACTAAAAATTTGGCGCCATTATCTTTATGGTACTCGATGTACCATATTCATGGATCTCAAGAGTCTTCAACATATATTTAATCGGAAAGAAATAAATATGCGCTAACGATGTTGGGTAGAATTGTTGAATGGCTATAATTGTGAAATCAAGTATCATCCGGGTAAGTCGAACGTCGTTGCGGATGCCTTGAGTCGGAAAGAACGAGTTAAGACCTCACGTGTGTGTGCACTAGAGCTAACAATTCAGACGAACCTTACTACTCAAATTCGTGACGCACAACGTGAAGCTCTCAAACCGAGAACTATATAGGGAGAATCTCTACGTGGTATGGAACAACAAATGGAGTCAAAAGAAGATCGAATGTTATATTTTATGGGTCGTATTTGGGTTCCATTATTTGGCGGCTTGCGAAATCTTGTATTAGACGAAGCGCATAAGTCTAAGTACTCGATCCATCCGGGAGCGGATAAGATGTACCATGACTTGAAAGAATATTATTGGTGGCCTAACCTGAAGGGGGGTATCACGACCTACGTTGGAAAATGTTTAACATGCATGAAAGTTAAGGGAAAATATCAAAATCTATCTGCCTTATTGCAACAACCAGAAATTCCCGTGTGGATATGGGAACAAATTTCGATGGACTTCATTACAAAGTTACATAGGACATCTAGGGGAAATGATATGATTTGGGTAATTGTTGATCATTAACAAAGTCCACTCACTTCTTACCGATTCGTGAGAAAGATAGCACAAAGAAGTAAGAAGAATTGTATCTCAAGGAGATAGTGGCATGACATGGAGTGCCTGTTTCTATTATCTCGGACATAGATGGTCGATTCGTATCAAGAACATGGCAATCATTTCAAAAGGCCTTTGGATCTCGGTTGGATCTTAGCACAACCTTTCACTCGTAAACCGATGGCAAAAGTGAACGCACCATCCAAACGTTGGAAGACATGCTCCGTGCTTGTGTGATGGATTTAGGCGGTAATTGGGATACTCGTTTACCTTTGGTAGAGTTCTTATACAATAACAGTTATCACACTAGCATTAAAGCCGCACCGTTTGAGGCTTTATGTCACGGCCCCAGCCCCGGTTTGACCCGGTCAGGAGCCGCGGAACAGGAACCCGTGGTATTTATTAAATGATGCGACAGTGGAAGATTTTCACAGGATCTTTTTAAAACTTGAAATGACCGATTATTTTATTTCATCATGCGGGATAAACCCCGTAATTTACAGGAGAGGAATTTCACAAGTAAATTCCCTGATTTATAAAACATGTTTATTCATTTTAACTGAGCCACCTCTTCAAGCTGGTTAGTGCTCCATAGCACGTTTTCTTGATTTACAGCAGGTCGCCTGAAACATGTTTTAAAAATATTTTATCAGCGGGGAAATGCTGGCGAGTTATTCAAATTTGATAAAACGACACATGGTTATAAATTACAGCATAAGAGCGATTACACATGGTCATACCACTATTGGGTCTTTCCCCAAGTAGTGACGTTTATCACTGTTAGGATTTATTAGCCTAACCCGTGAGAAATTAGTAACGTGCACAATACCCCACTAGCCAGTGATTCAAGATAACCACGACTTACTCCCTGTAATTATAACTTTTGAAAATGGAGTATTGTAAAATATTTTTGATAAAAGAGAATAACTCACATTGTAGATTTATACGGATAGAGCTTAGCCTACTGATTAGCCTTGTAACCTATTTTAAATAACAATGCACACGAACTAGGTCAGTAACTAATACAACATTTACGATAACTCACGAGATTAAAACCCTCACAACGAATGACAAAGTGCTATACTTAAACATCCGTCGAATTCACGACTAATGAATAAGTATGGCCCTAATGTGGGCAGCACTTAAACATCCATTGGATAGTTTTACATCAATCGGACTTTGAATCGTAGCAGCGATCAAGTTAATACCCTGTATCGTAGTAGCGCCTCGCTATTATAAAATTAAAATTTGAATTTGAGCAGCCAAACTTCGTTTTTGAAAGTTTTCGTCGACACCAGTGAACTGCTCACGACCCCTCCTATTTATAGCTGAATTTTGGGTCTCACGCGGCCCGCGTGAGCCCCCCCGATCCTTACGCGGCCCGCGAGGCCGCCTAGTCTATGCGTAGGTTTGTTGGGTCACGAGTTAGGGTTGCCAGATGGATTATACGTGGCCCGGATGCTTATCCGGTTGAATTTCAAGTTGACGCGACCCGCGTAAGGGTCTGGTCATCCTTTACGCGGCCCGCCTGAAGACCATAATTTTGGATTTCTTGATTTTTGTTATGGCTTAGGGTTTCAGGGGTCCGGGTTTCTACTTACGAGTCGTTTTGGGACATTTTTGAAGGTCCTTACATCCTCCCCACCTTATTTAAAATCTCGTCCTCGAGATTCACTAAAATAAGTGAGGATACTTTCGCTTCATCTCCGATTCCAGCTCCCAAGTGTATTCAGTTCCTCTCCTTGAATCCCACTTGACTTTGACCAACACTAGTCGTTTGTGCTTAAGAAATTTGATCTTTCTGTCTTCTATTTGTAATGGCTTTTCAACAAATTTTAGCTTTTCATTCACCTCTACATCTTGAAGAGGTACTACCAGTGATTTGTCTGATAAACATTTCTTGAGATTGGATACATGAAATACATCATGTTTTCCAGCTAGCTCCTCTGGTAGTTGTAAACGATAAGCAACTAGCCATATACGTTGAATTACTGGGAATGGTCCTACGTATGTTGGACTCAGTTTTCCCTTCTTACCAAAGAGAACTACTCCTTTCCAAGGAGAAACTTTCAAGAGAACCTTGTCTGCGACTTGAAACTCCAACGGCTTACGCCTATTATCTGCATAACTCTTCTGGCGATCTCGAGCCGTTTTTAGTCTTTCCTTGATTTGAGTGATCTTGTCGGTAGTTTCTTGTACTATTTCGGGTCCTGATAATTGACTTTCTCCTATTTCTGCCCAACAAATTAGAGTTCTGCATTTTCGTCCGTACAGTGCTTCGAATGGGGCAGCTTCTATACTTGAATGATAACTATTGTTATAGGAGAATTAAATTAAAGGTAGGTGGTCATCCCAATTTCCACCAAAATCTATTACACATGCCCTAAGCATGTCTTCCAGGGTTTGGATCGTCCTTTCACTTTGCCCGTCTGTCTGAGGATGATATGCAGTGCTTAGATTTAGTCGGGTTCCCATTGCTTCCTGAAAACTTGTCCAGAAATGGGAAGTGAAACGACTATCCCTATCTGATACAATGGAGAGTGGAACTCCATGTAAGGATACGACTTCATCTACATAAAATTTTGCCAACCTTTCCATGCTAAAGGTTTCTTTCACAGGTAGAAAGTGAGCTGATTTGGTTAATTGATCCACGATTACCCAAATCGCATCATTACCTTTTCTGGTTTTGGGTAACTTGGTAACAAAATCCATTGTTATAAGTTCCCATTTCCATACAGGCATTTCTAATTGTTGTAGTAGACCTGAAGGTTTCTGGTGTTCTACCTTAACTTGTGAACAAGTAAGACATTTAGAAACATATCTAGCTATATCCTTTTCATTCCTATCCACCAGAAATTATTCCTTAAATCTTGGTACATTTTATTGTTACTAGGATGCATGGTATACCTAGATTTATGGGCTTCTTCTAAGATCTTATTTCTTAATTCTCCCTGCTTAGGTACCCAAATTCTTTTCTTGTGGAATCTCCAAATTCCATCACTTCCTTGCTCTAATTCCTTTATTCTTCCTTTCATTCCTTCAGCATCGTCCTTGATTGATGTTTCTTGAATATTCTTCAGTTGCTCCATTAAATCTAACTCTAGATTTAATCTAAGAGCACGAACTCGTCTTTGCTTTTCATGATACTTACGACTTAAGGCATTTGCAACTACATTTGCCTTTCCTTCGTGATATTGAATATCATAGTCGTAGTCACTTAGGATTTCCATCCATCTCCTTTGCCTCATATTCAATTCTTTTTGCCCAAATATGTATCTTAAACTTTTATGATCTGTATAAACAGTAAACTTACTTCCATACAGATAATGCCTCCATATCTTAAGGGCAAAAATTATGGCTCCTAACTCTAAGTCATGAGTTGTATAGTTTTCTTCGTGCTTTTTCAATTGCCTTGACGCATACGCAATTACCTTTTTGCGTTGCATTAGCACACATCCTAATCCTAGTTTTGAAGCATCCCAGTATACTTCAAAATCCTCTGTTCCTTCTGGCAAAGCTAGAATTGGGGCATTTGTTAACTTTTGTTTTAAAATTCTAAAAGCCTCTTCTTTCCTAGGTCCCCATTCAAACTTAACTGCTTTGGATGTTAACTTAGTTAATGGTACAACTATTTTGGAAAAATCCTTAATAAATCGTCTATAGTAACCAGCTAATCCTAGAAAACTTATAATTTCCATAGCTGATTGCGGAACTTTCCATTTGGTGATCGCTTCTATCTTAGAGGGATCTACATGAATTCCTTCGTGATTCACCATGTGACCTAAAAATTGCACTTCGTGTAGCCAAAATTCACACTTCGAGAATTTGGCATAAAGTTTCTCTTTTCTTAACAAAGTTAAGAGTGCATGCAAATGCTGACAATGCTCTTCCTGGCTTTTGGAATAAATAAGTATATCGTCGATAAAGACAATTACAAATTTATCCAAGTACGGTTTACAGATTCTATTCATCATGTCCATAAATGCTGCAGGAGCATTTGTTAACCCAAAGGGCATGACTGTAAACTCGTAATGACCATACCTAGTTCTGAAAGCAGTTTTAGGTATGTCTTCTTCCTGTACCTTCAATTGATGATATCCGGAACGTAAATCTATCTTAGAAAAGTATCTAGCCCCTTGAAGTTGATCGAAAAGATCATCAATTCTAGGTAATGGGTATCGATTCTTAATTGTAACCTTATTTAATTCCCTATAATCGATACACATTCTCATTGAACCATCCATCTTTTTAACAAACAACACTGGAGTTCCCCACGGGGATGAACTAGGTTGTATGAATCCTTTACTTAATAATTCATCTAATTGCTTTTTCAATTCTAGCATTTCGGTGGGTGCTAGCCGATAAGGTGCCTTGGCTATCGGTGTAGTTCCAGGAATTAGATGAATTCTAAATTCAACTTCCCTATTGGGTGGTAATCCAGGTAGTTCTTCCAGAAAGACATCCGGGTATTCAGATACTACAGGAATTTCTTTAAGTTCTTTATTTTTCGTGTTAATGATTACTGAAATCATATACACCATTTCTTGTTTTCTTGAATAACTGGCCAACTTCATTACTGAAATGAATTTCATTGGCTTTCGTGGTTGATCTCCTGCAATCACCACTAATTCTTCTGTGGATGTATGTATTTCTATGGAATTCTTATCACAAAGAATTCGAGCATGATTGGCTACCAACCAATCCATTCCTAATACAATGTCGAATCCAGCTAGATTCAAAGGTAAAAGGTTTGCAGAAAATTTATGGCCCAAAAGTTCTATCTTTACATTATGCAAAACCTTATCTATTTTAACAGAATTTCCATCTGCTGTTTCGACTGTAAAAGTCTGTCTAAGGTTGGTTAAGGGTAAGTTAAGAGCTTGGCAGAATGAAGTATTTATAAAACTTTGGTTTGCACCAGAGTCATATAATACTTTTGCATAAACGTTGTGAACTAAGAACATACCAGCTATTACGTCCGGAATTAATTCTGCTTCCTGAGTAGTCAACTGGAAAGCTCTTACGTTTTTCTTGGTAGCTCCTTCTGCAGGTTTGGCTTTGTTATCAGCTGGTTTGGCCAATTTCGGGCAATCTGGCCTGAAATGTCCAGCTTCTCCGCAGTTGTAGCAGATTGTTGCTTTCTTCTTCCTGCAATCTTCTTCTTGATGCCCCGGAATTTTGCAGAAATTGCAATACCCCTTGCATCTTCCAAAATGCTTCCTTTTACAAGCATTACAAAATGAAACAGTGGAAGATTTCCCAGTTCCTTTTCTCTTGAAATTACTTTTATTACCCATACGAAATCCCTGGGTAATCTTTTGGGCTACTTCCTTCTTCCGGGTTTCTTCTCTTGTGCGTATCAGCCCATCAGTTAGGGTGTTAGCTAATTCCACAGCATCGTCAAGAGTGCGAGGTCTCACAGCTTTGAGGATATCTCGAATTTCGCCAATCAATCCCCAAATATAGCGGGAAATAAGCACCGGTTCTGGCGAAGCCAGGGTTGGTACTACTCTCGCATATTCGAAGAATGTCGAAGTATACCCTCGACAGTCTACATCCACCATTCAGTGGTTTAGGAACTTATTTGCCATTTGTTCCTTTTCATATTCGAGACATAATTTTCTTTCAATCAACTGTTTAAGTTCTTCCCAACTCATGGCATAAACCATATTTCTTCCTTTGGCTTGAAGTACTGTATTCCACCATTCTAGCGCCCCTTCTTTAAACAGATGCGACGCGTACATGACCTTGTCGTCCTCGGCACATTTACTTATTGTAATCACTGCTTCGGTTTTCTCTAACCAACGCAGTGCAGCAGTCGCCCCTTCGTTACCTGCAAACTCAGCCGGTTTACAGGCAAGAAACTCCTTGTAAGTGCAACCAGGAGTCGCAGCTTTCAATTTCTTAAGGAGTGGAGCTTGTATCCTATCATTATTGTTATTAGTATGATTGCCGCCTCCGTTTACACTATTACTGAAATTATCTCCCTGTGTGCGTTTGCTATGAATAATTTGTTGAGGTTCAATTGGATTTCGAGCAGCAACAAGTATTGCTGGAATAGCATTGGCTATTCCCTGAGCAACAATATTCTCGATATCTTGCCTATTCAGAAATTGATCTTCATTGTTATGCTCAGATTGATTAACTTCATTATCGGGTTCATTACCAACATGTGCCATCTGGTAATTAATCTATATAAGTAATTTAGCATAAAATAATTAACAATCAAATAAAATATTTGTACATAATTATAAAGCATGTATAGTCAAAATGGTCGATTTTTCCAACTTGCATTTTTATATATTATATTATGCATCCGTACACACTGGTTATTTTACAAAAGTTTTATTCTTAGGTTATTTCACAAGATTATATTTTATTATTATTATTATTACTAAACACATATTCCTACTACCACATAACCACAGTCCTTCCACCTTCATCAGCTGTCATCTTAGAAACGACGTTCCCTTTCGTCGTACTTCCAAGATATCTGTTCTCCTACCTCCCGGATTCTATTTCCTGCATCCATTAACTCTTCGCCAAAATGGCAGAGTTCTGCCAAGTTCTCATTGCTCATTGGTGGGTTCGGTGCAGGTTCTGGGTCGAATTGAGGGAAAAAGGTATAAGGATTATTGAGAATGTTTTGGAATTGCCAGTCGTTAGTCCACCACTCTTACATTTCTCCTAAAGGTCGGGTATTGACAAGGGGATCTGGGATGGCTGATTCCAAATTAATTGGAAGTTGGGTTTTAGCAGGATAAGTGAAAATGGTTTCATTGACAGTCTTAATGTTATCACAGCTTGCTAGTATGAAATCTAGCTCTTCCTGCAACGTCATTTCCTTGGTTTGCTTGGAGCTTTCTCCAATTTCTTGCTTGGAGCTTTCTTCAACCTCTATTCCTTTTCCTTTATCTATTGGATCAACCGCCTTGGCAACTTTCCTAGTTACTGGTTTCCTCCTGCGCACATGCCTCCAGCCCACAATTCTTCTCCTTTTCTTTGGCTTGGGTTTTTCTGGTGGCTGGGCTTGAAATTCCATAGGTTCCTCCACATCAGCACAATAACCAGTAAAATCTTTGGAAACTTCAATATTAACAGGATAGAGATTGAGATTCTCAAGGGCTTTAGATAATTCATTCATGCTGTTTAGCATTTATGAAGAAACACACAAAATTTTAAGTTAAAATTTTCACATAGTCACAGAAAAGCAATCAGAAAAATCTAAGTAATTATACAAACCCTTTTATTAAAACAACTTATTATTAACTTTTTTATTTTTTTTATTACAACTAAATTTTGAAATATACTAGTAGTTTATTTAATAGATTAAAGTTTCTGGCTTATGGATTATATGGGTACTAATACTGGGTCGAGATGTTGGTAGTTTAAAGGTTAACATTTACTGCTACTGTGGCTAACATGTAGAGATCTGCCCATTTTTCATCTAACTTGTCTTCCCATGGTGGGTTATTGCCTATTTTCTGAGTTTCCTTATTACCCATCACTCCTTTTTGTTGGGACTTCTTTATTTTCTCTTGACTTTTTTCTAATAATCAAACTTCTTTTATTAGGAGAAAGTGGTTTCTCATATTGTGCCTTACGAACAAATATTCCCTTCTCAGTATCTACTGAGTATCTTAAAGAATTTGATTGGGATGAGGATCCCTTATCTTTTGGTACACTATCTAATTGATGATAGATGTCCGAAAGCTTTTGCTTACCCATACTGTAACTAACAATTAGTCAGTTAATAAATCACATAATCACAAAATGGTAATCAGGAAAATTAAGTATATTTGAATACTTAATAGGCTTAAATCAGTGGCTCAATCAGTGGCTCTGATACCACCTTTTCCTGTCACGGCCCCAGCCCCGGTTTGACCCGGTCAGAGGCCGCGGGACAGGAACCCGTGGTATTTATTAAATGATGCGACAACGGAAGATTTTCACAGGATCTTTTTAAAACTTGAAATGCCCTATTATTTTATTTCATAATGCGGGATAAACCCCGTAATTTACAGTAGAGGAATTTCACAAGTAAATTCCCTTATTTATAAAACATGTTTATTCATTTTAACTGAGCCACCTCTTCAAGCTGGTTAGTGCTCCGTAGCACGTTTTCTTGATTTACAGCAGGTAGCCTGAAACATGTTTTAAAAATATTTTATCAGCGGGGAAATGCTGGCGAGTTATTCAAATTTGATAAAACGACACATGGTTATAAATTACAGCATAAGAGCGATTACAATGGCTTCTATCTTATTTTTATCTGGCGCCGTGTCACCTGGTGACGATGGTCATACCACTATTGGGTCTTTCCCCAAGCAGTGACGTTTATCACTGTTAGGATTTATTAGCCTAACCCGTGAGAAATTAGTAATGTGCACAATACCCCACTAGCCAGTGATTCAAGATAACCACGACTTACTCCCTGTAATTATAACTTTTGAAAATGGAGTATTGTAAAATTTTTTTGATAAAAGAGAATAACTCACATTGCAGATTTATACGGATAGAGCTTAGCCTACTGATTAGCCTTGTAACCTATTTTAAATAATAATGCACACGAACTAGGTCAGTAACTAATACAACATTTACGATAACTCACGAGATTAAAACCCTCACAACGAATGACAAAGTGCTATACTTAAATATCCGTCGAATTCACGACGAATGACAAAGTATGGCCCTAATGTGGGCAACACTTAAACATCCATCGGATAGTTTTACATCAATCGGACATTGAATCGTAGCAGCGATCAAGTTAATACCCTGTATCGTAGCAGCGCCTCGCTATTATAAAATTAAAATTCGAATTTGAGCAGCCAAACTTTGTTTTTGAAAGTTTTCGTCGACACCAGTGAACTGCTCATGACCCCTCCTATTTATAGCTGAATTTTGGGTCTCACGCGACCCGCGTGAGCCCCCCCGATCCATACGTGGCCCGTGAGGCCGCCTAGTCTATGCGTAGGTTTGCTGGTTCACGAGTTAGGGTTGCCAGATGGATTATACGTGGCCCGGATGCTTATCCGGTTGAATTTCAAGTTGACGCAACCCGCGTAAGTTCTGGTCATCCTTTACGCGGCCCGCCTGAAGACCATAATTTTGGATTTCTTGATTTTTGTTATGGCTTAGGGTTTCAGGGGTCCGGGTTTCTACTTACGAGTCGTTTTGGGACATTTTTGAAGGTCCTTACACTTTATACAGACGAAGGTGCCGATCTTCATTATGTTGGGCGGAATTCGGTAACAAATAGTTAATTAGTCCATAACTAGTCCAAGAAACTACATATAAAATATTCCAAATCCGAGACCGTATCATGGCGGCTCAGGGCAGGCAGAAAAGTTACGCAGATAGTCGCCGTAAACCATTATCCTTCAAGGTCGGAGACAAGGTCCTACTAAAAGTCTCTCCTTGGAAGGGTGTAGCAAGGTGTGGGAAGCGTGGAAAGCTTAACCCAAGGTACATAGGACCATTTGAGATTTTTGAAAAGTTTGGTACCATTGCAAACAAGCTAAAATTCTCGGAGGAACTTAGTCGCGTGCATGACACATTTCATGTGTCGAATCTTAAATTGTGCTTATCGGATGAAACCTTATCATTCCAGCAGACGAGTTTTGCATTGACTACAAATTCCATTTCATCGAAGATTCCATTGAGGTTACAAAATGGAAGGTCCAAAAGCAAAGAAGATGTCGGATGAAACTATTTAAAGTTCGTTGGAACTCAAAGTGTGTGTTGAAGATATTGAAGATCATGAAAGTGATGCTGAATCTGTTTGTCAATGTGGATATCACGAAGAAAGTCAAAGTCAAGAAACTGATAAATCAGCTATGAACGAGGTAGTGGCAGATGAGATTCATTGACTTGAGCTGCAGGCCTACCCTTACACCATGACGGCATTACATTCACCGGGAGCCTTAAACTGGGAGAAAGAAACAATGGTAACAAACCTTCGTATATAACTTCATATATCAAATGATGAACATTTGATTATGTTAAAAACTTAATTTCTGCTTCTAGTAAACAAGCTTATTAGATGATAAGCTAAAATTAAAATTTGAAACCTTTCAAAATTCAATAGACTGTAAAAACAGTTGTACATTCACAGATTCACTTTTATTGATGAAACAAGTTTATCTTCATTTTAAGCATTAATGTTAAAGGGGGTCTAGTATTGACTGCTTTGTGATTTTGCACCATGCAATATTTACAATTTATCTATAAATTTTGTAGAAAAACCGGAACCAACCATTCAAATAGTCCTAGTAATATAAATATAAAAAATAATATTAAAAAACCGTTACTAACATTTTGACTCAAAGTGTGACGAATTTATTGGCTTAAAACCGTAAAAACCTGAATCGTCTCTATAGTTATCAAACTTTACAATTGCCATTTTTAATAGCTAAGCCCAATTAACCTGTTACAACTTACAAATAAAACATGACTGGCTCGATCTAAATATCACATCTAGTGGATGCTAACTTGTTTAGGACATAAATTTTGCATCACTTTTTTTTATTAATTTTTTAAACATCCTTTGTAAAGATTGCGTGTTTTAATATCTTTTAGATGATTGTGATGTTTAATTAAATCTTTTAGTATGGTCTCGGGATGTTGAAGATTTCATTGTTGGGATCCGGTAACCATGTCAAGTGGTGGTTGACACAAACCCATGTCACCCAGCAGGGCTCGGGGGTGATGTTAACCTCCCCGAGCATGTTTTTTCCTCCATATTCAGACTGTTAAAAGCATTCCCCCAGTTCTCGGCTGGTGTTTGCTCAGGTTTTAACAGGTGTTTTGCGCAAAAGTGGTGGCGTTTCTAGGATCATTCGATAATTGGATCTAATTGCTTTTGCTACGGCGTTGCACCTTGCGGGTGGTCAGACCACCCTCCAGACAAGAGCGGAGATCAGGGAACAAGAAATCTCTATAGTGTAGTAACATCTTGCACGCGCTTGCAGTTTGGAAAGATGGGCCTAGGTTTAATGATTTGGTCTCTTCCCTATTGGATAGCGTGGGGGAGGCGGGTGCTCCTAGGGGAGAATTCAGGAGAGAGGAAGACAAAGAAAGGGACCCTAATATTAAGCAATGTTTTCGAAAAGTCAGGGATGGACATTTCATGGCCGCAGTTAAGGTCCTATGCTCTAGTGGAGTTGCCCCTCTAGGTGGTTTGACCTTAAGCACTTATTGATAAACACCCAATGGTGCCACCCCCATCCTTGCCTCCCAACCCTTTGGCCCAACCCACTCCTGTTGTTGATGTAGAGTGTGTGCTCAAATGTATCCAATCCTTTCCTGTGAGTGCATTTATGTCTATCGCCTCCGTCAATCCAAGTTCGTAGCAGATTATTGAAGAAGACATAGCTTCATAGTGTAATATGTAAGAAAAAGGCAAGGTGGCAATTTTTTAATTAATGAGTACTCTTATTAAAAGCCTTGGCCTATAAATAGGAGACTTATGTCTTTAACTTAGAACTTTTGTCATTTGTGACATTTGAAGCTTTGGAGCTAGAGAGAGAAAGTAGAGAGAGAAAGGCAAAAGGTGATTCACGGTTCATTGTACGTTTTCATATCTTTAAATCGAACCACAGATTATAGTACGTTCTTGTGTTCGGTCCACGCACGTGTACGGATTCCGCATGTTGCACGTGTCATAGGCAATCGTTCGAGAGTCAAAACCGATCCTACCAGTGGTATCGGAGCAGGAGCTCGATTGCACGGATCATTCGCACAAGAAATCAACAGATTTAGATCAAAAATGGCATCAGATTTGTCAATTTATTCATCTTTTTATCTTCTTCACGTTTTGACAGAAAAACGCAAAATTAACGAGGTTTTTACGGTTAAAATTGGATGAAATTTTGACATTGTGTGCGAAAATCAGTGTTCTAAAAGCCTACAAATTTTCAGAACCTAATTCCAAGCGGTTTGTGAGATATTGAGATTTTTTGTTCCGAAAATGTTGAAAATTACTGTTGTTCATGTTCACCACCCGGATGGCCATCTGATCGGATGACCATCCGGGCCTAAGCACTTTTATTTTTTGATTCATTGTTGCAGCGATCGGATTGCCCTCCGATCGGAGGGGCATCCGGGTGATATACATTCAATACTCATCCGATCCCTTATATTAACAGCCCAATTGTATATTGACAGAATCATTAAAGGTGTCAGACCCATGTGATTGCATTCATATAAAAGCTATCGGCCCATTATTCTTATCAGACAAATATAAAAATAATAATCTCGGTCCAATAGCAATCTAGTTTGCATGAGATATGTAATGATGTTGTCGGCCATGAAATCCTTTACATAGAGGCCCATGTGAAAACATGTTGAAGAGGTATGGTCCCAATTCCTTGCCCATATGGCAAGGACCACACCACTTTTCCATCCTACGTGGCGCTGACATCAACGAGATCATCCAGAAGTTTCCAGAAGCTTCTGGAAAATATCAAGGTGGCACCAAAAATGCTCCATCCGACATAAAGGACAACACGTGTCACCAGTCACCAGGCGCCAGGTAGGCCTGTAACGAATCAAGGAGCAGCCCGACAACACCAGTACGACGTCTCCAAAATAGGCAAATGCAAGCGCGCCACGTGTACCACTACACTGACCACAGCAGAGGAGACCAAGAGGATATTCCCCTTGGTCGGACAGCTGGCGCGCAATGTAACACCTGTGCCTTCACGGCCATCAAACAAATACCGAACCAATGAAATATTATATTTCATACTTGGGATTTGTAAAAATATGTGTATCATTTGCACATATCAATTCTTGTTCAAATTCAAACTCTAAATCGCTTTCTGGAAGGTTATACGCGCATCGATGCGTAAATATAACCAGTTTAATGTAACGAACACTCCGGAATAGTGAAATAGGCTTAACATACCTTAAATGACCTTTACATAACTTAGAAATAAGTTTTGGAAGGTTTGGTATGCCGAAAACAAGTTAATTCGCTTACAGGGACTAAACTTGACAAACTGCGAAAGTATGCCAATTTGAACTGTAACAGACATTCCGGAACATGACCATAAGTTAAACACACCTTAAATATCCTTTACATAGCTTAGTAATAGGCTTTGAAGTGTTCGGTGTGCTAAAATAAACTTTTGTGTCATTCAGGGACTAAAAGTGTCAAAAAGTGCACAAGTTTGCATTTTCGCGCATAACTTACTTTCTGAATACATCCGGACATCCAAAAATTTATTTAAGCATGACTACATTATATTTTAATGTTCGCCATAAGAAAAATCCATTCGTCGCGTCATTTGGATTGTTTTTCGCGCTTATGCGCATTCCGTCGTAATTAAGCGAACATCGCGTTCGTACGGCCAAACGAACCAACCTCCGGCATATTTTTGAGCATGTTTTGAGTTCCCTATACTTTAACTTCATTTTAGAGCCTTGAAATGAGGTTAACGGGGTTCAAACGCATCGAAAAAGGCCTTAAACACGTGCAGGGACCATTGCTGCCAATTTTGAAACTTTCTGATTCAGGGGGGGTGCTAGCATAGCGCGAGGCCTATGGGGCTACCCGTCGCGCTACGCGACTGCCTATCTGATCAGATTCAATGTTTTAACAAGCGGGTCCCAGCTGTTCGATTCTCAACCACACATTCTCAATCGTCTAGTCAGCGGATAAGAACCTAATTTCAGCCACCATAAGGTTCCGACAAGTGTACGCCTTGGATCATGGCACGTTTTACAACAAACGATCTTAACGGTTACCCGAAAACTATATATACCCCATACCCCCCATTGCTAAAATCACTAGAATTCTGATTTGAGAACCTCTAAGTTGAAACCATTGTTTCATACCTGAGATTCTTGAATCGGGATTAGCATTCGGGGACCCTTCGTAAGTATTCTTTCGTTCTTTTATTGCTTTTCGAGTCTTTCGAGTCTGAAAGTCAAACTTTGTTTGACTTTCTACATTGACCAGTTATGGTCAATGCGAAGTTCGTTTGAACTTCGCAACGTGAGTGTAATCACGTTGGTCATAGTCCCTTGGGACTATGCCCACTGATTACCACGTTGTCTAGGGTCGTAGGGTAGGCGATCTAATAAATCGCCTATACCTTCGAACCCGACCCATTTGGTCGATCATTAGGATCCGACCAAACACATTAGGTGACCATAGTAGTTAGGGAATAACCTTCCGAGGTTATACCCTATGGTCGCTTCGTTTGAATAGTTGTATGATAGGTAGTTTATATGCCTTAGGTAAATTACCAGAATACCCTTTTCATGTATAATTGGTAATTAAGCATATGTAACCTAAACTTTTGTCACATAACTGATTATGTAACATGTTTAGGCATATAACACTTGTCGTAGAACTAGTTAGGCGGTCCGAACGCGTTTCACGCGAACGACGCGTTAAAGTAGCATAAGCTACCTAAACGGGTCGTAATGGGTCGTAAACACTTAGGTTAAGTTTCATTTAGTATGTAGGATTTGTTAAACCAAATGACACGAGTCTCTACACTCGTTTGGTTTACGAACCCTCATGCTACCCGATCTTCCGATCTAGGTCCGGTTAATTAACATAGTTACCTATATTAGGTGCCGTTTGATTCCGTGATCTCTAGCTTTGCTTGGTGGTTATCCTAGGACTTCTGAGCAATCTCAAGTGAGTACATAGACCCCTTCTGTTTTACTGTTTTCCAAACTGTTTTGGGGTGAAACACATGTGCCTACTTGTTACTTTCGTGCTTTCCTGTTTTCACATCATATACTTGCTATGTTCATTAGTACATTTATAGTACATGATTTCATTGTGTTCTATGCTTTGTATGATGACTTTGCATACTTAGTACATTGTTTTACATGACTTTTCTACTATGTATGACGACTTTGCATACTTAGTACATTGTTTTATACTGCATCTCTGTTGCATATGTTCCAGTAACATATGGACACATTGTTTTACAGCTCTACCCTGTATGTTTACTCTAGCATACTAGGTACATTATCTTCATAAAACATGCTTACATTTTGGTATGACATTTGGTTTGTTTAAACTATACTATACATTCATTAACACCGATCATGCCGTTCGTTAGTAGGTAGTGGTACCATAGGACTTGACAAATCCCGTTCCGGACATCCCAGGGAAAGGGGATGAAAGGAATGACCGAATCCGAATACATATTCTCTTGATAACTCACTTTTACATAGTTATCCGTCTGTCTCAAGGCTTGGATGTATGAATTTTCACAATACCACATAAATGTTCATATTCAGTATAGCATGCATATATCTTACAAAACATAACTTTGATTTAAACCAAGTTTTACTTCAATACTTTGTTTTGTACATTTTTACTTATGGTTTAAGTAGTCTAAATTTTACTTACCATACATATCATTTTGGTTATACATTACTTGACTACTTTTGGACTATCAACATTTGACATGGATATTTGACATAGACATTTGACATGGATATTTGACATAGACATTTGACATGGATATTTGACATAGACATTTGACTTGGATATTTGACATAGACATTTTGACATGATTTACATCTTGACATGAACATTTTACATTGTTTGGTTTGGTTTGATTAAGTGATTAAGTAACGATGCGTGTGTAATATGATACAAGCATGGTGGATACGCCGCTGGTACTTCCTATATATAAGTGTTTGTATGGTATTACATGTCGTAACGTTATTTGAATCATTTCAGTTTGAGACATAGAACATTTCATACAAATAACATACTTTTCACAAGACATTGATTCATAAACAACTTATCTTATGCAAACATATTTTACTTGGTTATTCATTTAACCTTACATTTATTTAGACTTATCATCTGATCTTATCGTTTTTCAAATGATTTAAAAGACAAAGCAAAATAACAAGGTTCATGACTAAACATTTTCTCAAACATAAGTCATGAATCTTATTTTCACAAAACCTATGTATCTCACAGGCATTTTTATGCTGACGTACCTATTTTCACATGTGTTTTTCAGGAGCTGTTGCATAAGATGATCAAGATACACATAGACAGACTTGGGCTTTAGTGACAATAAAAGATGCAGGACTAGTTAATTATGTTGTATTTCTTTGTTCGTTAAGACATTGTAACACTTTTAATCAATAAAACGAAACTTCAATTGCCATGGATTTGAAACAATTAATTCTGTTACAACACTCCCCGATGTTTCCGCCACGTTTTGTATGTTCTACGTGGTCGGGGTGTGACACGCAACCACAGCTGGCACAGCTGCTCCTCCCTCCTTCACCCTCCGGCTATAAATAGGACCCTTCATCATCCAGGTTGAACGATCTTGCTCTCTATACTCTCACACTTAACACACACTGCTTATTCCCCTCGGAACAGTAGTTATTCTCACGCCGGAGCCTGGTTAAGAGGGAAACCCCCATATTCCCCTCTTAACGAGACTAACGGTGTTGCTGTTTTGCAGGACCCTGGTCATTATTGTGAGTAAGAAAGGAGATTGAACCCACAGAAGAAATAACCCCACTGATTAACCTTGTGGTTAACCTGTGTTTCATCACATGTGATCTAGTATTGATTCAAAAACAGCAGTAGTCCAATTACATTCACTTGAAAATTTTCCTTTAAAGCCTAATGGATCTACATCCGATCGGACAAGCTATATTAGGTGACACTTGACTTTTGTTGACCACATTCGATCGGAGGAGTATACGTCCCAAACTCCACCTAGGATCATCACCCAGACTACAAACGGAGCCGCTTTCCAACCTCCGTCGGGGGTAGTCCAACAAACACCTCCACCAGTGCAAACACAGAACCATGGAGCTGGCCCCTCAGCTCCATCGAACCAAACACAACTGAACTTCTCTGCACTACTAGGGCTACCCAAAGGAAAAACTCTGGCTTCCTGGTATGCCGAACAAATGGCGTCTATAAACCTTGTTTACACACAGCTCAGTGCGCAACAAGCTCTGCTTCAAGCACAAGCCAACGAGTCCGCGTTTGTCACCCCACCGCAAAGTCCTTTGAGCGCTCCCATGCCTCAACAGACCAATGCATTCAATTTACGCCCTGAATCAGTACCTGCACCACACATCAGAAGGCCGAGCGTGCACGACACGCGTGATACTTATGGTGAAACAGAAAGCAATTACGTGCAGTACTCCCACCAACCAAGAAAGCCAATACAAAGTCGTTTAGGTCCGTGTAACATAAACGACGTGCTCGGTAACTATGAAGACAAAGAAGACGAGACGTACAAAGAAAGTACAGTGTTCAGTAGACTGCCACCAGAGCATGAAGCATACAAACCTCGCAAGCGCGCAGGTTACAATCCGAAAGCAGAACATGATTACACTTTGAGCTATCGTCCAGACGACATGGCTGAGAATTCAAAATTCATTAGAGAGATTGCCACGGCAGAGATTGATAAAACGAAATTGCCACACAACGTAGGCAAATACAACGGGCTGACAGACCCAGATGACCACCTTCAAGTTTTTAATGGTGCCGGGGCAACAGGTGGATGGAATTTACCGTCTTGGTGCCATCTCTTCGCTCAAACCTTTGTCGGCGCAGTGCGCGTTTGGTTTGACAATTTGCCAGCAGGGAAAATCAAGTCATGGGTCGATTTCTAAGAGAAGTTCCTTGCACACTTCTCTCAGCAACGAAGACACACTAGAGACCCAGCCGATTGTTTAAACATATGGCGCAGAGACCATGAATGCGTGGAAGATTTCATTACAAGATATAACAAAGAATGTTTGGAGATTGGCGATGTGGGCGAGAAGATGATGCGCGCACACTTCATGAGGGCAGTCAAGTGCGATGATCTAATCAAACGTGTAAAGGGAAGAGACGGAGGACCCAAAGATTGGGAAACCTTCATTGAAGCAGCCAAAACCATTGCGCAGTCTGACAGACAGCTGACCGGTGATGATCACCGTCAGCGCGGATACAACCATAACGACCGGCATAACAAGAAAGGCAGAAGCCAACCATGGAAAGCATCCGGTCACAGAGAAAGAAGCCCAGTAAAGGAGGATGTGCGCCACACGATCAATCAGATAGCTCACCAGAAAGAGGTGAAAAGAGAAAACAGGGAGAAACAGTGGACACCACTAACAAAGACCCCGTCCGAGGTCTTGGCCACTGAAAATCACCAGTTCAAACCACCCTTACAAATGCGAAACAAGAGGGGTCAAGATCCCAATCTTTTATGCGAGTTCCACAAAGACACAGGGCACTCAACTGACGACTGTTTCAGTTGAAAGCAAGAAATAGAAAGGTCCTTAAGAGATGGAAAACTCACTCATTTGATAAAGGGCGGAAAGCGCGACTACCGTCAAATACAAAGAAGAGACGAAGGACCAGATAACAAAAAACTCTGGAAATTAGAAACCCATATGATTCAAGGAGGTCAGCGAAGACCAAAAAGAAACTACAACAAGCGCACACAGGACGATTCGTGGCGCGAAAAGCAGGTTGTTTTTCCGGTTGTAAGAGGAGGCCCAAGAGAAAGAAGGCCCATAGTCATCTCGGGCGTAATAGGGCACTACCAAACGGATTACATTTTCATCGATCCAGGGAGCATCGCAGATATCATATATGAACAATGTTTTAATCAATTCGATCAGGAGGATAAGGCGCCCTTGGAACCAGTCCATTACCCTCTCACTGGTTTCTGCAATGAAGCCGTTTTTCCTCTTGGACAGATATCGTTCCCGGTGTTACTCTCGGATGGAAGGAACTCAAGAACGGAAGATGTAACATTCATGGTGCTACCCGCGCATTCAAGGCACGACATTCTGCTGGGAAGGGAATCCCAAGGCGACTTCAGCATGATCTGCTCCGGTCCACACTCAGCTGTGGGATTCCCAACAGAGACGGGGGTAGCAATAATATATGCAAGCAAAGAAGTATTAGCAACAGATGAGCTCAGACCTGCAAAAGCAAGTAAACCAGCACCACGCGCGGAAGCAGAAAAATGGGTATTGAACAGCGCATACCCGGAACATACAGTTACCTTAGGACCTGCAATGTCCGACCTAACGCGCGCGGCGCTAAAGAAACTGTAGTTCCAAAACATGGATGTGTTCACCTGGACACCAACAGACATGGTGGGTGTTCAACGGCACATAGCTGAACATCGATTAAACGTTTCGGAAGAAGCAAAGCCGGTGGTGCATGCCAAGTGCCACTTGGGAGACATAAAGCACGACGCTATGAAAGAGCAGGTGATGGAGCTGTTAAATGCGGGAATCATCAGAGAACTCAGATACCAAACATGGGTAGCAAGCCCAGTGATGGTCCAAAAGAACAACGGCAGCTGGAGAATCTGCGTAGATTACAAAGATCTGAACAAGGCATGTCCACGCGACTGTTACGCCTTACCAGATATCGACGAAAAGATTGATTCGCTAGCAACATTCAGATGGAAATGTTTCCTGGACTGTTACAAGTGGTACCATCATGTGCAGATGGCCATGCAAGATGAAGATAAAACCGCTTTCCGAACACCGACAGGGCTATACTACTACACAAAGATGCCGTTCGGTCTAAAGAATGCAGGCGCGACCTACCAGAGATTGATGAATGAGACTTTCCATGATGCCATCGGCAAATACATCGAAGTGTATATGGACGACCTAGTCATTATGAGCAAAGAGGAGAATACAATGCTGATGAACATCCAAAAAACGTTTGACACCTTGCGCGGAGTAAGTATCAAGCTAAACCCAGCGAAATGCTCTTTCGGCATGGAAGAGGGAAAATTCCTGGGTTTCATTGTCACAAAAGATGGCTTCAAAGTGAATCCTGACAAGATACAAGCAATCGAACGCATGCCTTCACCTTCGACGATCAAGGAGATGCAAAAATTGGCAGGGCGGTTGGCAGCACTTAACCGTTTCCTGGCCAATCATGCAGCCAAATCTTTCCCGTTTATCAAAACTCTCCGAAATTGCATGAAGAAGAGCCAATTTCAGTGGACTCCGGAAGCCGAGAGCACATTCTGCGAGATGAAAGATTGCCTCATCAAGTTGCCAACGTTAACTGCACCAGTCAAGGGAGAGCCTCTGGTGCTATACTTATCAGCCTCAGACAGAGCAGTAGGAGCAGTGTTACTTGTTGATCGACAAGGTGTCCAAACACCAGTTTACTACGTGTCATGAACCTTGACTGACCCAGAAACCCGTTACGCCATCATGGAGAAACTAGTACTCGCACTGATCCATGCATCCAGACGGCTACGCAGGTACTTTGCCAACCACGTCATTCACGTGTTAACAAACTACAATATTGGCAACATCCTCGCAAGGCCAGAGATTTCAGGGAGACTAGCAAAGTGGGCGATAGAGCTCGGAGGCCATAATGTGGTTTTCAGGCCAAGACCGGCAATTAAGGGCCAAGTACTTGCAGACTTCATGACAGAGGTACCGGACGACAAAGATCGGGAATGTAAAGCAATGGAAAAAGCCGAAAAACATCAAGTAGAAGAACCATGGTTGTTATACACAGACGGTGCGTCTAACAAAGACGGCGCAGGTGCTGGGCTTCGGCTGGTGAGCCCTGACAAACATGAATTCACCTACGCCATACGTTTGGATTTTAGGAGCACGAACAATGATGCTGAATATGAAGCTTTCCTCGCTGGCTTAAGGTTGGCAATCAAAATGGGAGTTCGACACATCGAAGCGCATGTGGACTCCATGTTAGTGGCCGGACAAATAAACAGACAATATGAAGCCAAGGGAGATACAATGGCACTCTACCTGAGTCAAGCAAAGACGTTGCTACAAACCTTCTATTCCTACAAGGTGCACCACATTAATAGAAGCGAGAATAAACCAGCAGACGCGCTGAGTAAACTCGCCTCTAGAAGTTTCCAACACTTGGCGAAAGATGTGCGCATAGAGGTTTTAAGCAACCCGTCAGTGCCACTGAGAGAAGTAAGCGTTGTTCAACTAGGAACAACGTCTTGGATGACTCCGATAATCGCGTACCTTCAATCTGGAATAATCCCAGAGAACAAAGCCGAAGCGAGAAAAATCCAGTACAAAGCTGAACATTATCAGATGGTTGATGGAATTTTATACAGAAAGTCATATCTTGGGCCACTGTTAAGATGCGTTGACCCCGAAGACGCAAATTATTTGATCAGAGAAGTGCATGAAGGAATTTGTGGCATACATGCTGGGCCAAGAATGGTGGTGGCAAAGGTGATGAATGCCGGGTATTACTGGCCCGGAATGCATTTAGATGTGGTAAAAGAATTGCGGAAATGCAATGGCTGCCAAAGACATGCGCCCAAAACGATGCGTCCCAAGAATGAACTAGTCCCCGTGACAACGGCGTGGCTGTTTCAACAATGGGGAATAGATATGGTTGGCCCTTTCCCTGAGGCCCCAGGTGCTGTCAAATTCATAATAGTCGCCGTCGACTATTTTACGAAATGGGTAGAGGCAAAGGCACTCACGTCAACCACAGCCACTGTCGTCAAAAGATTCATATGGGAACAAATCATATGCCGTTTCGGATTACCACTCAGGATTATAACTGACAACAGAACGAACTTTCCAGAAGACGGCCTTCAACAGTGGTTTAAAGAGTTACACACCGAGCACACCTTCTCCTCGGTTGCGTACCCGCAGGGGAATGGTCTAGTGGAAGCCGTTAACAAAAGCATCGTAGATGGCATCAAAGCACGACTGGGAGAGAAAAGAAGAGGCTGGGTCGATGAATTACCCAGCATCTTATGGGCCCATAGGACGATGCCGAAGACAAGTAACGGAGAAACACCGTTCAGTTTAGTCTATGGGTCCGAAGCTGTAATACCAGCAGAGATCGGGCTGCCGTCGCCAAGAATGCTTTCCATAAACCTGATTAACAATGAAGAAGAACGGAGGTTAGACCTCGATCTCCTAGAAGAAAGGAGAGAGATGGCGGCGATAAATGAAGCAAAGTACAAAACAAAGCTGGAGAAGTATTACAACTCCAAAGTCCGCATCTGCACCTTTAATCCAGGAGAATACGTCCTCAGAGACAACGAAGCCTCAAATGCTGAAAAACCCGGAAAATTGGCTCCCAAGTGGGAGGGCCCATATGTCGTAGACGCAGTACTCGGAAAAGGAGCCTATAAGCTACGCACCATCGACAACAAGGCGGTTCCAAGAACCTGGAACGCTCAACAGCTGAGAAAATGTTATATGTAGAAAGGTTATGTAATCGCACTGGCTGAATCGCCAACACATTTATAGTAATACAAGAAGAGTTTGGCTATCTCTATATCATGCAAATTTCTTGTCACAACTGCATATATTACTTTGGGCGTACACGAAAACATCAATGGCTCGACCATTAGGAAACGTTGTAGACCTCCAAGGCCTGTCACAAACAAAGTGCACAGTCGGGTCAAATACACAACTAAAGCCTAACAAACACCAAATAAATACTTCGTGCCCACATAAACACGAAAGCATCGAACACAGGACAAACAAACATTGTAAGCACCCCCAAGGCTGAGCACAGCTGGGTCCACACAATAACCTGTAATTCGATCACTTCGTAGTCACGAACCGACCTGCGCACGTAAACGACAGAATAAAACGTTGTAATAAACACAACACAACCTGTCAGCGCCATCATTCATTCGTGATACCTGAATCAAAGTAATTATACATGCACATATTATGAGGTTAACAAAATTTGCAATAAAATGAAGACAAATATTAACATAGCAAACGTCAAGCATACCCAATTGTTCAGAAGCACAACAGATAAGCAAAAATTAAAATTGTTCTCAAACTTGTCAAATGATTACAAGGCCGTCTAAGGCCATATGCGGCACGCAGGCCGAAATCCTTCACTGGGGATGACTGGTCCCAGCACCTTCATCACCAAGCGCCTTCTTTAACAAGGTAACACCATCTGGCTTCTGGGATAGCTTCCGAGCAGCCTTAACAATGGCAAACTCCAAAGACGAGAACTCCTTACGCTTGGCAGCATATTTACCATCACAATCCTCTTTGTAAAATTCGAAGTGGTAGTCTTTTTCACCGCTCGCGGCCGCAGCCTTCCCCTCAGCGTAACCATACTTCCGACCACTGTTGTACCCCGCTTGGCCTAATTCGAACATGTAAGTAGCAAGCTCGCGAGAGCTCACAATACGATCCACAAGCTGCAAAATACAACAAGGTAAGAAGGAAGTCCAGTAAAACCAAAAGACAAAATAAATACAGGAAGCTACCAAAGGCACCGCGCGCGAGAGAAGCCACTTGCAATCAGCAGACACTTCTTCAAGCAGAAGTTCAGAAGCCTTGCACTCAGCAGCTTTCTCCTCAAGGAGATGCTCAGCAGCTTCACATTCAGAAACCTTCTGCCTAGCAAGGTTCTCCAATTTCGCAATACGATCAACATACTCCTTTTCTTTCTTTTCAAACGCAACACGCGCCTTTTGCGCTTCTTCAGCAATCTCTGTCTTTTCACCAGACAAACATACAATAGCGTCACGTTGAGATTTCATCTCCGCATTAGTACGCTCACACGCAGCTTCCCAACTCTTCTGCTTGTCAGCATTGACTTGCTTCTCTTGGGCAAGTTTCTCTTCTGCATCAGATACCCTCCACATCAACCCTTTCTTCTCAGTATTAAATTTTTCTCTCTCTTCAGCAAATGCCCTCTTCTCATCTTCAAATTCAGCTGTCTCCTCTCCCATCAATCTCCATTCACGCACAATCTCTTGAGAGGTGGCGAAGTAGTTGACCCCAGCGCGCACATGATCATCTAACAACTCAAAACGACCACGTTTCTTTTGAAAGATCCTCTCAGTTGGGGGTAGAGATAACGAGAAGAAATCATGATAGTTACCCACATCATTCATCCTGGAACCTTGGGTTAGATTCCAGCGAGGGACATGTGGGAGGTCATCGCAAGCAGGGTTATTCGTATCCCAAGAATCAGCACGAACATTCTGGGGGCTGCGGACAACACCTAAAGTAGCCCCACCATCGCCACCCGGAGGGCGTCTAGTATAAATGGTTTGATGTGGAGCAACCTGACTGGACTCCACTGTAACATCAACGCCCTTACCTTTACCATCGCCACCAGCAGTATCACCACCACCTTCACCCACTTGCTCGGTAATCACCTCATCTTCCTTTTTCTTCCCAAGATCCTCACGAGGAGGAGACAAGTCAATATTTCTTGACGGCGGAGAGGTAGGAGGAGTAATTTTTGAAATATCGATCACGCGCGGTGGTTTCCCTGACTTGACACCTGCGACAAGAGAAAAACAAAATAAAAAACAAGCAAAAAATACGGACGACAAAACCCACAATCAATTTGTAGAACCTGTAGGAGCAGAGGCAGCAAATATTTCCTCCAAGAGATTCCCACGACCTTCACTAAATATACCCATATCAATTTCAGATTCAGATGGTGCAGGAGGGGTTTCCTTCTGGAGTTTAATCTTTTTAGAAGCAAGTACAGCAGCAGCCTGCTCATCAAGCTTCCGTTTTTTGTCATCAAGAGCTTTTTTATGCATCAGTTCCGTCAAGGTGGCGCGGTCATCCGGATCGGACCCACGAGGTTTCTCTCCGGTCCCTAAACCAGACAATGTATCAGAAACAACTACGTAATCTAGGATAGGAAGAGTAGAGGGTTGCTTACGAGAAGTACCATCAGATTTCCCCTCAACCCTCTGCTCCTTCCTCTCTGGCTTATCAGCTTTTGTTTTCCTTCTCGTCTCCAGTTGATCAGCAGGCCCAACTGGCTCATCATCCTCATCACCAACAATTTCTTGAACATGCTCATTAACAACACCCTGCGCGGGACCTGCACGCGCGGAACGAGAAGTTAGATCTCCAAAGGATCTACCAGAAGTTCCACTCAAGAGAACAACAACTTCCTCTCGGGTGGGACCAATAGGATCATCCTCATCAGTGTCACCTAACACAACATTGGCATAGGCAACAAAACTCTCGTTGGTCGGATGCAAGAAACGACCGCGAATCTGATCCAACCAGGGTTGCTTCTCAGCCCTTTGCATCGCCTCAACCATGGCACCACCGGCTTTAGAATCCAGAACATTCAACAACGTGTAACCCACTGCAAAAAAAAACACGAAGATAAAGAGTAATGACGAACACAAGACAAAATATATATGCAAATGAGAGGTAAAAGGTTATGGAAAAACGCATACCCTTGCCATCATAACCATAAACTGGGACCCCAAACGGATGCTTGGGAACCCATAACATACTCATACCGGCACCCACCAACGCCATCTCCTCAAGCTGAATAATAGGAGTGGCTTTACGAGTCAACTTCTTATACCAGTCTTGGTCAGAAAAATCCGCAACCACATCAACCTTGGGGATACCTTCACCCACCGACCGGTAATGCATATCCATAGGGATAACACCCCGACGAATATAGAAAAACTTTTGCTTCCAGTCATGAAGACTCTTCAACGGAACAGAGCAAATGGGAGCAACACCGGTCCGGGCATTAAAAGAATAAAAACCGCTAGTATACGTAACGGTATAAAAGACGTTGAATATCTCAAACGTTGGATCCAAGCGATTAGCCATGCAAACAAACTCGAAATGAGTAATACGGGGAAGCCCGATAGCATTAATTTGAGAAAGATGGAGCCCGTAGTTTCTCAAGACGTCGGCGGTAAACTTGGTGATCGGAAGCCAGAAATTGCCCTCTCGGAAAAGCGCAGCATACAACGTCATATAACCAGGGGGTGCATCCATAGCAGTCGAACCGGCTGTCGGATACTGGGCCCCCCAGTCAGGCAAGAAACCCATCTCCCTCACAAGATTATGGAACTCCTCTTCTTTCCCCCCTATGACCTCCTGGTCAGGACCCGGAGGAGCCTTCCCTTTATTCCTTTTCTTCCTTGATGACGGATTTGCACCAGACATATTGTGAGAAAACGAACACTAATGTAGATGAACTCAAGAAAAAGAGGAGCCAAGATAGAGGAGGAAGAAGGAAAACCGGAGTTCAAAATTTGAAAAGTGAAGAAAATGTAAGAAACCGCCATATATTTATACCCATCGCATTTAATGCGATGGGTAGTGGGTCGTCAGAGTCTGAAAAAGCAGACAATAGGGGAGAGACATGTCAGAAGAGAGAGAAGGCGGCACCTCTTTTTTCGGGAGCAGGTGAACAGACGCCTAACACCTCACCAAAAAGTAACTGACAGTGACTGAAAAGGCGCCTGTTCACCTTCGATAAGACAGGGGACACGTGACAGTCACATCAGTCACACCCTCCCAAGACAAACAAAACTTCCTCTAGAAGACAACAGCAAGTGCCATCGCGCCATGCGCCATGCGTCCAATTGGCTCAACTTTTACAAAGTTGCCAAAACCCATGCGCCATGCGTCCATTTGGCTCAACTATTACAAAGTTGCCAAAACCCATGCGCCTTGCGTCCATTTGGCCCAACTTTTACAAGTTGCCAAACCCATGCGCCATGCGTCCATTTGGCTCAACTTTTACAAAGTTGCCAAAGCCCATGCGCCATGCGTCCATTTGGCTCAACTTTTACAAAGTTGCCAAAACCCATGCGCCATGCGTCCATTTGGCTCAACTATTACAAAGTTGCCAAAACCCATGCGCCATGCGTCCATTTGGCTCAACTTTTACAAAGTTGCCAAAACCCATGCACCAAGCGTCCATTTGGCTCAACTTTTTCAAGTTGCCAAAACCATGCACCATGCGCCCATCAGGTGCAATTTGTTAGGTCTCCCATAACAAACGCACGCCATAAAAACCACTACCTTCATAAGTCCAGAATCCCTCCTAGACGATCAACTCAACTAGAAGGCACACTGGACTGGGGGGACTTGAAGAGGTACGGTCCCAATTCCTTGCCCATATGGCAAGGACCACGCCAGTTTTCCATCCTACGTGGCGCTGACTTCAATGAGATCATCCAGAAGTTTCCAGAAGCTTCTGGAAAATATCAAGGTGGCACCAAAGATGCTCCATCCGACATAAAGGACAACACGTGTCACCAGGCGCCAGGTAGGCCTGCAACGAATCAAGGAGCAGCCCGACAACACCAGTACGACGTCTCCAAAATAGGCAAATGCAAGCGCGCCACGTGTACCACTATACTGACCACAGTAGAGGAGACCAAGAGGATATGCCCCTTGGTCGGACAGCTGGCGCGAAACCACAGCTGGCACAGCTGCTCCTCCCTCCTTCACCCTCCGGCTATAAATAGGACCCTTCATCATCCAGGTTGAACGATCTTGCTCTCTATACTCTCACACTTAACACACACTACTTATTCCCCTCGGAACAGTACTTATTCTCACGCCGGAGCCTGGTTAAGAGGGAAACCCCCATATTCCCCTCTTAACGAGACTAACGGTGTTGCTGTTTTGCAGGACCCAGGTCATTATTGCGAGTAAGAAAGGAGATTGAACCCACAGAAGAAATAACCCCACTGATTAACGTTGTGGTTAACCTGTGTTTCATCACATGTGATCTAGTATTGATTCAAAAACAGCAGTGGTCCAATTACATTCACTTGAAAATTTGCCTTTAAAGCCTAACGGATCTACATCCGATCGGACAAGTTATATTAGGTGACACTTGACTTTTGTTGACCACATTCGATCGGAGGAGTATACGTCCTAAACTAATCCGATCCATTGCATGTGTCTTATTTAAAGCAACAACTCTAATTGTTTGTCAGCCCAACAACTGTCATCAGGCCCATGTGACTTCAGAGATCGGTCCAATAAAAATTTAAAAATCAATAGCAGTTGTCGGCCATTTGTGTTAATTCAATATTGATAGGCCCAATCAGGTATCGAACAGTCTAATTTTGCATCAGACTTATCACAATAAAGTTGTTGGAAAGCATTTCATTCAAGATAAGTAGTTTCAGCCGTTCAACTTTATCAAGAAATACCATGTGAATGTGTCAATCATATTAAAGGAGTTTGTCAGGCATGTCAAAGGTTGATAACATACAACCAGTAGAATTTCACGTGAAGGTTACAAGTTAAAATTTTTTTTATTGAGTAGTTGATTGGCCCAATCAAAATTTAAGAATCTATCCATTGTTCACTGTTTAGTTCATTGGTTCATTATCAATTGGGTCATCCGAAGTGTTATACAGGAGCCCATTTGAAAGAATAAGCAAAGAGTCCATCAGGTTGTAAAGTGGTTTGTCCATTTGAGTGATGATTTTTTTTGGCCCATCCGAATACAACAAGCTTATCAGAAGCCCACTATAATTGACCATTCGAACAAAGTTTACATTGTAGTCCTTTTGTTAAGTCTATAATGCCCAATTACAAAAGACATCCTATCCAAAACTAATCCGATCAGTGTCATCTTATTGACTTTTTGTTGACCCCGTCTGACCGGATATACATCCGATCCGAGTGAGTGTTTGTTTAAAACTGATAAATTGTTTGTTTGTGTACTTGCAGGTGATAAACGAGGAGCAAATTAAAAGGGTGACACACGAAAGAGATGGCTGAAGAATTCTACAACACGTTTTACAAGGCGTTCACGTCAGAGTCTTCCGAAACATCGACTGTCACACCGAAAAGCATTTCAAAAGCTATAACTGAAAATATTAACCATGATAATTTTTACGGAACCCATTCGAAACCACCAAAGCTCGACAGTATTGAAATTATACATGGTGGAAAGAACGATTCATCAACTGGGCCAAAGCTTATGCGCACGAAAGCTGGTTTTGCATGGAGTTTGGTTATAACATATCGGTCAATGATAAGAACGAAGAAATTCCACTCAAAAGCTTATCCGTTGATAACAAAAGGAACTTCTTATATGAACAAAGAATGATTGCTCTAATCCAACAGTCGATTAGAGATGACATTTTCGCATTGCTTAATTACGACGGTTCATCTAAATCAGTGTGGGAAGCTTTACGATTTAAAGCTGAGGGGGGTAAACAAATCAAAAAGAATAAAATAGTTTTACTTAAAAAAGAATTTGATTTGTTTGATGGTCTCAAAGGTGAATCTGTACGACAAATGATTGGAAGATTTTGTCACCTTAAAATTGAACTTGATAGGTTTGAAATTGTAAAAACACGTGAAGAAATCATTGACAAATCATTGAAGCGTTACCACGAGCTGATCAGTGGCAAACGTTTGTGTTTATTTTGAAAAATGATGTGTTATATGATTCGATTACTCTTGATGCTTTGATAGAAAAAAATTGAAAGTCATGAGCTTGAGCTGCAGAAGCAAAGTAAGATGAGTAGTTCTTCGTATCAACAGAATGTCGGTCTTTACTACAAAGGCATTGTACCCTTAGTAAAAGTCAGCGAATCGCCAAAGACTGCATACAGTGTTGAAAAGACGAAAGATTCACAGACAGGTTCATCAAGTTACAATTCAGGATATCATTCGTCTTCAACAACATCAAATTCTGAAGAATCTGAAGAAATTCTCTGCATCATTGCTTTAAAGTTCAAAAATTCTCCTGCAATGAGCATCAACTCTGCTAAACAGCAAATGAGTTTTCTGGCATCTGTTCTGGAGTCGTACAAAGGTTTAGTAGCTGGGAAAATCGGAAAATCAGAAATTCAGAGCTAACAAAGGAAGACTACGACCAGATAGATCCAGAAGAAATGGAACTTATTGATATTCGATGGTGTTTGGCAAGTTGCATTCGAAGAGCTCAACGGTTTATGGAGATTACCCGCAGACAGGCAATCGGTGGACCATCAACAAAACCGGGCTTCGATAAATCGAAAGTGACCTGCTTCAAATGCAAGCAAAAGGGTCATTTCAAACGAGAGTGCAGAAATTCTGAAGTTGATGGAACCACGAATCCTTTCAATGATGATTATTATCGAAAAGCGATTTATCACAGGAGCAAAGAAGAAACACCAAATTTGAAACAAATTGAGAATAATTCTAAAGAAAAATCAAGAGCATGTGTGGTGATTCAAGAAGATGAAGGATTTAACTGGAGTAAAGTCCTACCAGAAGAGGATGCTGTCGGTAACTCGTTCAAAGCACAAGCCAAGAGAGAATCAACAAACAAACATCATGCTTTTGTTGCTAAGATAAAAGAGAAAACGAGAGAAGAGATTCTGAAAGAGAAAACATACAGAGAGAGGTGTATTGTTGGGTATCGAATGGAAGAAATGGAGAAATAATATGAAGAAGCGAAGAACTATGGAAGATATGACAAGAAACGAGAATGTTATGTCAACAGCAAAGGTGAACCAGTTGTCCACCGAAAAAGGTGGTGTTTGATGACGTTCTTGCAGTAATCCCTCTATCCGGCGAATATTATTCAAATGTTGCGAAATATAAATATTATGAGAAAAAACTGGATAAAATCATCAGAGATGTCATGACTGCAAGTCTAAGACAAAGAGATGAAGAGAGGATGAAGAAGAATGTTGAAAATCTGGTGGATGAACTGAAGAAGGTTGCTGAGGAAAAGAAAGAAGAAGATGTTAAAGGAGAAGAAGGTGAAAAAGAAGAATAGAAACCAGAAAAAGAAGTTGTTACTGAAGAACAGCAAAATGAAGAGGATCTGAAGAAGAAAGAAAAGGATGATGTGAAGGTTAAAAGTTCGGTTGAAGTGGATAAAGCTGATGCAGTTGGTGAGGAAAAGCAAAAGAGAGAAGCTGATCATAATCAGACGGCAGAAAAAGCCGAGGTGCCAATCACCTGATTCTAAAGTCTTAAATATAACTGTTGAACAGTGCAAAAAATGCATGGAAACGTGCAGTGCTTGTACTGAAAAAGATGAAAAATTCAGAACAAGAGACTTAGAATTCACTAAAATTGAAAAAAGTTTTCAAAGAAAAATGCAAGGAAATGTTAGAAAATGAAAAAGTTTTGAAAGATAATGATGAAAAATCAACACAAAAATGCAAGAGTTTAGAAAAAGAAAATGAGATTTTGATAGTAAAGGTTTCAAATGACTGAAGAATGTTTGCAAAAAGAAAATTCGTTTCAAGAAATGAAAAAGGAGTATGATTCAATAAAACTTGCATATCACATTACAAAAGAATCATATGAAGACGTGAAGAGTGAAATGAAACTTGTTCAATCGAGATTGAAACATTGTTCTGAAACATCTGATACGCTTAAGCGACAGTATGGAATTAAGCAACAAGTTATAAACTCTTACATTGAAGATGTGTTGATACATTTGTTTGTGGACGCAGCTCGACTCGGTTCGAACACGCTACGAAACGCAAACCGAGACTCGACATCCTCCGTCGTGTCTCAGATCATTATCTACTGCATCTGCAAGTATTATATGTTCTGCATGATTGCTGAACATACCTGTTGTTGCTGTGTTTGTACCTGTTAGACCTGCATTTGCAAACATGAAGAAACTCCTGCTTCTGATGATGGCGAAACTCCTGCTGTTGATGATGATGAAACTCCTGCTTCTGATGATGACGAAACTCCTGCTATTGACGAAACTCTGTTGAAGAAACATATGTTTCGTCGACTTGGGAGTGTGACGAAACATACTTTGTTTCGTCACATTGGTGTTTCGTCGAGGGATTTCATCGGCTGAAACAGTTTCGTCGTGTTGCTGTGCTTATATAAACAGCACAGACTGAAGACACAAGTGTCACACCCCGATATTTCCACATATTACCGGTGGGCCCGGCAGGGAGTATCGTGACGTAGTTGATATCATCATTGTCAATACACACAATATAATAGCACAGCGGAAGGCTTGGTGTATAAACTATTACAAACCATAATGTCTGAGTGTTCGACGAAAGAATATACAGACTGGGTTGTAATAAGATCCACGGGTGGATCATAAATAAAATACAAGAAACGGAAAATAACAGACTTCAGGTATCTAGGGATTTGCAAGATCCTTTTATATGACACCTAGTAGCTCCAGCCTATTTACGAGAAGTACCTGTCAATCAATCTTTAGAAAATACGTCAGTTTACACTAGTAAATACAATTAACTAACTCATTTGAAAAGTATTTATAAAAATTGATTTAGGTGCACCAGACACAAATCATTTATAACTTGGGACAATTATTTAAAGATAATCTTGTATACAGATTTATATGTTTGTCATACAATTGGGGTCGGTTGGAAGCCTATCATGATTAACCGACTCACCACTTATAGAACCCACAAAGAAGTTATCCCCAACATGTGGGTTTATATTTTAGCATTTGCATCTGTCAGATGTATGCCTACACCCCGTGCATAGGTCGTGGCCATTTTCAAATGAAACGAGCCGAGGATATCCAGGACACGGTCGAATTAACCCCCAATGTTAATGTTATCAAATAAGACAGAAACGGGTTATGTAAATTTATTAATCACAATCCGATTAAATGATTTCATACCCGACCAAGTGGTATCATTATAATACCATATCCCAAGCCCGTATAAGGGAAAATAAGTTAAAAGTATTTACCTGAGCTAAATGTGAAAAGTAACTCAGCCGTAAAATCCTAAAGCTTTATGATGATACCTTCTACTGGATGCAACTAATCTGTATAGAAGGTGATGTGTGCAAAATGCAACATATAAATTTCATCAATTGAGGCATAAAACTAACCCTTTTTTAGTACTCGTGTTGGAAAAAGTGTGCTTTTGTCTTCCTTTTGCATTTTCAGGGTTAAAAGAGCTTAAATGAACAAAAGAAGCAAAAAATGCAGCCAAATCCAGCAATAATACAAGAAAAGGAATAAACGTGGCATGCCCGACCCCTAGACAACATATCCCAAGCAAAAACAAGAGAACAGAAGACTGAACACGCCCCGTGTTCACTGAACAGACTATAAATAATACAAGGCTATAAATAGGGGTGCTTGGCTCACTTGCAAACCATCCCTTGGCAAACCACCTCTCACACTTCACCCACCCACCACCACCATCACAACCCACATCCACCACCATCATCCATCATCCATCATAGAGTGTGTGAGTAGTCTCGGGATCCAAAATTGATCGTAAGAGTTTTTGACAATCAAAGGCCATGTTTGCCTAAGTCTCTTACATCACTTGGTGAAGACAAGTGTTTAGTGTAATACTTTTTATTTTTAATATTTTCGCACTTTTTATTTGGTTCTGTATTAATGACTTTAATAACTAGTTTCTTATGTTGAAGGTGAGTCTTCCTTATCGTTTGTCCGTGGTGTATTGGCATTATTTTACTGTCTATATAAAATAAAAGATTTTCACCATTCATATCTCCACGGTCTATATGGAGGTATGTTGGCTACCTGGTCGGGGGTTAAGGGAACGGTTTGGTAAGAGTCTTGCCTTGTTCAGTGTATAGATCCTGCAAGGTCCTGGTCAACTTTAGTAGGACCTCCTTCAATACCCACTGGTATTGGATGGCGGGGGTCCGAACTCCTTGATCCCCTCATATGTAAACTACTATTAATACTTTAACCCGGCTACTTAGTACTGTATCCTTGCTGACTCAGACTACTTAGCCGAGGGTAACGTCACCTTCAGAAGAGGGGCATACCATAATATGCATTAATAAGTTAATTAATTATCTTTCAATAATCCAACCCTTTAGGATTGTATCCTTGCTGACTCAAACTACCGGGTTGAGGGTAACGTCACCTTCAGAAGAGGGGCCTACTACAATAACTAAGATAATCTCTTAAAAATTGCAAAAGTGCGGAAATAATCAAAGGTTACACTAAATACGAGTCGGATCCAAGTGATTCATCTTGTCTATATGTTTTTATTTTATTTTTCAGCATTTTAGTTAGTTTTATTTTTTTTCTTGTTTAAAAACATTTTTCTAAACTTTTGATTTGATTAGACGTTGAGGATAAACCGGTATTAAAAGCTCTTGTGTCCTTGGACGACCTCGGTATCTTACCAACACTATACTACGCTCACGATGGGTGCACTTGCCCATATGTGTGTTTAGTGTTAGTAAATATCGTGTTTTATAAATTTAAAACTTGGCTAAAAAGTGTTAAAGGGCTTAAAATATACAAAAAAAATCTATAACACCACACCCACATCAAGTTTTGGCGCCATTGCCGGGGACACAAGGATTTTAAGAAAGTTAGGAATCAACAGCCTAATCACTTTTTTTATTTTTCTGTTTTTCTTAGGATTTTTCTTAGATTTTCAGTTTCTGCAGAGCTCAGCACGAGCCGTGCCTGGTCGGACACGGGGCCGTACTCAGCATTGTTACTGGCAGTTTTTATTTTCCTAGTTACAGAGAGTTGAGCACGGGGCCGTGTCGGTGCAGCACAGGGCCGTGTCGGTGCAGCACGGGGCCGTGTCAAGCTCCCCAGTAACAGGGATACGGAAAACAACTACTGTATCTCCGACCACGGGCCGTGTTCACCTGAGCACGGGGCCGTGGTGAATTTTCTGACCAACTTTCTTTTCTGTTTTTATTACAGGACTTGGAACCCAGGCGCCACATCTGAACTTTCTACGTAGTGTATGAGCTCCAGTTCTAGTAGAGACATAAAAGAACCTCTAGAAGAACCCGAACGCTTTCTCCGAAAAAGAATTAAAGCTAAAAACGAAGAGAAAGTTTCGGGGAACCCACTTCCAATGGCGGATCAACGTACCCTCATGGATTAACTACGACCCACCATGGGTAATCTTGGCGCCGCTATCAATGCACCAAATGTCGAGGCCAACAACTTCGAACTTCGACCGCATTTGATACAAATGCTCCAAAACTCCGCAACCTTCCATGGGCTTGCGGACGAAGATCCCCATTTGCATATCACTAATTTACTAGAAATATGTGATACGTTTCGGATCAATGGAACATCAAACGACGCCATCCACCTTCGAATGTTCCCATTTTCACTAAAAGACCGAGCTAAGGCTTGGCTTAATACCCTCCCAGTTAGCTCGGTAAACACCTGGGATGAACTGGCCCAAAAGTTTCTATATAAGTATTTCCCTCCTGCTAAAACGGCTAAATTAATGACTGAAATTAAAACATACTCACAAGAGGACGAGGAATCCTTATATGAAACTTGGGAAAGGTTCAAGGAGCTACTGAGAAAGTGTCCTCATCATGGTCTTGCAGTGTGGCAACAAGTTTCCACTTTCTACAATGGATTGTTGCCACACATAAGACAAACACTTGACTCTAGCTCCGGGGGACTTTTAGGTAATCGTCGCCCAAATGAAATTTATAATCAAATTGAGGAAATTGCTTAAACCAATTTTCAGTGGCACACTCCCCGAGGCAACAAATCCATTGCCTCGGGCGCCCATAAGGTTGATGAAAGCACCTCCTTGCAAGCCCAAATTGAGGCCCTTTCTTCAAAAATCAAAAAATTAGAAATGGCAAAAACAGCCTCGGTTATGGATTGCGAGGGGTGTGGTGGGCCGCATGAAAATTGGAGTTGTATGAAAGAAATGGATAATCAAACAGAATCGGTAAACTACATTGATAATAGACCTAGGCCGTCAGGTCCTCCAACGGGTACCTACAACCAAGGATGGCATAACCACCCTAACCTTGGTTGGAGAGAACCCGGCAATAGTAGTAACCAACAAAATCTAAACCAACGAACAAACTTTCAACAACCAAGAAACGAATCGCAAAATTTCTCTCAACAACAACAAGGGGGACGAGAGAGGCTTGAAGATACTGTATCTCGCTTCATCTTTGACTCTGAAAAGAAAACTCAGATCGATTTCAACAACTGGAATCAAATTTTAGAAATCAACAAGCTAGTATTCAAAACATTGAAAAACAAATAAATCAACTAGCTCAAAATATGTCCGAGAGACCACAAGGCGCATTATCCAGCAATACCGAAACCAACCCAAAGGCACAAGTACATCTCATTACATTGAGAAACCGCACCGTGGGTCCCGAGGAGGCTCCACTACCCCCAGTTGAAAAGAGTCGATCTAGTCAAACCGCGACTCCACCGACGGCCGAACAAGAAGCAGCTCCTAAACCAAATCAAGAGCCCCCCAAGAGTCCTCCGGTTCCATACCCCGGTCGGTTAATTTGCCAAAAGACCGATGAGCAATTCACAAAATTCATAAATTTACTAAAACAATTGCATGTCAATATTCCATTTGTTGAAGTCCTAACCCAAATGCCTAAATATTCAAAATTTATGAGGGACTTCCTCACTCACAAAAGGAAAATCGAATCATTGCAATTAGTTAATTTAAGTGAAGAATGCTCCGCCTTGCTACTCAACAAACTCCCGCAAAAGAAAATTGATCCTGGAAGCTTCACAATCCATTGTTCGATTGGGGAATCTCCCATTCGCAATGCACTAGCCGACCTGGGGGCTAGCATCAACCTCATGCCCACATCAATGTTTGATCGACTCGGCCTAGGGAAAATAAGCCCTACGAAAGTGAGCATACAACTCGCCGAAAGGTCGGTCAAATATCCACAAGGTGTGGCTGAAAATCTATTGGTTAAAGTCGGCGAATTTGTCTTCCCAACCGAATTTGTCATACTAGATATGGAGGAAGATACCGAAGTACCACTCATCTTAGGTAGGTCATTCCTAGCCACGGCCCACACAGTGGTAGACATGAATGGTGGGACACTAACATTAAGGGTTGGGGACAAGGAAATGAAGTTTGGAGTTGGCAAGAGAGTAGAAGACGATGACCCGGTCAATTATATGAACGTCATAGACTCAAGTTTGGATGATGCTCTCCGACGGTGCAACAGGGGATGTAAGACATCCTACTTGGGTAACATATGACTGGCTTTAGGTCTAGCCAAGGACCCTTATAAATGTGGCGCACCAAGGAGGCATTTCGCGGTACTATCCCTAGTTTAGTTTAGATTAGTTTTTATGCTTTCTAGTTTAGTTTTAATTTTCAGGAATAAAACACACTCAAGATGTTGAAGGATACCAAGGGGAAACTTGCACCAGCACCCCATGCACAAAAACAGGGCCACCCGCAGATTTTTCTTCGTTACAGCAAGTTCAGCACGGGGCCGTGCTCATCCAACACACCCCGTGCTCAACCATCTGCATAAAAATGCCCAGTTCAGGTACCTGGACACGGGGCGTGCTCACTGAACACGCCCCCGTGTCCAACCTTCTGCTACTTTGTTTTATTTTCTGTTATTGGCAATCTGAACATGGAGCCGTGCCTGGACACCACGGGGCCGTGTCCAGACGCCCAGTAACATAAAATTTTGCTATTTCACATCTTTTTACACATTCAATCAACCTAAAAACTTATTTTTGGGGCACATTGAGGACAATGTGTAATTTAAGTGGGGGGGGGGGATGCTAAAACTTTGAATTTAGCAAGTCCTAATTACAAGCCTTACACAAAACTCTATTGGAACCGCTAAACACCCCAAATTTTTTTCAAAAAAAAAATTTCATTTTTTACTTGTCTAGGTTTAATTTGGGAATTTCAAGTTCTAAAAAGGTTATATTTTTACAAATTTACAACTGACAGCGTCGTGATAAAAAGAACCAACATAAGAAAATTATGAAACGGCATGACAAATCTAGTTAAAATTTGATTATATAAAAGGTTTTTAGTTAAAAAGGAGGAGGATTGATTACTTGGCAAGCTTATGGTAGGAGTATGTTCCATGCCGCTCTCGAGTGTTTCACAAAAATACATCTTCGCCCGAGTGTTGAGTGATCCCCCGTGACGTATGTGAACTTGTATATAAATAGAATTTTAAAGAGGCATGTTATGCCCTAATAAATAATTTCTCTTGTGAAAAGTTCTAAATAAATCATGACGAATAGGATTGTAAATAAATAAAAATAAAACTTAATAAAGAATCTTGGAAATCCCGACACTCTATGACAAGCCCAAAACCTTCTCTTCTACCCATTCCATTTGGGTGTGTAAGCCACAAAATAAAGAGTTTTGCTTGAGGACAAGCAAAGATTCAAGTGTGGAGGTATTTGATGTGTGCAAAATGTAACATATAAATTTCATCAATTGAGGCATAAAACTAACCCTTTTTTAGTACTAATATTGGAAAAAGTGTGCTTTTGTCTTCCATTTGTATTTTCAGGGTTAAAAGAGCTTAAATGAACAAAAGAAGCAAAAATGCAGCCAAATCCAGCAATAATACAAGAAAAGGAATAAACGTGGCATGCCCGACCCCTCGACAGCATCTCCCAAGCAAAAACAAGAGAACAGAAGACTGAACACGCCCCGTGCTCACTGAACACGGGGGCGTGCCCAAGTGTCTGCAGAAAAGACAAAGTTGTAGAAGCTTCTATCACCCACCACGGGGGCATGTCCAGCGGACACGGGGCCATGGTCAACTCTAAGATTCGCAGAATCTAGGAAATCTTGATAGTACAGATACGCTTCTGCACACGGGGTCGTGCCCAACGGACACGGGGGCATGGTCATCTAATGCAGACAAACTGCATTTAATGAAGAAAGAGAAGATGGGTGGACACGGGGCCGTGCCCAATGGACATGGGGCCGTGTCCGGGCTTCTGTACAGGCTATGAATAGTGATGCTTGGCTCACTTGCAAACCATCCCTTGGCAAACCACCTCTCTCACACTTCACCCACCCACCACCACCACCACCACCACCCTCCACCACCATCACAACCCACATCCACCACCATCATCCATCATAGAGTGTGTGAGTAGTCTCGGGATCCAAGATTGATCGTAAGAGTTCTTGACAATCAAAGGCCATGTTTGCCTAAGTCTCTTACATCACTTGGTGAAGACAAGTGTTTAGTGTAATACTTTTTATTTTTAATCTTTTCGCACTTTTTATTTGGTTCTGTATTAATGACTTTAATAACTAGTTTTTTATGTTGAAGGTGAGTCTTCCTTATCGTTTGTCCGTGGTGTCTTGGCATTATTTTACTGTCTATATAAAATAAAAGATTTTCACCATTCATATCTCCACGGTCTATATGGAGGTGTTGGTGCATGTTATATGACAACAGCTTTGGATTGGTCTTTGGATATTAAACAGAGATTGGATCAATCTGTCCAAGTTTGTAACAAGTCTATTAGGCCCAAGTTTATGTGACAAATGTAATATGGGCAAAGCCCAAACTCGAGATCTTGGCTGTGTGTATATAAACAGCCTTAGTCTTGAGTTCTAGGGTTAGACACTTTAGACAACTTGAGAGAGCATTCAAGTTTGAGAGGTTAAGAACAAAACAGAAATCGGCTGTTTAGGTTCTTGTAGATCTTAGTGATTGTAAAACACTTATAAGGGTTTGATAATCACAGAAGATCAGTTTGGAAGTTTGTGTGTTTGTGTGTTCGGTTCTTGTTCTTCTACATAATCTTGTTTCTGTGTTCGAAGATCAATCAAGGGGATTCCGCACCCTTGATAGATTAACAGTCTTGTTAAGATCCAACGGGACTCAGGGACCCACATTTGGTATCAGAGCTTTTGCTCTTGTGCGTGGTTCAAGACTGAAGATCTGGATTCAAGATTCAAGTTGTTTTTCGGTTGAAAAAAAATTTTGGTGTCTCATTCATAATTTTCGTGAAGAACAGCAAGAACAAGGAAGAACGGTTCAAAATTCTGAAGTTTTGATCTGATTTGGTAGTTGGTAGTTGTGGTTGAGTTGGTTTGTTTGAAAATTTCGAGTTAAAATTTCTGGGTTTTTGCGAAGAACAGGAAGAACACTTGAAGAACAGCTTAAATTCGTGTATTTTAATCTGTTTTGATTATTTGTTTTGACTGTTTTCGTGTTTGTAGGAGACTTTTGCTTGGATTTCGTGTAAGGAAAGAAGTGTTGATTGAGATTTTGCTTGTGCGACCGGATTGTCAGCTGCTGCTGTTGACAGCTGCTGCTGTTTCGGGATTGGGTGGCTGATTGGCCCAATCAGCTCTTGTGCGATCTTGTGATATTCAAAATTTGAAATTTTTAAGCTTGTGCGTTTGGAGGTCTTGTACGTCTGGAGTTCTTGTACGCTTGGAGATCTTGTACGTTTGAGGATATTGTGCGTTTGGAGTGCTTGTGCGACCCGAAGTCAGCTTGTGCGAACCAGAAACTTGTGCGATCAGGCCCAGGCCCGTTAAAGTGACTGTTTGGCCCAAAGTTAGTGGATTGTGCGATCCAGAAGACCTTGTGCGTTTCAAAGGGTCTTATGCGATCCTATCTTGTGTGATTCACAAGTGGTGGAATTTTGAAAGGCAAGCGTAGGAATTTTTTCAGTGTTTCGAGTTTAGAGAACTATCTATAGCTCTTCTGAAGAAGCCGTTTGCACCGTTGAACTCGTGGGAATTTTATGACAAAAAAAAAAAACTGGAAAATCCCGAATTCAGTTTTCGACATTATATATCTTTGGATTCGTCTTTTCGAGACGATTCTAACAGTGTAATTTGGTAACCACTGTTTTCGAAAAATTTTGTACGGTTTTATCAGTCTGTTACGTTGAAATGTCGAACATGTCTAAATTGAACGAACTCTTAAGGATGGAACATGAGGTAGGCACGACGAACAAACCACCAAAGATGATGAAGGTGGAGAACTACTTGACATGGAAGGATAGGTTTCAATCTTTTGTTGAGTACCAGGACACGCGTATGTGGATATGCATAGACGATGGGTATGTGAACCCAACTCATGAGTTTGAGGGAAGACAACGTATAACTGCTTATGTTGATATGGATGCCGAACAAAAGAAAATGTATGAGGCTGAAAAGAGAGCCTTGGCAGCCATTAAAATGTCTTTACCTGATGGCATCAAGCATACCTTTAAGAAGTACACTACTTCAAAGGAAATGTGGGATGCACTAGAGAAGAGATATGAGGGAAATCCTGATGTCAAGAAGAACAAAGTTGATCTACTAAAGAAGCAGTTTGCTGTATTCAAGTACATGAAGAATGAGTCACTTGAAGACGTCATCACTCGATACTACCATCTGATGTCAGAACTGGATAATTATGATATAGATTGCTATACTGACATTGAGAAAAACGACAAGCTGCTTGATGCTCTACCGGCTAAATGGGATATCTACACTCTCATGATTAAGGGAGAAGCAGACTATGACACGAAGGAATTGGAAGAAGTAGTTGGAAAGCTTAGAGCTTATGAGCTTAGTATGAAGAAAAAGGACACTAGTTATGATCAGGTTCAAGATCCAGGGATATACAATGGGCTTACATCTTCTTCACCTCATGATGCTTCTAGCGACTCTGCAACTGCATTTCTTTCGTGTGATAAGGAGCAGGTCACAGTAAACGAGGATGGTGATGTGTGTTTTGTAGCTGCTGCAGGAGGATCAACAGGAGTCAAGAGAACATCAACTTCAAAGCAAAGTAGTAGTGCAAAGTCAATGCCTATGAGTGTGAAGTCTGCTGAAGAACATCTTGCTCTACTTGCTTCTTTTGTTGCGTCTTATGAGAACTACATTCAAGGGAAAATATCTGATCCTGCCACTTTAGATGAAGATTATGATCAGATTGACCCTGATGATCTAGAAGAGATGGATCTACAATGGCAGATGGCCATGATTTCGAGACGTGTGAAGAGGTTCATGAACAGAACTGGAAGGAAGTTTGTAGGAAAGAGCGTAGGTTTTGACAAGACCAAAGTCAGGTGCTTTAACTGTCAGAGTTATGGTCATTTCGCTAGGGAATGTCAAAAACAAAAGCATGAGAATACGAATCAAAGTTCAAACAATCGGAATGCTTCAAACAACTCTAACTCTAACTCTAACTCAAGGGCGTTGATATCTACTGCAAGAGAAGGCTCATATGACTGGAGCATTCACTTAGAAAATGATGAAAATGTCACTCAAGCATTCATGGCAGAGATCACTCCAGTCAATGATGGTGAAGCTACAGTAGATGAGGCTAAAGTTGAGAAGAAGAGTGAAGTTGAGGAAGATAAGGCTGATCAGACAACAGATGCTGAAGAGGATAAGCCTGAGTCTGAGCATGAAATGGAAGCTGATGAGAAAGATGAAATCATCAAAAGAATGGAAGCTCAACTTGCTGCTCTCATGGCCAACTCAGACAAATCAACAGGAGAGGTAAGTAACTTTGCCACTTCTGTTTGCTTAAAGTGTCGTGAACTACAGGGTGAAGTTGACAAATTGTCAACTCAAAACAAAAGTCTTGTGAGCGAAATGTCTAACGTAAAAGAATCAAATTTCTTTGCTAAAAGAAACGAGTCATCATATTTGAAAAAGATAAAAGGCTATGAAGCTGAAATTGAAGCTTTAACATGCAAATTAAATGAAAAACTTCAAGTCATAGACTTAGCTCATGACATGATGGCTGAGAAAACAAAAGAGATTTCTGATAAAAACAAAGAGTTGTCAGATTCACAACTTAAAATTGTTGAACTTGAAAAGAAGTTAGGTCAATTCAGAGATTCTACTTTTGTTATGAAACATATGATGGGTGGGTTAAAGAAGAGTAATGACAAGACAAGTGTGGGATTTCAGGGCTTTAATGAAGTCCCACCTCCTCTTAGTCATGACTATTCTTTCCTACCTGATGAGGATGAGCTTACAGACTGTCTGTCAACATCACCAAGTAGTTTCACATCCAGTCAAGGTGATGTGTTTGAAGATAATGATGCTAAGAAGGAAAATAACAGCAAACCTGTTTTGAAAAAGAAAAACTCAAATCCTACGAATAAAAATCCAACTTTTGTTAAAAAGGTTAATTTTGTTCAAGGAAGTGATATGAAAACCGAAACAGCTGTTATTGAAAAGGTATCAAATGTAGAGTTTGCTAGAAACAAAAACATAGAAAAATCTGAAAATTTTTTAATTCATGCAGGTTATAAGGTGTTTGTTAAAATTTGTGCGTGTTGGTGCTTTATTTGAAAATGCTTAATCTGATACAGTTTAACTATCTCTTGTACAATAATAATTCTTTAACTATGTTGAAAAATTCTTATGGTTTCTCGAGATGTTTGTTTTATAGTATACAGATTGAAGCAGTTTGTTGATGAGAAGTTGCTGTGAAGAGAGGCGGAGTTTGTTGCTGCTTGGTAGAATCCTCCTTCTACAATGCAGAGTGGATGCTGTGAAGACTTACATTGAATGCTGAATCAAAACTTGGAAGATTTGGTGATTGGATGCATCAGCTTAGGGGGAGTCTGTTGCTGACAAAGATGTTGCTGACAAAGACAGAATTCATGTTGAAGCTGACGCTATCCAAAGACCAAAGACTGTGAGATTCTGAAGGCTAAAGTTTCCTTTGCAAGCTATTGTCAAGGGGGAGTTTGTTGGTGCATGTTATATGACAACAACTTTGGATTGGTCTTTGGATATTAAACAGAGATTGGATCATGAAGACTTAAAGAAAAACGAGCTCTATGAAGCCCAATCAGTCCAAGTTTGTAACAAGTCTATTAGGCCCAAGTTTATGTGACAAATGTAATATGGGCAAAGCCCAAACTCGAGATCTTGGCTGTGTGTATATAAACAGCCTTAGTCTTGAGTTCTAGGGTTAGACACTTTAGACAACTTGAGAGAGCATTCAAGTTTGAGAGGTTAAGAACAAAACAGAAATCGGCTGTTTAGGTTCTTGTAGATCTTAGTGATTGTAAAACACTTATAAGGGTTTGATAATCACAGAAGATCAGTTTGGAAGTTTGTGTGTTTGTGTGTTCGGTTCTTGTTCTTCTACATAATCTTGTTTCTGTGTTCGAAGATCAATCAAGGGGATTCCGCACCCTTGATAGATTAACAGTCTTGTTAAGATCCAACGGGACTCAGGGACCTATAGGAGGTATGTTGGCTACCTCGTCGGGGGTTAAGGGAACAGTTTGGTAAGAGTCTTGCCTTGTTCAGTGTATAGATCCTGCAATGACCTGGGTCAACTTTAGTAGGACCTCCTTCAATACCCACTGGTATTGGATGGCGGGGGTCCGAACTCCTTGATCCCCTCATATGTAAACTACTATTAATACTTTAACCTGGCTACTTAAGACTGTATCCTTGCTGACTCAGACTACTTAGCTGAGGGTAACGTCACCTTCAGAAGAGGGGCCTACCATAATATGCAATAATAAGTTAATTAATTATCTTTCAATAATCCAACCCTTTAGGATTGTATCCTTGCTGACTCAAACTACAGGGTTGAGGGTAACGTCACCTTCAGAAGAGGGGCATACTACAATAACTAAGATAATCTCTTAAAAAGTGCAAAAGTGCGGAAATAATCAAAGGTTACACTAAATACGAGTCGGATCCAAGTGATTCATCTTGTCTATATGTTTTTATTTTATTTTATTTTTCAGCATTTTAGTTAGTTTTATTTTTTTTCTTGTTTAAAAACCTTTTTCTAAACTTTTTGATTTGATTAGACGTTGAGAATAAACCGGTATTAAAAGCTCTTGTGTCCTTGGACGACCTCGGTATCTTACCAACACTATACTACGCTCACGATGGGTGCACTTGCCCATATGTGTGTTTAGTGTTAGTAAATATCGTGTTTTATAAATTTAAAACTTGGCTAAAAAGTGTTAAAGGGCTTAAAATTTACAAAAAAATCTATAACACCACACGCACATCAAAGGTTTAATAACCTATTAGGATGCTAACGGTTCTTTAATTAAGTCTAGAACTTAGACCAGCTAGCTTAGGAAGAAACTTTACGGTTTTTAAACGCTAGATTAAGCGGAGACCGTAATAGAATGTGGTTTAGACCCGACAAGCTTGGATACTTGTATAATATGGGCAAACTAAACACATTCTGGAATTTGAGGATTTAATGATAAGGTTAAACCTGTTTCGGCTATTTTACGTAATCTAGTCACATAAACCGATCTGAACGCATAAATGCGTAACGGGTAACCAATTGAATTATATATAGGTCTTATTTGTTATTATGCTTAAAATATGTTAATACATCAGTAGGATGTTAACATATTTGCCGAAGAAGTATTTAAAACCAATTTAGGTCCCGTAAGGGCATTTTAGTAATTTTAATGATTATAAAAGAGATTTTATAATAAACTGAGGTTCTGGTCTTTTAAAATCAGTAAAAATATTTAATTTATCTCATTACATCAGTAAGATATTACATATATGTGAGGTTTACCATTTATGGCCAAACTATGCTCCGAAAGGGCATTTTGGTCATTTCACATATGCTTTTAAAGATATTTTTGGAAATCTGAGTTTATAATTTATACCTAATGTAATAATATTGAAATTTGTTTAAAAATTCAGTAGGTAACAAATCTTAGATGTTAACTATGGTTTTAAACCATACTATACACCTAAATAGTGTAAAAACTCGCTAATTGACGATAATCAAGATGTTTATGTAAATCTGAGATTTTGATAAGTTTTAAATGCTTAAAATAATTTATTTAATGTATAAAATTAGTAGGAAAAGGTTTGGCGTTCAAATCCTTTGTTAATCTCATTTTATGCATGAAAAGGGTATTATCGTCAATTACCGAATTACACAAGAACTCTATGATTTAAACAGATTATAATCTGACCAAAAATCTTAATATTCCTTAAAAATAATATCTTAATAGTAGGTAATGAGTTTTGGTTCAAAATCCAATTTTAAACATGTCTTATGCAAGATATCGCAATTTAATTAACAAAAAGCTTCTATTTACGATATCGGGCATAACTCCTATTTGAGACCAAGAACTGATGTCAAATTTTCGAGACAAGCTTATATAAAAGTAACAAAGGTTTTTGTCCTCTCACATTTCTAAAAATCTCATTTATATGTCAAAAGGGCATTTACGGCATTTATAAGCATATTAACAAATACGAGCATATAATTCAAACCAATAAGGACCAAGCAATATAACTCCAGGAGGTTACACTACTATATAATATGGTCCTAATGGAAGCTTAAAACATGGGAGAATTAAGCTTAGACGGGTCAGAATTGAAAGTCAAAGCAAAAGTCAAGCTTTTGCGACTTTCGGTTATAAACTGACCTTAGACTGATAATTGTCGGGTTAGACCTGATTAAACATGTTCTAATACTAATTACCAAGTCATTAGAATGTTAAAATATAATTTAGAACCTCTGTTTTATTAGATTAAATTGTTTTTAAAGTTTCTGTCCAGTTTGACTTTTTGACTAACTAGTTTGACCCGATAATTAACTAGTCAAACGAGATAATTAGGAGGTGCCCTTTTAAGGGTTAATCACCTACCTTAATATGGTTCCATAACCACTTTCATTTCGGTCAGTGGCTGGACCAATTATGATTAAACCGAAAGTCAAAGCTTAATTACGATATGCTTGACTTTTTGGTTTTTAAGCTAATTAAATGGACTAAGCAGGGATTAAAACTCTTACTTAGGGTCCCTGTTATCTTTTCTACACTTGACAATCTTCACCTAATGCTTGCAAGCTCCAGGAGTGTGTTTTTGAAAGTTGTTGTAATGAAGTGTGCATATGAACTATGAACTAGAGCTCCTTATATACTAATTTGCAAGCATTTGGATCAATCACAGCTGTAATGGAGGCTCCTAGGATCACCCCAGGTGTCCTAGTGGTATCCTAAAACCGACAACAAGCCCCAAGTATCGAAATTCAGGCATCTAAGGCGGTGGAACAGGCTGAAACGTGCAGGTGTCAAGTTTTCGCTGATCTGGGCGTTTGTCGCGGCCCGCGTAGGATCAGAGGAAGGTTTACGCGGCCCGCGTAAACCTGTTGTTCAGGTTAAAAATGTTTCAAAGTTGGCAGATTCAGTCCCTGGTCGATTTAAACCTTATTTAACCTCATTTTTGACATATAAGGCCCTTGTAGTTATTTTGTAGGGCTCAAGGAAGTATATCCAAACTCCTTTAGGCCTGGTTTCGTTAAATATCACTATAAACACAAGTTTCATCATGTTGACACTTTTCACCCAAAGTCTTGAAAACTTGTATAACGATCTTGAAACCACTTAAAATTTATACCACTTATTCTTGAGAGTATATTTGAATATTTCGAAGCCTCGGGTTCGTTAAAGGGTCACTCAGAGGTAAGAATTAACATGTTGACACGTTTAACCCTTGTATTTTATAATCTTCCGATTTTTTTCATGAACGGCTTCTTATATTCAATTAATCACTCGTTTAAGAATATATTCATGTATGGTCATTCAGAGGCACAAGTTTGGCATGTTGACACTTTTAGTCCCTGTGGTTTCATATTTTCATCGTTTGGCAACTTTAGTCCTTCGAACTCAATCTTTCTCATAACTAGAGTTTAGGACACGTGTCTTTACACAATTGGACACATTTTTACATGGTGTTACATCCTCTCCCCCTTAAAAGAAATCTCCCACCCCGAGATTTACTGGAATAAGTGAGGGTACTTTTGTCGCATAGTGGACTCGACTTCCCACGTATATTCGGGACCTCTACGGGCATCCCACTTGACCTTTACTATAGGCACGTGTTTTCTTCGGAGCTTTTTAACCTAACGATCCTCGATCGATATAAGTCTTTCAACAAACCTCAGGCTTTCATCAATTTGTACGTCCTTATGAGACATAGCTAATGATTCATCAGCTAGACATTTCTTGAGATTACAGATGTGGAACACATTGTGGATTCCACTCAGTTCCTCAGGAAAGTTTAGCTTATAAGCTACACTGCTGACACATTCGGTAATCTCGAATGGTCCAATATACCTAGGGCTTAATTTACCCTTCTTACCAATACGCATCACACCTTTCCAGGGTGATACTTTTAGTAAGACCTTATCGCCCACTTCAAACTTTAGGGGTTTCTGCCTCTTATCAGCATAACTTTTCTGCCTATCCCTGGCAGCTTTCAGGCGATCATGAATTTGGACAATCTTGTCCGTCGTTTCAAGGACTATATCAGGTCCTGATAACTGAGCTTCTCCTACTTCCGCCCAACAAACAGGCATTCTACACTTCCTTCCATATAATGCCTCAAAAGGCGCAGCCTGAATGCTAGAATGGTAACTATTGTTATAGGAGAACTCGATCAAAGGTAGGTGGTCATCCCAGCTACTTCCCAAATCAATAACACATGCTCGAAGCATGTCTTCCAAAGTTTGAATTGTACGCTCACTTTGTCCATCGGTTTGAGGATCGTAAGCAGTACTAAAATTCAAACGAGTGCCCAAAGATTGTTGGAAACTTTTCCAAAAGTGAGAGGTGTATCTAGTATCTGTGTCAGAAATAATAGCCACTGGCACTCCGTGGAGGGATACAATTTTATCTACGTATAACTGAGCTATCTTGTCAGAGCTATAAGTTTCCTTGATGGGTAAGAAATGTGCTGACTTAGTCAGTCTATCAACTACAACCCATATGGTATCATTTCCGTGCCTTGTTTTAGGTAACCTTGTTATAAAATCCATGGTTACCATCTTCCACTTCCATGTGGGTAGTTCAGGCTGTTGTAGTAGACCCGATGGCTTTTGATGCTCTGCTTTAATCTGAGCATAGGTCAAGCACTTAGTCACATGGGTGGCAATAGATTTCTTCAATCCTATCCACCAATAATTAGCTTTCAAATCCTGATACATCTTGTCACCTCCAAGGTGAACTGAATATTTGGAGTTATGAGCTTCCTGGAGGATTTCATCTCGAAGTCCTCCATGAATGGGAACCCAGATTCTTCCATTCAGTCTGAGAATTCCATCCTTACCAGGCGTTAATTGTTCAGCAGACACACCTAATTTTTCATCTGGAAGGTTGGCTTCCAAAATAGCATCTTTCTGTGCAGCTAATAGCCTTTCATTCAGGCTATTTTTCAGTTCAATGCTCTTAGCATTAATCCTGATAGGTTTGACTCTCTCCTTTTGGCTTAGAGCATCGGCGACTACATTCGCCTTGCCGGGATGGTAGCGAATTTCACAATCGTAATCATTTAAAGTCTCCATCCAGCGACGCTGTCTCATATTGAGCTCTTTTTGATTGAATAAGTGTTGGAGACTTTTGTGATCTGAATGGATCACACATTTTGTTCCATACAAATAATGTCTCCATAACTTTAGTGCGAATACAACGGCACCCAACTCTAAGTCATGGGTGGTGTAATTCTTTTCATGCACCTTTAGTTGTCGTGATGCATAGGCAATCACCTTGCCTTTTTGCATAAGTACACAACCCATACCGTTGTGTGATGCATCACAGTAAACGACAAACTCTTCAATTCCTTTGGGCAATGTCAACACCAGAGCATTGCTCAATTTCTGCTTAAGAATCTCAAAGGATTCTTGTTGTTTTGGACCCCAATCAAATTTTACATTCTTACGGGTCTAAGAAGTCAATGGTGCAGCTATTTTTGAGAAGTTCTCAATGAATCTTCTATAATATCCAGCTAGTCCCAGAAAACTACGAATCTCTGTTGGCGTCTTCGGTGCTTCCCAGTTCATGATGGCTTCTATTTTGTCGGGATCGACTTGGATACCACGCTCACTAACAATGTGTCCAAGAAATTGGACTTCACGAAGCCAGAACTCGCATTTGGAGAATTTAGCATAAAGCTTCTCATGTCAAAGTAATCCCAAGATACTTCGAAGGTGCTTCTTGTGATCAACTTGATTACGAGAGTAGATAAGTATGTCCTCTATAAAGACAATGACAAACTTATCTAAGTATGGCTTGCAGACTCTATTCATGAGGTCCATGAATGCTGCTGGCGCATTAGTGAGCCCGAAAGGCATCACCAAAAACTCGTAATGTCCATACCTCATCCTGAACACCGTTTTAGGCACATCTTCAGTTCGGACCTTAAGTTGATGGTATCCGGATCTCAAATCAATCTTTGAAAAGAAGCTCGCCCCTTGGAGCTGATGAAATAAGTCATCGATCCTGGGCAATCGATATCGATTCTTGATCGTTATCTTGTTTAGCTCATGGTAATCAATGCATAAGCGCATTGATCCATCCTTCTTTTTCACAAACAATATTGGAGCTCCCCAAGGCGAAGAGCTGGGTTGAATGAAACCCTTTTCCAGTAAGTCGTCCAATTGAGCCCTGAGCTCTTTCATTTAAGTAGGCGCTAGACGATAAGGAGCTTGTGCAATTGGTGCGGATCCTGGGAGAATATCTATCCTGAATTTAACTTGCCTCTCAGGAGGTGGTCCAGGTAGTTCATCAGGAAAAACATCAGGATACTCAGAAATAATAGGAATATCTTCAATCTTGACCTTTGGGTCATTCACTGACACTTGTGCCATATAGATGACACATCCGCTCTTCAGACACTGCGACACTTTGAGAATGGACACATTGGTGGGCAATCCATATTGTGTATCTCCTTGGATGGTGACGGATTCACTAGTAGGGGTTTTGATAATAACTAGCTTTTTATCACAAGCAATTTGGGCTTGGTTATGCGCCAACCAATCCATGCCCAAAACTATATCAAAACCAGCCAATTTCATTGGAAGGAGGGATAGTAGAATAGAATGATTCTTGATGGATATGAAGCATCCATCAAGAAGAGTTGAAGCTGTTTCTAAGGTACCATCAACAAGCTCTACCTCATATTTTATGTCTAGAGTCTTAATAGGCAGATTCAGTAACTTACAAAACTTATGGTCTACAAAAGATTTATCAGCACCTGAATCAAATAAGACTCTAGCATAATTATTATTAATGAGGAAGGTACCTGTTATGACGTTCTCGTCATTCACCGCTTCCCTTGCATTCATCTGGAAAAAAACCTGCGTTTATTTTCTTCGCCTCTTCGGGCTTCTTTAGCATTCTTGGGGCAATTTGTCTTGATGTGCCCCTTTTCGTTGCAACCGTAACAGGTTGCATCCTTGATGTTCCGGCACTCCACAGTCTTGTGCCCTTTCCTCTTGCAAATCCCACATGGTTTAGCTTGTGGGTCTTGGTTGCACTTTCCAAAGTTCCTTTTGTTGCAAGTCTTACACCTGGGCTTTTCACTTGACTGCCCTTTCTTAGAACCAAAGTTCCCTTTGTTCTTCTTGTTTGATTGAGGGGACTTGTCCTCCTCCCTCTTCCTCTTCCCATCATCGGTAGTTTTCTTTGCCCTACTCCTCACAATATCAAGAGTAAGGGACAAAGATACCACATCAGATCTATACGTAGTAGGCTTAGAAGCCTTGACGTTTCCTTTCACTTCAGGGGCTAAACCGCCGATGAAACACGCAATGCGTTTGGGTTCAGGAGTGACTAACTATGGTACGAGCCTCGACATAGAGTTGAAACTGGTCACATAGGACCTACAGTCCAAATCCTTCATCACCAAAGTGAGGAAGTCATTTTCAATCCTCTCAACTTCATGCTGAGGACAATATGTATCTTTCACAAGATCAACAAACTTGCTCCATGAAAGGTTATACAGATGAACCTTTCCAATGGACTGTACCAACGCTTTCCACCAAGTGAGGGCATCGCCCTTGAAAGATTGAGACACAAACATAACTATGTCTTCCTTAGCACATCCACCGATGTCAATCACAGTCTCCATTTCGTCTAACCATTTCATGTAGTCGATTGCTCCCGTTTCTCCTGTAAAATCCCTCGGTTTACAGGAGACGAAGTACTTATACGTACAATTCTTTTTGTACTTAGGAGTCTGATTTAACACCACTTTCTGAGACTCAGATCTCTGGTTGGATGAATGCTGAGATTCATCCCTTTTTGATGCATGTGACTGTGATAAGGGTTTTGTATGAGTTTTGGACCAAACATTACTCGGTTCCTTGAATATTTTATCCACCGCTTGAGCAACCACGGTGTCAATCATTGCTTGCAGTTCAGCATTAGTAAGATCTATTCTGGCTTCATTATTGTTCTCTTCCCTCGGATGACTGTTTACTTCATCAGATCCAGCCATGATTTGGGTACTATATCAAACAATAATGATTCATTTAAATAATTCACCACATTGATGAGTAGATGGTCATGGTATTATTAAACCATATAGACCATTTTAAGTAATAAATAGCAATCAATGGGATATAATTCTTTATATTTAATAGACAGGGGAATATAAATCACAACTGTCAATGTCATAAAAGACATTTTTATTTAGCACAAGGCTCGTCTCGAAGGACATTTAGATAGCGCAAAAGGCCATGTCACAAGGACGATTAGAATATAACCAATGATCTCTTGGATCAGTGATCCTTTAAGGTCGAACAAGGTTCATCACCTTCTTGACAAAAAGTTTATAAAATTAAACTATCATTGTCTTTATTACACCTTTGCTTAAAAGCATACATCTCAAATGGATGTTTTGGGTGTGTTCATCATATTGATGTTTATTAGCCATGATTCATATTGATCATATAGGCTATGGGGGTGACTTGGGAAAGTCCAAGTACATTTGGAAGCTTGTGTGGTTTTTCGTACCGCACAACTAGGAATGTTAACATGTTTCCAGATGTTAACATGGAGTTATTTTCTTAAAAAGGTTGTACCATCATAGCCATTAATATTTTGGCTAGGTTATACCCTTAAGAATTTCTTTGGCAAATCAATTTAAAATTGAAATGATATAGCATGATGATGTAATAAAATACATATTAAAAATCTAGAAAGAAACTTCATTAAAACATAAAACTAGTACAAAGATGCCCTAAACAGGACTTGAAATAACTCACTGCCCACGCAGCGGCTACAGAAATAGAAAATAAGTCCACGCAGGGACTTGGTACTGAAAATAAAAATAATGTCCTCGCAGGGACTTGATTAAAAGTCAATACAAGATAAAATAAACAACTTCCTACTTCTTCTTGCCTTTGATGAGATTCGCAAGGCCCTTGAGAAAGCTGTTATGCTTCTTTTTGGTTTCATCTGCTTCACGCTCAACCATAATGATTCATTTAAATAATTCACCACATTGATGAGTAGATGGTCATGGTATTATTAAACCATATAGACCATTTTAAGTAATAAATAGCAATCAATGGGATATAATTCTTTATATTTAATAGACAGGGGAATATAAATCACAACTGTCAATGTCATAAAAGACATTTTTATTTAGCACAAGGCTCGTCTCGAAGGACATTTAGATAGCGCAAAAGGCCATGTCACAAGGACGATTAGAATATAACCAATGATCTCTTGGATCGGTGATCCTTTAAGGTCGAACAAGGTTCATCACCTTCTTGACAAAAAGTTTATAAAATTAAACTATCATTGTCTTTATTACACCTTTGCTTAAAAGCATACATCTCAAATGGATGTTTTGGGTGTGTTCATCATATTGATGTTTATTAGCCATGATTCATATTGATCATATAGGCTATGGGGGTGACTTGGGAAAGTCCAAGTACATTTGGAAGCTTGTGTGGTTTTTCGTACCGCACAACTAGGAATGTTAACATGTTTCCAGATGTTAACATGGAGTTATTTTCTTAAAAAGGTTGTACCATCATAGCCATTAATATTTTGGCTAGGTTATACCCTTAAGAATTTCTTTGGCAGATCAATTTAAAATTGAAATGATATAGCATGATGATGTAATAAAATACATATTAAAAATCTAGAAAGAAACTTCATTAAAACATAAAACTAGTACAAAGATGCCCTAAACGGGACTTGAAATAACTCACTGCCCACGCAGCGGCTACAGAAATAGAAAATAAGTCCACGCAGGGACTTGGTACTGAAAATAAAAATAATGTCCTCGCAGGGACTTGATTAAAAGACAATACAAGATAAAATAAACAACTTCCTACTTCTTCTTGCCTTTGATGAGATTCGCAAGGCCCTTGAGAAAGCTGTTATGCTTCTTTTTGGTTTCATCTGCTTCACGCTCAACCCTGTCTAACCTCTGCAGTATTTCTTGGGTTTGCTCCTGTTGAGGAGGAGGAGGTTGCTGGTAAGGTGGGTTTTGATACCCTTGCACGGATATCCAGTTGGGTAAACTGGTGGGTAAGAAGAAGGATAGAGTGCATTATACTGTGCAGCAGTAAGATATAGATCATGGGTTCCATAATCCGTTGGATATCCAGATGGGTTATACCCAGGTGAACCTGGGTATGTTGGTATTGGGTTGTCAAAATCCACTGGCGGTGGCGGTGGTGCATAAGAAACTCGCGGAGGATTGTCCTCTGGCACCACATGCGAGGGTCCACCCATTTGGGGGTCCTCGGGAATAGGAGGGTAAGAGCTTGAACTGTCACACCCCGACCACGTAGAACATACAAAACGTGGCGGAAACATCGGGGAGTGTTGTAACAGAATTAATGTTTCACAACCATGGATATTAAAGTTTCGTTTTATTCATTAAAAGTGTTACAATGTCTTAACAAACAAGGAAATACAACATAATTAACTAGTCTTGCATCTTTTATTGTCACTAAAGCCCAAGTCTGCCTATGTGTATCTTGATCATCTTATGCAACAGCTCCTGAAAAACACATGTGAAAATAGGTACGTCAGCATAAAAATGCCTGTGAGATACATAGGTTTTGTGAAAATAGGTTTCATGACTTATGTTTGAGAAAATGTTTAGTCATGAACCTTGTAATTTGCTTTGTCTTTGTAAATCATTTGAAAAACAATAAGTTCAGATGATACGTATAAATAAGAGAATCATGCATGGTTAAATGGGTAACCATGTAAAATGAGTTTGTATAAGTTAAGTTGTTTGTAAAACAATGTATTGTGAAAAGTATGTTATTTGTATAAAATGTTATATGTCATAAACTGAAATGATACAAATAACGCTACGATATGTATTACCATACAAACACTTATATATAGGAAGTACCAGCGGCGTATCCACCATGCTTGTATCATATTACACACGCATCGTTACTTAATCACTTACTCAAACCAACAATGTAAAATGTTCATGTCTAATGTAAATCATGTAATGTATAACCAATGTCAAAAGTGTTTATGTGTCAAATGTAAATCATGTAATATATAACCAAAATGATATGTATGGCTAGTGAAAATGTATCAACTAAACCATATGCACAAGAACATAGTATTGAAGTAAAACTTAGTTTAAATCAAAGCTATGTTTTGTGGAAATGCATGATCAATGTAAATCATGTAATATGTAACCAAAATGATATGTATGGCTAGTGAAAATGTATCAACTAAACCATATGCACAAGAACATAGTATTGAAGTAAAACTTGGTTTAAATCAAAGCTATGTTTTGTGGAAATGCATGATCAATGTAAATCATGTAATATATAACCAAAATGATATGTATGGCTAGTGAAAATGTATCAACTAAACCATATGCACAAGAACATAGTGTTGAAGTAAAACTTAGTTTAAATCAAAGCTATGTTTTGTGGAAATGCATGATCAATGTAAATCATGTAATATGTAACCAAAATGATATGTATGGCTAGTGAAAATGTATCAACTAAACCATATGCACAAGAACATAGTATTGAAGTAAAACTTGGTTTAAATCAAAGTTATGTCCTGTGGAAATGCATGCTATACTGATACGAACATCTATGCGGTATTGTGAAAATGCATACATCCAAGCCTTGAGACTATGGCGATAAACCCTTAAACCACTTAAAGGTTTATCTAAATTATGTATATCGAATTCGGTCATTCCTTTCATCCCCTTTCCCTGGGACGTCCGGAACGGGAGTTGTCAATTCCTATGGTACCACTACCTACTAACGAACGGCGTAGCTAATGTTAATGAATGTATTGTTCCATTGTAAACAACCCAAATGTCATAACAAAATGTAAGCATGTGATGAAAACGATGTACTAAGTATGCACGCAATGGACATACATAGCATAAAATGTAAATGTAAAACGATGTACTAAGTATGCACGCAATGGACATACATAGCATAAAAACAATGAAATCATGTAAAACAATGTACTATAAGTGTACTATTGAACATAGCATGTATATGATGTGAAAACATGAAAGCATGAAAGTAACAAGTAGGCACATGTGTTCCACCCCAAAATGTTTGGAAAACAGTAAAAGAGGGGTCTATGTACTCACTTGAGATTGCTCAGGAGTCCTAAGATAACCACCAAGCAACGCTAGAGATCACGGAAATCAAACGGCACCTAATATAGGTAACTATGTTAATAAACCGGACCTAAATCGGAAGATCGGGTAGCATGAGGGTTTGTAAACCAAACGAGTATGGAGACTCGTGTAGTATGGTTCAACAAAGCCTACATACTAATTGAAACCTAACATAATTGTTTACGACCCATTACGACCCGTTTAGGTAGCTTATGATACTTTAACGCGTCGTTCGTGTGAAACGCGTTCAGACCGCCTAACTAGTCCTATGACAAGTGTTATATGCCTAAACATGTTACATAATCAGTTATGTGACGAAAGTTTAGGTTACATATGCTTAATTACCAATTATACATGAAAAGGGTATTCTGGTAATTTACCTAAGGCATATAAACTACCTATCATACAACTACTCAAACGATGTGACCATAGGGTATAACCTCGGAAGGTTATTCCCTACCTACTATGGTCACCTAATGTGTTTGGTCGGATCCTAATGATCGACCAAACTGGGTCGGGTTCGAAGGTATAAGCGATTTATTAGTTCGCTTACCCTACGACCCTAGACAACGTGGTAATCAGTAGGCATAGTCCCAAGGGACTATAACCAACGTGATTACACTCACGTTGCGAAGTTCAAACGAACTTCGCATTGACCATAACTGGTCAATGTAGAAAGTCAAACAAAGTTTGACTTTCAGACTCGAAAGACTCGAAAAGCAATAAAAGAACGAAAGAATACTTACGAGGGTCCCCGAATGCTAATCTCGATCCAAGAATCTCAGGTATGAAACAATGGTTTCAACTTAGAGTTCCTAAGATCAAGATTCTAGTGATTTTAGCAATGGGGGTGGATGGGTATTTATAGGAATACCCGAACCGTTAAGATCGCTTGTCGAATATCATGCCTTAATCGTATCCGTACAAGTGTCGGAAAGTTATGGTGCCTAAAATCCATCCTTATCAGCTGACTAAGCATGTTAGAATGTGTGGTTGTGAATTAAACAGTTGTTTATACATCGAATCTGGTCCCGAAATGTAAAACTGATGTTTCTGTCCAGTTAAGGCACTCGCGTAGCGCGACTGCATAGGCCCTTAGGGCTCGCGCTACGCCACTGCCCCTCTGTTTCAGAAATGTTTCCAAATTGGCAGAAATGGTCCCTGCACGTGTTTAAGGCCTTTTTCGATGCGTTTGAACCCTGTTAACCTCATTTTAAGGCTCTAAAATGAAGTTAAAGTATAGGGAACTCAAAACATGCTCAAAAATATGCCGGAGGTTGGTTCGTTTGGCCGTACGAACGCGATGTTCGCTTAATTACGACTGAATGCGCATAAGCGCGAAAAACGATCCAAATGACGCGACGAATGGATTTTTCTTATGGCGAACACTAAAATATAATATAGTCATGCTTACATAAATTTTTGGATGTCCGGATGTATTCAGAACGTAAGTTATGCGCGAAAATGCAAACTTGTGCACTTTTTGACACTTTTAGTCCCTGAATGACCCAAAAGTTTATTTTAGCACACCGAACCCCTCAAAGCCTATTTCTAAGCTATGTAAAGGATATTTATGGTATGTTTAACTTATGGCCATGTTCCGGAATGTCTGTTACAGTTCAAATTGGCATACTTTCGCAGTTTGTCAAGTTTAGTCCCTGTAAGCAAATTAACTTGTTTTTGCCATACCAAAGCCTTCAAAACTTATTTCTAAGTTATGTAAAGGTTATTTAAGGTATGTTAAGCCTATGTCACTATTCCGGAGTGTTTGTTGCATTAAACTGGTTATATTTACGCATCGGTGCGCGTATAACCTTCCAGAAAGCGATTTAGAGTTTGGAATTAAACAAAAATTGATATGTGCAAATGATACACATATTTTTACCAATCCCAAGTATGAAATATAATATTTCATTGGTTCGGTATTTGTTTGATGGCCGTGGAGGCACAGGTGTTACAGTCTCCCCTACTTTAGGAAATTTCGTCCCGAAATTTATTTAGAGGAAACTTGTGAGAGTTTGAAAACATGAAGTTGAAAAGATCGAACAATATTGATTAGGGTTCTGAACTTCTAGTAACCTTTAATAACATCATGATTGCAATGTAAGAGGGATACTTATATACAAGTATATGAAGCGTCATTGGTGCGTCCACCGTACCTCCATTACATCGTTCTCATTTCGTTATTGTTGTCACTATCGGTTCTTACACATAATAAATCTTACTGTGGTTACCATGCACCGAATCTCATAATTATGTACGCGTCCATAATCAGACAATTCCTTGCACAGTTCACACAGTCTATTTTATAATGTGTAGGGGAAAACCAAATGAACAATCCTGTGATGAGTGTGACTAGACCGCCATAGAGTCCTTTTACTTAAATCAATAAATGATCTAAATAGACTATCAAGGAGTCTGTTCAGCTACATCACTAGATGTCGTTCTTTAACCAAATTGTGAATCAATCTTTTTTACTAGACCACTAAAGGGTCTTTTATGAATCATGGAGTGGTACTATATAATCCAAGGGTCTTAACTATTACATAGAAGCCCATTAAGGATTTAAGGTAGTACCTTTTGACTATCCTGCTACGAATTCCTCATATGAAGATATGAAAGATTCTGCGAGGATTTGGATAACGAATATCCAGAGTATACAAAAACACAAAAATGCATAAAAGAAAACATAAGATGAATAAACACATAGTCACATAACCACAAAATTGTTTAACTAGAAGTTTGTTCTGCTAACAGAGTACATGTATTTAAAGCACAATAGGAATCCATCTCGTGGATTTCATTTGTTACTTCAAACATTATCAAGAATCTAACTATAAAGATAGAAAGATTCAAAAAGAAAATTCGATTTCGATTATTAGGAACCGAAGTGTTCGAATTAAGGTACATAAGGAATCCAATTAAGGACTCTGATTTTGGATGATAATCATCCACAAGGATCTAAATGTGAAGATAAAAAGATCCCATGTGGATTTTTGAAGTTTGAAGATGTTTTGAAATCTTGCACTGGATGTGCTTAAGTCAAAACATGAAGTAAAAATGCTTATGAAGTTGTGATGCTAGATATGTCAAGGCGACATATGAAGCGAAATTTGAAAGTTAAGTCAATGTACGAGGAAAATATTTTTGAAAACTGTGCATGGGGTTCTTTTAAGAAAAATGAGTTTAATGTTTTTGAAACCTTATATATAATACTTTTGAAATCATAAAGTAGGTGTATTAGATAGATATATTAAAAAAAATGGTTTAAAATCATGCGAGATGAATTTTGAAATTATGTGTAAGGTTTTTGAAAGACATGAATGATGCTTTTCGAAATCATGCACTTGATAAGAAAATGTATTGTGTTAATATTGTCTTCAGACTATATGAAATATTTTGAAATTAAGAAAGGTTGGTTTTGATAACATGGCCAATGTTTTTGAAATAACATAGACAATGTATCTAGAAAAATTGTTTTCAAACTATATGAAATGTTTTGAGATCATGAAGATTGTGTTGAAATACTTGTACTGTGTATGTTGAAAAATCAAAACGTAATGGGTATGAGATATGAAAATACCCTTAGTTATCTAACCAAGGATTTAAAGGTAAAGATGTGCTGAAGCATGATTACTCATAATGTCACTTTATTTTCTGTACTTCGTATCTTAGAATGAAACGAGTACTTAAAATTTTCGAGGGACTCATGAGCGATCATTTGAAAGAGAGAATCACAAGAGTAGTTCGTAAGGAACATAGTTCCTTAATGCAGGTATTATAGGGAAATTCCATACATACATGTAACTATACTTGTATATCAGAATTGCGAACAACAACTTTTATTTATGAACAAGACATATTGTTTCACATTACTAGAAAACGGAAGAAACAAAAGCATAAGACAGCAACATCTTCTACTCAGCCAATTGCTCATCCGTGGGTCAAATTTGCATTAGCAAGCTTTGGGCAATCCCTTAGGAAATGGCCCATCTCGCCATAGTTATAGCAAAGCCCTCGTGAGAAACGAGCTTGAGCAGGAGTGTCGCTAGCTTGATTTGGTACAGCTGCAGTTGGGCAAACCCTTGCTGTATGACCTATAAGTCCACAAATCTGACATTTGCGGCACTTCACACTAGGGTGATGATGAAGGTTACATTGGTTGCACAAGGGTGCAGTTCCATTGTATGGCTTCCTAGCAGGGGGTTGAGCTGGTTGGTTGGGGAAGGCTTGACCATTGTGAGCGACCACGGCGAAGTTCTGAGAAGCCTTTCGCTTCTTTGACTTCTTAGGGGATCGTTCATCCATGGTCTTTGATTCCTCGATTGGTTTCTTGGCAGGTGGTGCTGTCACCTGACTAGGTCCTGCCTGTCTTGGTGACTCTTGAGTGGCTTCATCCTGGAGACGATACATGGCAGTAGCTAATTCAACAGTCTTCAGGACTACTTCGCCTATTCGCTGAGCGAATTTGGCAGTCTGCTTGGATATCTGGGCGTCATCGTGATGAAGAGACATTCTAGAAGAAAGTGAAAGACATAGGAAGAAACGAGTGAAAGGTTTATTGGATAATCAATACAGAATGGTAACGAATGAAAATTGTGATCATTTGTTTGTTACCTAAGGCAAACAAATGAGATGATGACAAATCAAAGTAAATGGGTCAAAAATAATGTATCGCGAAGACATGCTCGCCTATAAGTGAACACTCATTCCAAGAATTCCCAGGTAAGCACAACTGGTCTCGCGTATGATGAGATGTATACGAAGTGCTTGCCTAGACAGAAAACCCAGAATACAGGCATTCACCCTTCCAGTTTGCACGTGTTCACATTATTTAAAACCCAAAACCTTGACGAAATTTTGAAAACTCAAAAGGGTTCAAAACCATATAATAGAGAGTTCAAAACCTTACAATAGAGGGTTCAAAACCTAGTAATCAATCATCCTAGAACAGATGATTAGTTTTCAAAGCGGTTTTGAAATTCATGTTCTTGTTGCGGTTGTCGCCTAAGGATAGGCAACAGTATTGTTTTATGACTAAACGCAAGTAAACTCGCGTTAGGGTCCTAAGAAGGTTATAGACTAGGTCAAAGCATTACTAATAACCTAATTCCCTATAACCATTGGCTCTGATACCATCTTTTCTGTCACACCCCGACCACGTAGAACATACAAAACGTGGCGGAAACATCGGGGAGTGTTGTAACAGAATTAATGTTTCACAACCATGGATATTAAAGTTTCGTTTTATTCATTAAAAGTGTTACAATGTCTTAACAAACAAGGAAATACAACATAATTAACTAGTCTTGCATCTTTTATTGTCACTAAAGCCCAAGTCTGCCTATGTGTATCTTGATCATCTTATGCAACAGCTCCTGAAAAACACATGTGAAAATAGGTACGTCAGCATAAAAATGCCTGTGAGATACATAGGTTTTGTGAAAATAGGTTTCATGACTTATGTTTGAGAAAATGTTTAGTCATGAACCTTGTAATTTGCTTTGTCTTTGTAAATCATTTGAAAAACAATAAGTTCAGATGATACGTATAAATAAGAGAATCATGCATGGTTAAATGGGTAACCATGTAAAATGAGTTTGTATAAGTTAAGTTGTTTGTAAAACAATGTATTGTGAAAAGTATGTTATTTGTATAAAATGTTATATGTCATAAACTGAAATGATACAAATAACGCTACGATATGTATTACCATACAAACACTTATATATAGGAAGTACCAGCGGCGTATCCACCATGCTTGTATCATATTACACACGCATCGTTACTTAATCACTTACTCAAACCAACAATGTAAAATGTTCATGTCTAATGTAAATCATGTAATGTATAACCAATGTCAAAAGTGTTTATGTGTCAAATGTAAATCATGTAATATATAACCAAAATGATATGTATGGCTAGTGAAAATGTATCAACTAAACCATATGCACAAGAACATAGTATTGAAGTAAAACTTAGTTTAAATCAAAGCTATGTTTTGTGGAAATGCATGATCAATGTAAATCATGTAATATGTAACCAAAATGATATGTATGGCTAGTGAAAATGTATCAACTAAACCATATGCACAAGAACATAGTATTGAAGTAAAACTTGGTTTAAATCAAAGCTATGTTTTGTGGAAATGCATGATCAATGTAAATCATGTAATATATAACCAAAATGATATGTATGGCTAGTGAAAATGTATCAACTAAACCATATGCACAAGAACATAGTATTGAAGTAAAACTTAGTTTAAATCAAAGCTATGTTTTGTGGAAATGCATGATCAATGTAAATCATGTAATATGTAACCAAAATGATATGTATGGCTAGTGAAAATGTATCAACTAAACCATATGCACAAGAACATAGTATTGAAGTAAAACTTGGTTTAAATCAAAGTTATGTCCTGTGGAAATGCATGCTATACTGATACGAACATCTATGCGGTATTGTGAAAATGCATACATCCAAGCCTTGAGACTGTGGCGATAAACCCTTAAACCACTTAAAGGTTTATCTAAATTATGTATATCGAATTCGGTCATTCCTTTCATCCCCTTTCCCTGGGACGTCCGGAACGGGAGTTGTCAATTCCTATGGTACCACTACCTACTAACGAACGACGTAGCTAATGTTAATGAATGTATTATTCCATTGTAAACAACCCAAATGTCATAACAAAATGTAAGCATGTGATGAAAACGATGTACTAAGTATGCACGCAATGGACATACATAGCATAAAATGTAAATGTAAAACGATGTACTAAGTATGCACGCAATGGACATACATAGCATAAAAACAATGAAATCATGTAAAAGAATGTACTATAAGTGTACTATTGAACATAGCATGTATATGATGTGAAAACATGAAAGCATGAAAGTAACAAGTAGGCACATGTGTTCCACCCCAAAATGTTTGGAAAACAGTAAAAGAGGGGTCTATGTACTCACTTGAGATTGCTCAGGAGTCCTAAGATAACCACCAAGCAACGCTAGAGATCACGGAAATCAAACGGCACCTAATATAGGTAACTATGTTAATAAACCGGACCTAAATCGGAAGATCGAGTAGCATGAGGGTTTGTAAACCAAACGGGTATGGAGACTCGTGTAGTATGGTTCAACAAAGCCTACATACTAATTGAAACCTAACATAATTGTTTACGACCCATTACGACCCGTTTAGGTAGCTTATGCTACTTTAACGCGTCGTTCGCGTGAAACGCGTTCAGACCGCCTAACTAGTCCTATGACAAGTGTTATATGCCTAAACATGTTACATAATCAGTTATGTGACGAAAGTTTAGGTTACATATGCTTGATTACCAATTATACATGAAAAGGGTATTCTGGTAATTTACCTAAGGCATATAAACTACCTATCATACAACTACTCAAACGATGTGACCATAGGGTATAACCTCGGAAGGTTATTCCCTACCTACTATGGTCACCTAATGTGTTTGGTCGGATCCTAATGATCGACCAAACTGGGTCGGGTTCGAAGGTATAAGCGATTTATTAGATCGCTTACCCTACGACCCTAGACAACGTGGTAATCAGTAGGCATAGTCCCAAGGGACTATAACCAATGTGATTACACTCACGTTGCGAAGTTCAAACGAACTTCGCATTGACCATAACTGGTCAATGTAGAAAGTCAAACAAAGTTTGACTTTCAGACTCGAAAGACTCGAAAAGCAATAAAAGAACGAAAGAATACTTACGAAGGGTCCCCGAATGCTAATCTCGATCCAAGAATCTTAGGTATGAAACAATGGTTTCAACTTAGAGTTCCTAAGATCAAGATTCTAGTGATTTTAGCAATGGGGGTGGATGGGTATTTATAGGAATACCCGAATCGTTAAGATCGCTTGTCGAATATCGTGCCTTAATCGTATCCGTACAAGTGTCGGAAAGTTATGGTGCCTAAAATCCATCCTTATCAGCTGACTAAGCATGTTAGAATGTGTGGTTGTGAATTAAACAGCTGTTTATACATCGAATCTGGTCCGGAAATGCAAAACTGATGTTTCTGTCCAGTTAAGGCACTCGCGTAGCGCGACTGCATAGGCCCTTAGGGCTCGCGCTACGCCACTGCCCCTCTGTTTCAGAAATGTTTCCAAATTGGCAGAAATGGTCCCTGCACGTGTTTAAGGCCTTTTTCGATGCGTTTGAACCCTGTTAACCTCATTTTAAGGCTCTAAAATGAAGTTAAAGTATAGGGAACTCAAAACATGCTCAAAAATATGCCGGAGGTTGGTTCGTTTGGCCGTACGAACGCGATGTTAGCTTAATTACGACTGAATGCGCATAAGCGCGAAAAACGATCCAAATGACGCGACGAATGGATTTTTCTTATGGCGAACACTAAAATATAATATAGTCATGCTTACATAAATTTTTGGATGTCCGGATGTATTCAGAACGTAAGTTATGCGCGAAAATGCAAACTTGTGCACTTTTTCACACTTTTAGTCCCTGAATGACCCAAAAGTTTATTTTAGCACACCGAACCCCTCAAAGCCTATTTCTAAGCTATGTAAAGGATATTTATGGTATGTTTAACTTATGTCCATGTTCCGGAATGTCTGTTACAGTTCAAATTGGCATCTTTCGCAGTTTGTCAAGTTTAGTCCCTGTAAGCGAATTAACTTGTTTTTGCCATACCAAAGCCTTCAAAACTTATTTCTAAGTTATGTAAAGGTTATTTAAGGTATGTTAAGCCTATGTCACTATTCCGGAGTGTTTGTTGCATTAAACTGGTTATATTTACGCATCGGTGCACGTATAACCTTCCAGAAAGCGATTTAGAGTTTGGAATTAAACAAAAATTGATATGTGCAAATGATACACATATTTTTACCAATCCCAAGTATGAAATATAATATTTCATTGGTTCGGTATTTGTTTGATGGCCGTGGAGGCACAGGTGTTACATGAACCATGAGGGGAACTGAACCGTGGTCCCCCACGCACAGACATTCGTGCATTCCTCCTTCGCCTAGGCGGCTCGGGAGGTGGTTGTGGTGGTTCCTCAACTGGAAGAGGTGGTGGGGTAACCGCTTGAAGATACAGTTCATTCAAAGGAGGTTGAGCAGGAGAGTTATGATATGAAGGAGTGAATTCCCACTCATACTTTGCCCACCTCTCGGCAAATGAATCGGGCCCTTGGTACGGTGATCCTTGGTACGGAGAACCACTAGAGATGCTGATTGGGTGACCCGATGTACCGATTTGCAGCTCAGGATCAGGATCGTCATCCATTTCCATCTCCTGGGAGAGGTGATCTTCGGGTCCTAAGGGATTAAAATCAAAAAGATTGTTGACATAGTCGTTGCGATTGAATTGAGCTGGGGAATAAATGGAATCAGAGTGATGGAAAGAATGGGAGTGAAAGGAGTGGTGAGATTGGTTCGAATGGTGTGATTCTTGAGAGTGATGGGAATGTTGGGGCTCGTTAGGAATGGGTAGCCCAAAGTATGGAGGATCCGAAGGTGAGGATCCTAGCGAAACAGAATGCCTCACTGGCTTGAAGTTATGACTCCAATGGTCCCGAGAGTCGGAACTAGAGAAAGTCGCTGACGGGATACGTCGATGGGAAGGTCCCACATGGCCTTATGGCCCTCCTCTCATTGGTCCCTTTCCTTTGCCTCTTACACGCGGAGGCATTTTTTTGATAAAACCTGTCAAAACAAGTAAATATAACATAAATAATAAAAAAGGAAAGTTAAGAATAAATCCTAGGTCATTAGCCTAGACTCGGAAGTCTAAGGAATGTGCTTATTGTGTCATTGAGATTAAACACAAAAGGTTATTGTTTAATTCACTCAATGTTGGCTCTGATACCAACCTGTCACACCCCGATATTTCCACATATTACCGGTGGGCCCGGCGGGGAGTATCGTGACGTAGTTGATATCATCATTGTTAATACACTCAATATAATAGCACAACGGAAGGCTTGGTGAATAAACTATTACAAACCATAGTGTCTGAGTGTTCGACGAAAGAATATACAGACTGGGTTGTAATAAGATCCACAGGCGGATCATAAATAAAATACAAGAAACAGAAAATAACAGACTTCAGGTATCTAGGGATTTGCAAGATCCTTTTATATGACACCTAGTAGCTCCAGCCTATTTACGAGAGGTACCTGTCAATCAATCTTTAGAAAATACGTCAGTTTACACTGGTAAATACAATTAACTAACTCATTTGAAAAGTATTTATAACAATTGATTCAGGTGCACAAGGCACAAATCATTTATAACTTGGGACAATTATTTAAAGATAATCTTGTATACAGATTTATATGTTTGTCATACAATTGGGGCCGGTTGGAAGCCGGTCATGATTAACCGACTCACCACTTATAGAACCCACAAAGGAATTATCCCCAACATGTGGGTTTATATTTTAGCATTTTCATCTGTCAGGTGCATGCCTACGCACCGTGCATAGGTCGTGGCGATTTTCAAATGAAACGAGCCGAGGATATCCAGGACACGGTCGAATTAACCCCCAATGTTTATGTTATCAAACAAGACAGATTAAAACGGGTTATGTAAATTTATTAATCACAATCCGATTATATGATTTCATACCCGACCAAGTGATATTATTATAATACCATATCCCAAGCCCGTATAAGGTAAAATAACTTAAAAGTATTTACCTGAGCTAAATGTGAAAAGTAACTCAGCCGTAAAATCCTAAAGCTTTATGATGATACCTTCTACTGGAAGCTACTAATCTGTATAGAAGGTTTAATAACCTATTAGGATGCTAACGGGTCTTTAATTAAGTCTAGGACTTAGACCAGCTAGCTTAGGAAGAAACTTTACGGTTTTTAAACGCTAGATTAAGCGGAGACCGGAATAGAATGTGGTTTAGACCCGACAAGCTTGGATACTTGTATAATATGGTCAAACTAAACACATTCTAGAATTTGAGGATTTAATGATAAGGTTAAACCCGTTTCGGCTATTTTACGTAATCTAGTCACATAAACCGACCCGAACGCATAAATGCGTATCGGGTAACCAATTGAATTAGATACAGGTCTCATTTGTTATTATGCTTAAAATATGTTAATACATCAGTAGGATGTTAACCTATTTGCCTAAGAAGTATTTAAAACCAATTTAAGTCCCGTAAGGGCATTTTGGTAATTTTAATGATTATAAAAGAGATTTTATAATAAACTGAGGTTCTGGTCTTTTTAAATCAGTAAAAATATTTAATTTATCACATTACATCAGTTAGATATTACATATATGTGAGGTTTACCATTTATGGCCAAACTATGCCCCGAAAGGGCATTTTGGTCATTTCACATATGCTTTTAAGGACATTTTTAGAAATCTGAGTTTATAATTTATACCTACTGTAATAATATTGAATTTTTTTTTTAAAAATTCAGTAGGTAACAAAGCTTAGATGATAAGTATGGTTTTAAACCAAACTATGCACCTAAATAGTGTAAAAACTCGCTAATTGACGATAATCAAGATGTTTATGTAAATCTGAGATTTTGATAAATTTTAAATGCTTAAAATAATTTATTTAATGTATAAAATCAGTAGGAAAAGGTTTGGCATTCAAATCCTTTGTTAATCTCATTTTATGCATGAAAAGGGTATTATTGTCAATTACCGAATTACACAAGAACTCTATGATTTAAACAGATTATAATCTGACCAAAAATCTTAATATTCCATAAAAAGAATATCTTAATAGTAGGTAATGAGTTTTGGTTCAAAATCCAAGTTTAAACATGTCTTATGCAAGATATCGCAATTTAATTAACAAAAAGCTTCTATTTACGATATCGGGCATAACTCCTATTTGAGACCAAGAACTGATGTCAAATTTTCGGGACAAGCTTATATAAAAGTAACAAAGGTTTTTGTCCTCTCACATTTCTAAAAATCTCATTTATATGTTAAAAGGGCATTTACGGCATTTATAAGCATATTAACAAATACGAGCATATAATTCAAACCAATAAGGACCAAGCAATATAACTCCAGGAGGTTACACTACTATATAATATGGTCCTAATGGAAGCTTAAAACATGGGAGAATTAAGCTTAGACGGGTCAGAACTGAAAGTCAAAACAAAAGTCAAGCTTTTGCGACTTTCGGTTATAAACTGACCTTAGACTGATAATTGTCGGGTTAGACCTGATTAAACATGTTCTAATACTAATTACCAAGTCATTAGAATATTAAAATATAATTTAGAACCTTTGTTTTGTTATTTTAAATTGTTTTTAAAGTTTCTGTCCAGTTTAACTTTTTGATTAACTAGTTTGACCCTACAATTAACCAGTCAAACGAGATAATTAGGAGGTGCCCTTTTAAGGGTTAATCACCTACCTTAATATGGTTCAGTAACCACTTTCGTTTCGGTCAGTGGCTGGACCAATTATGATTAAACCGAAAGTCAAAGCTTAATTACGATATGTTAGACTTTTTGGTTTTTAAGCTAATTAAATGGACTAAGCAGGGATTAAAACTCTTAATTAGGGTCCTTGCTTTCTTTTCTACACTTGACAATCTTCACCTAATGCTTGCAAGCTCCAGGAGTGTGTTTTTGAAAGTTGTTGTAATGAAGTGTGCATATGAACTATGAACTAGAGCTCCTTATATACTAATTTGCAAGCATTTGGATCAATCACAACTGTAATGGAGGCTCCTAGGATCACCCTAGGTGTCCTAGTGGTATCCTAAAACTGACAACAAGCCCCAAGTATCGAAATTCAGGCATCTAAGGCGGTGGAACAAGCTGAAACGTGCAGGTGTCAAGTTTTCGCTGATCTGGGCGTTTGTCGCGACCCGCGTAGGATCAGAGGAAGGTTTACGCGGCCCACGTAAACCTGTTGTTCAGGTTAAAAATGTTTCAAAGTTGGCAGATTCAGTCCCTAGTCGATTTAAACCTTATTTAACCTCATTTTTGACATATAAGGCCCTTGTAGTTAATTTGTAGAGGCTCAAGGAAGTATATCCAAACTCCGTTAGGCCTGGTTTCGTTAAATATCACTATAAACACAAGTTTCATCATGTTGACACTTTTCACCCAAAGTCTTGAAAACTTGTATAACGATCTCGAAACCACTTGAAATTTATACCACTTATTCTTGAGAGTATATTTGAATATTTCGAAGCCTCGGGTTCGTTAAAAGGTCACTCAGAGGTAAGAATTAACATGTTGACACGTTTAACCCTTGATTATCTTCCGATTATTTTCATGAACGGCTTCTTATATTCAATTAATCACTCGTTTAAGAATATATTCTTCATGTATGGTCATTCAGAGGCATAAGTTTGGCATGTTGACACTTTTAGTCCCTGTGGTTTCTTATTTTCATTGTTTGGCAACTTTAGTCCTTCGAACTCAATCTTTCACATAACTAGAGTTTAGGACACGTGTCTTTACACAATTGGACACATTTTTACGTGGTTTTACAACAAGAAGGAGAAGACACATCACAGAGAGACGAGTGAACTGAGAGAGATAACTGAGAAGTTTGAGTGTTTAACTTTGTGTAACATTGTAAACAAACTTTCGAGCGTTAATACAGTTTATATTTAAACGTTGAGTCTTTGTGTCTTGTATCTTGTGCTCTCGATCTTGGTTTGCTTTCCCGGTTGGATTCCGCACAACTGGGTCTGTTCGTATACAAGGATTAGGCGACTAGATCCTCCGCTAGTAGGACCTACAAGTGGTATCAGAGCTGTGGCTCTCTTCCTTGTTAAAACCGAGTCATGAGTCGTGTGAACAAGTTAAAAATCTTGAAAAACTTGGTGTTTTTTCTGATTAGTTCTTACAAAACCTTGTTAAATCTCATTTATATATGTTGTGTCAAGGTTTTTATTGATGTTTTCTTGCAAAAGTTGTGTTCGAAAATTTTTCGGTTTGCCGGAAAACTCATAAGATTGACCGGAAAACTCATAGGGTTCTTCACATCTTCAAAAAGTTCATCAAAGTTCTTCATATTTTCTGGGTTTTTTTGAAGATTGTCATTGTTGATTTTTTTATTATAATAATGTTACTGTACAAGTTGGTAAACAAATGATGGTTGTAACTTGGTAATTGTGATAGAGAGTATGGATGTTTGAAAGTTTGGTTTACCAACCATTCTTGTGTCAGACATCATATAAGATTGTGTGATAATATCTCACCAACTTTGTCAAAGGATAAGATCAGATTTCTTTTACATAATATCTCACCAACTTTGAACCATAAGTCAATGAAACTTTAATTCTTTTCTCAAAATTGGTTTAGACGAAAGACCTTAGAGTTTCGTCACTTTGTCTTTTACAACTCTTATCTATTTTTAACAGAAGGTTTAAAAAGTTATTTTAACGGTTTGGTTTAAGTGATTTAAGCAGGTATTCATTTTTACATATTCAAAATGAATCCAGACTGGTGGGGTATTCCATCCAATACGGAGAGCAAGTATAGAAGCACGGGTTTATCGCCATCATGGGCCGAATCTCCCGCACCCGCATCTAATACGGAGAGCAAGTATAGAAGCACGGGTTTGTCGCCATCTTGGGCCGAATCTCCCGCACCCGCATCTTCGTCTCTTCCATCGCAAGCGAATCCAATTTTGACAGGTCGATGGGCGTTTGTTTCAAACCAAACTCAAAGTATTCAAAGTATACTTTTAAGCGAAAGAGAAAGCGAAACCGGAAGACTTAACCGTCCACCGAAGCTAATGCACATGAATGAATATCCTGGATGGGAAGAAAGATTCCATACGTATGTTCTTGGGCAAAACACAGAACTGTGGTTATGTTTTACTACAGATTTCGATCAAGCTCTTGATGTTGCCGCTTCAACTGCCACGACATTTGTAGATCATACAGAAGACGAGAAAAAGGCATATGATTTAGAAAAGAAAGCATATGCTATTCTAACTCAGGCGTTGAGCAAGGATATATATCATCGGTTTATCAGCTTCAAGACGTCAAAGCGGTTATGGGATGCATTGAAGACGAGAGGTCTAGGAAATGAAGCGTCACGCCAATTGCGACATGGTTTACTCAAGAAGGAGTTTGATGGCTTCACGTGTATGGAAAAGGAATCTTTGGCAGATTTGACAAGTAGATATTATCACTTGCTGACTGAGTTGAATACTTATAGGGTTGCAACAACTCCAGCAGAGGTTGTCACAAAGTTTGCCGATGCACTGCCACCTCAATGGAATGGTTTCTTGGAAATCTTGAAATACAATGGCACATTGGCTATGACACACATCAATGATTTCGTTCAGCTCTTGGAAAACAAAGATCAAGAAGAAATCAGGAAGGCGAAACGGATTCCAGTGCAACAAAATCCTGATATGTATTATGGTAACTGTGGAGGTTCTAGCACTGTTGCAAGACCTGTTATACATGCTCCGCTACAAACGGCTTTTGTCTCAAGCACTGACTTGTATGGAAATCCAATACAATCAGTTCCCCAACAACAAAGAATAACAGACTTGTATGGAAATCCGCTACAGCCAGTTCCCCAGCAGCAAGCCCAAGGGTCTTCTGTAGCAACTGATTTGTACAGAAATCCACTACCAGTTCCACAACAAGCTTGTTATGAAAGCACTTCATCTGTCGATCAGCCATCTAATCCAAATACTGTTCGGCTCGACACTTCGAATTTCTCGAAAGTAAGTGTTGAAGTAGCTTAGGATCATATGGAGCTACTAAACACATTGGTAAGCGCGTATTGTGGGTTGATAGCAGGTCAGATTGGAAACATCAATTTGAAACAAGAAGATTATTATCAGCAGATCGATAAGGAGGAAATGGATATGATGGATATCAAGTCGGCTTTTGCTAGTGCGGTTAGGCGAGCTAAAGACTTCATGGAAAGGACTGGTAGAACCAGCTTGGAAAGCAAGAGAGATACCAAGTATGGGTTTGATAAACAATCAGTCAAGTGCTTCAATTGTGGTGAATGAGGTCACTTCAAGAGAGAATGTACCAAACCAGCTCAACATGGGAACCAGAATCCTTTCAGGAATCAAGGCAACCAGCAGAATCAGAATCAAAACAGGAATAACGAGCGTACGTTGATGGCTGTGAACAATCCAAATCAAGCAGGAGCATCAAATACCAACCAGGCTCTTGTGGTACAAGTCGATGAAGGTTGCGACTGGTCAATTCAGTCGGAAAGTAATGTTCAGGATAGAACAGCTTGTTTTGCTGAGGTTGTAAAGGATCTGAAACACACCATTGGTGGAGAATCTTCCGCCAGTGGTGGAGAATCATCTGAAGATGAAGACAGTTCCGGATATAGTAGAAGCTCAGATGAAGAATCCTCAACTTCAGGCGGTGATCATTTGGATGAAACGTCAAGTGTGTCAGTCGACACAGATGTTGATGAATTGTTGGGAGAAGTTGCATCAAGGAATGACAGAAGATCAATTCTGGTGGATAAAGCTGCTTATTCTTCTTCTTCTATTCATTCAGCCTTTATGGCTAATGTTGGCAGTTCATCAAGTCAGGTATGTGTCGATAAACCAACTTCTGATAAATGTGATAAATGTGTTAGTTTAGGTGATAAATTGTCGAACTTGCAAAGCAAATATGATGATTTGCAAAGCAAGTATGACATGACATATATCCACAATCAAAAGTTAACAGTGGATCTTTCGAAATGCAAAGAGGCTAACATGTTTTATGAAAACCATGAAAAAGAGTTTAAAAAGGTGGTTGAAAATTTAAGAAAACATAAAACCGAGCTAACAAAAATGGTTTCAAGAAAACAAACTGACATAAACTGTTATATCAATCGTCTCGAAATCATGCAAAAAGAGTTAGCCTGTGTAAAGTGTGAAAGTGAGGCAATCCGGCTTAAGCTAGACAGTTATTCAAACTCTAGATATGTGCTGGATCACATCATTGACATACAAAAAGAGAAAAAAGGATGTCACGTGCATTGGATACAAGAAATGTCCACCACCTGTTAGACAAAATTATGACGCAATGCCTGATGAGGAGAATAGAACATATTTTGAGGAATCTGTTCCTTTAGACATTGAAGAATTTGCAACTGGACTTGGATAAAAAAAATGAAGTATCATCAGATTCGGATGTTTCAACAATTATAAGTGTGTCAACTGCTGAACAGAATCAGGATCCTCCAGTCATTGTTGAGGATGCTGATTCTTCAGATGATGAATCCGATGATACTGACTCAGCACAGTCTGATGCGGTAATCAAAGAAGAGGACATACCTCTCGAGAATCATATTCTATGTGATCCTCCCACAAAACCTGCTAAGATTGTTTTGGTCGAGTCCACGTCTGCAAATGAGTCAGAGAGTGTGAATTTGCTATACACTCTTGTTGGTGATGATAAAATCTATTCTGAGAAAGATTTTCCGATTAAGAATGTAAATCAATCTTTAATCAGTAAAGTTTTTGAAGATTCGACAAGTAGGTTTTTGGGAAAGTCGGGTTCACACGTTGTGGTAACACAGTGCCCTCCGATTCCAAAGGCCGAAGTTCGAAAACAATATGGCAATCAGAAATTACCAACAGTGAAAAAGCAGCAAAATCATACCAAACCAAAAGGTAAATCAACGACTCAAGGTCGAAAGGAACCGAACCAAAAGAAGAACAAGAAAGTGAACTTTGTGAAATCAAAGGGAACGGATAAATTGGAAACTTTTGCAAATAAATCTAACTTAGATCATTTCAATCAAGTTAAATCTTTGAAAAGAAATGAACAAAACAGTTCAAAACCAAGTACCTCGGGATCACAAAGTTCATCAACAAGACAGTCACATGTTACTTCGGGGTTTGTTAAACGAAGATCATGTTTTGAATGTGGTGAAATTGGGCATATCATTCGAAATTGTCCGTATCTTCATAAGTTAAAGGCCAAAGTTGATGATCCGCGTAAACAAAATTACCGAAAGCGACCTGTTTCTACAAAACAAGATCCCCGCCTTGTAAAAGAAAGGGAAAAGAAACAGAGATGCCAATAAGTCAAGGTAATTGAAATGGCAATTAAAACCAACGTGGTTCACAAACAACCTGTTTCCATTAAACCAGAAATTTCTAAAACTTCTAATAATCACGAAGTTAAGATTTCAAAGATTCAAACTGGTAAAACACAACAGACTTGGAAACCAAAAACGGTTAATAATTCAGGGGGACCATCACAATTTCCAAACCATTGAGAAATTGAAATAACTTTTGTCGATGAAACCGGAAGACCCAAGACCACAAATACTTGGGTCCCCATCTCCAACTAATCATGTGAGTTCATGTGTAGGGTGTTCCAGGAGGAACTTTCAGTAGTAATTGGATTGCTGATAGTGGGGCATCCAGGCACATGACAGGCGACATGAAGCTTCTCTACGACGTTAAATCTATTAGAGGAGGTTATGTTGCTTTTGCTGGAGATAAAGGCGGATATATTACTAGTGAAGGAATGGTATCCAACGGGGTTGTAAGCTTTGATAAGATCAACTTTGTGCAACAACTTGATCACAATCTTCTCAGTGTTTCACAAATCTATGATAAACAGTTTTCAGTACACTTTGATGCAAATGGATGTTATGTGCTAAAATCCGGTTTCAAGATTCCGAAAGAATGGATTCTCTTATCTGCTTCAAGGATAAATGATTTATATATCTTTGATATGAGCCAAGCAATTACTACGTCTGCACAAGCAACCTGTTTCGTTTCCAAAGCCACAGAAAAAGACTCAATCTCTTGGCATAGACGGATGGGTCACATTCACTTACGCAAAATGAATCATTTGGTGTCGAATGAATTAGTGAATGGTGTTCCTCTTAAAAACTTCCATCTTCAAGACGTCTGTGTTTCATGCCAAAAAGGAAAGCAAAGCAAGAAGCGACACCCGACTAAGAAGATCAACATGGTAGCCGTTCCGCTTGAACGTTTGCACATGGATTTGTTCGGTTCTGTCAAGCATAAAAGCATTCGGAATGATCAATACTGCCTCGTGTTAATAGATGATTATTCAAGATTTTCTTGGGTGGCGTTCATGGCTTACAAGAGTGAAACTTTTGGTATTATCAAAAACTTGATCATTCAGATTGAGAATTTGTATACTTTGAAGGTTAAAGGGATTCGCAGCGATAATGGAAATGAGTTTAAGAATCAAGCCATGAAGGAGTTTTGTACTTCAAAGGGTATTCTTCACGAATTTAGTGCGGCTTACACTCCTCAACAGAACGGCGTCGCTGAACGTAAAAACCGTACATTGATCGAGACTGCTAGGACGATGTTGGTAGAGTCACAATTGCTGATTCCCTTCTGGATTGAAGCTGTGTCCTCTACTTGTTATACATTGAACTGAGTCCTTACAGTCAAAAGGCACAACAAGACCTGCTTCGAGCTTCTTCACAAACGGAAACCAGATTTGTCATATCTTGAACCGTTTGGAGCTCCTTGCACAATGATCGATCCTAATGGAAAGTTTGGGGCAAAAGCTATTGATGGTTACTTTCTTGGGTATGCCACCCCGAACTTAAGAGCCTGGAATCTTGAGACTAAAAGGGTCGAGGAATGGTCTGAGGTCAGAGTACAAAGGCAGACATTGCTAGTCAAATGTCCTGGTCAGCCTTGGATATTTGAGTACGATGACTTTTTCAATTCGATCAATATTCAAGAAGTCGAAGAAAGTGCTGCGGCAAGGATGTTTTTCGAGAGTGACAACGCAACAGATTCATCGTTGGTTCGTCCAATTATTGTCAACAATCAAGAACCAACTTCAGTTAACAATAATGCTCTCGACAATGAGGATTTTCACGATGCTACCGAACTGAACGAATCTTCAGAGGATGATGAATTTCTCGATGCAGACCAAGAAGCTGTTGATGGTACTTCAGAGGCTACACCTCCAGTGGATGCCCCTAAAACAGCTGAAGCTACTGCATCATCCTCTTCGCCAGTTCAGGGTATTGAATTGGTTGTTGATCTCAATCTCAACAATCTGGGTACAAACATTCCAGTTCCAGATAATCCAGAAATAAGAATTCACAATACCCATCCTCAACAAAACATCATCGGTAATGTACAAAGTGGCGTTCAAACGAGAAATATGTTGCAAAACGACAACAATGCAGGCTTGTATGCGGCGATTCGAGAATTTGGTCAACAAAACGATTGGTCCTTCGCGTGTTATGTATCACAAGAAGAACCAAAATCTATTAAAGAAGCTTTGAAAGATGATTCTTGGGTGGAAGCTATGCAGGAAGAACTGCAGCAATTCCAGAAGAGAGGTGTCTGGAAACTCGTTGATAAACCTAAAGATTACAAGAAGATTGGTACCCGTTGGGTGTATAAGTGCAAAAAGGATGACCGTGGAGTAGTTATTCGAAACAAAGCGAGATTAGTCGTTCAAGGTTTTTGTCAGATTGAAGGGATTGACTACAACGAAGTTTATGCACCAGTTGCACGTCTTGAAGCAATTCGAATCTTTCTAGCCTATGCGTCCTTCAAAGGATTCAAGGTCTACCAGATGGACGTGAAAAGTGCATTCTTACATGGTGTGGTTGAAGAAGAGGTGTATGTCGAACAGCCTCCAGGTTTTGAAGATCCTATTCACCTTGATCGGCTTTGGTTGCTCAACAAAGCTCTCTATGGTCTACATCAAGCACCGCGAGCTTGGTACGCAACCTTATCTAATTATCTGCTGGAGAATGGATTTCGCAGAGGTCTTATCGATTGCACTCTTTTCATCAAAGAACATGATGGAGATCTTATACTGGTACAGGTATACACAGATGATATTATTTTTGGTTCTACTAACGATGTTTTATGTAGGAATTTCGAGCGTGTTATGCAGGAGAAATTTGAAATGAGCGCTATGGGGTAGATGACTTTCTTTTTGGGCTTACAAGTGCAACAAATGAAGTCTGGGATATTCATCCATCAGACTAAGTATGTCAATGACATCTTGAGCCGATTCCAGATGTCTGACACATTGCCCATTTGTACCCCACTGCAGCAAAATCATGGAATTCATCCTGACTTGAAGGGTGAAGTTGTTAGCTCCTCATACTACCGCGCTATGATCGGATCTCTTATGTACCTCACAGCATCAAGACCAGACATAATGTATCCAACGTGCCTGCTTGCCAGATATCAAGTCAACCCGAAGGCCTCACATCTTGCAGCTGTGAAAAGGATTTTTCGCTATTTGAAGGGATGCCCGAACATCGGTCTATGGTACCCTAGGGATGATAGCTTTGACTTGATCGCTTTCAGTGATTCTGATTTTGGAGGATGCAAAATCGACGGCAAATCCACAACGGCTGGATGTCAGTTTTTAGGAAATCGCCTAGTCACATGGCAGTGCAAGAAGCAGACTTGTGTCGCTACATCAACATGCGAAGCTGAATACATTGCTGCCTCAAGTTGTTGCTCCCAAGTCCTGTGGATCCAACAACAAATGCGCGACTACGGTTTTGAATTCCTAACTACTCCTATTTTCATTGATAATTCTGTTGCCTTACAGATCACTAGAAATCCTGTGTAGCATTCAAAGACCAAACACTTCGAAATTAAGTATCACTTCATACGTGATTGCTTTGATAAAAGGCTTATCGATGTTGTTAAGGTCCACACCGATGACCAACGTGCCGAACTTTTTACCAAAGCATTTGACAAATCACGATTTGACTTTTTATTACTGGTAAACAGCATTAAGGTCAAGCAAGAGTAAAACCGACATCGGAAAATCATTTTTGTAAATATCTTTGTGTTTTTAATTTATCATAGTTTTTACATTTTAGGGGGAGTAAATCCAAATTTGAAAATTCAAAAACATCAAAAATTTTCAAAAACACAAAAACAATAGAAAAACAAAAATGAGTTTCCTGGCGAGCAAAAGAAAAAATGATAGTACATCAGTGGTCTATCCAAACCTCTTTAAACCTTAAATGAAAAACGATAAGCAGCTCTATATAAGATGTATCGATAGGCTCACAGTCATCTTAAAGTGTGCAGGGTGATATAAACTTAAATCGACTGAAGACTGTGTGGGAACCGCTCATTGGCATATGGTCTTAGTACCGAAATTTTGTTTGAGAGATTGCCGAGGTTCTGAGATACGTGGTCTTTATGCTGTTTATCATCTGGGTATCATGGTTGTTTCTTTTACCGAAAAATAACGGAGACGAAGTCTAGATCTTCCATGATACCATACATACGTGTACATACTGTATACGACCTCAATAAGTGATCAACAATCACATGTCCAAACCAAATAAGTGATAATATATCACATTTATCTGGGAGTCAAGTTCGTCTCTTTGCTGTACGTTTGTACTGACCTGTTCACGGACTTGCTCCTGTGCCCTCATGCATCTGAAAATCAAGTTCCTCATTCATAAGTGATTCTATCACATGGGGCTTGTTTTCAATCAAAATAAGTGAGTATCTCACATTTTCATATACGTCAAAACAGATGATAAATGGTATACTCACCAGTAAGATGAACCCTCGTGCATACCTTGATACGGGAATGTGTCGTGTGTGGATGAACAACAGTCAGATGCTTATCTAAATGTCAACTAACTGAACAACAAGAGCCTTTTGGCGTGACCGTACACTGATATGATTCTCTTACCCTCGAAACTCGCAAAAAGAATGTATGTAAATATTTATTTAATGCTTTCAGTTTCTGCATCTTTGTATATATTTATTTACTGCTTTCAGTCTTTAAGTTTGAAATATTCAAAATTCCAAAAAGATTTTAGGTGTGTTTTAATATAAACTTTATAAAAGCCAAAAAGATTTATTTCTATCTTTCTTTCTTTCTTTTGATTACCCGATGTTGGAACTCAAGTCTTCGTTACCTGAAATCTGATCGAAACCAAAACAACTGATTCTTCATAAACGGTCGAAATTTGCAAGTTTTGAAAGTTAAAAATCTAAAATTGATAAAATTGTTAAACTTTCAAACTGTCGGTCAGTAGTTGATTGAACAATGGTCACATGTGTCTCGTTTGTTTATGATTAACTATATTCCAAGCAGTTGTTCTCATTATGCGTTTAGCTTTCTTGTATGTGCAGATGCTACAATCAAGCCAGCTAAAGGAAACGAGAACGTGTTAGAAGACTAGCATCGGAATGAAGACACGACATGGAGGCACTTAAAAGATAAAGATGATTGGGTTGCCGCTGACCTATCATCAACACCTCAAGGATCTAAGTGCTGAAAATGGAGCTTATTTTAAGGGGGAGTTTGTTAACACACTTCCGAAATGAAATGGGGAGTTTGTTGATACACTTTCTACTTACACCACGTGAAGACTTTGAAGATCCCCCGACATGATAGACATGGAAGATGAACCCTCACGAGCAGCGTCCAAGGGGGAGTTTGTTGATACATTTGTTTGTGGACGCAGCTCGACTTGGTTCGAACATGCTATGAAACGCAGACCGAGACTCGACATCCTCTATTGTGTCTCGGATCGTTATCTACTGTGTCTGCAAGTATTATATGTTCTGCATGATTGCTGAACATACCTGTTGCTGCTGTGTGTGTACCTGTTAGACCTGCATTTGCAAACATGACGAAACTCCTGCTTCTGATGATGACGAAACTCCTGCTGTTGACGAAACTCTGTTGAAGAAACATATGTTTTGTCGACTTGGGAGTGTGACGAAACATACTTTGTTTCGTCAAATTGGTGTTTCGTCGAGGGATTTCGTCGGCTGAAACAGTTTCGTCGTGTTGCTGTGCTTATATAAATAGCACAGACTGAAGTCACAAGAAGGAGAAGACACAACACAGAGAGATGAGTGAACCGAAAGAGATAACTGAGAAAGTTTGAGTGTTTAACTTTGTGTAACTTTGTAAACAAACTTTCGAGCGATAATACAGTTTATATTTAAACGTTGAGTCTCTGTGTCTTGTATCTTGTGCTCTCGATCTCGGTTTGCTTTCCCGGTTGGATTCCGCACAACCGGGTCTGTTCGTATACAAGGATTAGGCGACTAGATGCTCCGCTAGTTGGACCTACAAGATGTTGCTAAGCTAAAGCGTAAAATAGCTGATTTAGAACAAGATAACAACAAGTTACACAGTTTTCTTAAAACTGGATGGTAAAGATTTTGAGCAAAACAAAAAGGGAATTGGCTCGGAATATCATCAGGTTCCACCACCGTTTGAGGAAAAATTCACGTTCTATTATTACGAAAAGGTGGAAAAAGCTTTCAACATGGTTGATCAATTGCCAGATAACATTGACGTAACCAATTCCAAATCTGATGATTCAAGTGATTCAGAGGTGGTAGGTAAGGTCGTTGAAAGTGTTTTGAAAAAAGAGTCGATTGAAATAGGTAAATCTGAATCACAGGATGAAAATGAAGGTAATTTTCATGAAGGTTATCTGAAAAATTCAAAATCTAAGAAAAATGCGAATGATGATTAAAAAAGATTGGTTTATACCATGATTAGATCGGACAAATCATTCTTAGATCTTGAAGTCCCGATTCAGATTGTGATTTCAGAAAAGATTGATAAAGTGTTCAAGATGATTGAAATTGAAAAATCTGAAATGTCAAAGTAAGTTGGAAAAGGTCATAAAACTTTTTATTACAAACCTGGTTACAAGAAGAAAAACATGAAGGCCGGGTTAGGTTATAAAAAGAAACAGAATTGGAAAAGAACTGAAATGACAAATTATTAGAAAAAGATGAACTTTGTTCTTGGAAAAAGTTCCAAAGAAGAGAATGAACTCCAATTTAGACGACAGTCTAATGAAGAGTTCTATGCTCAAAAGAAAAAGCAACAACAACAGGTTAAAGATGTCTCCAAAAGAACATGCTTTAAATGTGATCAAACTGGACATTTTGCACGCAAGTGTCCAAATCCAAAACCTGTTAATGTTGAGAAGAAAAAGAAGCCTGATGTTGTGAATCAGAAGTCAACTAAGTTTAATTCAAAGCAAACTTGGAAGCCGAAAATGTCTAAGGCTGACTCACGCCAAACATGGAAACCAAAACAAACGACACCCAAAGTCGAACATAAACAGATTTGGAAGCAAAAGGCTGATTTTTCAAAAAACAAAACAAACTTGGAAGCCAAAAACATCCAGGTTTGAACAAAAACAAATCTGGAAATCCAAAGTTGATTTGTCAAAGAGTAACATTCAAACTGATTCAAGATTTTACAAAAGAAGTGCTTCAAAAGGACAAGCTTGGGTAGAAAAGAAACAAAAGGTTTCTGTGAGTGATAAACGAAATGAAAATATATTTGTGAAAAATGATAAAGATTTTCCAAAGTTGAATGATTCATATTGTGTGACAATATCCAAGGTCAAACAGGCCTGGGTTGCATTGTTCAAGTAATCAGATTAGTTGAATGTGCAGGTGCTCCCGAAGATAACTGAATATCAAATGGAAGAGTATTAGAGCAGCCTGGCACAACGAGAGGAGAAGGCTGCTTATCCATGCAACTGAGAAACAGGGAGTTTGTTCATTATTGTACATAAATAAACCATATTTCTAAAACCCTAAAAATTGAAAAATTTAAAATCCAAAAATATTTTTTATTTTGTCAAAAATTGAAAAATAAAAAATATGTTTGTTTTTAAATTTGACAAAAATAAAAAATTTCAAAAATATGTTAAGTGAATTTGCCGAAACCCTCACGGCTGAACAAACATGATTAATTTCACAAGATTGAAAAATGGTTTTCAAACTGTAAAATATCAATGTGTTGTAAATCATGGGGGTATATTTTCTACAAAACAGAGCATGAGAAGAAGAAAATGGATGGCGAGACAAAGCTATCTGCATCGGTTATCAAATTTGATTTAAATGTTTTGAATGTTAGGGGGAGTAAGCGTTGTCATAAAATCCAAAAACATTTGAAAACTTGAAAAAGCCAACAACATGATAAAATCAAAAAGTGTTTTGTGTAAAAAGAGGAAATGATAGTACATCAGTAGGCAATTACAGTACGCTAAAGAAATGGAAAGTTAAAAGGTGATAAACGGTCTCACTGATGATATGCCAGTAGGTTTTTACATGCTTAGTAGATTGTTTTCGAGATATAAACCTAAATATCAATAACTTACTTATCTCGTGGGGAGCATCTCTTGGATATATGGGTAACCCCCCGAAATCTTCTTTGAGAGATTGCCTGATTCTTAGATACTAGGTCTTTATACTGTTTGATATCTGGGGTATTATATCTGGTCTTCTGATATTGCGGAAGCAATGGCCTAGACCTCGTATAATACTTTACATGCTTTAAAAGCTTACCCTCTGCATAAAAATTGAAAAATATCGAAAGATATGAATCAAGTGCAGTTGAAAAGAAGATTCCCAAAGGGGACACACCTAAAGTTGATCCTTCATCTCTTTGACTGAACGGAAGTTCATACCTGAGCTCTCAAGGTCTCGCACTAACCCAGAGAACATATATCAAATTAGTATATTCACCTGTAAGACTGAATCTAGGGAATTTTGATATAGGAGTATATTCTGAGGTGGGACACGCGAATAAGTTAAGTCCTTAAAACACTAATTTCGTATCTCGAATCTGTTGAACTTTGTGTGAAAATTTAAGTGGATCAGTATACTGACAATCTAAGTGAATCGTTTAGAACTTAAAGTGTTAATAGCTCAACGGTGCTAGTGATTTGTAAAAAACTAATATGATCCTCTGAGACGAACTCAAACAAAAGTATTGTCTGTAAATATTTCTTTACTGCTTTAAATTTCAAAAATACAAAAAGATTTTGATTTCATTTTATTTTCGAAAACCAATGTCTGAGTGCTAAGTTTCAATATCTAAGTATGTTGAACGTGTTTCTGAAAATAAACAAGTTCATTAATTTGAATCTTGTAGTTTTAAAATCAAAAATCAAAAACAGATTGTGAAGTCTCCAAGGTCATTAATTTGGACTTGGAAAATTATCGGAGAAGGTTTTGGATGCTTAAATTGTTAAAAATCTGTTGTAAAGAGCCAAGTTACATTGTTGGATTCCTAAATCGTCAAATCTATAAAGTAATTTGATAGGGGGAGAGAGTCAAGTAATCCTGGATATATTCTAATTGTCATATTTGTGATTAGAGCCAGGTTCTTGATTAAAAGTTTTTGAAAGCCAGGTCATCATTCCTGGACAACTGAGTTCAAAGGGGAGTATGTGAGTGCATTTATGTCTATCGCCTATGTCAATCCAAGTTCGTAGCAGATTATAGAAGAAGACATAGCTTCATAGTGTAATATGTAAGAAAAAGGCAAGGTGGCAATTTTGTAATTAATGAGTACTCTCATTAAAAGCCTTGGCCTATAAATAGGAGGCTTATGTCTTTAATTTAGAACTTTTGTCATTTGTGACATTTGGAGCTTTGGAGCTAGAGAGAGAAAGGCAAAAGGTGATTCACGGTTCATTGTACGTTTTGATATCTTTCAATCGAATCACAAATTATAGTACGTTCTTGTGTTCGGTCCACGCACGTGTACGAATTCCGCACGTTGCACATGTCATACGCAATCGTTCGAGAGTCAAAACCGATCCTACATTTCCTAAAGGGACTTCCTGTGGTAGAGATGGGATGCGGGCCCAACACCTTTTAGATGCTATTGGTGGCGAGGGCTCAGTGACTTCCTTAGGTTTGCTTACAAGCATCACTGAAGTTGTCAACTTATGGCTTGGGGGATCCTGCCCTAAGGTGCTTGCTGAGTTTGTTGCCTTAGTGTTACACCCCAATCATTTTGACCACATTACCCGGTGGTCCCGATTGGGGAGTATCATGACGATTGATATCAAATACACAACACAGATAGCACAACAGAAGTCTTGGAGTTAAAATATTATTACAAACATAAATGTCCAAGTGTTCAAAATAATAATACAAACAGCTTGTAATAAAAGATCCACATGCGGATTGAAAATGTACAAAAATAAAATAATCAGATTACTAGGCTTTATGCAAAGGAGTTGCAAATTCCTCTTCTAGCATTACCAGGCAACTTCCAGCATATTTACGTATCCTTGTAACCTGTAACTTAGTCTTCTGAAAATACATCAGTTACACTGGTAAATACAAATAACCGACTCATTTCAAAAACATTTCAAAAATCATTTTAAGTGTACAAGGCACATGATTTTCATAAATAACTTGAGACAATTCAATATGATCTTTTATACAGTTTTACATGCCTGTCAATACATATGGGGTCTGGTGCAGAAACCGAATAACATGATTAACTGACACGCCACTTAAACCCACAAAGGGGTATCCCCAATTAATGGGTAAGAATTTTTTTTATAATAGCATTAGCACCTGTCAGGTGTATGCCTACACCCCGTGCTCGGTCGTGGCCATTAGTAACTTAAATGAGCCGAGGATATCCAGGACACAGTCGCGTTAACCCCCAATGTTTAAGTTATCAGACAAAACAAATTAAAACAGGTTATGAAGATTTTGTAGTCACAATCCGACATATGATCCCATACCCGACCAAGCGGTAATAATTTACTGTATCCCAAGCCCGTATAGGGAAAATAGGTTAAGAGTATTTACCTGGCTAAAACTCGTCTTAATATGCAAGAATTATAAATAGCACAACCGTAATATTAACTAGGGTTGATTGCAATTTACTAGAAGACCCTAGTCTGGAATGATGGTATAAATAACCAATTAGAATGTTAACAGGCCCTATTCAAGTCATAGACTTGGACCGGTTAACTTAAATTATCAGAAACGGTACGATACGCTTGATTAAGCGATGACCGGAATAGAATGTAGTTTAAACCCAACAAGTACTAAGACTTGTATAATATTGGCAAACAATATACATTCTGGAATTTGAGATAAAATTGATAAGAATTGACCCATTTCGGTTACGTAAACTTGTTACACAAGCTTAACCGTATGCATATAAGCAATATCGGGTAATCAGATGAGTCATAAACAAGTTCTATATGCCAATATACTTTAAATAAGTTGTAACATCAGTAGGTTATCAACTTATATGACCATGGAGGTTTTAAAATCAAAATATGTACCATAAGGGCATTTTGGTCATTATGTGACATACTTTAAGAACTTGCATACAAAATGATATTATGAACATGTTCATTATGTAAAAATACTTTAATTATGATGTAATATTAGTAAGTAATCAAACATGTATGATTTTAAACCAAATTATGCACTATAAGGGCATTTTGGTCATTATATAACATAGTTTGAGAACTTGTATAAAAATCTCAGTTATGATCAAGTACCTTCTGTGAAAACACTTTAATTATTTTATAATATCAGTTGGAAATAAGTTTTGAATGATAGTTATGGTTAAAAACCATACTATGAGCCAAAAGGTTGTTTTGGTCATATTACAACATAATTTACGATCTTATATCAAAACTCAGGTTATGAACAGAATTATAATACCAAAATATGTTAAGTATAAAAACATATCTGTAGGTAACTCGTTTTGCAAGTTCATTATTGATCAAAACCAAGTTTTATGCAAAAAGGGCATTTTGGCATATTATAAGAACTTCTGTAAAAACTCAGAATCTGATTATGATCAAGTAGTATAACCTCAGAGGGTTATCCTACATTATAACGTGATCATAATACAACTTAAATTTAGTAGCTAACTAAACTAAATCGGGTCAGAATCGAAGACAAAGCAAAAGTCAAACTGCTCGACTTTCGGTTGCGAACCGACCCTAAAACTGGAAATGACAGGCTGAACATGTTCATACATGTTCTAATATTAATTACCAACTTATTTAAGTGTCAAAACATGGGTTATAATATTTATAAAATCAATTTATAAAGTTTACGAAAAACTGACTTTTGACTTTTTAATTACGATAACTTTAACCCGTTATTTGACCTAGTTAACGTGATTTTCGGGAGGTGCCCTTTTGAGAGATTAACACCTACTTAATTACGATCAAGTAGCCATGTTTGATTCGAACAATGGCTGGACCATAATGGTATAAATCGAAAGTCAAAGCAAAAATCGATTTTGCTTGACTTTCGGCTATTAAAGCCTATAAAATGAAATAGCACTAGAAAGAAACACTTACAAGTGATCCTAGGATGAATATGGACTGAGTTGGATGCTCCTTTCAGCTAGGAACTTCCAGATGAGGGTGATAGAATGATTTAAAGAAGAGGTGCACTTGAAAATGAAAGATCAAGGCCCTATTTATACTTGAATGTGATGAATAGGATCATCACAGGTGTTAAGAGGTGTTAGAAGATCAGTACATGTGTCCCTAGATGTGTCAAAAGCAGCCATGGAGCTCATGGTTTCCAAATGGTGGTATACTTGGAGCCTAAACAAAAACTCTGACACTTGCGATCCTCTACGAACCGTAGGGGGTACCCTTTGCGGTCCGTAAAGACCATGCGCGCACATGGTTTCCAGCTTTTTTGCGTACTGTATAGACCAAGTTCTACGGTCAGTATACGACGATCAAAGATTAATTTTTTTACAATTTTCCACCTTTAGTCCCTTCACATTCATACTTTCAAATATTGACAAAAATAGTCCCTCTCGGCCAACATTTGGCGCAAATGAGAGAATAGACAAGTGTCAGTACATTACCTGACACGAATTTACGAGGTGTTACATCCTCACCCCCATAAAATAAATCTTGACCTCGAGATTTTATTAAAAAAGATGGGGGTACTCCTGTCGCATATTGGACTCGACCTCCCATTTATATTCGGGGCCTCGACCGACATCCCATTGAACCTTTACAATGGGTATAAATTTCCTTCGGAGCTTCTTAACATGTCGATCCTCGATCGAAATTGGTTTCTCAACAAACCTCAGGTTTTCATCAATCTGCACATTTTTATGTGACATTGCTAGCGACTCATCGGCTAGACATTTCTTTAAATTACAAATGTGGAACACATTGTGAATTCCACTAAGCTCCTCTGGCAAATTTAGCTTATAAGCAACTGATCCAACACATTCGCTTATCTCGAATGGTCTGATATATCTTGGGCACAACTTGCCCTTCTTTCCGAAGCGCATCACACCTTTCTAGGGTGATACCTTTAACAAAACTTTGTACCCTACTTGGAACTTAAGAGGTTTACGCCTCTTATCAGCATAGCTTTTCTGCCTGTCCCTGGAAGCTTTGAGACGATCACATATTTGCACAATCTTATCCGTGGTCTCCAGGAAAATCTCTGGTTCTGATATTTGGGCTTCCCCAACTTCAGCCCAACAAACGGGCTTTTGACATTTTCTCCCATACAAGGCCTCAAAAGGAGCAGCCTTGATGCTCGTATGATAACTATTATTGTAGGAGAATTCAATTTTGGGGAGATGGTTATCCCAACTACCACCCAAGTCGATCACACATGCCCTAAGCATGTCTTCCAAAGTTTGGATCGTACGCTCACTCTGTCCATCAGTCTAAGCATGGTAAGCCGTACTGAAATTCAATCTGGTGCCTAATGATTGCTGGAAACTTTTCCAAAAATGAGAAGTATATCTAGTATCTCTATTTGATACAATAGATACTGACACACCATGCATGGATACAATCTTGTCCACATATAACTTAGCCAACTTGTTGGAGCTATACGTCTCCTTTATGGGCAAGAAGTGAGCTGACTTAGTCAGTCTAACCACAATAACCCAAATCATGTCATTACCACATTTGGTCTTAGGTAACTTGGTAATCAAATCCATTGTTACCATTTCCCACTTCCACATGGGAATTTAAAGCTGTTGTAGAAGTCTTGGCGACTTTTGATGTTCAACTTTAACTTGTGACGTCAGACACTTAGCTACGTAGGTGGCAATGGATTTCTTCATACCCATCCACCAATAATTCTTTCTCAAATATTGATACATTTTTCACCTCCAGGGTGAACAGAATATTTGGAATTATGCGCTTCCTGGAGGATTAGATCTCTAAGTCCTCCAAAGATTGGAACCCAGATTCGACCATTGAATCTAAGAATTCCATCTTTCCCAAGTGACAACTGATCAACAGTTCCACCCAATCCTTCATTAGGAATGTTAGCCTATACCAGGGCTTGCTTTTGTGCATCCAATAGCTTCTCATTCAAGCTGTTCCTGAGCTCAATGCTCTTGGCATTAATCCGAATTGGCTTAACCCTTTCCTTGCGACCTAGCGCATCTGTAACCACATTTGCTTTTCCGGGATGATAGCGAATCTCGCAATCATAATCATTCAGCGTTTCCATCCAGCGGCCTTGTCTCATATTCAAGTCCTTCTAGTTGAACAGATGTTGGAGACTTTTATGGTCAGTGTATATAATACACTTCATGCCATACAAGTAGTGTCTCCACAACTTTAGTGCAAATACAACGGCACCCAACTCCAAATTGTGGGTTGTGTAATTCCTTTCATGCACCTTTAATTTTCGTGATGCATATGCAATCACTTTGCCTCTCTGCATCAGCACACAGCCCATGCCGGTGTGCGAGGCATCGCAATATACCACAAAATCCTCAATACCCTCGGGTAGAGTTAGCACTGGAGCGTTGCTCAACTTGTGCTTGAGAATCTCGAAGGATTCTTGCTGTTTTGGACCCCAGTTAAACTTGACATTCTTACGGGTCAGGGTAGTTAAAGGAGTGGCTTTCCTTGAAAAGTTCTTAATGAACCTCCTATAATAACTGGCCCGTCCTAAGAAGCTACGTATCTCAGAATGTGTCTTTGGTGCTTCTTAATTCGTTATGGCTTCAATCTTAGCGGGATCCACATGGATACCACGCTCACTAACTACGTGTCCGAGAAATTGGAATTCTCGAAGCTAGAATTCACACTTAGAATGCACTGAAGATGTTTCTCATGATCAACTTGATTATAAGAATAGATAAGTATGTCGTTTATGAAGACAATGACAAACTTATTGAGATACGGCTTGCAGACTCTATTAGTGAGATCCATGAATGTTGCAGGTGCATTAGTGAGCCCAAAAGGCATCACTAGAAACTCATAGTGACCGTATCTCGTCCTGAAGGCAGTCTTTGGAACATCTTCACTCCTGACCTTCAGTTGACGATAACTCGACCTCAAATCGATCTTCGAAAACTAACTAGCCCCTTGCAATTGGTCGAACAAGTCGTCGATCCTGGGCAACGAATAACGATTCTTGATCGTTATCTTATTGAGCTCGCGGTAGTCAATGCACATCCGCATTGAACCGTCCTTCTTTTTGACAAACAAGATAGGGGCTCCCCAAGGTGATGGGCTAGGTTGAATGAAGCCTTTCTCCAAGAGCTCATCAAGTTGGGTCTTTAATTCTTTCATCTCCATCGGTGCTAACTGATATGGAGCCCTTGCAGCAGGTGCAGCTCCTGGTAGGATGTCAATCCTAAACTCCACTTGCCTTTATGGAGGTAGACCGGGTAGTTCTTCAGGGAAGACATCAGGGTATTTAGAAATGACGGAGATATCTTCTATCTTGGGCTTCGGCTCGTCTACCGTCACATGTGCCATGTAAATGGCACATCCGCGCTTCAAACACTTGTATGCCTTGAGTAGAGACACCTTCTCAGGCAGTCTATAGTGTAAATCTCCTTGGATGGTGAGCATTTCACTAGATGGGGTTTTGACTTCAATGAGTTTCTTATCGCATGCAATGCGGGCTTGGTTATGAGATAACCAATCCATGCCCAAGACTACACCAAACACCGCCAAATTCATTGGCAGAAGAGAGATAGGAATATAATGATTCTTAATGGATATAGAACATCCATCAATAATAGAAGATGTGATTTCTAAGGTTCCATCGGCAAGTTCTGCCTCATAAGCAATATCTAGAGTTCTTATAGGTAAATTTAATAGTTTACTAAACTTATGGTCTACAAAAGACTTATGAGCACCCGAATAAAAAAGAACTCTAGCAAAGATATCGCTAATAAGGAAGGTACCTGTTATGACATTGTGTCATTCACTGCCTCCCTTGCATTCATTTGGAAGGCCTAGGGGTTTCCCTTTTTCGCCTCTCCAGGCTTAGCTGAACCTCCTTTGGCAGCTTTACGGCAGTTCGTTTTAATGTGGCCCTTATCGCCACAGCCATAACAGATGACATCCTTAAGATCCTTACAATCTAAAGTCTTATGTCCCGTCTTTTTGCAAATACCGCAAGGCTTTGCCTGCTGATCTGAATGACACTGTCCCCAGTGCCTTCTGTTGCAGGTCTTGCAAACTGGTTTCTCATAAGACCCCTGTTGGTTCTTCTTGAACCCAGACTTGCCCTTTTTCTTGGACTTTTGGGAGGTATCATCCTCCCTCTTCCTCTTTCCATCGGTCTCACTTTTGACCAATTTTTGTCTCACCGCATCCAGGGTGAGAGACAATGATAGGTCCACAGCTGACCTATAGGAAGTAGGCTTCGAAGCCTTAACCATATCCTTAATCTCCGATGCTAGACCACCAATAAATCGCGCAATGCGCTTAGAATTCCGGGGTAATCAGGTAGGGTACTAACCTAGACAAAGAGTTAAAGTCGGTAACATACTTACGACAGTCCAGGTTTTTCATCTTGAGAGTCAGACAATCTGAGTCCACCTTCTCCACCTCATGCGGTCATTGCCAGTTCATTGGGTATTTACCAGAGGCGGACCCATACTTACTGCCGGCCATAGAGCCGATGAGGATGGGTTTTTAGACGTTGTGGGGGATGAAGCTCATTAAGAGGTTCAACCTACCCAGCGAGCGGTTTAAAATCCGCAGAGGTCACGTATTCGTTCAGGCGGAGCTACCGGAGCACTTCGATCCAGTATATCCTCCGCCAGATCATGCAGGGGTCGTGCAGGAGCCTCTGGTGGATTTAGACAGAGCAGCGATGCCACAGCCACCACCACCTCCCAGGGCGCCCCAGTTTCCACAGCACGTTATTCCAGGTCATGCCCTGGGAGCTGCTGCAGATCCGCGTTTACGAGCCGACGTTGACAGGCTTATGGATTTGATGAGTTGGTTGGCTCTGGAGGCGCAAGATAGACGAGAGAGAGAGAGAGAGAGAGAGGGGGGAGTTACCTATCATACCGCTCCCACCACCTCGAGCACCACATCATCATCAGGAGCAGCAGCCAGATCCAGAGCCAGGTTCAGATTCGGACCCAGAGGCATAGACCAGCTGCATGTTCATATTTTGGTACTTAGTATACAGTTGTAGTTTATATTTCGTTATGGATGTATAAACTTATCTTATATATGTCATATTTAAGTTTGTTTTTAGTTATTCGATTAGTTAATGTTTGTTTGTCTTAAATCAATATTTCGCAATAAATGGTAAAAGCCTTGACATTGAAATATAATACGGAAACAACATAATGTTTAAATAAAAAATATTTAGACCATATAATATTTGAATTCTTATTAAAATGTTGAAAACTGTATAACATTTAAATATTATAATATTTTAATGGAAGATAATATTTGAAAAACTAACATGTTAAAAACAATGTAATATTTAAACGAGTGAATATTTTTAAAGGGCCGATCTTGAAAACGGTAAAATATTTAAACGAGCTAATATTTTTAAAGAGCCGATCTTGTATACGGTAAGATATTTTTATAGAAAAATACAACTTTTCATCAAAAACACATCAAATTACCTCACTAAAACACCCAAATTTTCACTCAAAAAAACATCAAACTCCCAATGCCCCGTCTAGGTCTATATTAGGAGTATACATCCATTAAATTTTGTGCCCAAAACCCTGTTCAGAACACCTTAATTTCAGTGCCTAACCGCCCCGTCTAGACCCATACGAGGCGTCTAGGACGCCAAAGTGTCCAAATAGCCAAGCTGAGTGTATGAATAGATTGAGCCTATAAAATATATATTTTTGTATAACTACTCTTGTAGAGTATTATATAATCACTCTACTAGAGTAATTATGATTTTTTTAGAATAAAAAAAAACATGTTTTATTAGATGAGAAAAAAAAGATCTTTTCATTTCTTAGTTTAGTATATTAAGATTCAATTTTTTTTTAAAACCTTGCCCTAAACATGTATACGGGTATACAAACAACTTATATAATAGATATAGTGGATTTAATACTATCAAAAACCCTAGTTTAAAACTTGGAGGAGAATTAATTAAGAGATTAACACATTAAAAAAAAAGGTAAAATGTGAGTAAAATGCGGAGTAGGGAATCATAACAAATCCTATATAAATACTACTACACACGAACTTCATCCACAAAAACCACAACGCTACTCTCACCATAATCCACAGGTATTACTCTCATTCTTCAGCATTTTGCTCTACGATTTCATGGATTATGATCACTTTATTTCCAGATTTTGATCGTATTCTTTGTTTTTAATCAATATATGAACTGTTTTCTGGTGATGTTTATATTCGATTTTTTAAATTATCTGTTAGTTATGCATTAGTATCTCTTGATAATGTCGTTTGATTAAGAGTTATTTGGACTTCGTAATGATGCTTTAGTTTTGTGTTGAGTTCATCGATATGTATGTTGCGATTTAATTAGTTTGTTTTAAGATTTAGATTGTGTTCTTCGTTCTGTTCTATATCGATGATAAATTATGGCCAATTCTGAAACAATCTATTAGTTAGCATCTCCTGAATATATACAATGGGGATTGATTGATGGATTGTTGTTAAGACTTTAATATTGTTTTTCTAAAAGAATTCCTCGATCACTTTCTTGTGTGTTTGATTAAAGTAAGTTATCATGCTTTTGTTTGGTAATTTAGGGAGTTAATTCACTTAACTATTGACTAAATCATGGAGTAATCTGATTTATGAAACTGTTTTTAAGGACTTGAAGTTGGGATCATGAAATATAAAAAAGGATAGGATATATGATAATTTACTTTGGTAAAATATGGTTTTTTGGTGTAATTCAGTAATTTTTGATTAATCACTAAATAATCTGATACGTGCATTGATCTTGAAATTAATACTTGTAATTTGTGTAGTAAGAATATTCTTGATCATTTGCTTGTGTGTTCTGATCTAGTATATGTTTGGTATATTAGGGATTTTATTCAAGTAACTAATCATACAATAATCTGATTTCTGAACAGGTTTTAACTACTTTAATTTGGAAAACAAGGCAAATTCTGGATCATGAAGTATAAGAAAGGAAGTACAGTGGAGGTATTTTGCAACCAATCTTGGCGTTGTGCTCGAATAGTTTCTAGCAAAGGACATAACTACACCGTCAGTTACGATGTGTATCCTGGTTTTACTAGCAAAGATGATGTGGAACACATATCTGTAAAATCTATAAGACCTTGTCCTCCTTTGTTAGAAAGTTCAGAATGTTGGGTTCCTGGTGATGTGGCGGAAGTGTTTCACAATCTTTCATGGAAGATGGCAATCGTTTTGAAGGATTTCGGTTTGGACCAGTTTACTGTCAGATTAGTTGGATCTTTACAAGAGTTTGAAGTAACTAAATCAGAACTCCGTGTGAGGCAATCGTATCAAAATGGTAAATGGATTGTGATTGGCAAGGTTCCTAGTGATCATAAAGAGGCAAACGGCCCCAAGCTTTTGAAGTATGATCAAGATCTACGTGAAAAGGATATTGGCACTCAAGACAACCATCGGTTAATGGAGTTGCGACATATCGTTTCCTCCAAAACCCGAAAACGAGCATCACCCTGCTGTAATTCTCAAGATGAAACGAATAGAAAAGGTGCACGGAAGTTAGCAATGTCTGAGAAGGTGGATGATGTTGATCATAGGAAGACATATATACACCGAACCTCTGGATATGAATCCTCAAGTGGTGTTCTCTAAAACCCAAAAACGAGCATCACCCTGCTGTAATTCTCAAGATGAAACGAATAAAAAACGTGCGCGGAAGTTAACTATGTGTGGAAAAGTGGATGATGTTGATAACAGGAAGACATATATACACCAAACCTCTGGATATGAATCCTCAAGCGGTAGTTGTAGCGTTAATGGCTCGTTAGAAACGTCTCATAGATCTGGCTTTTGTATTGAAGATCATGAAAGTGATGCAGAGTCTGTTTGTCAGTGTGGATATAATGAAGAAAGTCAAAGCCAAGAAACTGATGAATCGGCTGATAACAAGGCAGTGGTAGATAAAATTCATAGACTGGAGTTACACCATGGTGTCATTACATGCATCAGGACCCTTAAACTGGGAGAAAGAAACAATGGTAACAAACCTTCGTATATCACTCCATATATCAAATGATAAGCATTTGATTATGTTAAAAAGCTTACTTTCTGCTTCTAGTAAACGATAGTCTTATTAGATGATAGATAAACCTCAAGTTTGAAACCTTTCATAATTCATAAACCTGTAAAAAAAGCAGTTGTACATTCACTCCCCTTGTTATAATGGAACATGTTTAACTTTTTTTTTAAACATTAATGGTATATATATTATATATATATAAACGTTCACATCTAATGTATGGTTAACATGTTTAGTACATAACACGACTTTACCCATATTTAGCAATTAAATTGTCTTTTTTGTTTTCACCACTTGACATGTTTGTATTATTTTCTTTTTGAATGGCAACACTTACGAACTCCTCCTAAATTACACCAAAACCCTTTAAAGACTACAAGATGGACCTTTTCATTTTCAATAATGTTACTATTTAAACTTTAAACTTTTTATTTTTTACCCTTTTAGTTCTTTTTTACGATAATGTTTAACGCTTCGATCTAAATTTCGCGAGTTAACACGTTATGTGCATGTGTGGTTCAACTTTTTTACGTTTATTATTTTGCGGTTTAACAATCATTTCGCAACGTGCAGGTCCTACATCGATTTAGTTAAATTTTTTCTATATTTTACGTTTTGATCTAATTTGTGCGAGTTAACACGCACTTTATATGATAATGTTTTATATTTCGGTTCAAATGCAAGTTAACACGTTGCACGTATGTTCCTGTTGTAAAGTGCGGGTCCTAAGTCGATTTAGTTATTATTTTCTTTGTTTTACGTTCTAGTCTACCTTTTGCGAGTTAAAACGCTCCAATGCGCATGTGTGGTTCAGCGTTGTTACATCTACTTTTTGTTCGGTTGAACAGTCTCACGGCAAAGTGCGGGTCATAAATACTAGTATATACTAAGACATAAGTTGTTAGCTACATTGTTTTTTGTCATTTAATAGAATTTTTATTTACATTTCCTAGTTTTTAATAAGTTTATCACAGGGTCCCTCAACTTTAGTAATAACATGTTTAGCACCTTATTTTTAATATTTTTTTCATTGTCAACCCTTATATTTTATTATAGTTACTATTTAACCCTCAACTTTATTTTTTCCATTTACACTTTATTCTAATTACTATTTAGACCCTAAACTTTTAGTTTTTTATTCCTTTTGCTTATTCATTGCTGTTTCGTTTTAGTTTTTTTCTCAAGGTGACGTTTTTCTAACTTTCGTATATACCGTCGTAAGTAAGCTATTTTATTCACGTTCCTAACCCGTCACATGTATTCGTTTTATGGTTATAACGAGTGTCGATACCATCATAGACTAAATCGATAACTTTTTCATAACTTTCAAATATACCATCATGACGTGAGTTTTAACCGTTACGTAAAACATCCCATCACAATTGTTTTCTATCTATGATTCGAACCCGTCGTAAAACGCGGGTATTAACCCGCTAGTTTTATTTTATTTGAAAAGTAAAACTAAATTCTATTATTATATTATAACCCTAAAATAACAACATATTATCAAAGAGGAAAGAAACTCGAACTCCTTTCCGAAGTTAATTCTTCATCGGCGATCCCTAAATTTCATTCCGATTCCGATTTCAATTTCAATTTGAGTTTCTCTGCAATGTCATCATCATCTTCTTCTCATCCAACTGACGGGTAAATTCATTTGATTTGACGTTATATTCATCAATAAATTAGGTATTTAAACTATTAATTCAATAGTTTTATTTTTGTTGTTGATTATGTAGTGAAACTGTTTACATGAGACAGAGTAAAGGAGCTCCGTTTAAGTTTTTGGTTCCACTGATTTATGCTCCTGTTCTTCCCCTAAGTAAGTTTATTTATTTCATCCTTTTTTAGATTTTTTTTTTTTAATTTGTTTATTGATCTGATTGGTTGGTTATTGGTGTTTTAGGGTTTGTTTTTTGGTTTTAGTTTTTTTGCATGTTTTGTGTTTATTGATTTTGTAATTAAACATTGAAATTTGATAAATTTGTGAAGCTCCTTTATGTAAATTTGATAATTGATGTATCAATTATTATTAAGATTTAAAATGCATCTAATTTCTTTTTGAATTTGGAGAAAATGTTGAATATAAGTTGGGTGAAATATGTGTTGATTTATGCTCTTGTTTTTCCTCTAAGTAAGTTTATTTAATCTGTTTATTTTATTTTATATTTGAAGTTATTTATCGATCTGATCGGGTGAGATCGATTGTATATCAGTGTTCTAAGGCTTGTTTAGTTTTAATTTTATCGCTTATATAATCTTTTTTATTGGCTTATTTTTATTATTTATGTAATTACTAATTAAACATTGAATTCTGATAAATTTATGTGTATTTCTTACGAAATGAAAGTGATCATGATTCTATATATCTATCATTCTTTTATCAAGATTCAAATGCAACTTTTCGACCCCTCAGGGGCGAGGCTTTGTTTTTAGTAGATTAGGTATAATTTTATTATCAAGTAAAAATTTCATAATATCTTCATCTGTCAGGTTGTTTTTGCATATAAACCTCCTACAAACCCTATGTTTGACCAATTTTGACCCGGGACACGCCTTTTGCCTCTTATGCGTTTTGTTCACGCGTTAGGCGCCTTTTGTCTCTAAGCGCTCCAACACATTAGGCACGTTTTTTTTAACCAATAATGGGTAGACAAAATATTGAATATAAGATGGGTGACATTTGTGCTATTTTATATACATTCTATCTGGGTGTTGTTTGCTGAAGTTCTGAAATTTTTTGTGGGTTCCAGTTCGACTTACGTTGAAGCACAAACCGGTGTTGAGGGATCGATTGTTCACTGCAGTTTTGGTTGGGGCCTTTGCTCATGGATCTTACTTGGTGTATCCTTTTCTCTTTTATTTAGTTTTTATCCTATTAAACTGCCTTTTGAAGTAGTTGTATTGTGGATGCTTAACTTCTGTTCTTGGTAGTTTGTATCGGAGTTCAATCGTTAATCCTGATACAATAGCATGACACCTTTTGTTAGAAGTAACTCCGACATGTTTTTATGTTATAAAACCGCCTTTTAAAGTACCTATGCTTTAAGTGATCAAGCTCGGAACTGTTGTGCCACATGTACTCTAGGATTGTATTGTACAACATAGGAGCTCTTAGCTGTTAAAACATTGTTCAAATTGGATAAACTCCATAATTAGTTTAGAACTTTAGATAAGTTTATCTTCCCCATTTCCTACACCTCTATCTTTAGGAGTTTACATGAAGACAAAAAAGGGATAAATACTGTGGTTCAAAGATAAAAGTATCGAGGGAGGTGATTTGTATCGCAGCAATAGTTGTTTGGCACAAAACAACAAATCTTTTTTGGGCAAATTCACCCTCCATGGATGTCAATAGCACTGACCCTTAGTGAGCGCTATTGCGCGCTACGTAGCAAAGCTGATTGATGGCGCTATATAGGATTTAGCGACAAATAGCGAGATTTTTGTAACTTTTTTAATTTATTTTTTACTTTTTTGATAAAAGATACATATAAAATATTCCTTAACTTTTCTTCTAGTGTATCGCTAAACATGAAATGGCGCCCACTATTTCATCACTATCGCTATCGCTACATAGCATATAGGTAGCTTGTCGCTATTTACAACTATGTTACCCTCATACCCTAACCAAAGTTTAGTCAAAAGTAATCCATTGTTGTGCACAAATCACCTTCCAGTTATTATTGGTGGTGGTATGTATCCACCTATTCTTGCCACAATAGGTAGGTCTAAGGTGAGATTAATAGCTTCTTATATGTGTCTGATCTGTTACTTATTTTTAATTAAAAGGACACTCCTATTCAACGTCCATTATAATTAAAACATTAGTACTCAAGTTTGGCTTTTAAAGAATAAATCAATAATATTATTATAGACATACTGTTTTTTTCTTTTTCAATCCAGATTTGTTAGCAAATGGACCCATAAGAGTCCGGGTGCATTAGTCTCTAGGCGAGGTGTCCAAAAAACGAGTCTGAGGAAGCGCCTCAGAGGGTTATTTTGTACGTGCGCCTGCCTCATTAGGGCTGAGGCACTAAGAAAAGTTGCGCCTCAGGGGGATTGATATTTGTTTTTGATGTTTTTGACTTTTTGTGTCAATTTCAAACATTTCCTGTCCTTTTTATGTGTGTTTTTGATGAATCCGATGATGAAATTAGTCGGTATTTTTTTTATAAGATGTATAAATTTATATATTATTTTAATTCCGTTCTGGGCTTACGCCTCGGTTCGCCTCTCGGTATAAGGTTAACCTTCAAGGGGTGGGCAGGTGGAGCAATGGTAAGCACCTAGTTCCCCTCTAGCAGTAGCAGAGGTCTCAGGATCGAAATCCTTCTTATACTGGTTTCATGCCATAACCTCTTGAACGCCACCTACCCAGTGCAAGCTGCAATTTAACTGACCCCGTTGGTTAATAGGGTATCGGCGGGTCCCATGAGTTTGCGGTAACAGGTTCTCATGGTTACCAAAAAAAAATGTTGTGCAAGGTTGTTCTTATCTAAATATGTATTTGAGTGATTTAGCACGTCGTTTTTCTTTGACAAACATGTTCAGATCAGATCTGTATGACAGCGAGAGCAAATGAAACCGAAGAACATTTCTGGATAAAGTGCAGCAGGATGCGTTGGTAAGAGGATGAAAAATTTCCAACTTGTATTAGATTGCATGCTTCTTATTCATTTTTGATGGACTTAATTGGTAATTAGTTTAGAACAGAATAAGAATCCAGACACTTTATGTTACCAAATTTTGAAGATGAAACTCGATGTTTGTGGTGATGATGTCACCGACGTTTGATTTGGGCTTGAAATGTTCTTGTGCAAACACATAGTTTGAGGCCATAGTTCGAGTCATTTTCTTATTAAAAGGATTTTGTTTTCACCGTCTTTGACAACACTTCACTGCTATAAGCAAACTTTGACTGGTACATATAGTTTTTTTTTTTCGACGGGTCACACGATCCATTTTCTTGAATGCGTACAGAGTTTCCTTGTTCATGTGATGAACCGTTTTATATCACTGAGTTTTCCCATTGATACTTGTTAGCACCTTGGTTTAAAAAGTGTGCCTGAGGCGTTTGGCGCTGTGGAAAACGCATCAGGAGTAAAAGCTGCAAAAAAGACGCTCTTCATGTAGTTTTGGGTCAAATTTAGGATCCATAGGTGGTTTACATGTAAAAAAAGCCAAGGGATGAAGAAATTATGAAAGGCCCAAATGTAAAACATATGAGAGATATGTAGCTTCTAGTTCTGGACTCACTCCTCACAGTAAAACACCTTGGAGCGTCTGACGGCTGACGCTTTCATAAACCAAGGTTAGCACTTATATCTTTGGAACGTATTGACGGTTGACGCTTTCATAAACCAAGGTTAGCACTTGTATCTTTGGAACATATGCAGACTGATTTTCATCAACATAATCACCCAAATAATCTTTGATCCAGTTTGTTGATGTTTTGTTAATATTTCCTGAAATAAGAAATCATTGATCCAATTGCACTAATCTCCCTAAGAAGCTTACCATTTCTAAAAGGGATCCTTTTACTACCCACTAATACCACTTTACCAATTATCAATTTTTTTTTTGAACGGTGAGAATCTTTAATTTGTTGTGAGAGAGATCTCATACCCTCCTAAACAGAGGGCCCTAATCTTACTCTAGCCAGACCATGTTGTCTTAACCGGGTCCACGCTGGCGTCAGAGTTTGGCTAACGGTGTTCCCCGGGAAACCATACCACCCACTACCAGTGGTAGGGGCTTGCGCCGCCACAAGAAAGAATCTCTCTGGCGTAACACACGGTGGACTAAAACCCGGGGTGGCTCCGGCTCGAACTCTTGACCTAGGGTCTGGGAGAACTAGCTTTCATTGCCTATACCAATTATCTAACAATTCATTTTATATAATTCTGTTATATTTATTATTAAAAGGATAAAATAAAATAAAAATAATACTGATTTAGGTCCGGGGTATCATTATCTTCTATGTGGAAAATAGCTTGATCATATGGTTCGGTTGATCGGTTCATTGGAATAAGTTAGTAGTGGACTAGTGCCTAGTGGTGACAAGACATACAAAGCTTGGGTTGGGCTAAACAGCTTGGTTCAGTTTGGCTCGTTTATTATATATACACTCATTTATTTTATAAGACAAAAAAATTGTTATACTTCAACAAATAATGGGCTCTTGAGCATAGTCAAGTTTGGTATACGGAGTCCAGGCTCAAGATCTTTTATTTAATTAAGCTTCAAATTAAGGGCTCTTGGTATACAGAGCCCGGGCTCAAGATCATTTATTTATTTAAGCTTCAAATTAAGGGCTCAAGCTTGTTTAAGCTTGGCTTTATTCAAGTTGTACGAGCCGATCGCGAGTAGATCACAAGTCAATCAGACAGTTTACACGTGAATTTGTAGGTTTGTGTATTGAAGTCGGTTTGGGTGTGGTAGGTTTGAAAACCGGAGTTACAATTTGAGTGTATGAATTGGTTCAGATTCGAGTGTAGGTCTTTTAGGGTTTTGAAACCAAAATATGACTCGATTTTGATCTTTACGGTTTGAAATGAATTTGATTCGTGTTTGTTGACTTGGTGAAATCAAAGTGTCTTTGAAGGTTATCAATTTACCAATTGACCAAAAAGCTGAAATGGTCCCTAAGTTTGGGTCATTTTTGTTACTTCAGTCTAAAAATGAAACTTTTTTGTATCTGGGTCCCTGAGGTTTCATTTTTGTTGTCATTTTCATCCAATTGGCAAACTATGATAGAATTTTCTGTTAATTTCTCTTTTTTTGTCATTTTCCTCATTTAATTAAAATATATTATAACATAAAATGACGATTAGATCCTTCATCTAAATGAGGAATACGCCAAAAGAGGGGAGAAGTTAACAGAAAATTCTAACATAGTTTGTCAATTTGATGAAAATAGCAACAAAAACGAAACCCTAGGGATCCGGTTACAAAAAGTTTTATTTTTTGACTGAAGTGTTAAAAATGACCAAAACTCAGGGGACCATTCTGGCATTTTACTCCTTTTTTTACCTTAATTCAAAAAGCCATCTTATCCAATGTTCAGTTTTTCTATACGAAATAATTACTAACCAAAATAATTGTAGTACCAAGTGGTGAAGGTGGTGGGAAATTGTCGGTCCCTATTCATGTCTTTTCTTGTCTTGACACACCAAGACAACAAGTGATAAGGGTATAATATTTAGTGGCGGACCTATAGTGTTACAAGGGGTAACCCCCATTGTCCTTTGACGCTCTGGTGACGCTCCAACGGTAGTGTAAATTTTAGAAAATTTAACGTTTTTTCGATTTCGTTACCTCTTTTTTTTTAAACGCTACCCCTATGCGGATTTTCTAGATCCGCCACTGATAATATTATTCGAGAGGTCCTTCGATCAACAATTTGATGTTACTAGCTGTGAAACACTTTTTCATTTTTTATATATCTTGTTTTCTTGCAACTATGATATAAAAAGTGGTTATGTTAATGTTTACTACACTCTGTGAAACACGTTTTAATTTTTTTTTATATTTTTTTTCTTACAACTATGATACAAAAGCGGTTATGTTAATGTTTACTACACTCTATTATGTCAAGCATAAAAATATGTTTCTTACTCCTCTATTCAAATTTTGTATTTAACGAGTCGGATGAAACATAATCATAGTTCCAAAACACTTATTGTAACGTTGCTTTTCGATAATGAAATAACCTAATTTAATTTAACTGTGACATATTAAATGAACCGGAAGTAATATCGATTTTAGGCTAGTGGAATAGGACTTTTTACTTTTTTTTTAGTTTGGTTAGCTGTACCCAAAAAGAATTTGGATTCTAGTTTCATATTAGGTTTATATAATTTTAATTTGGATTCTAATATTAGGTTTATATAGTTTTAAGTCAAAACTCAAAACTAGACTGCTAACTAAACAATTTAAAATATCAAAGTTTGCCCTCTAGGGATGTCAACCAAACCCAAAGTTGTTGGTAAACCTAAAACTTAACACATTTAGGATGGGTATGGGGTCCGCTAATCAGGTATAGGATTGATGGGTGGAGATACAATAGGAAGTTTATTTGGCTAGGAATGCTAGGAAGTGATCTTGACCATCCATTTAGTTAATCAAGGGCTAAGATTAAATGAATGAAATTGAAGCAACCCCAGCCAGAAAATTTTCCGAGCTCAACCCCAGCCAGGGGCTCTGCCCCTTGGACCCCGCCAGGAGCTGCCGCCCCTGGGACCCCGCTACCAGGGGCGCGGCCCCCGGACCCCCGCCAAGATCGTAAAACGCAATGACTAAATCAAATACCCAGATCGTAAAAATGAAATTAAAGAACTTCTTACATGGATCGAAGTGATTTCGTCAACAATTGACGAAGTTTGAATGATTGAAACACTTATCAGCGCTCGAATCGAACGAATCGAGTGATTATCTCCAAAATCACCGGAAAAAACGAGATTTTTTATGAAATTAAACTGGGTTTTCTTCAAAAAAGCTGAAGAACACGTTGATCGGGTGTTTGAATAATTGATTGGTGATGAAAATCGCACTATAATGTAGTGATTATTTAGATAGAAAGTGAAGAAATGGTTGAAGATGGTGGGTTTTGAAGTTACTGGGTTTTGAAAAGGAAGAAGAAATGGTTGGATTGACTAAAATACCCTTTTTCTTTATTTTAAATGTTGCCACATGTCCTAATCATATTGCTTCCTACACTTCCTAGCCAAAATAAACTTCCTATTTGATCTTTTCCCTAGGATTGGTATGAGATTATTTTTTTATTTTTTTCTGTAGCCTTAAGACGGGTATGTGATTTAGTTACCCAACTAGATTACCCGATAAAGTATAAACGTTTACCCGATTATATAACCGAAATAACTATTTTGTATTTTTTTAAATATGTATATATGATAATCTATGTTCCTTTTTTTGGCATCTTTGTATATTATTCACACTAGACTAGATTTCTAAATTTTTGTTATGCGTCTCATTGATATTTGTTTCATCAAGAAAGCCTATAACCATACTGTACAAAACTATGGTATAAACAAGAACAAGAACAAAAACTTTAACAATCAATACAGCCGTAGCGACAAAACGTGACAAAAATCTTATTAAGCCAACCGAAAACTTTACCCCCCAAATACCTGAGATCTTACAAATAGTAAGACCTCTCAAACAACACAAAGTACAGAGATACAAGTGATGATCATCCACTGATGATCATCAACCTCAGGAACATATAACCTCTCTAACAGACGAGAGATGAAAAACAACGATGAAGAACAAGCAAACCCTAATCGCCTTTTACAGAACCAGAGAAAAAAGAAAGTAAATTGTGAGAGGTGAATTAATTGTGAACTGATATAAAACTCTTTTATATCAGCCCTTTAAAATATTTCATCCAAGCCCCTCGAACATTACATCAAACAACCTGAACATATGCTGAAGTTGATCGCAGTCCTCCACTTTACAAGAAAGTACCAGTTAAGTCCCTGAACTTGTTACACCTGCACAACCACTTGTAACAACTTCAATTTATTTTTGTAACAAACTTAAAATAAATAATCCTAACATTTGAATGATAATATTTAACACCCCGCCATCATTCAAATGTGAAACCAGTCAACAAGACCCAACTTGAGACAAAAAAAAACTCATGTTGAGTAATGCTTAACCCCTTTGTGAACACATCAGCCAATTGATGTTCAGAATCAACTTTCTCAGGTTCAATCACACCTGCTGCCACTTTTTCTCTCAAAAAGTGTAAATCAATTTCGAAATGCTTGGTTCGTTCATGGAAAACAGGATTTTCTGCTATTGAAATAGCAGATTGACTATCACAAAACACTTTAATTGGTAAAGCAGTATCAATTTTTAACTCTTTTAACACATTCATTATCCATAAAAAGCTCACATGTAACAGAGCACATAGCCCTGTATTCAGCTTCTGCAGTGGATCTCGACACGGTACTTTGTTTTTTGCTTTTCCAGGAGATCAAAGAGTCTCCTAAGAAAATGCAAAAACCAGTCATAGATTTCCTTGTGACCAAGCACTTTGCCCAGTCCGAATCTGCATAACACTTTAATCCAAAATTTTCACCTTTTTTAAAAATCAAACATTTTCTAGGTGACAACTTTAAGTACCTTAATGCAACTTGTAAATGTATTTCCAGTGGTGCATGCATAAACTGACTCAAATACTGAACAGCATAACTAATATATGGCCTAGTTAAAGACAGGTAAATCAACTTCCCAATTAACTTTTGATATCCAGTTATATTTTCTAACTTTTCTTGTGCATTATTGGTCTTAGCAGCTATAACATGACTGTAACACCTCATAATTTCGTGTTCAATAAAGTAACGACACGTGTCACGTGTGACAAAACGCTTTGTAGACTCGGAATTATTAAAAATGATTGACAGGATTTAACCGTGTCGTTATGTTAACTTTTGCACCTCTGAACGACCTCGTTATAAATCCCAAGACTCAATTTATGTTAAAAACACCTTGTACATATTCAAGTTCAGGGAATTATTACATGGAATGATTTAAAATTAAATGGTAGGACTCCTACGATGAAAAGGAACGGAAACCCTTTGTTTTCGGGTCTTGTTTTTGAATGCAAAGCAAACAAACACAAATGGTAGGGTATCCAACAGTAAAAGACCCATATTGGAGGCCCCTAAATGAGAAAATAATGCCCACCATTCGTTTATACCACTTGCCCTTTCGAAACACCAACAAACAAAATCACAAGACTGATCTGCAGAGGCGTCGCGTAGCGCGACGGAACCTCGCGCTACGCGAGGGTTGCCCAGCGACCAGATTACCTGCTGTTGGCTGTTGTGCGCATTTGTGACCCATTTAGCCGGTTTCTCTTGCATGTGCATGGCCCCTAGACATCCCTAAACACTAGTTACAGATGTTAATCGATTGTGGGATGTCCTAGACTTGGTTGTCAAGCTTTTGTGGTGTCCATGAGCACTATATAAGGGACCATAGTTGCAACAATTGCTACACACATCATTCAAGTGCCATCTGAGCATTGGAGGAGCTTACAATCTGATTCAAGGCCTTCCTAATCATCCATTAATCATCTAGTAAGTTGCTTAACCCTTCTAAGTTAATTCTAGCTTTATAAATAGCTTAAAAGTCAATATATCGTGCTTAACGGTTGACTTCGTGATTAAGTGTCGATAGCTCAGTCGTATCACGAATTAAAAGTACCATTAGATAGGTAATTATATGGGTATTAAACCCTTATAAGGGCAAGTACCAATTCCAGACCTAACTAGGTCGTTTGTCGGGTCAAACGTTGACCGAAAAAGTCAACAGAAATCCAAAATGCGATTTAATGCACAACTAATGATCCGAAAGGTGTGTAACCTGTTTTAACCTTAATATAACATGGTAATAAGTATGAAAACTTGTCTACGCTTGCCCGACTCGACAAATTTCTGTTTAAACCCGGTTCGGAACCGAAAGGCGCAAAACCTTGACTTTTGCTTTGACTTCGCTACTGACCCGTTTTAGTTTGATTCGGAAATGCCTTAGTGCTTCATTAGAGTAGGGTTGCATGATAGTATAAGTCTCTGTACTTGTTTCGTTGATTATCCAACTAATATGCAAGTTTCCGTTAATCGCTCATATGTTGACCATTATGCCCTTATTACCTTAAAACGTGATTTATGGTAATGTAAAAGTGTAGAAACCTTAAATACTGATATATAGACTTGCATGCAAAATTTGACATCAGTTTGACTTGTAGATTAAGAGTTATGCTCATTATCGCAAAACTAATGCTTTATGTTAACATAATGGCGTAATTAGCGTATAGCCTAGTTAAACATACTTTTTGGTATCAAACGAATTACCCACTGTTATAAAATATTATTTTAAGATTTTTAAAGATTTTTAATTAATTTTAGGCTGAGCATAACTCGTAGTCGCAGGCTTAATTCGGAAATTGTCGGTTTTGCCCTTACGGGCCATAAAATGAGTTTTACACATCTAAACGACTCCAAACCTTTTGCTACTGATTTGTTATGATAAGTAAATTATTTTAAGCCTTCTGGAAATATAAAAATGTCAGATTTCAGTATCGAACCCGGTAATGGCCTTTAATCGCCTTAATTAGCGTTTTTAACGCATAATATGTTTTCAAATCATATTGGACATACCCGGGTTGATACCTACTGATATAAGAGGCAAATTATGATATTTTAACAGTAAGCAAAGGTTGATAAACTCATACTTCAGTTTTGAGCTTTTCGGCTTATGAGAAATTACCAAAATAAAAAATGATAAGTTTCACATACATGCTTTAGCCTACTGTTAAAACTCATCAAATTGAGTATGTTTGCTGTTTACATCAGACCTTTAACTCAGTTAGACATTTAAACTCTTTTACAAACTTTAAAATGACCAAACTACCCCTACGGGGCATAGTTTGTGTTTAAATTAGTTTCGGGCATAACGAAAGACACCTTACTGATGTCACAACATATTTGAGACATAATTAACTTAGGAAACCTGTATATAGCTCTCATGACTACCCGTCACGCTTATTACGCGTACGGTTCGGTTTATGTAACAAGTTTACATAAATTAGCCGAAACGGGTCAAACCTTAACGGTTTTATCTCAAAATCCAGAATGTGAATAATAAACCCATATTAAACAAGTCTTCAAACTTGTCGGGTCTGAATCACATTCTATCCGGTCTTCGCTTAATCGTGCGTACGAACCGTATCTCGAAACTAGCCGGTCTAAGCTTAATAAAAGACCCGTTAGAATTCTAATAGGTTATATTAAACCTTCGTTCCAGATTAGGAGAAACAGTAAAAGCTACGTGCATTCTGCTTAGTGTGATTTATACTTGCATCAGGTAAATACTTTTAACTTATTTTCCCTATACGGGCTTGGGTTACGGTACATAGCGTACCGCTTGTTCGGGCATCAAATCTCCACGCTTAGTGGGTAGTTGAATAATTTGATCGGCTCGTTTTAAACAGATTTGTTTACTTTACAGCCTTTGGGGGGTTAATGACCATGTCCCGGATATCCTCGGCATTATCTTACGAGATGGCCACGACCTGAGCACGGGGTGTAGGCGTACACCTGTCGGTGTATAACTCTAGAATTGTGGTGTGTCTATTGATCTTTAACCCGGATACGTTCCGGGCTACTGAACGCATAAGTAACATGTAAATCGTTCACAAGATTATAATATTAAATAATTCTCCCAAGTTAAAAATATTAATTTTGCCTCTGTGCATTTTAATCAATGTGTCAAGATATTTTATGCCACGTGCATTCAAAACAATTTACAAACTCTTTTTCCAAAATGAGTCAGTTGAATGTATTTACCAGTGTAAACTGACGTATTTTCCAAAAAAGGCTAAATGCAGGTACTATACGAAATTGGCTGGATATGTCTCCTTAGCATCAATAGAAGTCTCACAAGCTTAAGATGCCTAAAAGTCTGTTGAACTATTGTTTCCATTTTATGTTCGATCCTTCTGTGGATAAACTTCCGAATATTGTGACAATTGATATTACAATAATAAATTCGGTTGTATTATATTTTTCAATTGCTTCCGCTGTGCTTAATAATATTGTGTTGTTTGACTATTATGTTGACAACCACGTCACGATACTCCCCCACCGGGCCCACCGGTGACACGTGGAAAGTCGGGGTGTGACAATGACTCTATTCAATGGGAGTTTAGACAGGTTTACAACCTAAATATCCAAACTCATTCAAAAGCTCTAGACAATACTTACGCTGATTCAGACAGATACTACTTTTATCATACAAAACTTCTATACCTAGAAAATATTTTAAAACACCTAAATCTTTAATTTGAAAATTTTTATTTAATAACTCTTTTATGTTGTTTATTTCCTCATTATTGTTCTCTTTTATAACAATATCATCAACATAAACAAGTAAAACTATAAAGACATCAGACCTAGACATAATAAACATAGAATGATCAAAAACACTTTGAACAAAACCAACACTTAACAACACATTTGTTAATTTTTCATTCCACTTTCTAGGTGCTTGTTTTAGTCCATAAAGAGACTTAACAAGCTTACACACTTTTGTTTCATTTTCTGAATAATATCCCTGAGGCAAAGACATATACACATCCTCGGTAATAGACCCATACAAAAATGCATTATTAATATCAAGTTGAAACAAATTCCAATTATTTTCAACAGCAAGACTAATAACGGTTCTAACCGTAACCATTTTAACTACAGGAGAAAATGTTTCTGTAAAGTCTATACCTTCTCTCTGACTAAATCCTTTGGCAACTAACCTCACCTTATATTTCTCGACCTCACCATTAGACTTGTATTTTATTTTATAAACCCATTTACACCCAATGGGTTTTCTACCAACAGGTAGATCAACTAACTCCCAAGTCTTATTTCTAATCAATGCTTCCATTTCAAGATTCATTGCTTCGACCCACTTAGGGTCTTTAACAGCTTCACTAAAGCTATTTGGTTCAACAAACTTGTTCAAACTAGACACATAACACATATTCTCAACAGATAAACAAGAATAGTTCACAGATTTATCAATACCATACTTAAACTTCCCATCCAACACAAGACCATCTAATCTTTTTTGAACAGTAGTTACTCTAGAAGACCTTCTAACACTTGGTAAATTTCCCTCAAACGGGTTGGTCTCAACATGTGAAGTGTTAGTGTCCTCAACCCTGCCATGACCTTCATCACTACTACTCACAACCCTAGATCCTTAGGACTGACCCTGCATAGAAGTGGCAACCGTTGAAGAATGATCAGGTTGCTGATCATCACTAGACACTTCTTGAGTACCTAAATCCCTCTCTTCATCATTGGGAGCAGACACTTTATCACTTTCAGAATTATTGGATGGTAATGTTTCAAAACAGTCAAAAAAATTTAAGTGATTCAAATCAGAATTAACAAGTAACTCTTTCTCATTTACAACTTTGGACTTGAAAGGGTATACAATTTCATAAAATTTAACATCTCTTGAATAAAATTCAATTTTGTCATCCAAGTTCCACAACTTATACCATTTCTTCACGTTTTAATATCCAATTAACACACACTTGTTTGCTCTATATGAAAACTTATCTGACTCGTTCAAAACTGTACCAAAACATAAACATCCAAAATTTCTTAGGTGATTAAGAAAGGGTTTAAAGCCATGAACTAATTCATATGGACTCTTTCCTAGAAGCATAGAAGAGGGAATCCTGTTGATTAAGTAAATAGCCGTTAATACACAATCTGACCAAAATTTTAAAGGTAACCCTCCTTGAAACAGTAATGACCTAGCCATATTTAGAAGATGTCGGTGTTTCCTTTCCACCACACCATTCTGCTGTGGTGTATAGGTACACGTTGTTTGGTGAAGAATACCTTTTTGTTTACAAAAGCTATTCATTTGTGAATTAATATATTCAGTTCCGTTGTCACTACGAAAACATTTTATTTTTTTCTTGAATTGAGTTAACAACAATTCATAAAAACTAGTAATGTTTTCAAACACTTCACTTTTAGTTTTTAACATGTAACACCAAACAGTTCTAGAGTAGTCATCAACCATAGTTAAGAAATATTTAAAACCTTCTCTACTCACAACCTAGTAAGGCCCCCAAACATCTAAGTGAATTAACTCTCCAACACTTTTAGTTTTATGTTCACTTAACGGAAACGGAACCCTAACTTGTTTTGCCCTATGACAAACCTCACAAGACACATCCTCAACTACACCAATATCAAGGCTCTCTTTTAAAATGGCTAGGACCTGTTTAGAGGGATGCCCTAATCTACTATGCCACATATTAAGACTATTTACACTATTAAAACACATATTAGCAGAATTACCATTTCTATTAACAAAGAACAAGCCATTATGCTGTCTACCAATCACCAGGAGTTTCTATGAACTCAAATCATGAATACAACAGTTGTTTTCATCAAACAACACAGTCACTTTATTATCTCTTGCAAGCTTATGAACAGACAATAAATTAACATTATAACTAGGAACATAGAAAACATCAAACAAAATGACACCAGTAGCAAGTTTTATGTTCTCTATTTTTGTTACTTTAGCACTTGTTCTATTTGGATGTGAAACCTTAAGGTCATAATCAGACACATCAACACAATCATATATATCTCTATTAGTCATAACCATGTGTTGATTAGCACCATAATCAATGACCCAATTATAACTGAACTCATGATTAACAATACTAGAACAAATCATATAACTACTACACATGTTATTAAACACAGAATTGTTTTCAATATTCACAAACTTACCTCCCATGTTAGACACAGAATGCTCAGAAGCAGTTTTGTCTTTCTCATTCACCAGACTAAGAAGTTTGGAAATCTGTTCAGAAGTGAAAGGCATAACATAAGTACTAGAAGATGCATTTGACTTTCCATTATTAAAACTATTATTACCCTTATTCCCTGGATTTCCAACCCTTCTTTTAAACCCTGGTGGATAACCAATTATTTCAAAACATCTATCAACTGTATGTCCAAGCATGTTACAATGAGTACATTTCAAATTAGAATTAGATCCCCTAAATACTCTTTTCTTTGGATCAAAAGACTGATTAGTTTTTGAAACAAAAGAAACATTTTGACCTTTTGATCCACTACTAGACAACTTATGAGACTCTTCTCTGGAAATGATTGAAATAGCAACCTTGACAGAAGGAAATGGTTCCCTAGTTAACAAATTTGTTCTAACAGGCTGATATACATCATCAAGGCCCGTTATAAACTGCATAAGTTTTATTAAAGTAGTAAAATCATTGTAATCTTTTGCTGCCTTACATGAACATGAAAGAAGCTGTACCATAGTGTCAAATTGTTTCCACATTGAAGTTAATTTGTTATAATACTCGGCTACAGTACTACCATTTTGAGAAATATTGTTTATTCTTTTAGGGAGAATTGCATATTTCCCCCTAAAAAACACTCCCAATTGCATATTTACCCAAGCTCAAATTAAAATTGCATATTTCCCCTTGTTAATTAAAATTGTTAGTACATCCGTCTGTCGACTTCGTCTTGTATCGAGTCTTATACTAGAATTGTTAGATCAGGGCATGTAGTATGAGAAATTTAGGGTTTTGAGTGTTGTTTTAGGCTAATTCCGTTTGAATGTGTAATTCTGCTTGAAAGTGGCAAACACCATTTCAAGCGAAATTAACATAAGCTATTTCGCAAATGGCCAGTGCCACTCTCAAGCGAAATCACAACTCTATAAATAGCACTCAAGCGAAATCATTTGTAATGTTCTTGTTTCCGGTACCGAACTGCTGCCGACGCGTCATTTGATCTGTAAAGTTGTTATTATCAATAAACAAGACGATTAAGAGTGAAACAAGCTGTTTCCCAAGTCTGTTTCTTTGTTTCCGCCTCTGAAACAGACAAGAACTCTTCTGATTGACTCATTTGGGTCACAACTCGATCCTACAAAAATGACTAAATTACCCTTATGAAAACTAAAATATACAGTATACTTGACATTAGAGGGAAATCAACGAACTGGCGATTTCGTCTCTCTTAGTGATTCGTTCTTGGGGCCGGCTAATCAACAACCGGCAGTTCTGTCTCTCTTGACGATTCCAACAGTCATTTCTCTGAGGCAATTTTTGACGCTCGTATTATATTATTTAAGATAACAGGATCTTTGTTAAATATATTGTTTCAGAGCATACCATGATAAAGTCAAAGACCACTCTATATGATCATATATTGTTGTAAATGGTTTGCTTAGTTATCTCTGTTTGTTTGTACTCTTTTTTTTAGTTAATTGCCATTTTCGCCCCTGAGGTTTGGGCACATTTGCCATTTTCATCCAAAATGAAGGTTTTGTACCATTTTGCCCCCAACGTTTCTAACTTTTTGCCATTTTCATCCAAATACCTAACCAAGTTAATTTAGACCATATTAAGGGTATTTTTGAAATTTCTCATTAATAAGGGGGTAATTTGTAAATAAGTTTAACATATATATATATATATGTCTTTTATCCCTTACATTCATCACTAAACACCCCTTTACACTTACACAGTGAAGAAAAAAACCCTAAATCCCCCCCCCCCTTTCTTCTTCATCTCGTTCCATGAATCAAGACATGGTTGTATGTAATTGCGGTGCTCAGACTATCATAAAAACGTCGTGGACCTCCTAAAATCCTGCTCGTCGATTCCATTGCTACAACAGAGCGGTATGTATATGTGTAATTAGGGTTTAGTTGCAAAATCAAACTTCATCTTTATTCATGTTGTACGAATTGCAGGGTAGGACTTGTGGTTTTGTGAGTTGGGCTGAACCTCCAATGAACCAAAACCCTGTTGTGATGATACCTGCATTGTTGGACACAATAAGAAGGCATGAAGAAAATGCAAGAGAGATGGCATATAAGATCAGTTTAAGGGATCAACAAGCAAGAACAATGGCTCGACAGAACAGGGTGATGAAAATACTTCTAGGCTGCACCTGGTTATTTGTGGTGATGTATTACATTTGTCGTTGAAAAAATTGTCATAAAAAGGGTAGTTGGCTAGCGTAATGTAAGGATCCGTCTTTTGGTTAGCGTAATGCAATGATCCGTCTTTTGGTTAGCGTTACAATGTAAAGAACTGTCTTTTGGTTAATGGTATCGTGTGTATTTGGTAATGTAATGATCCGTCTTTTAGTATCATGTGTATTTGAACGTAAAGAACCTGTCTTTTGGTTAGCGTTATTGTAATATAAAGAATCCATCTTTTGGTATCATGTTTATTTGTGCATTTCGACCAAATTTTGCATTTCGACCAATTTGTGCATTTCGACAAATTTGTGCATTTCGACCAAACACTTTTAAAACAATTGCAAGCTTTTAAAACTGGTGCAAGCTTTTAAAACAACTGCAAATTACAAATGAACCTAAAACTGCTGCAAGCTTATCACTGCTGAGTTAAAACTGGTGCAGTTTATCACTGCTGCAAGCTTTTAAAACTGGATAGTTTAAAACTGTAATGAACCTAAAACTGCTGCAATGAACCTAAAATTACAAACTGAGTAAAAACTGGTGCAATTTAAAACTGTTGCAATGAACCTAAAACTGGTACAGTTTAAAACTGTTGCACAAGCTTTTAAAACAACTGCTGCAAATTACAAACTGCATGTTCATGGAGCATAAGTTAACTGCATATTACAAACTGCAAATTACAACTGCTGCAAAAACCTTAGATAGACCATCTATTATAGACCTGATTAACAGCTTACTAAACCTGATTAACAGCTTACCATCTATTATAAACACAAAATACATAGACCATCTATTATAGACCATCTGCACAAAAAGTTTAAACTGCACAAAAACCTTCAACTGCACCAAAAACTTCAACTGCACAAAAAACTTCAACTGCACAAAAACTTCAACTGCATCCAACTAAGGGACATGCTCTGACTGCTATGACTGACCAACACCTGGCTTGTTTCTACAAGTTCTCTTGTTATGGCCTTTCTCCTTGCAAAGCTTACAAGTCAACGAGTTGCCCTTCCTTGGCATTTTTCCAGTAGTTGGTATCTGTTCGCTTAACTTTTCAACTTCGGCTTCTAATGGCTTCTTTTTGCCCTTCAACTCATCAATTTCCACTATAGACTTCTTTCTCTTCTTTTTTGGTCTCCCAACCTGGGCATGATACTTTGGAGCAACTAATGTAGTTGGGCATGCATATTTTAGCCACATGTCCAAGCCATTAATTGGGTCAATGAGACATGCATACACATCCTTCCATGTCTGTAACAAGTATGCCCTATCCACCCATCTTTCTGGAACACCATCACCTCTTCCATGTAACCCCATATTCCATATGCAGGCCACTGCATGCCTACATGGCATGCCAGTGACATCCCATCCCCTGCAAGAGCAACTCCTATCATCAACATTAACAATTCCCTGGTCTTGGTGATCATTGAAATGGGTGGTCACTTGGTACTTTGAACCTCCGGTCCAAATCACATTGTAATGAACGACATCACTCTTTATCTTCTCAAAAACTGTTGTAGCAGTTGGTGTTAATGGACCCTGACATTTGGCTATCAGCTTCTGCACAACAACATGCTTTTTCATAAGATATTCCCTAATAAACTCTAGGCTGGTTATTATAGGTTTGTCCCTCCCCTGTATAAGTTGCCTGTTGAAAACTTCACAGATATTGTTCAACAAAATGTCACACCTAGCCAAGCCTGCAATACATAAAAATACCTGTTACTAACATCTAACCTACTTTGATATGTAAAAAGAATGAAGATAAGTACCAGAAAAGTATGCCCTGCACCAATGTTTGGCTGGAATCTCTTTTAACCAGTCGTGCAGTGCCTTGTCTTCATCTTTAATAGTGTTCATGCCCTTTTCGAAGGCCTGTATGGTTATAGCAGCATCACAATTCCACAACAAGTTCTTGTACAGTTCACATTTCCATCTTGGCTTCATATTTTCATGTATATGTCTAAGGCAGAACCTATGCTCACACCTTAGAAACACCTTAGACACAGCAGGTATCAAACCCTGTGTTTAAAAGAATAAAACAGTTAAAACACAGCGGGTATTAAACAATTAACATGTTAAAAATATTCAGAAATGGTACCTTTTGCCTGTCACTTATGAAACAGAAGTAACTGTTAGCATCAATATCAAAGTCTTGACCCAACAACTCAAGAAACCAAGTCCAAGAAGACAGTCTCAGCCTCAACAACTGTGTATGCAACTGGGTAAATCCCATTGTTAGCATCTACTCCCACTGCCGTCAAAATCTGCCAAGGAAAGGGCCCTTTCCAAAAAACAGCCATCAAGGCCCAACAGTGGTCTTCCAGCTAGCTTGAACCCTTGCTTTAGTGCACCTAAGCATACGTACATCCTCCTAAATTGTCTAGTGGGACTAGAGGGATTACACAGTGGTTCCACATCAATCCTCACTGTAGACCCTGGATTGGATCTGAGAAGTTCTTCACCATAGTCCCTCAGCTTCTCATATTGAGCCATATAATGACCTTGAACCCTCTCTAATGCCTTATTTTTTACCCTAAACAACTGATTCCTGGTTACTTGTACCTGCAGCCTCCTATGCAGATCATCTTTAAGAGCTTGGATTGGAATCCCAGGATTGGATTTGATCGTTGGTTGTATTTCCTTAGACAACCAACTGATGGTGCACAACTTAACATCCCTTGTATTAAGGCAGGTGTGCTTGTTAAGGTATGTTTTTACAATCCATGTTCCTTCCTTCTTCACATTTGAAATGTATAAAAGCCATGGACAAGTGGGTTTTGGAATCTGCTTTTTAGGTGTCTTGGATGCATCTGTTTTACCCTTAGAAGTGGTTGGTTGGTCTGTCTTGTCCACATTACTTTCACAACCACCAAGATTAATATTCTGACCCAAACAAATCACCCTAAATCTAACACTCTCATTTCTTGTGATACACAACTGCCTTCTTGAATATATTGCATGTTTTTTAACCAACGATTTAATTTCTTCCCTGTTAGTCAATTGTTGGCCAACAAAGAAAGGATCATCATCTGTTGGTTTACTTTGTTTCTTCTTCTTCCTAATAATCTTACAGGCTTGCTCCAATGTCGTGTTATCTTCAAAAGACTCAAAGTCGTCTAAGTCAACCTCTTGATTACTACCCTCTTCATCGGCCTGTTCATTATCTTCACCTGCATCACTAAGATCAAAGTCCACTGCAGCCCTAAACTCATCCATATCTACATCATACTCGGGCACTATGTGCTCGTCATCAACCAAGTAATCAGAATCTTCATCATCACTATTCTTATCACTCCCCCCAACACTGCCATTGTCCTCATCACCCGAACTGTCTTTGTCACTATCCTCACTATCCTTATCGCTATCATCACTCAAATCAACATACTGAGGTTCACTACCCTCTTTAGAATTCACATCCTTTTTAGGAAATGTTTGGATATGCTGAACATAAACTTTAATAGTTCTAGTAGTTTCAGCATATTTAATCAGCTTCAACACATCAGAATCAGTACCCAAAGATCTTAAACCTGATTCTAGCATCCCCCCGGGTTCCTTAAAGTTGTATATCACTACATCTTCCTCTGAATAACCTAATTCTTGCATCATATCATTGACTATAATAACAAAAAACAGATCGGGATTCACCTTGTCAATGTAGTCAACTTTACCCCCTTTGTAATGAAACTATGGTACATCATCAAATTCACCACCATGGTGAAATTCCAAGGTGAAGTAGCTTGGAAATTTGGCTGAAACAAAAAAAACCGATTGATTTATCAACCAAACCCTAGGTTACAAGAAATTCTCAGATGATGGTGGATAGAACGTACCATATGTAATGTCGGGATTGAAATTTGCGTCTTCACCTCTGATACACCAATTATCTGGCTCCAAATCACTTGACGATTGGGCCATTGATGATTCTTCTACGATCCATTCTTGTTCTTCAACGATTCGTTCTTGTTCTTCAGCGATTTAGGGTTTCTTGTCTCTGATGAAATGGATTTTAAGAAGTAGGTGAGTTATAAAGTCAGATTAATAATAACTAGAAGATAATTTATAAATTACCCCCTTATAATTGATAAATTTCAAAAATACCCTATAATAAGGTATAAACTAACTTGGTTAGGTTAAAAATAACCCATAATAAGATATAAAGTAACTTGGTTAGGTATTTGGATGAAAATAGCAAAAAGTTAGAAACGTTGGGGGCAAAATGGTACAAAACCTTCATTTTGGACGAAAATGGCAAATGTGCCCAAACCTCAGGGGCGAAAATGGCAATTAACTCCTTTTTTTATCTATATGGTGTGGTTGTTCATCGCTTGCTCTGCAAATGGTTTGCTTAATCAAAATAGAAAATTGCCAATCATCACAAATGGTATGCTTAATATCTCCGTTTGTTTAGATTGATTTATGTATCTTTTAACTTCTATCACTGACTCACTATCAGGTAAAATAGTCATTATATAAGTAGATATTAATAAAATAAATCAAAATGGATAAATTTGCAATTTCATTAGATAACGAAGGGGAAATATGCAATTTTAGTTTAGACTTGCGTAAATATGAAATTAAGAAGCTTTATAAGGGGAAATATGCAATTCACCCATTCTTTTATATAGATCATATACAATTGAACCATCAACCTTGTCATAGGTCTCTTTCAGATCAGCGCATACTTCAGAGGCAAGTTTAGAAAAAACTTTCCCCCAAAACAATTCCTCATATATAGAATTCAATAACCATGTAAGAACCACTGATTTACACCTATCCCACTGACCCGCTAGGACCTCATCATCCTCTGACTTAACGCATTTTCCATCAATAAAACCGTATTTATTTTTAGCTTCTAATGCAAATTTCATAGCACTTGACCATATAGTATAATTTTCAGTTCCCTTTAGTTTTATATTAACAATTGTTAACGCACTAGAGTCACTAGGTTGCAAATTGTCACACCCCAACCGATGGCGGAAACATCGGGGCGTGGCACTGAGCGAAACAGATTGTCCAAGGAGAATCCATAACAACTATTAGGTGACAATATATTTAACGTTCATGTCCCATACCATAAACATATAAAGTATAAACAGTTATTACAGATAATTGTCTCATAAAGAATAGTAAGCAAAGCATCCTAATCAACCTGCCACATATGTTAAAATAAGATCGATACACATAGTGTAAAGGTGAGTACACAAGTTTGAGTAGCATATAGTATAGCGAAAGCATTTACGCATAACCAACATGTAACACGTAGAAATGTGAAGCAAGTAAGCTATCGACAATGAAGTATGCAACCGACATGACTGCGAGTTGTAGAATGCGCAACACATTATCACCACTGTGACCATGTGAAGTAAAACCCTTAACAACCCCTGTCCACGATAGGTGCTGAGTCCAAACTATAGTACTATCGTTGCTAAGGTGTCAGGCAAAACAATCACTGTGTAAACATAACATACAAGCATTCATCGAGTCACGTATAACATGCGGGAGCGGTTAGCGTTAAAAGTGTTTGAGTTGTGTGTTCGATGTGATTTGATATAGGAACGTATGTAACACCCAAAGTGCGTTAAAAGAAAATGGGTTCGAGTATACTCACAGTGTGTGTTTAGCTAGTAAACACAGTATTTGGATTGAAGGGAGCACGTGGGAGATTAGCCAGATCATAGAACAGTAGCATAAGCGTTGAACGGCGTGTAACAGAGTGAAGTGTCGAATGGTGAGTCGATCGGATAATCATCCGGAAGGATGACCATTCGGTCGATTGGTCATTCAATTGGGTGAGTGTGTTTGTAAATTTTTTTGAAACTTTGAAGTTTTCGTTGTAGCATTTTGAAAAAAAGAGAAGTATCTGGTCACCCGGTCGGATGGTCATCCGGATGGATAGCCATGGTATCGGATGGCTGATTGACAGTTTGATAGTCTGGAGTTTGAGCAAATTGTTTAAATGTTGAAAGTTAAAAAGGACAAGTCCCCTTGGTCGAAGAGTCATTCAATCAGATGGCTATTCGATTGAGCGACCTGGTGTTTTGAAAACCTGTGAAATTTTCTAAGCTAAAAGTTTTGACGGAGACGGCATGATGACGTGTCAGACAACGGAAAGCACACCAAGTTCAGCTCAGTCGATCGGATAGGAATCACCCCAGTCAATTGTACTCACTGTTCTTTTGGTGAAGTTTCATGTTCAACCCGTGAATCGGTCGTCTCTCCGGTGGAAATCCGTTTTCAGGCCGGCTCTAGACTAATGAACGAGTCTAAAGTCAGTTTGAGTCTAGATTCCATCAGTTTGAGTAGAAGAGTGTAAACGATTGAAGAAAAATATGAAAATATCTTCCAACTCTTTTAATCTTGTTGTGATTTGCGTAAAATATTGTAGAAATCCTTCAGATCTAAACATATCTTGATGGGATGATGCCATACCACAGTTTGCATAAGAAACCGTGATGACGTCACCTTCAAGCAGTCCAGATCAGGTGTGAAAACGTAAGATTTGATGGAGGAGATGATGAGAAAGTGTGTATTGATGATGGAAGTACCAGATTTAAGGCAAGATACTTACGGAATGGCCTTGATTTAAGTGAAAAGTGCTTGAGAACGAACTGAGAGCGTGCTGGTCGGGTAGGACTGTCACATCAGTGAGCAATGATGTGACAGGTGAGTATTTGTAGTGTGAGGGGGAGTTAAGGCGATGGAGAATGTGGGTCAGAAGGTCAGTCGATCGGATGGCCATCCAGACGGATGGCCATTCGATCAGACGACTTTGGTTTCTGACTTTCGTTTCGTGCGTTAAGCGTTGCATTGTGTTTAAGCGGGTTGCGAGTGATCGTTGCGATGAGATAAACCAAGAAATATTTAAATAACTAGTTACGCAAATAACATAACCACTACACACTTAACAAATAAATGCGTAAAAGTAAATCTGCGTTTTGGGTTGCGTTGAGATTGCGATGTGATAGAGTTGCGATTGCGTTTATGAATAACATCCCAAAACATATATATAAGGCACACACAAGTAAAGCAACACACACACATAGAACAATTCCAGTAACTGCGTTTCGAGTTTGTGTTGCGTTGTGATAGCGATAGTAACGCTGTGATAAAGTGCGTTTAAATAGTATGCATTGTAATAGCATTAAATGCATCTTGAATAAGCAATAATTAAGCAAGAAATAACAGATCTGAATAATGACATTACTTGACCTTGACTTTGACTTGAAAAGTCGGGTTGTTACAGCCTCCCCTACTTTAGGAAATTTCGTCCCGAAATTAAGGCGCGAGCGTAACAAAGAGTTGTGGATATTTAGCTTTCATATCACTTTCTAGTTCCTAGGTGAACTCGGTGCCGCGTTTGCCTTCCCAACGAACCTTCACTATAGGAATGCGCGAGCGTCAAAGTTTCTTGGTCTCTCGGTCTATGATTTCTACTGGCTTTTTCCACGAAGTGTAATGTTTCGTCCACTTGCAAATCCTCGAGAGGAACAGGCAAATTATCTTCGGCTAGACACTTCTTGAGGTTCGAAACGTGGAAAGTCGGATGTATGTTGCTGAGTTCCTTCGGTAATTCGAGTCGGTAGGCCACTTTTCCAATTCTTTCCAGAATTTTAAAGGGTCCAACGTATCAAGGCGCTAGCTTTCCTTTCTTGCCGAATCGGATCACCCCCTTCCAAGGTGAAACCTTTAGGAGTACGTGATCCCCAACTTCGAACTCAAGGGGCTTGCGGCGTTTATCGGCGTAATTCTTTTGACGACTCCGAGCTTTCAAGAGATTGTCTCGTATCTGGAGGATCTTGTCAGTCGTTTCTTGCAATAACTCAAGACCGGTAATTTGCGCGTCTTCGATCGCGTGCCATACAATCGGCGATCGACATTTTTTCCATATAATGCCTCAAATGGTGCTATTTGGATGCTAGAGTGATAACTGTTGTTGTATGAGAATTCGACTAAAGGTAAATGTGAATCCCAATTACCACCAAAATCTATAACACACGAACGAAGCATGTCTTCAAGGGTGCGAATCGTGCGTTCAGTCTGACCGTCGGTCTGGGGATGGAAAGCGGTACTGAGATTAAGAGTAGTACCGAGAGCGGATTGAAAATTTTCCTAAAGGCACGAGATGAATCGACCATCGCGGTAAGAGATGATGTCACGAGGTGTCCCATGTCGATAAATAACTTCGTCGGTATAGATTCGTGCTAATCGTTCAACCTTATAGTCTTCTCGTATCGGCAAAAAGTGGGCGGATTTTGTAAGACGATCAACGTTAACCCAAATGCTATCGTGACCTAATGGCGTGCGTTGGAGTTTCGTAATGAAGTCCATAGCTATACTCTCCCACTTCCACATCGGGATCTCAGGTTTTTCAAGTAAGCCAGAGGGTCGTTGGTGTTCAGCCTTGACTTTAGAGCAAGTCAGGCATTTCGAAACGTAGAGAGCGATATCCTTCTTCATTCCAGGCCACCAATACCTGGCACGCAGGTCCTGGTACATTTTGTCGGCTCCAGGATGAATGGAGTATCGGTATTTGTGGGCTTCAGTCAGAAATATCCCGCGCAAGTTATTGCGACTGGGTATCCAAATGCGGTCGAGATAGTGAATGATACTATTCGGTTTATTCACTAATTGGTTTTCGGTTCCAAGAATTCGTTCCTCCTTCAAAGTGTGTTCAATAAAACAGGCGTTTTGAGCGTCGCGAATGAGAGCTTTGAGGTCGTGTTGGGCTTGGATGTTATGAACACTATGTAAATAGCTTCGTCGGCTAAGAGCATCGGCGACGACGTTTGCTTTGCCTGGATGGTAGCGTATCTCACAGCCGTAGTCGTTGAGAAGTTCATCCCATCTGTGTTGGGGCATATTCATTTATTTCTGGTTTAAGATGTATTGTAGGCTCTTATAGTCGGTGAAGACAGTACACTTGGTACCATAAAGGTAGTATCGCCAAATCTTCAACGCAAAAAAACAACTGCACCAAGTTCGAGATCGTGGGTTGTGTATTTTTTCTCATGAACCTTTAGCTGACGAGAGGCGTACGCGATAACCTTGTCCCGTTGCATGAGAACACAACCAAGACCTAGGTTAGAGGCATCGCAATAGAATACAAAGTCGTCGTTTCCATCGGGTAGCGTGAGTACGGGGGCGTTGCAAAGCATACGCTTAAGAGTTTGAAAGGCTTCCACTTGTTCGGTTCCCCAAACAAAAGTCTGGTCTTTATGCGTAAGAGAGGTGAGAGGAACGGCGATTTTAGACAAATCAGCGATAATAACTCGCCAATCCGAGGAAAGAACGAACTTTGGACGGCGTCTTTGGTGCAACCCAACTCTTAACCACTTCAATCTTCGCGGGATCGACGTGAATACCTTGACTATTGACAATGTGGCCAAGGAATTGAACCTCCTTGAGCCAAAATTCACACTTGGAGAACTTGGCATAGAGGCGATTTCCTTGTAAGTGTTCGAGAACCAAACGGATATGTTACGCATGTTTGGCTTTCGACTTCGAATAGATAAGGATATAGTCGATAAATACGATGACGAAATGGTCGAGAAACGGTTTACGCACGCGATTCATTAAATCCATAAAGACTGCTGGAGCATTTGTAAGACCAAAGGGCACAACGATGAATTCATAATGGCCGTATCGGGTTCGGAAAGCGGTTTTAGGTATATCTTCCTCCTGAATTCGCAATTCATGATAACCAGAGCTTAGATCGATTTTACCGAAACACGTAGCGCCTTGCAATTGATCAAACAAATCGTCGATTCAGGGTAAGGGATAGCGATTCTTGATAGTAAGCTTGTTGAGTTCCCTATAATCGATGCACATTCGGAATGATCCATCCTTCTTTTTAACAAAAAGGACGAGTGCGCCCATGGAGATGAGCTAGGGCGTATGAAGCCTTTATCAAGTAATTCCTGGAGTTGACTAGAGAGTTCACGCATTTTGGACGGTGCGAGGCGACAAGGGGCTTTAGCGACAGGGTTAGCTCCAGGAATGAGGTCAATGTGAAAATCAATGTCACGAGTTGGAGGTAAACCAGGTAAATCGTCAGGAAAGACATTAGGAAAATCACGAACCATAGGCACCTTTTCCATTGCTTTCTTTTCCTTCTCCGCTACTACGATGTATGCCAAGAAAGCCATGTATTCCTTTTGGAGATACTTGTTTGCTTGAATGCCCGACATGAGTTTCAGTTCCTTCGAAGATACTTCGCCATAGACACAGAGTTGATCACCGTTTGAAAGAGAGAAACGAATCATCTCTCTGAAACAAACAATTTCAGCACAATTTTCGCGAAGAAAATCCATGCCTACTATGATGTCAAAGCTTCCAAGTTGCATCGGAATGAGATCAATCGGGAAAATGTGATTGTTGAGTTCAAGAGTACAATCACGAATGAAAGAACTAACGGTGACGGTTCTTCCAGTGGCAATTTTTACGTAGAACGTCGTTGGGAGGTTAGCGTGTTTATGGTTCAGGAGCTTCTCGAATTCAAACGACACAAAACAATTATCGGCTCCAGTATCAAATAAACACGAAGCATAAATACCGTTAACGAGAAACGTACCATTGACAACGTTGTTATCAGTTTGAGCCTGGCGAGCGTTGATGTTGAAAAATCGTCCACGGACGGCTTGTTGTTGTTGAGGCTGCTACTGCTACGGTGGTTGTTGTGGTTCTTGTTTCACCACACGGTTCGGGCAGACATTTGTGAAATGGTTCGGGTCATTACATGAGTACCAGGCTCGTGCGTGAGCAGTGGGAGCAGGAGCTGCTTGGTTACCCTGAGGAGCGGGGAGCGGAGCTGGTAGTGCTGGAGGAGCTTGAACTTGTTGACGTGGGCCAGTGCGACAGTTCGCTGTGAAGTGTCCGTAGATGTTGCAGTAGACACAGAAACAGCAAGCTATCCCAGCTAGGTGATGATAGGTGCAAGTAGGGCACAGAGGATGAGGTCCAGTGTACGCACGCTTAGCAGGCGGTGTGTTGGTCACGGGCGTTGCAACTTATCGGTTCTGGTTCTGGTTGGGTTGGACGGGTACAGCGTTAAGAGGAGCGGCAGTCGCAGCATAGTTCTTGTTGTTGTTACCCTTGCACTTGCGATTCTGGCGTGAAGACTTTGAAACCTGAGGTGCTGCGGTTTCAGGAGCAGGAGTAGTGGTAGCTTGGTGGAGATTCTTGGTAGAGGTTTTAAAATAACCAGCCAAAACTCGCTTATCATTTATCTCAGCGCCGAGTTGGAAGGTTTCCTCAATGGTAGCAGGCTTCGCTGCTTGAACAAAATCGGCAACACAATCTGGGAGAGCTCGGATGTATTTCTTGATCGTGTTGTCGGGTGTTGACACTTGACCAGGACAGATGATACTGAGCTGCTTAAAGCAAGTGGTGAGACCAGCATTATCACCTCCTTCTTCCTTGATACCCCAGAACTCGTTTTCCAGCTTCTGGAGTTCATGTGGGGGACATAATTCTTTCATCATGACTTCCTTCAGTTCCTCCCATGATAAACCATAGGCCATGTCATTTCCGCATCTGTTGCACTCTGCAGTCCACCAATCCAGTGCCCTAGACTGGAAGACCCCGGTAGCATTCACAGTGCGGAGTTCATCTGGGCATCCGCTTTGATAGAGAGTGACTTCAATGGAATCAAACCACTGGAACATAGCGTTATGTCCATCTTCGCCAGTGAAGTCTTTAGGACCACAAGCTTTGAATTGCTTAAAGCTAAAGGGAGTTTTTGGAGAGTCACTCTTTGATTCGACGGACGACTTGCTGCTAACCTCGTTAATCTCACTGACGATCTGAGGTACGACTTTAGCCATTTTCTTGGCAACGAGAGAAGCGATGCGAGTGTGAGAACCAAGGGAAGACATTGTCTGAGGTAGACATCATTGTATGGTTTAGGCTGTAACACCCCGTGTTTTCATAAGTCAAAGTCAAAGTCAAGGCCTAAGTCAACGACCGACTCCGCGCGACTTGACTCGTAGAAATTTCTTTATTTTATTTGTATTATGTGGAGTAAGTGTCGTTAATGCAATAATCGATGTGTGTTAATCGTTAATCAATCGACTTACGACTGTGAATTTTAGGCAGTAACAATGCGATAAAGTTAACTAATCAATAATCAAGCTATGCTAATCGAATCGACTTCTAATCGCAACTCGAGCTACGTATTTTTACTTGTTATTATACGCGTATGTGTGCCTTACGTGTTACCTGTGCATGTTTATTTATGTTGTGTTGTGTTGTGTTGTGATAATCAAGCAAACTCAATCGAAACTCGAAGTCTAACTCGAATCACAATCGAACCCGAATCGTGAACGAACTATGATAAATGGTGGAAAATAGATTATGTGAGATATGAGTGTTTGGGACTGAAAGTAGTTTGATTAGGAAACCCTATCGTATCGTACCGCTCGCAATCGAAATCGAAATATCAAAAATCGTCGCGCAAAACACTCGAAGGGTGCGACTGATCGATCAGGCTCCCAGCCGATCGAACAGCCAACCGAACGGACTGCTGTCCGATCGGACAGGCTGTCCCATCGAGTTGCCTGGCCGATCAGCCAGCACTTACCCCTTTTGGCATCCTATAAATACCCCTGTCATTGTCATTCTTTCCACTTTTGGAAACCTCTGACCGACCAGCACGCTCAGCTCGTCTTTTCGCAGATTTCTCTCGATTCCGGTAAGTTTTTGTCCTAATTCTTGTACTTTCATGGTCTATACACACTCCTACACCTTTCTATCTTTGAAATCTTAACTTTTAACCGTGAAATCATCAAGAATCAAGTGTTCTAGGATGATGTCATCATGGGTTCTTGAAAAACTTCATGTTTTGGCCTCAATCCACCAAGAATGACTTGGATCTAGCCGATTTCCACATAAACAAACAAAGATCTGTAGTAGATCTAAACATATACGTGGTGAAAAGGGATTGAAAGAGGGATATTCCAACTTTCTTTCAACTCTTTTACACTCAATGCCGTCAACCGATAGAAACGGGGTCTGTGACGTTTTCCAAATCACTTCGGTGATTGCATGGCTCAGGATCCGTGTTCTACCCACGAGGTTAACCGGTTACGGGTTAAACGTTAAACTCCGTTCCAAACAGTTCACCGGCCGGGTTTGGGTGATTCCTGCTCGTGCAGGGGAAACAAGTAAGAACGGGGATACTATGATTCGACTCGTTGTCAAAATATCTCGATATAACGACAAACAAACCAGAACAACCAAGTATTAGACGAATAGGCTGATCAGGTCAGAAAGTTGACCGATCGGACTGCTGCCCGAACGGACAGCCAGCCGATCGGATAGTCAGCCGATCGACCAGGCCAGCCGATCGACTAGCACGTGGCCCCACACAATCAACTAACCTATTTTGAAGACTAGTGTTGAACGAATTGCCGTTCGATCGAACTACTGTCCGATTGGATTACTCTTCGGATCATGAGATACTATGCTTCAATACTTAATCGATTTCTCAACATGTTCAATGCACTAGAAGTGCCACCCGATCGAACAGCCGTCCGATCTGGTGACACCCTGTTGTCCGATCGAACAGCAGTTGTGCTATTCGATCGATCAACTATCCGATTCATTGCACCACACTTTACATTTTTATTTAAAGTCTTTGATTAGTTGACCTGTCCGATCGAACACATGTCCGATCGAACACCTGTCCGATCGAAAGACTAAACATTGCCATTCATTTGAATGCCTAACCGATCGGGTTGCCGGCCGATTGAACAGTCGTCCGATCGACCGACCTGAAAAGTAAAGGTACTTCAAAGTTTTCAAATGCTACAACGAAAACTTCAAAAGTCAAAGCATCATACACAAACACATACTTCTTATAGGAAGAAACAATCCACTCGAACAGCCATCCGATCGGCTTACCGACCGACCGGACAGCAAACCGAACGGTCAGCCGTCCGATCGAACTACCGTCCAATCAACCAGTTGTCCGACCCTCCAACACTTGTTTTCCGTTTTACGTTTCACTTATCGTTATGCTACCGAATCTATTCAGGCTAACCATACTCGCTAAGCGCTCCCTTCAATCCATTAATCACTGTGAGTATACTCGATCCCTTTTTGCTTTAAGCACTTTTGGGTGTTACATACGTTACGAATATTCAAACTACAACTATCACACTACTCAAACTATTTGAACGCTAACCGATAATGCATGTTATACGTGGCTTAAGAATGCTTGTTTGTTATGTTTACACATGGAATGCTGTCTACCTGCCTTAGCAACGATAGTACTATAGTTTGGACTCAGCACCCGTTCACATGGGGGTTGTTAAGGATCTTTTACTTGCATGGATTACGGTGGTAATCATGTATTGCGAACTGCCTCGGGCAGTCAACCCGCAGTCATTGGTATCGATGGATCTATGTTGATAACTAACGTGCTTCATTTCACTATGTGTACGTGCTGGTTATGCGTAAACGAATTCGAACTCTATATGCTATTATCAAACTTGTATGCTCACCTTTACATTATATGTATTGACTTTTATTTTAACATATGTGACAGGTGCTTAGGATGCATATGTGGTAGGAATATGAAGCTAGAATAAAGCTTTAGAGCCCAACAAATAGTTGTCTGTAGATAACGAATCAGGGGTCTCTAGAAGCAGATAAACAATTGCTGTCTATTTAAATCTGAGTTGTCGGAACAGAATATTTGACTAGATTTATGTCTGTAATAATTATTTTGCTGTTTGAGATACGGTATGGGACGTATTATTTAAATTGAATAGTATTGATAATTGTTATGGAAACTTCTGGACAATCTGTTTCGCTCAGTGCCATGCCCCGATGATTCCGCCATCGGTTGGGGTGTGACAGATTGGTATCAGAGCCATAACTATAGGGAATTAGGCAAGACTCGACCTAGTCCGGGTCGACGTCTTAGAAACCTAGTCTATAGTTAGGAACCAACAGACCGACTTGTGCATATCCAGTAGGGACTATGTGCAAGCTTATTCCTCGCTACTTTCGCCACACTATCATTGCACCCGAATTTTCAACTATGAAAAAGTAACTAAGCCGAGAATAGGTGTGAAAACCGCAAACTCTCGACTAGAGTTGCTTAATCGACCCGCATTTTACCTGTACACGAGGAGAATTATGCCAAATCAGGAGTGAAATCCGTATTTTGATGAATAATCTCCTCTATTTTATCAAAACAGGGACGAAGTTGTTAAGCCAGGGGTGAAACCCTAACCTTGACGACTTGTTCCGCGCATTTTACAAAACTTTCACCAAAGTTCGACGGACTCCAACGACCTGAAGTCACAATAAGACCAACGGGATGTGTGCCAACGCCCAAGAATCGAGGCAAGGGCATATTCCTGAAAGTCGAACGTGTACAGCGGGTCCTTGTGAATAGTTGAATTATTTTGGTTAGTCAAAGTCTACTAGCCGCAGACAATCTATTTCTCGAATTTTATGTGTTTCGATTTTGAGCCCGCAACTGCTTACCCTGATAATTCGTCAATTTCTACGTGTTTTATGTGCTTTTACCTGTTTGTGTGTTTAAGTTTTTGAAGATTTACTCGATTTTGCTTTCACTTCGATCGACACGCACGACTCGCACTGCATTTCTATCTCAAATTGCTAACAAATCACCAAATTTTGGACAACCCTATGCTACCCTACGCTATTCGATATACCAAAACGCGATAGCCGTTCTCGAATAATCGCGAACTTTGGATGCTAGGTTTTGTATTCTGAGGAAGTTGGAATACTCTGTGTGTTTCTATATGCTCCCATATGCCCCTTGTGTGAAAATGCTTCCATGCTCTATGTGTTTAGGTACTATGTGATTATGTGCTCTACGTGCTTACGTGATTTGTGCTCTATATGTTATGTGTGTGCGTAAATGTACGTGTTACTTAGCTTTAGTAGGTAGTAAACGTGTGAGGTGAGATTCGAATACAATGTGTTGAGTTCCGTGGCGATGTCTATTGCAGACAATGTCGTCTGGATCCCGTCATGCACTTTCTCGTCAAGAAAAGAGAGACAGACGTCTTGCTTCCATCATCGCTAAAAGCGTAGCAAAGGCAGTGAGTGATGTCTATGAGAATGCTAGCAAATCGTCTGAGGAATCAAGAACCGACGCACCCAAAGCTGCCGCAAGGCCTTTCAGCTTCAAGCAATTCAAGTCTTGTGGGCCAAAAGAATTCACTGGCGAGGGAGGTCCCACAGCACTATTTCACTGGTTTGACTCCATCGAGGTTACTCTGCGACAGAATGGTTGCCCTGGTGACCTCCGTACTCTGAATGATACCGGCGTTTTCCAGTCCCGTGCACTAGACTGGTGGACGGCCGAGAGGAACAAGCGAGGGAACGATGCAGCCTACGGTCTGTCATGGGACGAGCTCAAGGAAGTCAAGCTAGAGGAATTATGCCCTCCTCACGAACGTCAAAAGCTAGAAGATGAATTTTGGCACATACAGCAAAAGGATGGTGACAATGCTGGTCTCACTGCTCATTTCAAACAGCTCAGCATTATCTGTCCCGATCAAGTCAAGACTCCCGACATGACCATCAAGAAGTACATCCGGGCCTTGCCCGACTGCGTTGTTGATTTCGTGCAAGCGGCTAAGACTACGACGATCGAGGAAACTTATCTACTGGCCGCTGAAATCAACGACAAGCGGGTTAAGGCTGGTGTCTGGGATAAGACTTCGAAGCATCTGCATCAAGCTACCGCTACCGCACCAACTGCTGAACCCACCTCATCAAGCAACAAGAGGAAGAACAAGAGAAAGAATAGCTCCAGCAACAAGAACTATGCGATCACTACTGCACCGATTCAAGCTGTACCTGCCCAACAGCGTCAAGTAGCGGCGCCTGTGGCCAATGCACCGCCTGCAAAGCGTGCATACACTGGGCCACACCCGCTCTGCCCTACTTGCACCTACCACCACCCAACTGCCATTGCTTGCCGTTACTGTGCTCATTGCAACGTATACGGCCATTTTACTGCCAACTGCCGTATTCGTCAAGCTCCTGCCAATCAAGCTCTACTCACTGCCCCACAGGGTCAACAAGCGCCTCCGACACCCGCAGTCAAAGCCAGAGCCTGCTTCGCATGTGGCGACCCGAACCACTTCGCCAACATGTGCCTGAATAGGGTCGTGAAACAAGAGCCTCAGCAACAGCAGCCACAGCAGCAACAACAACAGCAGCAGCAACAACAGGCCGCACGCGCCAGAACATTCAACCTCAACGTGCGCCAAGCCCAGGCCGACAACAACGTGGTCAATGGTACGTTCCTTGTGAATGGTATTTATGCTTCATGTTTGTTTGATACTGGAGCCGATAACTGCTTTGTGTCGCTCAAATTTGAGAAACTCCTTAGTTGTAAACGTTCCCAACTCTCCTCGGCATTCGATGTTTAAGTCGCTACCGGAAGAACCGTCGCCGTTAATTCCGTTATCCGTGATTGTACTCTTGAGCTCAACAATCACATCTTTCCAATTGACCTTATTCCGATGCAACTCGGAAGTATCGACGTCATAGTAGGCATGGACTTTCTTCGCGAAAACCATGCTGAAGTAGTGTGCTTCGATAAGATGATTCGTTTTTCGCTCGCAAATGGTGACTTCTTGTGTATTTATGGCGATACTACTTCAAAGGGACTCAAGCTTATGTCATGTGTCCAAGCTAGCAAGTATCTCCGTAAGGAATACAGGGCCTTCTTTGCTAACATTGTAGTAGCGGAGAAGGAAAAGAAAGAGAAGAAGGAAGTGAGAGACGTTCTTGTGGTTCGAGAATTTCCTAATGTTTTTCCATAGGATCTTCCCGGACTACCGCCAAGTCGTGACATCGACTATCGTAATGACCTCATTCCTGGAGCCAATCCTATTGCCAAATCTCCTTATCGACTCGCGCCGTCTGAAATGCGCGAACTCTCAACCCAACTCCAGGAATTACTTGAGAAAGGCTTCATTCGCCCGAGCACCTCTCCTTGGGGCGCGCCAGTCCTTTTCGTCAAAACGAAGGACGGATCGTTCAGGATGTGCATCGACTATCGGGAATTGAATAAGCTAACTATCAAGAACCGCTATCCCTTACCTCGCATCGACGATTTGTTTGATCAACTACAAGGCGCTACGTGTTTCTCAAAGATCGACCTACGTTCAGGATATCACCAACTACGTATTCAAGAGGAGGATATACCCAAAACCGCGTTTCGTACTCGTTACGGCCACTACGAATTCGTTGTCATGCCTTTTGGTCTAACCAACACACCAGCGGTTTTCATGGATCTGATGAATCGCGTGTGTAAACCATATCTCGACCGTTTCGTCATCGTATTCATCGACGATGTCTTGATCTATTCCAAATCGAAAACCGAACATGCGCAACATCTACGTTTGGTTCTCGAGTTACTCTAGGGGAACCAACTCTATGCCAAATTCTCCAAGTGTGAATTCTGGTAGGAAGAAGTTCAGTTTCTGGGTCACATTGTTAATAGTCAAGGTATTCACGTCGATCCTTCAAAGATTGAAGTTGTCAAGAGCTGGGGTACACCTAAGAACCCGTCTGAAGTCCGCTCTTTTCTCGGACTAGCGGGCTATTATCGACGATTTATCGAAGGATTCTCGAAGATTGCTGTGTCGCTTACCTCTCTTACGCATAAAGATTAGCCTTTTGTCTGGGGAACCAAACAAGAGACTTCCTTTCAAACCCTCAAGCACTTGCTTTGCAACGCTCTTGTTCTCACGTTGCCCGATGGAAACAATGATTTCATTGTCTACTGTGATGCTTCCAACCTTGGTCTTGGTTGTGTTCTCATGCAACGGGACAAGGTCATAGCTTACGCATCTCGTCAGCTCAAAATCCACGAGAAGAACTATACAACCCATGATCTCGAGCTAGGCGCATTTGTTTTTGCGTTAAAGATTTGGCGACACTACCTGTATGGTACCAAGTGTAAGATCTTCACCGATCATAGAAGGGTTGAAACCCTAACCTTAATCGACCCGCATTTTACCTGTACACGAGGAGAATTATGCCAAATCAGGAGTGAAATCCGTATTTTGATGAATAATCTCCTCTATTTTATCAAAACAGGGACGAAGTTGTTTAGCCAGGGGTGAAACCCTAACCTTGACGACTTGTTCCGCGCATTTTACAAAACTCTCACCAAAGTTCGACGGACTCCAACGACCTGAAGTCACAATAAGACCAACGGGATGTGTGCCAACGCCCAAGAATCGAGGCAAGGGCATATTCCTGAAAGTCGAACGTGTACAGCGGGTCCTTGTGAATAGTTGAATTATTTCGGTTAGTCGAAGTCTACTAGCCGCAGACAATCTATTTCTCGAATTTTATGTGTTTCGATTTTGAGCCCGCAACTGCTGACCCTGATAATTCATCAATTTCTATGTGTTTTATGTGTTTTTACCTGTTTGTGTGTTTAAGTTTTTGAAGATTTACTCGATTTTGCTTTCACTTCGATCGACACGCACGACTCGCACTACATTTCTATCTCAAATCGCTAACAAATCGCCAAATTTTGGACAACCCTAAGCTACCCTACGCTATTCGATATACCAAAATGCGATAGCCGTTCTCGAATAATCGCGAACTTTGGATGCTAGGTTTTGTATTCTGAGGAAGTTGGAATACTCTGTGTGTTTCTATATGCTCCTATATGCCCCTTGTGTGAAAATGCTTCCTTGCTCTACGTGTTTAGGTACTATGTGATTATGTGCTCTACGTGCTTACGTGATTTGTGCTTTATGTGTTATGTGTGTGCTTAAATGTACGTGTTACTGAGCTTTAGTAGGTAGTAAACGTGTGAGGTGAGATTCGAATACAATGTGTTGAGTTCCGTGGCGATGTCTATTGCAGACAATGTAATCTGGATCCCGTCATGCACTTTCTCGTCAAGAAAAGAGAGACAGACGTCTTGCTTCCATCATCGCTAAAAGCGTAGCAAAGGCTGTGAGTGATGTCTATGAGAATGCCAGCAAATTGTCTGAGGAATCAAGAACCGACGCACCCAAAGCTGCCGCAAGGCCTTTCAGCTTCAAGCAATTCAAGTCTTGTGGGCCAAAAGAATTCACTGGTGAGGGAGGTCCCACAGCACTATTTCACTGGTTTGACTCCATCGAGGTTACTCTGCGACAGAGTGGTTGCCCTGATGACCTCCGTACTCTGAATGCTACCGGCGTTTTCCAGTCCCGTGCACTAGACTGGTGGACGGCCGAGAGGAACAAGCGAGGGAACGATGCAGCCTACGGTCTGTCGTGGGACGAGCTCAAGGAAGTCATGCTAGAGGAATTCTGCCCTCCTCACGAACGTCAAAAGCTAGAAGATGAATTTTGGCACATACAGCAAAAGGATGGTGACAATGCTGGTCTCACTGCTCGTTTCAAACATCTCAGCATTATCTGTCCCGATCAAGTCAAGACTCCCGACATGACAATCAAGAAGTACATTCCGACATGACAATCAAGAAGTACATCCCGACATGACAATCAAGAAGTGTGAGTAGCGATAGCGAGTAGTGTAAACAGCGAATAGCGCTGCGAGAGTTCTTAGTTGTCTGCGATTTGTTAGCGTTTTGAGCTAACAGTTCTGTGCGAGTTGTGTGTGTTTTGTGGAGCGATGAAAACTGAAAGTGTAGATCTCCAAAAATCGAAGCATATAAACACAGAAAACACATAAAATCGATCATATCTTGTGAATCAGCGGTTGCGGGCTCAAAATCGAAACAGAGTGTCATGGGTGCTAGACATTGACTACCCGAAGTGATTCGACTATCCTCAACGACCTCGAGTTCAGGCTTCGGCCTTTTGGACTGTGCTCTCTCACTGCAACTCGGTGCACGGCACTCATCCTTTGGCTACTACGTGACTCGGGTTGTTGGAATCCATCGAGACTTTAGTGAGATTTTTGTAAAACCAATATAGGGAGTGGAACAGGTCATTAAGATGCGGGTTTCACCCCTAACTTAACAACTTCGTCCCTACAAGTGAAGTAATTCCATGAGATAGAGGTGGAGAAATTTGTCGAGGTATGGATTTCACTCTTGATTCAACAAAAATTCTCATGTTAAAAGTACGCGTGGAGTGAGTAATCGTCCCGAGAGTTCCTGGTTTTCACACCTAATATCGATCCAATTACTCGTTTGTGTTGTGCGAGTGTTTTCGAAAATGCGTGTATTGTGTCAGCCTTAGGAAAGGCCATGTAGTACTCCAGCCTTAGGAAAGGCTGGTAGAGTTTAGCATGTTCGTACATACTTTGACAGCTTCGCGCGAAGACAACCTTTCCTTGTGAGAATACGTGAGTATCAAGGGTAGCTCACACAAAACCCCTACCGGGCTCGTACGAAGCGGTCTGGTGGTACTTAGACTATAGACTAGGTCAAATCTAAGACATCAAATCCAGACTAGGTTGTGTCTTTCCTAATTCCCTATAGTTATGGCTCTGATACCAATCTGTCACACCCCAACCAATGGCGGAAACATCGGGGAGTGGAACTGAGCGAAACAGATTGTTCAAGAGAACCCAAAACAACTATTAGGTGATAATATATTTAACGTTCATGTCCCATACCATAAAAATATAAAGCATAAACAGTTATTATAGATAATTTTCTCATAAACAAAATACTGTTCCGACAACTCAGATTTGTTTAGTTTGTTTCTAGACCTCCTACTTCGTTTCACCAAAGCATAGCAAGCAAAGCATCTTAATCAACCTGCCACATACATTAAAATAAGATCAATACACATAGTGTAAAGGTGAGTTCACAAGTTTGAGTAGCATATAGTATAGCGAAAGCGTTTACGCATAACCAGCATGTAACACGTAGAAATGTGAAGCAAGTAAGCTATCGACAATGAAGTATGCAACCGACATGACTGCGAGTTGTAGAATGTGCCACACATTATCACCACTGTGACCACGTGAAGTAAAACCCTTAACAACCCCTGTCCACGACAGGTGCTGTAACATTCCTATTTTTTATAGGTTTGGTTAAATTTATTAACCACTAGTAACTAGTAACTAGTTTATTTTTAATGTAAATATTCAACCCAAATAGTTTTAAACACTATTTTATATAGTTGGTTGAAATATTATATTAATTAATTGGCCTGTATATAGGTGACCTTTCTAAATAAAATAAAAGTATATAAACTTATATTATTAGACAGGAAGATTACGGGTAAGTTGAAAATTAGAAATATGAAGTAATTAGACGGACACATGGACCGTCTAATAATTAAATTATAAAAATACATTATAATTGAACCTACTCCGTTTTTAATGAAACTTGGTTCAAAATGTAGACAAAATTATTCTCATTCTAATGATATATTCATTGTTTGATAAAACGTTATATTTTACAAGTTATACGCGCCAAATAAGTAAAGCAGTTAAATTAATTATAATAATATAATAATAATAATAATAATATTTGAATTGGTGAATCATGTGTACGTGTACATCAAAAATAAAATAATAATAATAAAATAATAAAACTAATCCATAACTAAATATGGATACATGTAGAAAATAAATTAAATGAAAGCATTTGACATGTGTGTCTGCTTGGACTCACAAAGTTTAGTCTGTAAGTTATCATTTCAAAGTATAAATAGGAGAAGATGTTCAACCTACAACTTTGCACAGCTTCTTTCTCCACTCCTTTTATGTCGCCATTTCCCCTCTCAAAATTCTATACTTTTAATTTTTATTTTTATTTTTATTTTTTACCCCATAATAATAATAAAGCTTTGCCCCGTTTTAAGTATTTTAACTCTCGATCACCGCTACCCTTTCCGATTGATCTGAAGCCCATAACGCATGTCAGGGCACTGCCCGACTAAGTTTGTTGGGATTCTGTCTCGGGACATCGGGATAAGGTTGAATTAGGGGTACTATACTTACCACGAGCATTATATATTTTAAAATAGCTCAGAAGTTATACCCAAAATTTATACCAGGAGACTTTTAGTTGAACCCTAAAGTTACAAAGTGGGTCCATTCTCTTTTCTCACTATTTTATTCCATTTTTCTTTGTGATATAATTATATTAAAAATGTTCCAAATTGATCCGTAAGTAAAAACCCGGACCCCTGAAACCCCAATCCATATCAAGAATCAAGAAAATCAGATATTTGGCCTTCTAGCAGGCCGCGTAAAGAATAGGCGGAAGGTCACGCGGGCCGCGACAGCTTGTAGGTCTCCGGATATGCATGAAGGCCACGTGTCGTCACACGTGTCGCGACCACCGGTGACTCAGCAACCTCCGATCTGATCGACACTCCCACGCGGGCCGCGTAAGGGTTGGCCGGAAGTTCACGCAGGCCGCGACAGGCTTGAATTTCACCTATAAATAGCCTATCTCAGGTGCTTTCATTCTGTGTCGAAATCAAAACTTAAAAACGTATTCCCACTGCTCAAAATCACAAATTAGCATAACGGGGTGCTGCTACGATACCGGGTATTAACTCGATCGCTGCTACGATTCAATGTCAGATCGATTAAAACTATCCAATGGATGTTTAAGTGCTGCTCAAACTTGGATTATGCTTTGTCATTCATCGTTAATTCGATGGATGTTTAAGTATTTCACTTTTTCATTCGTTGTGAGGGTTTTAATCTCGTGAGTTATCGTAAATGTTGTATTAGTTACTTTCCTAGTTCGTGTGCCCTAGGTTACAAGACTAATCAATAGGCTAACTCTGCCCGTATAAATCTGCATGCTTATAATGTGAGTCATTCTCTTTTTATCAAATTATTTACAAAACCCTATTTATTTTCAAAGTTATAATTACAGGGATTAAGTCTTTGTAATCTCCAAATTACAGCCGGTATGTGGGGTTTTGTATACATTACTTGATAACCATCACCATTGGACAACGAGTTAGCCAAGGGGTGATATGACCATAGTCACAAACACCATTGGACAATGAGGTTACCAATGGATGGTCGAGTGACAAATACCGTGGGTAGTTGGTTGATATATGGAAACATTGTAATCGCTCTTAATACTGTAGATTATAACAAATGCGTCGTTTTAAGCAAAATGAACTCACTCACCAGTATTTCCTGCTGACAAAACCTTTTTAAAACCCGTTTCAGGTAATTACAGTAGATTGGAGTAAGAGTTGGATACGGCATTGAAAGGCTTCAAGAAGTGGCTTATTTTATTAAATCAAATTAAGAAATATTGTTTTATGTAATTGGGTTTATCCCTTATTAAAGCTACCTTTGTAAAACAGGGTTTATCCCATCTATTTAATAAATAAAATCCGGTGTTTTCTAAACTCTGATATTTTTCCTAACTCACGGTCCTGATGAAATTTCCGCTGCAATATTTTTCAAAATAATCACCGGTACCACTTGGCTGTTCGCGGCTCCCGATTCCGTCCAGGGTGGGTCGGGGGTCGTGACAGAAGGTGGTATCAGAGCCACTAATTTAAGCCTATAGGTGTTGTGATAATAATACCTAAGCTTATATAAAAGAGTTAGGAGATTGCTATTAACTGGTAGCACACATGATAGCATTTAGACTTGAACTTAAGAAAAGATGCCTTAGTATCAGCTTCGAGATAAGCTAAATACTTGTGTAAATAAAGTGTGATGGATTTTGGTATGCCGTGAGAATGATAACTAGAACGTTGCAAGTATAATAAATAAGCAATAACACTTGACCACTGTTATTTCTTATTTATTAATACTACTTTGTTCTAGAATATGATCTGTCATGTGAAGACTAATTTGCTTAGTCCTTGTTGAAAGTCATAATGCACTTTCCAAATCATGATTTAAGAAAAATATTGTTTATGGGAAATATAAAATTCTTCTCCGACAAGACTGGGTATGGTGTAGCAGACTCTCCAGCTTGTCCGGATATACTGAGGTTACCTCTCCGGCGAGAATCGGATAAAACGGGGTATATATTATGTCAAACTAGTGACAAGATTTCCCTAAATAGTATCATGATCTGATATCTGACTTGTTTTTTTTGGAAATAAAATACATTGACCTTATGAAGGGTATGTATATTACAGCATGTGAAATATATGATTATATAGATATGTATATCTAAAAGAAATTCCAAAAGCCATAACGATTGACAATTTAAAATAAATCACGAACATAAGTGTCAATAATAATTCTAGATTTCTTTATCAGGAATCTCTTGCATATATCTATAATTCCGATATCAAACATTATTTCGTTTGATCATGTACTCGTAACTCGTGCGACAATATAAGCAATGGAAACCCTTTAAGTTGGTACGCCATCAAATGTATAAGAATTTCCAATGTGTTACCATAAACTATTAACGCAAGTAAGAAGCATGTAAAGTTGTGTTAGTGCACAAGAAAACACATTAAACTTAAAATTTTACGTCCACAGACGTCGAAGTATATCACACACAACTTTGAAGGCAAGACCTTTGGGAAATATAATTGGGCATCCCGTCAGTGGAAGAACTACTAACCAAAAAGCAACACTGGGCCACGTGATCCTACAAGCGACATGAAGCTTGCTGAGGTACGATAGAACAAGGATTTCACAACCATCGGTGCACAGTCTAATCAGAGTCATAATTATTGGCACTACAAAAGAAGTAACATACCTTTGCAATCCCCCTATTTCATTTTATTTGACATTCCTTGGTAATGTCACTTAACAATGGTTATCACCCAAAATTTCCAGATAAAATTTTTAAATTTCTTTTATTAAAATTTTGACCTCTGTGAATAGACTTTTGCATTGCTACTCCCCCTAATGGTCATCATACCATGAGGATTTCTTTCATAGTAGCAAATATTGCTCTATTTCATTTCTTGGTAAATCTACACATGCACTGTTTATTACGCATGTGGTTCGTTTGATTTATGAAGAACACCGGAGGCCTTTATTCCGATTTGTTATTTTATCCAAACTCAAATATCATTCCGCTTTTTGCACTGTGAACCGCATTATTGCAAAACGATGACTCTTTGATATCGAGTCAATGAATTTCATGAAAAAAAAGTTAAATTTTGATAAAATTTCATAAAATGAATTGTATATTTGATAAACTTATGTTTAGATTTTCAAATTTACTTTTATATTTATAGTTACTATTAACATATTTTTTTAACTATTCTATTATATAGTAATACGAATAAAATACCTAAGTATAACTTTCTACATATTTTTAGTTATACATATGGTTTAGTGTGCGTATATATAAATTTAATAAATTTGTTACCTTCACAGATTTAGTTCATATGACTTTCTATATTAGGTTTATTATAAAATTCGCAGAGCACTCATATTAATTGTGTGAAACTAATGTTTACAAGCCAATTAAAATTTTAGTCTTAAGGTACCCGAAAATTTAATGAATGAACAAAATACTAATTAGAGTTTTACATATCTAAATATGGTTATAAGAATATTATAGGATTTCACGATCGTCTAGACGTAATCTCTTATCTCACGATCATCGCTTAAGGTACGGACGCAAAAAGTCTTAATACAATTATGTATTAAGACAATGATACACTAACTCTATTGTCTTTTCGTGTATCCTTGCAATTCACTCATCTCAGTACATTGATTTTCTCATATCATAATTTAATATTTGACAAATCATTTTCATGCTTTTATTTCATTTGGAACATGTCAATTCTAAGTCTTCCTCAGTTGCCAATCAAAGTAAGCTTTCTTTTGACAAAGAATTTTATTTATTCTAAAAGTCCTTCACATTTATTTTAAAAAAAAAATCTATTGATCGTATATCTTTTGGCTTGAACCTAGTCACCTTGGAAATTATATCATTTCATCTCATTCGTTTGTCATCGATTTCTTGAACTAATTCAGTTGAACCATTGAATCCTACTTATTGTACAACTCGTATTCACAACATTTGATATTTTAATTCTGTGTCATCTACCTTAATATTGTTTTTATTGACTAAAATATGACATAAGTCTAAAAGAAATATCGTAACCCAAATCTTGAGGACGAGATTTAAAATAAGGTGGGGAGGATGTAACATTCCTATTTTTATAGGTTTGGTTAAATTTATTAACCACTAGTAACTAGTTTATTTTTAATGTAAATATTCAACCCAAATAGTTTTAAACACTATTTTATATAGTTGGTTGAAATATTATATTAATTGGCCTGTATATAGGTGACCTTTCTAAATAAAATAAAAGTATATAAACTTATATTATTAGACGGGTAGATTACGGGTAAGTTGAAAATTAGAAATATGAAGTAATTAGACGGACCCATGGACCGTCTAATAATTAAATTATAAAAATATATTATAATTGAACCTACTCCGTTTTTAATGAAACTTGGTTCAAAATGTAGACAAGATTATTCTCATTCTAATGGTATATTTATTGTTTGATAAAACGTTATATTTTACAAGTTATACGCGCCAAATAAGTAAAGCAGTTAAATTAATTATAATATAATAATAATAATAATATAATAATATTATTTGAATTGGTGAATCATGTGTACGTGTACATCAAAAATAAAATAATAATAATAAAATAATAAAACTTATCCATAACTAAATATGGATACGTGTAGAAAATAAATTCAATGAAAGCATTTGACATGTGTGTCTGCTTGGACTCACAAAGCATAGTCCGTAAGTTATCATTTCAAAGTATAAATAGGAGAAGATGTTAAACCTACAACTTTGCACAACTTCTTTCTCCACTCCTTTTATGTCGCCATTTCCCCTCTCAAAATTCTATACTTTTAATTTTTATTTTTATTTTTTACCCCATAATAATAATAATAAAGCTTTGCCCCGTTTTAAGTATTTTAAGTCTCGATCACCGCTACCCTTTCCGATTGATCTGAAGCCCATAACGCATGTCAGGGCACTGCCCGACTAAGTTTGTTGGGATTCTGTCTCGGGACATCGGGATAAGGTTGAATTAGGGGTACTATACTTACCACGAGTGCATTATATATTTTAAAATAGCTCAGAAGTTATACCCAAAATTTATACCAGGAGACTTTTAGTTGAACCCTAAAGTTACAAAGTGGGTCCATTCTCTTTTCTCACTATTTTATTCCCTTTTTCTTTGTGACATAATTATATTAAAAAATGTTCCAAATTGATCCGTAAGTAAAAACCCGGACCCCTGAAACCCCAATCCATATCAAGAATCAAGAAAATCAGATATTTGGTCTTCTAGCGGGCCGCGTAAAGAATAGGTGGAAGGTCACGCGGGCCGCGACAGCTTGTAGGTCTCCGGATATGCATGAAGGCCACGTGTCGTCACATGTGTCGCGACCACCGGTGACTCAGCAACCTCCGATCTGATCCACACTCCCACGCAGGCCTCGTAAGGGTTGGCCGGAAGTTCACGCGGGCCGCGACAGGCTTGAATTTCACCTATAAATAGCCTAGCTCAGGAGCTTTCATTCTGTGTCGAAATCAAAACTCAAAAACGTATTCCCACTGCTCAAAATCACAAATTAGCATAACGGGGTGCGGCAACGATACCGGGTATTAACTCGATCGCTGCTACGATTCAATGTCCGATCGATTAAAACTATCCAATGGATGTTTAAGTGCTGCTCAAACTTGGATTATGCTTTGTCATTCGTCGTTAATTCGATGGATGTTTAAGTATTGCACTTTCTCATGCGTTGTGAGGGTTTTAATCTCGTGAGTTATCGTAAATGCTGTATTAGTTACTTACCTAGTTCGTGTGCACTAGGTTACAAGACTAATCAATAGGCTAAGCTCTGCCCGTATAAATCTGCATGCTTATAATGTGAGTCATTCTTTTTTTATCAAATTATTTACAAAACCCTATTTATTTTCAAAGTTATAATTACAGGGATTAAGTCTTTGTAATCTCCAAATTACAGCCGGTATGTGGGGTTTTGTATACATTACTTGATAACCGTCACCATTGGACAACGAGTTAGCCAAGGGGTGATATGACCATAGTCACAGACACCATTGGACAATGAGGTTACCAATGGATGGTCGAGTGACAAATACTGTGGGTAGTTGGTTGATATATGGAAACATTGTAATCGCTCTTAATACTGTAGATTATAACAAATGCGTCGTTTTAAGCAAAATGAATGAACTTACCAATATTTCCTGCTGACAAAACCTTTTTAAAACGCGTTTCAGGTAATTACAGTAGATTGGAGTAAGAGATGGATACGGCACTGAAAGGCTTCAAGAAGTGGCTTATTTTATTAAATCAAATTAAGAAATATTGTTTTATGTAATTGGGTTTATCCCTTATTAAAGCTACCTTTGTAAAACAGGGTTTATCCCATCTATTTAATAAATAAAATCCGGTGTTTTCTAAACTCTGATATTTTTCCTAACTCACGGTCCTGATGAAATTTCCGCTGCAATATTTTTCAAAATAATCACCGGTACCACTTGGCTGTTCGCGGCTCCCGATTCCGTCCAGGGTGGGTCGGGGGTCGTGACAGAAGGTGGTATCAGAGCCACTAATTTAAGCCTATAGGTGTTGTGATAATAATACCTAAGCTTATATAAAATAGTTAGGAGATTGCTATTAACTGGTAGCACACATGATAGCATTTAGACTTGAACTTAAGAAAAGATGCCTTAGTATCAGCTTCGAGATAAGCTAAATACTTGTGTAAATAAAGTGTGATGGATTTTGGTATGCCGTGAGAATGATAACTAGAACGTTGCAAGTATAATAAATAAGCAATAACACTTGACCACTGTTATTTCTTATTTATTAGAGTAAATTTCAAAGTTCGTCCTTTATGTATGTCTAATATATCAAAGTATGTCCTTTATCTTTAATATCTTCAAGAAACATACTTAATGTTTGCAAATCCTTACATGTTACGTCCTTTAGTCCTAATCCAGTTACTTTTCATGGTTAAATCAGACAAAGTGTATCCTACATAAGGGTATTTTGGACATTTTACCATTTATTTATATAAAACAATATACCTCCTCTCCTCCACCAGACACAAACACACTCTCTCTCTCTGCCATCACCTCCACCAGCCACCACCATTACCTCCACCAGACACCCCCACCAGCCACTACCACGACCACCGCCAGACACCCCCACCAGCCACCATTCTAACCAAATCCAGATATCAAAACATTAAAGCCAAAATCCATAATCAGGAATTGAAACCCAAAAGCAGAAATCAAGACATTATAACCAAATCTAGACATGAATCACTAGAACCAAAATCCAGAAGCAGAAACCGAAATCGAAACACTAAAACTAAAATCCAGAAGCAAAAATCAAAACATTACAACCAAAATCCAGAAGCAGCAATCGAACATTAGCAAAATCCCGACCTTCTGTGACTCGATCCGACTCGCCGGAGACTTTATAACTCCGGCCATGGCCCGTCTTTGTCATCCTCCCACCACACCCTCACCTGAACCCCACACCGAACACCTAAAATCAACAACCAGCAGCCGCCTCCTTCCAGATCTAAGAGATGAATGACCACCACACCCCACCTGCAACCACCAACACCACCTCCACCACCGTCAACACCTCCACCACGCACCTCCACTCCTGCTACAAAACCCCCATCACCGCTGCACAAACCTTTTCACCGCACCTCCACTCCTGCTGCAAAACTCCCACCGCCGCTGCATAAATAATGGCTGTTGATTGTAGCCGATAATCTGCTTAGATTTCGATTGGTTTGAGGAGTTATTCATCGGGTATAGGTTGAGTTGTGTATCTTGCCATCGATATCGGAAAACGAGGGGGGCGCCGCTGCCACTGTTGCCGTAAAAGGAGGGGATCGACTCCTTTCTTCTTCTCCGTCTCTCTCTCTCTCTCTTCGATCTGTCCGATCTGCTCAGTAGGGGGGTGTGGGTGTGTGTGGGCGACGATATCGGGAGACAGAGGAGGATCGGGTGTGAGTGTGGTCACCGGAGAAGGAGCGACAGAGGGAGGGTGAGGGTTATGGGGGCTTGTCGGGGTAGGAGTGGTGGCTGGGAGATGGTGGTAGATGGTGGTGTCACCAGAAGTTAGAGAGAGAGTGGGGCAGGGAGAGAGTTTAGAGAGAGAGGGAGATGGTGGTAGATGGTGGTGTCACCAGAACTATATACGTAAATATATATAATATATTTTAATTGTTTTATTTATTACTTTTTATATTTATTAATTTGAGTAAATAAAGTAAATGACCAAAATACCCTTATGTAGGGTCCATTTGGTCATACTTAACTGTAAAAATTAACCTAGTTAGGGCTAAAGGACATAACTTGTAAGGATTTGCAAACATCGAGTATGTTTCTTGAAGATATTAAAGATAAAGGACATACTTTGATATATTAGACATACATAAAGGACGAACTTTGAAATTTACTCTATTTATTAATACTACTTTGTTCTAGAATATGATCTGTCATGTGAAGACTAATATGCTTAGTCCTTGTTGAAAGTCATAATGCACTTTCCAAATCATGATTTAAGAAAAATACTGTTTATGGGAAATATAAAATTCTTCTCCGACAAGACTGGGTATGGTGTAGCAGACTCTCCAGCTTGTCCGGATATACTGAGGTTACCTCTCCGGCGAGAATTAGATAAAACGGGGTATATAATATGTCAAACAAGTGACATGATTTCCCTAAATAGTATCATGATCTGATATCTGACTTGTTTTATTTTTGAAATAAAATACATTGACCTTATGAAGGGTATGTATATTACAGCATGTGAAATATATGATTATATAGATATGTATATCTATAAGAAATTCCAAAAGCCATAACGATTGACAATTTAAAATAAATCACGAACATAAGTGTCAATAATAATTCTAGATTTCTTTATCAGGAATCTCTTGCATATATCTATAATTCCGATATCAAACATTATTTCGTTTGATCATGTACTCGTAACCCATGCGACAATATAAGCAATGGAAACCCTTTAAGTTGGTACGCCATCAAAAGTATAAGAAATTCCAATGCGTTACCATAAACTATTAACGCAAGTAAGAAGCATGTAAAGCTGTGTTAGTGCACAAGAAAACACATGAAACTTAAAATTTTACGTCCACAGACGTCGAAGTATATCACACATAACTTTCAAGGCAAGACCTTTGGAAAATATAATTGGGCATCCCGTCAGTGGAAGAACTACTAACCAAAAAGCAGCACTGGGCCACGTGATCCTACAAGCGACATGAAGCTTGCTGAGGTACGATAGAACAAGGATTTCACAACCATCAGTGCACAGTCTAATCAGAGTCATAATTATTGGCACTACAAAAGAAGTAACATACCTTTGCAATTCCCCTATTTCATTTTCTTTGACATTCCTTGCTAACGTCACTTAACAACGGTTATCACCCACAATTTCCAGATAAAATTTTTAAATTTCTTTTATTAAAATTTTGACCTCTGTGAATAGACTTTTACATTGCTACTCCCCCTAATGGTCATCATACCATGAGGATTTCTTTCATAATAGCAAATATCGCTCTATTTCATTTCTTGGTAAATCTACACATGCACTGTTTGTTACGCATGTGGTTCGTTTGATTTATGAAGACCACTGGAGGACTTTATTCCAATTTGTTATTTTATCCAAACTCAAATATCATTCCGCTTTTTGCACTGTGAACCGCATTATTGCAAAACGATGACTCTTTGATATCGAGTCAATGAATTTCTTGAAAAAAAAAAGTTAAATTTTGATAAAATTTCATAAAATGAATTTTATATTTGATAAACTTATGTTTAGATTTTCAAATTTACTTTTATACGTATAGTTACTATTAACATATTTTTTTCAACTATTCTATTATATAGTAATACGAATAAAATACCTAAGTATAACTTTCTGCATATTTTTAGTTATACATATGGTTTAGTGTGCGTATATATAAATTTAATAAATTTGTTACCTTCACAGATTTAGTTCATATGACTTTCTATATTAGGTTTATTATAAAATTCGCAGAGCACTCATATTAATTGTGTGAAACTAATGTTTACAAGTCAATTAAAATTTTAGTCTTAAGGTAGCCGAAAATTTAATGAATGAACAAAATACTAATTAGAGTTTAACATATCTAAATATGGTTATAACAATATTATAGGATTTCACGATCGTCTAGACGTAATCTATTATCTCACGATCATCGCTTAAGGTACGGACGCAAAAAGTCTTAATTCAATTATGTATTAAGACAATGATACACTAACTCTATTGTCTTTTCGTGTATCCTTGCAATTCACTCATCTCAGTACATTGATTTTCTCATATCATAATTTAATATTTAACAAATCATTTTCATGCTTTTATTTCATTTAGAACCTGTCAATTCTAAGTCTTCCTCAGTTGCCAATCAAAGTAAGCTTTCTTTTGACAAAGAATTTTATTTATTCTAAAAGTTCTTCACATTCATTTTAAAAAAAATCTATTGATCATATATCTTTTGGCTTGAACCTAGTCACCTTGGAAATTATATTATTTCATCTCATTCGTTTGTCATCGATTTCTTGAACTAATTCAGTTGAACCATTGAATCCTACTTATTGTACAACTCGTATTCACAACATTTGATATTTTAATTCTGTGTCATCTACCTTAATATTGTTTTTATTGACTAAAATATGACATAAGTCTAAAAGAAATATCGTAACCCAAATCTTGAGGACGAGATTTAAAACAAGGTGGGGAGGATGTAACATTCCTATTTTTATAGGTTTGGTTAAATTTATTAACCACTAGTAACTAGTTTATTTTTAATGTAAATATTCAACCCAAATAGTTTTAAACACTATTTTATATAGTTGGTTGAAATATTATATTAATTGGCCTGTATATAGGTGACATTTCTAAATAAAATAAAAGTATATAAACTTATATTATTAGACGGGTAGATTACGGGTAAGTTGAAAATTAGAAATATGAAGTAATTAGACGGACCCATGGACCGTCTAATAATTAAATTATAAAAATACATTATAATTGAACCTACTCCGTTTTTAATGAAACTTGGTTCAAAATGTAGACAAGATTATTCTCATTCTAATGGTATATTCATTGTTTGATAAAACGTTATATTTTACAAGTTATACGCGCCAAATAAGTAAAGCAGTTAAATTAATTATAATATATATATATAATAATAATAATAATATAATATTATTTGAATTGGTGAATCATGTGTACGTGTACATCAAAAATAAAATAATAATAATAAAATAATAAAATTTATCCATAACTAAATATGGATACGTGTAGAAAATAAATTCAATGAAAGCATTTGACATGTGTGTCTACTTGGACTCACAAAGCATAGTCCGTAAGTTATCATTTCAAAGTATAAATAGGAGAAGATGTTCAACCTACAACTTTGCATAGCTTCTTTCTCCACTCCTTTTATGTCGCCATTTCCCCTCTCAAAATTCTATACTTTTAATTTTTATTTTTATTTTTTACCCCATAATAATAATAATAAAGCTTTACCCCGTTTTAAGTATTTTAACTCTCGATCACCGCTACCCTTTCCGATTGATCTGAAGCACATAACGCATGTCAGGGCACTGCCCGACTAAGTTTGTTGGGATTCTGTCTCGGGACATCGGGATAAGGTTGAATTAGGGGTACTATACTTACCACGAGTGCATTATATATTTTAAAATAGCTCAGAAGTTATACCCAAAATTTATACCAGGAGACTTTCTAGTTGAACCCTAAAGTTACAAAGTGGGTCCATTCTCTTTTCTCACTATTTTATTCCCTTTTTCTTTGTGACATAATTATATTAAAAAATGTTCCAAATTGATCCGTAAGTAAAAACCCGGACCCCTGAAACCCCAATCCATATCAAGAATCAAGAAAATCAGATATTTGGTCTTCTAGCGGGCCGCGTAAAGAATAGGCGGAAGGTCACGCGGGCCGCGACAGCTTGTAGGTCTCCGGATATGCATGAAGGCCACGTGTCGTCACACGTGTCGCGACCACCGGTGACTCAGCAACCTCCGATCTGATCCACACTCCCACGCGGGCCGCGTAAGGGTTGGCCGGAAGTTCACGCGGGCAGCGACATGCTTGAATTTCACCTATAAATAGCCTAGCTCAGGAGCTTTCATTCTGTGTCGAAATCAAAACTCAAAAATGTATTCCCACTGCTCAAAATCACAAATTAGCATAACGGGGTGCTGCTACGATACCGGGTATTAACTCGATCGCTGCTACGATTCAATGTCCGATCGATTAAAACTATCCAATGGATGTTTAAGTGTTGCTCAAACTTGGGTTATGCTTTGTCATTCGTCGTTAATTCGATGGATGTTTAAGTATTGCACTTTGTCATTCGTTGTGAGGGTTTTAATCTCGTGAGTTATCGTAAATGCTGTATTAGTTACTTACCTAGTTCGTGTGCACTAGGTTACAAGACTAATCAATAGGCTAAGCTCTACCCGTATAAATCTGCATGCTTAAAATGTGAGTCATTCTCTTTTTATCAAATTATTTACAAAACCCTATTTATTTTCAAAGTTATAATTACAGGGATTAAGTCTTTGTAATCTCCAAATTACAGCCGGTATGTGGGGTTTTGTATACATTACTTGATAACCGTCACCATTGGACAACGAGTTAGCCAAGGGGTGATATGACCATAGTCACATACACCATTGGACAATGAGGTTACCAATGGATGGTCGCGTGACAAATACCGTGGGTAGTTGGTTGATATATGGAAACATTGTAATCGCTCTTAATACTGTAGGTTATAACAAATGCGTCGTTTTAAGCAAAATGAATGAACTCACCAGTATTTCCTGCTGACAAAACCTTTTTAAAACGCGTTTCAGGTAATTACAGTAGATTGGAGTAAGAGATGGATACGGCACTGAAAGGCTTCAAGAAGTGGCTTATTTTATTAAATCAAATTAAGAAATATTGTTTTATGTAATTGGGTTTATCCCTTATTAAAGCTACCTTTGTAAAACATGGGTTTATCCCATCTATTTAATAAATAAAATCTGGTGTTTTCTAAACTCTGATATTTTTCCTAACTCACGGTCCTGATGAAATTTCCTCTGCAATATTTTTCAAAATAATTACCGGTACCACTTGGCTGTTCGCGGCTCCCGATTCCGTCCAGGGTGGGTCGGGGGTCGTGACAGAAGGTGGTATCAGAGCCACTAATTTAAGCCTATAGGTGTTGTGATAATAATACTTAAGCTTATATAAAAGAGTTAGGAGATTGCTATTAACTGGTAGCACACATGATAGCATTTAGACTTGAACTTAAGAAAAGATGCCTTAGTATCAGCTTCGAGATAAGCTAAATACTTGTGTAAATAAAGTGTGATGGATTTTGGTATGCCGTGAGAATGATAACTAGAACGTTGCAAGTATAATAAATAAGCAATAACACTTGACCACTGTTATTTCTTATTTATTAATACTACTTTGTTCTAGAATATGATCTGTCATGTGAAGACTAATTTGCTTAGTCCTTGTTGAAAGTCATAATGCACTTTCCAAATCATGATTTAAGAAAAATACTGTTTATGGGAAATATAAAATGTTGGATCGTGTCCGTGACCCTAAACAGTCAGTAAAGGCAGTTCATTTTCGTTTACAGAGGCGGAATCAAAGTAAACAAAGTCACAACAGCTTGTTCCTTTCAATTCTTTTCTATTACTGCTTTGTAGAGACTTTACAATGTATTCTGACAAAAATCCGGCAGCACCTTGTCTCTCACACACACTGGTCCGTTTCAAATGAACTTGTACAACACCTATATATAGACTAAGCCATTCCGTTTGAAAGTGACACAGCCTGCTTCAAACGGAACCCTGTTCAAACGGACTGAACATGTTCAAACGGACTGGACATGTTCAAATGGACTGGACATGTTCAAACGGACTGACTTCCTAATACATGACTAAACCCTAATTCAATCACTGTTGTGCACTCATTTAACATATCTAGACATAAGACTCGATAAGACGTAGTTAACAGACAGTAGATGCACCAACAGACTCCCCCTTGGATGTTGACGAAGGCTTCGGCGTCGAGTCTTTAGTCTTTGTCTCTCTCCAAATTTGTCTTCTCATTGCAAAAACTCTTTCTTCACGGGTTCAGAAACTCAACCTAGCTCCATCTTCAATCTCCCCTTTACCTGTTGATCCAGAAATCTGACTCCCCCTTTCGCAAACTCCCCCTCTCGGAATGCTGGGACTTGAATTCTGGTTCAAACTTTAACTTTTCGTTGCCATGGGGAACTACATTCCTGTTACCTGCATATACTCTACCTAACATAAGTTTTACAAATTTATAACACTTAGATTTAAGAAACTTACTGGTAGATATCATTCATTCATCAATCTGTAATAATAACATCAAGTTCAATAACACAATCTTTCAAAACATTTGTATATAACATTCAAAATTTTTAACATATTCTCCCAACCCAATATAGTTCATCATGTTTAGCACTTGGAATTTTGAAAATCTGCTTTCCAACATCAGTTGTCGAAAATCTTTTTGTATTTTTCAAAATTTAAAACTAAACACAATATTTTTGGATTTTTTTTATTTTATAGAAATGCAATAAAGAAATATATACAAACAATATTTTTGTGAGTTTGTGTAAGAGGATCATATCAGTTTTTGAGACATATCATCAACACCGTTAAGCTTTAAACATTTTAAGTTTTAAACGATTCACATAGATTGACGATATAGTTGTCCTCTTAAACTCAATCTAAAAACTTTCGAAATGATTACCGATACGTTAAGGTATATTAATTTTGCACTAAATTCTTATGGACCCCACGATCTCAGCATATCCCCTCATCATGCAATACACTGACTCAAGTAATGCCTTTAAACTTTCATCAACTGTGATATGTGCAAAAACAAAACAGAATGTTTAAACATTAACAATCAGGTCGATCTTTCGATACGCAGAGAAAGTCCAATGTTTAAACAAAATAAGAAAATAAAACAAGTTGAAGTTGTTTAAGCTTTAACCACCAGGTCGATACTTCCGTATACGCGGAGGTGATCCAAAGCTTAAACGAAACACCAAAGAAAATAAAGCAGAACGTTTAGGCAATAACATCCAGGTCGATACTCACGTATACGCAGAGGATGTCCAATGCTTAAACAAAATAAAGAAATAAAACAAGTTTAAATCTTTGCAAAATGAAATGCACAATCACAGCGACTTTTTCAGCAAGTTGTGAAAGTTCACAAACTGACCGGTTTTTATGCTCTTTTAGCATTCAGTGATTACTAAGTAGGTACACAATCACGAAGGACAAAACTAAGTACTATGCTTTCAACCATGTTTCCCACTAGAACTAGGTTTTTTCATTTAAGTTTGTATCGTTATCGCAAATCTACTAGTCTAGCTGAGCCTATCGTCACATCGTTAGTGAGATCGTTTATCACATTTGACATTACATTTCTTTAGCATGTTGTGATAGTGCACTGATTTACTATCATTTCCTCTTTTCTCAACAAAACTCATTTTTGCTTTTTCAATGTTTTTGGCATTTTCAAATTTTCTATTTTTTTTTAAATTTTCTCCCCCTAAAATCAAAATATGTTTCAATTTTGATTTTCTAGGAAAATTTGAAAACAAACTATACAAGAAACGTGACAAACTGATATCAAATCGCTTCAATTCGCCATTCACTTGGCTTAAACAATCAGAACTCCCCCTGACAACAAACTATTTTCCCATTATGATTTCAAAACACTTAAGTTTGTTTTAATCAAAAATGGTTTTTCCGGAAAATTAGTTTTGTTTGTCTTTTCACAAACTTGGGGTTCTTTCATCACATTGTTTTCAACAAAACCTCTTGTCGGAAAAAATAAATCAAGTACAACTTAATGTGCTTGATTAATCTTTTGTAATTCGAAATATCACAGTTACCAACCTGTGAATTTCTCAAGAAAGATGCCGATACCTGTTCCACACTTACCAACCTGGGAACTCCGGCTAGTCAGGTTTTTCATTTGAAAAGATCTACCCAAGCCTGACCATTCTTGGGTTTGACAGTTTTTACCTCAACAGATGGCTCTTCTGGTTTTGACGAACCAGAATCATTGCCTGATCGTGGCTCCTCTAACTTTGACAAGTCAGAATCATTGCTAGAATGTGGCTCTTTTGACTTTGACAAGTCAAATTCATCGCCAACCTTCATTGGTACCCAATTCTTACTAGATCTAGGTTTTCCAAATTTATTAGCCTGTGAAATGAATAAACTTTCACGGTCTCTTTTATATTCGAAAACCTTGATCAAGATTTTGTCTGAAAATTTAACTTTCTTTGATTGGTTATCATTTTGCTTAGTTAATTTTTCTTTCTTTAACTTCCTTTTCTCTTTCCGGTTTGTCCTCAGATTTGTATCTGATGAATTCGTTTTGCTTGCCTTTGTAGTTGAGGAAAGCAATTCATCAGAACTTTTTCTCGGATTACCAGTTTTATCCGAGGACAAAATCCTTTCCAGATACTCTCTCGCCTTCTTCCTTTTCTACCTCAGTCTGTCTTTCTGCCCTTGTGAAAGCTTAATTTTCTTTTCTTGAACTTTCTGTTCTTGAACTTTTGGTTCTTGCACTTTCTGTTCTTTGGGCTTGACACTGACTGATTTCTTTCCCATTTTCTGAGATTCAGCCCTCGATCTTCCTTTTGATCTCATTGGGCAATCTCTGACAATGTGTCATCTGATGTGGCATTCATAGCACCTTCTTGTTTCGATTCTCTGACTTTGGCAGTTAACAGCAATGTGTCCTTAAAATCCACAAGTGTAACACACTCTGTTATCATACCTCTCACTACTTTCATACCAAACACCGTCTTCATACCACACGCTTAGATCAAAGCATTGAGTTGCTGATGCGTGTGAAGTGTTATATATATTAGGTGTATATTTTAAGCCCCTTTAACACTTATTTTTAGCCAAGTTTTAAATTTATAAAACACGATATTTTACTAACACTAAACACACATATGGGCAAGTGCACCCATCGTGAGCGTAGTATAGTGTTGGCAAGATACCGAGGTCGTCCAAGGACACAAGAGCTTTTAGTACCGGTTTATCCTCAACGTCTAATCAAATCAAAAAGTTTAGAAAAATGTTTTAAACTAAGAAAAATAAAAACTAACTAAAAATGCTGAAAATAAAAATAAAAATAAAACAGATAGACAAGATGAATCACTTGGTTCCGACTCGTATCTAGTGTAACCTTTGATTATTTCCGCACTTTTGCACTTATTTAAGAAATTATCTTAGTTATTGTAGTAGGCCCCTCTTTTGAAGGTGACGTTACCCTCACCCCAGTAGTTTGAGTCAGCAAGGACACAATCCTAAAAGGGTGGATTATTGGAAGATAATTAATTAAGTTATTAATGCAAATTATGGTAGGCCCCTCTTTTGGAGGTGACGTTACCCTCGACTAAGTAGTCTGAGTCAGCAGGGATACAGTCCTAAATAGCCGGGTTATAGTATTAATAGTAGTTAACTTATGAGGGGATCAAAGAGTTTGGACCCCCGCCATCCAATACCGTGAAGTATTGAAGGAGGTCCTACTAAATTTGACCCAGGTCCATTGCAGGACCTCTAAACGCTGAACAATGGCAAGACCTTTACCAAACTGTTCCCTTAACCCCCGACCAGGTAGCCAACATACCTCCATATAGACCGTGGAGATATGAATGGTGAAAATCTTTTATTTTATATAGACAGTAAAATAATGCCAAGACACCACGGACAAACGATAAGGAAAGATCACCTTCAACAAAAGCAACTAGTTATTAAAGTCATTAATACAAAACCAAGTAAAAAGTGCGAAAAGATTAGAAATAAAAAGTATTACACTAGACACTTTTTCTTCACCAAGTGATGTAAGAGACTTAGGCAAACATGGCCTTGATTGTCAAGAACTCTTACGATCAATCTTGGATCCCGAGACGACTCACACACTCTATGATGGACAATGGATGATGGTGGTGGATGATGGTGTTATGGTGGTGGTGGGTGGTGGGTGAAGTGTGAGAGAGGTGGTGTGCCAAGGGATGGTTTGAGCTTGGGCCAAGCACTCCTATTTATAGGCTGAACAGAAGCTCGGGCACGGCCCCGTGTCCAGTGGGCACGGCCCCGTGTCCACATCCTTCTCTTTCTTCATTTAATGCAGCTTTGTCTTATTAGTTGACCACGCCCCCGTGTCCGCTGAGCACGACCCCGTGTGCAGAAGAATCTTTGTACTATGAAGATTTGCCTGAATTGTGCGAATCTTATAGTTGACCACGGCCCCGTGTCCGCTGAGCACGGCCCCGTGGTGGGCAATAGAAGCTTCTACCACTTTGTCTTTTCTGCTGACACTTGGGCATGCCCCCGTGCTGGCTGTGCACGGGGCGTGTTCAGTCTTCTGTAATCTTGTTTTGCTTGGGAAGATGCTGTCGTGGGGTCGGGCATGTCACGTCTTGTTCCTTTTCTTGTATTTATGTTAGATTTTGATGTCTTTTTGCTTCTTTTGTTAAATTGAGCTCATTTAATCCTGAAAATACAAAAGGAAGACAAAAGCACACTTTTTCCAACATTAGTACTAAAAAGGGTTAGTTTTATGCCACAATTGATGTAATTTATATGTTGCATTTTGAACACATCAAATTCCCCCACACTTGAATCTTTGCTTGTCCTCAAGCAAAACTCTTTAATATGTGGCTATTACACACCCAAATGGAATGGGTAGAAAAGAAGGTTTCGGGCTTGTCATAGAGTGTCGGGATTTCCAATATTCTTTATTTAGTTTTATTTTTATTTATTTACATTCCTATTCGTCATGATTTATTTAAAACTTCTCATAAGATAAATTACTTATTGGGGCATAACATGCCTCTTTAAAATTTTATTTATATACAAGTTCACATACCTCACGGGGATCACTCAACACTCGGCCGAAAATGTATTTTTTGTGGATCACTCGAGAGCAGCATGGAACTTACTCCTACCATAGGCTTTCCAAGCAATTAATCCTCCTCCTTTTTAACTTATAAACCTTTGTAAATATCAAGAGGACTTTGTGGGTGAAGGGTTAGGCTTGGGTTAAAGGTAGGTGGTTGGGTTAGTGGTTGGGTTAGTGGTTAGTAGAAAAAAAAACGAAAAGCGTAACAAGTGTCGGTTTTCATAAGACTTTCTATTTTTGTAACTTTTATTTTGATGAAGCTATTATTCAAACAAGGTTATTTTTGATGAACTTGTTTGTTTATTTTCTTTTGCTTCATCATCAACACATTTTTTTTGAAAAGTCATGCGAAAAACCGAACTTGTTACTAAAACAAAGGGTTAAAAATGAAAAAGGTTTTGGTGGGTAAAAGGGTGTTTGGTTTGGGTTATGAAATGAAAAGGTTTAGGCTCAAAGGGGCTAACTAGGGGGATTTTGGGTAGGTGGTAAAAAAAAATAATGGTGTAGAAATAAAAAGGGTTAGTCCTAATGCCTCCATCATTTACTTACTCGGGTTTAAGTTGGTAAGGACCGGGAATGTATCGTCATGGCAAGTTCTAGAGTCATAAGAACCAAGCGGCTATTCACACAAGAAACGAAAAATGAGCATTTAGTTTAAAGATATGTAATTGTATGCTCAATAAAGGCTCAAAACTCACTTTTGTGGGAATGGGTTTTTATGTGATCAAGTATATATAATCAAATTTTAACTAAGTTTGCCATGCCTTTTCATAATTTTCTTATGTTGGTTCTTTTTATCACGACGCTATCAGTTGTAAATTCGTAAGAATAAAACCTTTTTAAGAACTTGAATTTCCCGAGTTAAACCTAGACAAGTAAAAAAAATGAAAATTTTTGAAAAAAAATTGGGGTGATTAGCGATTCCAATAGAGTTTTGTGTAAGGCTTGTATTTAGGACTTGCAAGATTCAAGGTTTTTGCATCCCCCCCCCCCCACACTTAAATTACACATTGCCTCAATGTGTCCCAAAAATAAGTTTTTAGGTTGATTGAATGTGTAAAAGGTGTGAAAAAGCAAAAATTTTGTGTTACTGGGCGCTGAACACGGCCCCGTGTTCAAGTGCCAGTAACAAAATTAAATCAAGAGAAACAGAAGCCTGGACACGGGGGCGTGTTGGGTGAACACGGCCCGTGTCCAGTTACCTGAACTGGGTCTTTTCTGCAAACTGTGCAGCACGGGGCCGTGTTGGGCGGACACGGCCCCTGCGGAACTTACTGTAAACGAAGAATTTCGTTGGACGGTTCTGTTTTCCTGCATGGGGTGCTGGTTCAAGTTTCCCTTGTATCCTTTGCCATCTCAAGTGTGTTTTATTCCTGAAAATTAAAACTAACTAGAAAACATGAAAATTAATCTAAACTAAACTAAGGATAGTTCCGCGGAATGCCTCCGTGGTGCGCCACGTTTATAAGGGTCCTTGGCTAGACCCAAAGCCTGGTCATATGTTACCCAAGTGGGATGTATTGCATCCCATGTTACACCGTCGGAGAGCGTCATCCAAGCTTGAGTCTATGACCTTCATGTAGTTGACCGGGTCTTCGCCCTCTACTCTTTTTCCACATTCAAACTTCACTTCCTTGTCCCCAAACTTCAATGTTAACGTTCCGTCATTCATATCCAACACCGCTTGGGCGGTGGCTAGAAATGGCCTCCCGAGGATGAGAGGGACATCGGTGTCTTCTTCCATGTCTAGGATGACAAAGTCGGTTGGGAAGACGAAGTTGTCTACTTTTACCAATAGATTTTCAGCGACACCTTGTGGGAATTTGACGGATCTGTCGGCGAGTTGTATGCTCATCTTTGTAGGGCTTGTTGTTCCTAGGCTGAGTCGTTTGAACATCGATGTGGGCATGAGGTTAATGCTAGCCCCAAGATCGGCTAATGCATTACGAAAGGGGGATTCCCCAATCGAGCAAGGAATTGTGAAGCTTCCAGGGTCGATTTTCTTTTGTGGAGGTTTGTTGAGTACTAAGGCGGAGCATTCTTCGCCTAAGTTAACTAATTGCAATGATTCAATTTTCCTTTTGTTAGCGAGGAAATCCCTCATGAATTTTGCATATTTAGACATTTGGGTTAGGACCTCAATAAAAGGAATATTAACATGCAATTGTTTTAGTAAATTTTCGAACTTTGCGAATTGCTCATCGGTCTTTTGACGATTTAACCTACCGGGGTACAGAATTGGAGGAGTCTTGGCGGGCTCTTGATTTGGTAAAGAAGCTTTTTCTTGTGCGGGTGGAATTGTGGTTTGGCTAGACTGGCTTCTTTTATCTGGTGGTGATGGAGCCTCCTCGGGACCCACGGTTCGGTTTCTCAATGTGATGAGTTGTACCTGCGCCTTTGGGTTGGTTTCGGTATTACTTGGTAACGCGCCTTGTGGTCTCTCGGAGAAATTTTGAGCTAGTTGATTTAATTGGTTTTCAATGTTTTGAATGCTAGCTTGTTGATTTCTAAAATTCGATTCCAATTGTTGAAATCGATCCGAGTTTTTCTTTTCGGTGTCGGAAATGAGGCGAGATACAGTATCTTCAAGCCTTTCTCTTCCACCTTGTTGTTGAGAGAAATTTTGTGGTTGTTGAAAGTTAGTTCGTTGGTTTTGTTGGTTACTACTATTGCCGGGATCTCTCCAACCAAGATTTGGGTGGTTACGCCATCCTTGGTTGTAGGTACCCGTTGGAGGACCCGACGGCCTAGGTCTATTATCAATGTAGTTTACCGTTTCTGTTTGTTCATCTAATTCTTTCATACAACTCCAATTTTCATGTGGCCCACCACACCCTTCACAAGCCATAACCGAGGCCGTTTTTGTCATTTCTAGCTTTTTGATTTTCGAAGAGAGGGCCTCGATTTGGGCTTGTAAAGAAGTGCTTTCATCAACCTTATGGGCGCCCGGGGCAATAGATTTATTACCTCGGGGAGTGTGCCATTGAAAATTGGTTTGAGCAATTTCCTCAATTTGATTATATATTTCATTTGGGCGACGATTACCTAAAAGTCCCCCGGAGCTAGAATCAAGTGTTTGTCTTGTGTGTGGCAACAACCCATTGTAGAAAGTGGATACTTGTTGCCATACCGCAAGACCGTGATGGGGACACTTTCTTAGTAGCTCCTTTAACCTTTCCCAAGTTTCATATAAGGATTCCCCATCCTCTTGTGAATATGTATTAATTTCAGTCATTAATTTAGCCATTTTAGCAGGAGAGAAATACTTATATAGAAACTTTTGGGCTAGTTCATCCCAGGTGTTTACCGAGCCAACTGGGAGGGTGTTAAGCCAAGCCTTAGCTCGGTCTTTTAGTGAAAATGGAAACATTCGAAGGCGGATGGCGTCATTTGATGCTCCATTGATCCAAAAGGTATCACATATTTCTAAGAAATTAGTAATATGTAGATGGGGATCCTCGTCCTCAAGCCCATGGAAGGTTGCGGAGTTTTGAAGCATTTGTATCAAATGCGGCCGAAGTTCGAAGTTGTTGGCTTCGACATTTGGTGCATTGATAGCGGCGCCAAGATTACCTATGGTGGGCCGTAGGTAATCCATGAGGGTACATTGGTCCGCCATTGGAAGTGGGTCCCCCGAAACTTTCTCTTGGTTTTTAGCTTTAAGTCTTTTTCTGAGAAAGCGATCGGGTTCTTCTAGAGGTTCTTTTATGTCTCTACTAGAACTGGAGCTCATGCACTACGTAGGAGGTTCAAATGTGGCGCCTGGGTTCCAAGTCCTGCAATAAAAACAGAAAAGAACGTTGGTCAGAATGTTCACCACGGCCCCGTGCTCAGTGAACACGGCCCGTGGTCAGAGGTACAGTAATTGTTTTCTGGATCCCTGTTACTGGGAGTTGGACACGGCCCCGTGTTGCACCGACACGGCCCCGTGCTCAGCTCTCTGTAACTCAGAAAATAAAAACTGCCAGTGAGGATGCTGGGCACGGCCCGTGTCCGACCAGGCACGGCCCGTGCTGAGCTCTGCAGAAACAGAAAAACTAAAAAAAATCCTAAAAAATGAAAAATAAGAAAAACGATTAGGCCGTTGATTCCTAACTTTCTTAAAATCCTTGTGTCCCCGGCAACGGCGCCAAAAACTTGATGCGTGTGAAGTGTTATATATATTAGGTGTATATTTTAAGCCCCTTTAACACTTATTTTTAGCCAAGTTTTAAATTTATAAAACACGATATTTTTCTAACACTAAACACACATATGGGCAAGTGCACCCATCGTGAGCGTAGTATAGTGTTGGCAAGATACCGAGGTCGTCCAAGGACACAAGAGCTTTTAGTACCGGTTTATCCTCAACGTCTAATCAAATCAAAAAGTTTAAAAAAATGTTTTAAACTAACTAAAAATGTTGAAAATAAAAATAAAAATAAAACAGATAGACAAGATGAATCACTTGGTTCCGACTCGTATCTAGTGTAACCTTTGATTATTTCCGCACTTTTGCACTTATTTAAGAGATTATCTTAGTTATTGTAGTAGGCCCCTCTTTTGAAGGTGACGTTACCCTCACCCCGGTAGTTTGAGTCAGCAAGGATACAATCCTAAAAGGGTGGATTATTGGAAGATAATTAATTAAGTTATTAATGCAAATTATGGTAGGCCCCTCTTTTGGAGGTGACGTTACCCTCGACTAAGTAGTCTGAGTCAGCAGGGATACAGTCCTAAATAGCCGGGTTATAGTATTAATAGTAGTTAACTTATGAGGGGATCAAAGAGTTTGGACCCCCGCCATCTAATACCGTGAAGTATTGAAAGATGTCCTACTAAATTTGACCCAGGTCCAATTCTGGACCTCTAAACGCTGAACAATGGCAAGACCTTTACCAAACCGTTCCCTTAACCTCCGACCAGGTAGACAACATACCTCCATATAGACCGTGGAGATATGAATGGTGAAAATCTTTTATTTTATATAGACAGTAAAATAATGCCAAGACACCACGGACAAACGATAAGGAAAGATCACCTTCAACATAAGCAACTAGTTATTAAAGTCATTAATACAAAACCAAGTAAAAAGTACGAAAAGATTAGAAATAAAAAGTATTACACTAGACACTTTGTCTTCACCAAGTGATGTAAGAGACTTAGGCAAACATGGCCTTGATTGTCAAGAACTCTTACGATCAATCTTGGATCCCGAGACGACTCACACACTCTATGATGGACAATGGATGATGGTGGTGGATGATGGTGTTATGGTGGTTGTGGGTGGTGGGTGAAGTGTGAGAGAGGTGGTGTGCCAAGGGATGGTTTGAGCTTGAGCCAAGCACTCCTATTTATAGGCTGAACAGAAGCTCGGGCACGGCCCCATGTCCACATCCTTCTCTTTCTTCATTTAATGCAGTTTTGTCTTATTAGTTGACCACGCCCCCGTGTCCGCTGAGCACGACCCCGTGTGCAGAAGAATCTTTGTACTTTGAAGATTTGCCTGGATTGTGCGAATCTTATAGTTGACCACGGCCCCGTGTCCGCTGAGCACGGCCCCGTGCTGGGCAATAGAAGCTTCTACCACTTTGTCTTTTCTGCTGACACTTGGGCACGCCCCCGTGCTGGCTGAGCACGGGGCGTGTTCAGTCTTCTGTAATCTTGTTTTGCTTGGGAAGATGCTGTCGTGGGGTCGGGCATGTCACGTCTTGTTCCTTTTCTTGTATTTATGTTAGATTTTGATGTCTTTTTGCTTCTTTTGTTAATTTGAGCTCATGTAATCCTGAAAATACAAAAGGAAGACAAAAGCACACTTTTTCCAACATTAGTACTAAAAAAGGGTTAGTTTTATGCCACAATTGATGTAATTTATATGTTGCATTTTGAACACATCAGTTGCCTTGTGGTAGTCATTTCTCCTCTTGTATCCTTGATTTGGCATTTGAGCACTGTGGTCAAACCTGCACCACTGATTATCAACTATTTTTGAGTTTTGATTTTTAAATTTTTGTGATTTTTTATTGTGATTGGATGATTGATCTGATGAGCTTTTATTTTCTTTTTGAAAATTTTTCGATTTTTTATCGTTTTGTTTCTGTTCCACATTCTTCTTTACAGGTTTTTGCGTTGAGCATTCACCTTTCTCAGTAGAATGTAAAACAGTATTTTTAAACATTTCATTTAATTTCAAAAATGTTTTTCTTTTTTCTTCTTTTTCTTTTTCTTCATCAGATTTATCATCACAATCTTTAATTTTGACTTTGTCAAAATTTGTGACATTGTCACTTATTGGAACAGAATTGATCGGTTTTGGACAGACATGTGATGTAGAATTCACAAAACCTTTCAATTTATTCTCAACCTCATCAATTTTATTTCGAGCAATTTCAGCTTCATTTTCAAGCCGAATGATTTTCTGAAGATGAGAATTTATTTCAATCTGTTTTTCAAGATTATTTTTAAAAATAACAGATTTTTCATCTTCTAAAACCTTTATTTGACTTTGAAAATCTTTTTCAATCTTTAATTTTTCATTTTCAAAATCTTTTTCTTTTTCTTTAAAATTTTTGTTTTCTAATGACAAACTCTCAACATTCTTCAAAAGTTTGTCATTTTCAGATCTCAGTTTTTCGCAATTCAAGCGCAACTCCAGAATCTGTTCATTATCAGCTTTCTTCTCATCTTTCAAAGCTTTGTTTTCCAATGTCAAACTTTCCATATCCTTCAAGAGTTTAGCATTGTCTGCTGCAGATTTTTCGCATTTTGAGCACACAACTTCACATTTTGAAGTTTCATCTTTCTTGGATTTTTCAATCTTTGACGTTCCTGCAAGAAAATTTTTAACCATATCAGCAGGATTCAAATCTTCATTTAAAAAACAACCTCTCTTGAAATCATATTTCATCCTACTTCTTACATCAAGACCATTTCTAATTCTTTTGATTATTTCAAGAATCACATCCAAACTTATATATTTTGAGCTTCTTTCTAATTCCTCTATCAACTCTTTCTTTTTCCTCTCAATTTCACAATTGTATATTATAAGCTCTCTGAAAAAGTCAACTGGACTAAATTTTGAGAACCTAGAATCCTTTTTCAGCTTACACAAAACTTCATCCCAATCCAAAGGTAATGCATCAGCAAATTTTGAAATCTTTTCAGCATTTGTCATCTTAATCCCATACCTTTCCAACTTATCAATCAATTCAAAATACCTTGTTTTCAAATCATCAAACTTTTCAATTTTTTTACACAAAAAGTATTCAGATCTTTTAATCCAAGCATCCTTTTTCTCATCATCTTTCCTGTATTGCCAATTCATATCAAACCATTCATTAATTCTTTCAAGTTTAGCGTTTTCCTTTTCGTCAAACATTTTGACCACAACTTCTTTGTTAAGTGACTTAAAAAAAATTATCTCAAAGTCTACAATATTTCAACTTCTCGGTATTTACGCCTTGTAAATCACCTCGAATCACCTGCAAACAAACAAACAAACAATCAGTTTAAATGGACTGAATATGTAACAATGTGTGTTGATGAAATCAATCTAAGACTCGTGTCAAAGATTCGCGGATTCGATCCAATGTTGTTAGGGTGAAATCACTAAATGAATGATAGGATCACAAATAAACTCAATACATTGAGTCTGACATGGACCGACAATGCATTAATGATAGGATCAGACAAATATTTGACAAAACAATTCTTGTGAACTTGTGAACTTGTAAGTCTTTTGAATTAACTTTGTGAGTGGACCGCTAAATCTAATTAGTTGCTTTGTATCTTGGGCCGACAACTTGATTGGGCCGTCAAATCAACTTGTATGTTTATGATTGGACCAAGAAACACACTCAATTAACAAAGATTCACATGGGCTGCCTATTCAATCTCGTGGCCGACAACTATAATATTCAGCACAAATCTATTGGACCAACACAAAGTATTATGATATTAATCACATGGATCAATCAATTGTAATTATCTTTCAAAACAATGTGGCCGACAATTTGTTTATCAACACAATGCTCATTGGGCCGATTAATGGATCTGACAATTCAATTCACATGCATTGGGTCGATGAAGACTTTAATCACATGTAACTTTGATTTAATCAAGTAGATTTATCTAGTGGTCAACAAACTTATATCACTCAACGTATGATTGGACCAAAAGTATAGAACATATCAAATAATCGGACCGATGTACCTGATGTTCACATGAAATAGACAACTTTTAAATTTGTCGACAATATCAGTTCACGACACAATTTTAATTGGACCACACAATATGAATTTATCAAATCAAGAACATCACGTGAACTGCTGAAACATTTTCAAACTAACCACTTTCCAAACAAAACTTTCAAACTAACCACTTTCAAACGTGAACAGACACTTTCAAACGGAAACCACTTTCAAACGATCAGTTCAAACGAATGTGACTTTCAAACGATAGTGATCAATTTCAAATGATAGTGATCAATTTCAAACGATAGTGACATTTTCAAACAGAAACCAGACTTCGTTCAAACGGATGATGTCAGCATTTAACGAACAAGTTCAAACGGATTAGGTGTTTTCGATCAATTTTAAGTCAAATTTTAGTCTCAAATTTTCAAGGATTAGTTAATATTGTGTTTCGTTTGAAATGTGAAAGTTTCAGGCCATTTTAACCGTGACAACTAGTTCAAATCAGAAAAGAAAGGTAGAAGTGAGAAAATCCAAAGTAATCAAGCTGAATTTGGTATGAACTCCTCGTCCTGGGCTCTGATACCACTTGTTGGATCGTGTCTGTGACCCTAAACAGTCAGTAAAGGCAGTTCATCTTCGTTTACAGAGGCGGAATCAAAGTAAACAAAGTCACAACAGCTTGTTCCTTTCAATTATTTTCTATTACTGCTTTGTAGAGACTTTACAATGTATTCTGACAAAAATCCGGCAGCACCTTGTCTCTCACACACACACTGGTCCGTTTCAAATGAACATGTACAACACCTATATATAGACTAAGCCATTCCGTTTGAAAGTGACACAACCTGCTTCAAACGGAACCCTGTTCAAATGGACTGGACATGTTCAAACGGACTGGACATGTTCAAACGGACTGACTTCCTAAAACATGACTAAACCCTAATTCAATCACTGTTGTGCACTCATTTAACCTATCTAGACATAAGACTCGATAAGACGTAGTTAACAGACAGTAGATGCACCAACATAAAATTCTTCTCCGACAAAACTGGGTATGGTGTAGCAGACTCTCCAGCTTGTCCGGATATACCGAGGTTACCTCTCCGGCGAGAACCGGATAAAACGGGGTATATAATATGTCAAACAAGTGACAAGATTTCCCTAAATAGTATCATGGTCTGATATCTGACTTGTTTTTTTTTTTTTTTGGAAATAAAATACATTGACCTTATGAAGGGTATGTATATTACAGCATGTGAAATATATGATTATATAGATATGTATATCTATAAGAAATTCCAAAAGCCATAACGATTGACAATTTAAAATAAATCACGAACATAAGTGTCAATAATAATTCTAGATTTCTTTATCAGGAATCTCTTGCATATATCTATAATTCCGATATCAAGCATTATTTCGTTTGATCATGTACTCGTAACTCGTGCGACAATATAAGCAATGGAAACCCTTTAAGTTGGTACGCCATCAAAAGTATAAGAATTTCCAATGCGTTACCATAAACTATTAACGCAAGTAAGAAGCATGTAAAGCTGTGTTAGTGCACAAGAAAACACATGAAAGTTCAAATTTTACGTCCACAGACGTCGAAGTATATCACACATAACTTTCATGGCAAGACCTTTGGAAAATATAATTGGGCATCCCGTCAGTGGAAGAACTACTAACCAAAAAGCAGCACTGGGCCACGTGATCCTACAAACGACATGAAGCTTGCTGAGGTAGGATAGAACAAGGATTTCACAACCATCGGTGCACAGTCTAATCAGAGTCATAATTATTGGCACTACAAAAGAAGTAACATACCTTTGCAATTCCCCTATTTCATTTTATTTGACATTCCTTGGTAATGTCACTTAACAATGGTTATCACCCAAAATTTCCAGATAAAATTTTTAAATTTCTTTTATTAAAATTTTGACCTCTGTGAATAGACTTTTGCATTGCTACTCCCCCTAATGGTCATCATACCATGAGGATTTCTTTCATAGTAGCAAATATCGCTCTATTTCATTTCTTAGTAAATCTACACATGCACTGTTTGTTACGCATGTGGTTCGTTTGATTTATGAAGACCACTGGAGGACTTTATTCCGATTTGTTATTTTATCCAAACTCAAATATCATTCCGCTTTTTGCACTGTGAACCGCATTATTGCAAAACGATGACTCTTTGATATCGAGTCAATGAATTTCTTGAAAAAAAAAAGTTAAATTTTGATAAAATTTCATAAAATGAATTTTATATTTGATAAACTTATGTTTAGATTTTCAAATTTACTTTTATACGTATAGTTACTATTAACATATTTTTTTTAACTATTCTATTATATAGTAATACGAATAAAATACCTAAGTATAACTTTCTGCATATTTTTAGTTATACATATGGTTTAGTGTGCGTATATATAAATTTAATAAATTTGTTACCTTCACAGATTTAGTTCATATGACTTTCTATATTAGGTTTATTATAAAATTCGCAGAGCACTCATATTAATTGTGTGAAACTAATGTTTACAAGCCAATTAAAATTTTAGTTTTAAGGTAGCCGAAAATTTAATGAATGAACAAAATACTAATTAGAGTTTAACATATCTAAATATGGTTATAACAATATTATAGGATTTCACGATCGTCTAGACGTAATCTATTATCTCACGATCATCGCTTAAGGTACGAACGCAAAAAGTCTTAATACAATTATGTATTAAGACAATGATACTCTAACTCTATTGTCTTTTCGTGTATCCTTGCAATTCACTCATCTCAGTACATTGATTTTCTCATATCATAATTTAATATTTGACAAATCGTTTTCATGCTTTTATTTCATTTGGAACCAGTCAATTCTAAGTCTTCCTCAGTTGCCAATCAAAGTAAGCTTTCTTTTGACAAAAAAATTTATTTATTCTAAAAGTCCTTCACATTCATTTTAAAAAAAAAATCTATTGATCGTATATCTTTTGGCTTGAACCTAGTCACCTTGGAAATTATATCATTTCATCTCATTCGTTTATCATCGATTTCTTGAACTAATTCAGTTGAACCATTGAATCCTACTTATTCTACAACTTGTATTCACAAAATTTGATATTTTAATTATGTGTCATATACTTTAATATTGTTTTATTGACTAAAATATGACATAAGTCTAAAAGAAATATCGTAACCCAAATCTCGAGGACGAGATTTAAAACAAGGTGGGGAGGATGTAACATTCATATTTTTATAGGTTTGGTTAAATTTATTAACCACTAGTAACTAGTTTATTTTTAATGTAAATATTCAACCCAAATAGTTTTAAACACTATTTTATATAGTTGGTTGAAATATTATATTAATTAATTGGCCTGTATATAGGTGACCTTTCTAAATAAAATAAAAGTATATAAACTTATATTATTAGACGGGTAGATTACGGGTAAGTTGAAAATTAGAAATATGAAGTAATTAGACGGACCCATGGACCGTCTAATAATTAAATTATAAAAATACATTATAATTGAACCTACTCCGTTTTTAATGAAACTTGGTTCAAAATGTTGACAAGATTATTCTCATTCTAATGGTATATTCATTGTTTGATAAAACGTTATATTTTACAAGTTATACGCGCCAAATAAGTAAAGCAGTTAAATTAATTATAATATATATAATAATAATAATATAATAATATTATTTGAATTGGTGAATCATGTGTACGTGTACATCAAAAATAAAATAATAATAATAACAAAATAATAAAACTTATCCATAACTAAATATGGATACATGTAGAAAATAAATTCAATGAAAGCATTTGACATGTGTGTCTGCTTGGACTCACAAAGCTTTGTCCGTAAGTTATCATTTCAAAGTATAAATAGGAGAAGATGTTCAACCTACAACTTTGCACAGCTTCTTTCTCCACTCCTTTTATGTCGCCATTTCCCCTCTCAAAATTCTATACTTTTAATTTTTATTTTTATTTTTTACCCCATAATAATAATAATAAAGCTTTGCCCCGTTTAAGTATTTTAACTCTCGATCACCGCTACCCTTTCCGATTGATCTGAAGCCCATAACGCATGTCAGGGCACTGCCCGACTAAGTTTGTTGGGATTCTGTCTCGGGACATCGGGATACGGTTGAATTAGGGGTACTATACTTACCACGAGTGCATTATATATTTTAAAATAGCTCAGAAGTTATACCCAAAATTTATACCAGGAGACTTTCTAGTTGAACTCTAAAGTTACAAAGTGGGTCCATTCTCTTTTCTCACTATTTTATTCCCTTTTTCTTTGTGATATAATTATATTAAAAAATGTTCCAAATTGATCCGTAAGTAAAAACCCGGACCCCTGAAACCCCAATCCATATCAAGAATCAAGAAAATCAGATATTTGGTCTTCTAGCGGGCCGCGTAAAGAATAGGCGGAAGGTCACGCTGGCCGCGACAGCTTGTAGATCTCCGGATATGCATGAAGGCCACGTGTCGTCACACGTGTCGCGACCACCGGTGACTCAGCAACCTCCGATCTGATCCACACTCCCACGCGGGCCGCGTAAGGGTTGGCCGGAAGTTCACGCGGGCCGCGACAGGCTTGAATTTCACCTATAAATAGCCTAGCTCAGGAGCTTTCATTCTGTGTCGAAATCAAAACTCAAAAACGTATTCCCACTGCTCAAAATCACAAATTAGCATAACGGGGTGCTGCTACGATACCGGGTATTAACTCGATCGCTGCTACGATTCAATGTCCGATCGATTAAAACTATCAAATGGATGTTTAAGTGCTGCTCAAACTTGGGTTATGCTTTGTCATTCATCGTTAATTCGATGGATGTTTAAGTATTGCACTTTGTCATTCGTTGTGAGGGTTTTAATCTCGTGAGTTATCGTAAATGCTGTATTAGTTACTTACCTAGTTCGTGTGCACTAGGTTACAAGACTAATCAATAGGCTAAGCTCTGCCCGTATAAATCTGGATGCTTATAATGTGAGTCATTCTCTTTTTATCAAATTATTTACAAAACCCTATTTATTTTCAAAGTTATAATTACTGGGATTAAGTCTTTGTAATCTCCAAATTACAGCCGGTATGTGGGGTTTTGTATACATTACTTGATAACCGTCACCATTGCACAACGAGTTAGCCAAGGGGTGATATGACCATAGTCACAGACACCATTGGACAATGAGGTTACCAATGGATGGTCGAGTGACAAATACCGTGGGTAGTTGGTTGATATATGGAAACATTGTAATCGCTCTTAATACTGTAGATTATAACAAATGCGTCATTTTAAGCAAAATGAATGAACTCACCAGTATTTCCTGCTGACAAAACCTTTTTAAAACGCGTTTTAAGCAAAATGAATTAAAACATGGGTTTATCCCATCTATTTAATAAATAAAATCCGGTGTTTTCTAAACTCTGATATTTTTCCTAACTTACGGTCCTGATGAAATTTCCGCTACAATATTTTTCAAAATAATCACCGGTACCACTTGGCTGTTTGCGGCTCCCGATTCCGTCCAGGGTGGGTCGGGGGTCGTGACAGGTGTTGAGTCCAAACTATAGTACTATTGTTGCTAAGGTGTCAGGCAAAACAATCACTGTGTAAACATAACATACAAGCATTCATCGAGTCACGTATAACATGCGGGAGCGGTTAGCGTTAAAAGTGTTTGCGTTTTGTGTTCGATGTGATTTGATATAGGAACGTATGTAACACTCAAAGTGCGTTAAAAGAAAATGGGTTCGAGTATACTCACAGTGCGTGTTTAGCTAGTAAACACAGTACTTGGATTGAATGGAGCATGTGGGAGATTAGCCTGATCATAGAACAGTGGCATAAGCGTTGAACAGCATGTAACAGAGTGAAGTGTCGAATGGTGAGTCGATCGGATGATCATCCGGACGGATGACCATTCGGTTGGTTGGTCATTCAATTGGATGAGTGTGTTTGTAAATTGTTTTGAAACTTTGAAGTTTTCGTTGTAGCATTTTGAAAAAAAAAAAAGAAGTATCTCTAGACGTCAAGTCATCTGGTCGGATGGTCATCCGGATGGATGGCCATTCGATCGGATGGCTATTCGATTGACAGTTTAATAGTCTAGGGTTTGAGAAAATTGTTTAAATGTTGAAAGTTAAAAAGGACAAGTCCCCTTGGTCGAATAGTGTCACGGCCCCCGTCCCGATTTTACCCGGTCCAGGAGCCGCGGGACAGAAACCCGTGGTATTAGTTAATTAAGTTGACAGCGGAAGATTTAAACAGGATCTTTTTAAAACTTGAAATGCCCGATTATTTTATTTCATAACTCGGGATAAACCCCGTAATTTACAATAGAGGAATTTCACAAGGAAATTCCCTGATTTACAAAACATGTTTATTTATTTAACTGAGCCACTACTTCAAGCTTGTTAGTGCTCCGTAGCACTTTTCCTTGGTTCACAGTAGTCACCTATAACATGTTTTGAAAATATTTTATCAGCGGGGAAATACTGGCGAGTCACTCAAATTTAATAAAACGACACATAGTTATAAATTACAGCATAAGAGCGATTACAATGGCTTCTATCTTATTTTTATATGGCGCCGTGTCACCTCCTGGTGATGATGGTCATACCACTATTGGGTCCTTTCACCCAAGTAGTGATGATTATCACTTTTTGGATTTATTAGCCTAACCGTGAGAAATTTAGTAATGTGCACAATACCCCACAGCCAGTGATTAAGATAACCATGACTTAATCCCTGTAATTATAACCTTTGAAAACAACTTGGATTATTGTAAAATATTATTGATAAAAAGAGAATGACTCACATTGCAGATTTAAACGGGCAGAGTTTAGCCTATTGATTAGCCTTGTAACCAAATTTAAATAACAATGCAAACGAACTAGGTCAGTAACTAATACAGCATTTACGATAACTCACGAGATTAAAACCCTCACAACGAATGACAAAGTGCAATACTTAAACAACCATCGAATTCACGATGAATGACAAAGTATAGCCCTAATGTGGGCAGTACTTAAACATCCATTGGATAGTTTCAATCGATCGAACATTGAATCATAGCAGCGATCGAGTTATTACCCTGTTATCGTAGCAGAGGTTCGGGACAGTGTGTGTTTTTGAAGGAAACAACGTATAACTTAACGTACGTAAAGAATTTTTTTGTCGAAACATGCAAACAAATCAAGTCCCAGGCCAGGGGCTTTATAGCCCGAATTGGAACCTCCCGCGTGTCGCGGAGGGTTCCTCCACCCCTGTCGCGAGTCGCGGGGCATACCCCCTAGCCTAGGGTAGCCTCGTGTCTTGTGTAGCCTTGGTGAGTTGGAATTTTTCGTAAATACGTGTTTTGTAACAGTTTCGAATGGATAAACGTAATAAGGGAATACCCCCCTTGAGTTTTAGGGGCCCTGATCCTAGTTCCAACTATTCTGAAAAATTTAGGGGTCATGCAATATTTCTTGAGGGTCTCAATTAGGATTTCCTATTGGACATAATAGATTAAGAAATAGATATTTTGCGAGAGTTGTTACAAATAGTCTTTCAATCGGATGGTTATTCGATTGAGCGACCTGGTGTTTTGAAAACCTGTGAAATTTTCTAAGCTAAAAGCTTTCATGGAGACGGCATGATGACGTGTCAGACAACGGAAAGCACACCAAGTTCAGCTCAGTCGATCGAATGGGAATCACCCCAGTCAATTATACTCACTGTTATTTTGGTGAAGTTTCATGTTCAACCCGTGAATCGGTCGTCTCTCTGGTGGAAATCCGTTTTCAGGTCGGCTCTAGACTAATAAACGAGTCTAAAGTCAGTTTGAGTCTAGATTCCATCAGTTTGAGTAAAAGAGTGTAAAGGATTGAAGAAAAATATGAAAATATCTACCAACTCTTTTAATCTTGTTACGATTTGCGTAAAATATTGTAGAAATCCTTCAGATCTAAACATATCTTGATGGGATGATGCCATACCACAGTTAGCATAAGAAACTGTGATGACGTCACCTTCAAGCAGTCCAGATCAGGTGATTTCATGGTGAAAACGTAAGATTTGATGGAGGAGATGATGAGAAAGTGTGTATTGATGATGGAAGTACCAGATTTAAGGCGAGATACTTACGGAATGACCTTGATTTAAGTGAAAAGTGCTTGAGAATGAACTGAAAGCGTGCTGGTCGGGTAGGACCGCCACATCGGTGAACAATGATGTGACAGGTGAGTATTTATAGTGTGAGGGGGAGTTAAGGCGATGGAGAATGTGGGTCGGATGGTCGGTCGATCGGTTGGCCATCCGATTGGATGGGTCATCCGGACGGATGGCCATTCGATCGAAGGGCCATTCGATCAGACGGCTTTGGTTTCCGACTTTCATTTCGTGTGTTAAGCGTTGCGTTTACGCGGGTTGCGAGTGATCGTTGCGATGAGATAAACCAAGCAATATTTAAACAACTAGTTCCACAAATAACATAACCACTACACACTTAACAAATAAATGCGTAAAAGTAAATCTGCGTTTCGGGTTGCTTTGAGAATGCTATGCGATAGAGTTGCGATTGCGTTTGCGAATAACATCCCAAAACATATATATAAGGCGCACACAAGTAAAGCACATAATAATACACACATATAACAATTCTAGTAACTGTGTTTCGAGTTTGCGTTGCGTCAAAGTTTCTTGGTCTCTCGGTCCATGATTTCTACTGGCTTTTCCACGAAGTGTAATGTTTCGTCCACTTGCAAATCCTTGAGAGGAACATGCAAATTCTCTTTGGCTAGACACTTCTTGAGGTTCGAAACGTGGAAAGTCGGATGTACGTTGCTGAGTTCCTTCGGTAATTCGAGTCGGTAGGCCACTTTGCCAATTCTTTCCAGAATTTTAAAGGGTCCAACGTATCGAGGCGCTAGCTTTCTTTCTTGCCGAATCAGATCACCCCCTTCCAAGGTGAAACCTTTAGGAGTACGTGATCTCCAACTTCGAACTCAAGGGGCTTGCGGCGTTTATCGGCATAACTCTTTTGATGACTCCGAGATTTCAAGAGATTGTCTCGTATCTGGAGGATCTTGTCAGTCGTTTCTTGTAATAACTCAGGACTGGTAATTTGCGCATCTTCGATCTCATGCCATACAATCGGCGATCGACATTTTCTTCCATATAATGCCTCAAATGATGCCATTTGGATGCTAGAGTGATAACTGTTGTTGTACGAGAATTCGACTAAAGGTAAATGTGAATCCCAATTACCACCAAAATCTATATCGCACGAACGAAGCATGTCTTCAAGGGTGCGAATCGTGCGTTCAGTCTGACCGTCGGTCTGGGGATGGAAAGCGGTACTGAGATTAAGAGTAGTACCATGCGTTCAGTCGATCGGATGGCCATCCGATCGGATGGTCATCCGGACGGATGGCCATTCGATCGAAGGGTCATTCAATCAGAGGGCTTTGGTTTCTGACTTTTGTTTCGTGCGTTGCGTTGCGTTTAAGCGGGTTACGAGTGATTGTTGCGATTAGATAAACCAAGCAATATTTAAACAACTAGTTACACACATAACATAACCACTACACACCTTAACAAATAAATGCGTAAAAGTAAATCTTCGTTTCGGGTTGCGTTGAGATTGCAATGCGATAGAGTTGCGATTGTGTTTGCGAATAACATCCCAAAACATATATATAAGGCACACACAAGTAAAGCACATAATAACACACACACATAGAACAATTCCAGTAACTGCATTTTGAGTTTGCGTTGCGTTGCGTTGTGATAGTGATAGTAATAATGTGATAAAGTGCGTTTAAATAGTATGCGTTGTAATAACGTTAAATGCGTCTTGAATAAGCAATAATTAAGCAAGAAATAACAGATCTGAATAATGACATGACTTGACCTTGTCTTTGACTTGAAAAGTCGGGTTGTTACACAAATAAAGAGGGTTCCCTATGTCCAGCTTGCTACTAAGGGTAACAGAAATACCTTCACCATTACCTATGATAAAGAACACACAAAGAACAAGCAATCAAACAACACAGATCGCAAAAGTTATCAAACAGATAACACACCAGATACAAGACAACCAAACAAAAAACAGCCTAGGGCGAAGCTGAGTCAGGGACTAGATTCCAGGTTCGTCACTCAATGGTGCCTTGACAAGCCTTTACTCAGGAGCCACACCTAACCCTATGAGATCTACAACAGAGTCCGATTAGAAAACAAATAACACCAACAACAACCAGCAAGAACACAGAATATACCAGATACAGCCAAACCAAGAAACAACACACTAAGACCAGATAATGCAACAAGTAGCAATTAGACTAGATCAAGTGTCGGCCCAACTAGTCCGGTAAACAGTGGATGCCTAGACACAACAACAATATGATGCAGGAATAGAAATAAAAAAAACAACAGACAGAAACGATCTTACAGAGGGTGCGTTTAACTCTAAAGCGGATCAGAACTATAGCCTTCACTTAGGGCTATAATTACAGATCAGAAGACAGGAGAACAAAACAACCGGTCAGTTTGCTCTGTAGCCTTCTAGGGTTACAGAGACCAACACGGGTCTTCGAAGATACAGAATCTCTTCAATTCACTCCAAACCCTAGATTAGGGTTTCCAAACCTCCGAATGAGCACAAGCCCCAAATATACTTCCGATCAAGACAAGAGTTCCTGAGACCAGAAACCTTCAAAAAATACCAAAATCAATCAACAATCAGAGACAAAAGAAAAAAAACAGCCGAAAAAAGTGATAATCAAGAGCCTCGAGGCTCTGATACCATGTACAAAACTGTCACACCCCCAAAATCCACCTGCGGAGTACTACCGCTTGGAGGAGTGACTGACCAGGATCCAGCCACCAATCATATTGAACAAGCATATAAGTAGTTATAAAATCCAACCAATACAATTGGTGTTCAAACAAAACATAGTTTAAGTTGCAAGCGGAAGCATAATGTTTAAAACCAAAACATGAGTTTAATTGTTCAAAGTTTAACATGGCACACAGCTGTCCATGTCCCACAATGACCCTCTTCCATGCAAGCTCCCAGCTAAGTACCTAAAGACCTGCAAAGCATGTAGTAACGAGTCAACAACAAGTTGAGTGAGTTCACAGTTGGGTGTTAGTTTTAAGTTGTTTCGAAAACAGTTTCCTTTATCTGGCATCCTGCCGTGGGGGTTACCCAATAGTTGAAAACGTGTCTTGTTTATTTCCGGTTGCTCTAGCAATCCAGCCGTGGGGGCTACCCCTTGTTAGTTATCTGGCATTTCGGCCATGGGGGCTACCCCATGTATACACTAGACTCGTTACCATATCGACTGCTGACTATAGTCATGTTTATGTGCCCTGAAACTGTCAATGTCTATCATCATTGACGTGCCCCAGATCCATTAGTTCACACCCGTCCTCTGCGGCACGGTGTGAGGTTTGTCAGACCTAAATAGCGCTATCTAACTAATGACCCGCTCGCCATTGGCCCGGCGATTAAGTCGATATAAAAATGAGGGACTTCGTGATAGAGTTTTGGTCTAGTACGAGTTATCTGTCCATGAGGACGAGGAAATTACATTCCTGAATCAATACTGTCCTACCCAAGAAAGGACGAGGAATCCACGTTCCTTAACCCCATTCCCAACCCAGGGAATCCCATGCTTTGTAGAGGGTGTGAACTTACCTTGGTTTGCTCGGCAGATAAACGAAGGGTCAATTCAGCTAATTATGGTCAACCACGTCCTAGTATGGTTATCACACAAGTCAGGTACAAACCAAGTAACGCACATACACTTCTACATGTATACTAGCACGTTGCAAGCAAGTGTTTCTCATGGCAGTCCAAATAGTGCACAACGTACACAATTAACAATATACAGAAAGTCCATATATTCGGCCCACTAACTTAGGCCCGTAACCATGCAGGCCCAAACAGAACGTACATAATTAAGTGGTCTCGAGTCGAGACTGTGCGGTCTCTAGTCGAGACCGTGCGGTCTCGAGTTGTAGCCTACAAGTTCTCGAGTCGCAACTGAGGAGGTCTCGGGTCAGGCATGTATTGGTCTCGAGTCGCGATGTTTGTGTGCTGATCAAGTGTGGTCTCGAGTCGAGACTAGGGGTTCTCGACTCGCAACCTGTGTCGCAATCTACGGTCTCAAGTTGTCGTGTGGTGATCTCGAGTCGAGACAGAAGGTCTCGGCTGACACCCCTGCTGATCGCCGGCCATTGTACTAAACTAATAGGATTTCGATTTCATGATCCATAGTACTAACCAACCAAAAATCACAATCATGTTTTCTTGTCTATAACTTAACAAAAAACGGATCAAAGCATAGGATTTCAATTCTTCATATCAATATTCAAACACATTCAACACATATTCAAATATTCATATCCTCATTCAACACCTTTTCATCATATGATCATCCTACATAACTCTTGCATTTTACGGACAAGAATCATAATACCTAAACTAGATATCAAGCTCATCTTGCAAACAATACATTTGTTCCGTAACTTCATAAATCGGATGATCATAACAATTCCTCTAACTATCATTCAAGCTTATCTTAGCAAGACATTTATCATACAACATTTATACTTTCCACAAAAGAGGATATTTGTTCATTTTATGTATTTGGAACTAAGCATGTATCAATAACAAACAAGAACTCATCAAACCGATCAAACACTTTAATCATGCATAAAACTTTATCAAGCAAACACACTATCAAGTATCTTCATCACACATCATCATCAACCGAAATATTACACACTATCATCAACCGAATACAATACATAGCATGAATCACTAACCGGTTAGGTTTTCAAGGGAGATCTTAAGCTTGAACCGTGAGCTCTTGTGTTGCCACCGGTTGAATCCGAAAGGAGAGGAGAGAAGACTTGTGCCTCTAGGGTTTTAGAGAGAGAGAATGTAGGAGAGTATGTGGGAGAGTGAGTGTGGGTTGCCCAAAGAATGGCAAAGTTGGCTAGGAGCATGATATATATACTAGCTCTAAGTTGGTTCACCCTAGTGGGTTTTCGAGTGGGGTGAGGAGGAACATGGCCCAACCGGCCCAATAGTTACACTATTCACTCGAGACCACATGGTCTCGAGTCGGGTTCTTGTGTCTCGGGTCGCATACATACAAGCATACATATAAACATAACACATAATCACATAGGATGTTCACTTATATCATTGAACCAACAAGTTAACTAGTCACACAACGTTCAAGCATGTTACATCAAGATACAACGAAAGGTTCTAAATTTCGAGTTGTCACATCATCCCCAATTTGAAAGAAATTTCGTCCCGAAATTTGGTAAGCACTCACTGAGGAAGCTAGTTAAGTTGTATGGTGTTCCCGGTTTTCCTGGGGTGTCACACCCTCCCCCCGTTGATCTGGAATTTCGTCCCGAAATTCCGTAGCTTCAACCTCAGTAGTGGTTGTACTGTTTGTGAACAGTTGAGGATACTTTTGTTTCATCCGATCTTCGCGTTCCCAGGTGAACTCTGGGCCGCGACGTGAGTTAATACCAAGGTATTCTAGTGCTCTTGAGGACCTTAACATCCCGGTCCGTGATTTCAACTGGTTCCTCGACGAATCGTAACTGCTCGTCGATAGTGAGTTCCTTCAGAGGAACTATGTGGGTCTCATCTGACAGACACTTCTTCAGATTCGACACGTGGAAAACGTCGTGAACTGCACCGAGTTCTGCTGGTAAGTTCAGTCTGTAGGCCACCCTGCCTATTCTCTCGATGATTTCGAAAGGTCCGACGTATCGTGGGTTAAGTTTGCCTCGTTTACCAAAACGAACCACACCCTTCCAGGGTGAAACTTTGAGTAGTACACGCTCCCCAACCTGGAGCTCAAGTGGTTTCCTGCCCTTATCGGCGTAGACTTTCTGACGGTCACGAGCTGCCGCCATGCGTTGTCGAATTTGAGCAATTCGTTCGGTTGTGTCTACCACATGTTCTGGACCAGTGATCTGACTATCCCCCACCTCTGCCCAACAAAGGGGTGACCGGCATTTACGTCCGTACAATGCCTCAAACGGAGCAGCTTTAATGCTGGTGTGGTAGCTGTTGTTGTACGAAAATTCCACAAGTGGCAGATGCTTTTCCCAGCTGTTGCCAAAGTCGATTACACATGCACGAATCATGTCTTCTAAGGTTTGAATGGTGCGCTCGGACTGTCCGTCCGTCTGAGGGTGATACGCCGTGCTCATGTCTAATCGTGAGCCAAAGGATTTGTGCATTGCTTGCCACAGCTCTGAAGTAAAACGTGCATCACGATCTGAGATAATAGAGGTGGGCACCCCGTGCCTCGAAACAACTTCCTTGAGGTATACGTCTGCTAGAGTGGAGAACTTATCCGTTTCCTTGATAGCCAAGAAGTGAGCAGACTTTGTGAGTCGATCCACGATTACCCAAATAGTATCGTTACCTCGTTGAGATCTAGGTAGACCGGTAACAAAATCCATGGAAATTTGCTCCCATTTCCATTGCGGTATCTCTGGTTGTTGGAGTAGGCCTGAGGGTTTCTGGTATTCAGACTTGACTCTTGCACAAGTCAAACACTTGCTGACGTAAGTTGCTATGTGGGCCTTCATGCTAGGCCACCAATACGTAGTTTTGATATCGTGGTACTTCTTATCCGAACCAGGGTGTACCGAGTAGCGAGACTTGTGTGCCTCGTCCATCACAAGCTCTCGTAGGTTGCCATAGAGTGGGACCCAAATGCGCCCCGTTACGTAGTAAGCACCATCTTCTTTCTGTTCCATGCGTTGCCTTGAGCCATGTAGGGCTTCAGCCCTGACGTTTTCTGGTTTCAATGCTTCTATCTGAGCGTCTCGTATTTGGGAGGGAAGACTAGAATGTATAGTGAGCTGCAAAGCTCGTACGCGCTTAGGCGCGGTGTCCTTCCGACTGAGGGCGTCGGCCACAACATTGGCCTTGCCCGGGTGGTACCTGATCGAGCATTCGTAGTCATTCAGTAGTTCGACCCATCGTCGTTGTCGCATATTCAGTTCTTTCTGTTTGAAGATGTGCTCGAGGCTCCTGTGGTCGGTGTAGATGGCACACTTGGTACCGTATAGGTAATGTCGCCATATCTTAAGTGCAAAAACAATAGCTCCCAGCTCTAAATCATGCGTAGTGTAATTCTTCTCATGAACCTTGAGTTGGCGTGAGGCGTAAGCTATAACTTTATCTCGTTGCATTAATACACAACCAAGACCCTGAATTGATGCGTCGCAGTAGACCATGAAGTCGTTTGTGCCCTCGGGCAAGGAAAGGATAGGTGCACTGCAAAGTCTATCCTTTAAGTGCTGAAATTCTAACTCCTGTGCATTTCCCCATCGATAAACAACGCATTTCTGCGTTAGTGAGGTGAGAGGCTGTGCGATCTTCGAAAAATCCTTAATGAACCTCCTGTAGTAACCTGCCAATCCCAAGAATTGGCGAATTTCCTTTGGTGTACGAGGTGCAGGCCAGTTCTTAATCGAGTCCACCTTGGATGGATCAACGTGAATCCCATCCTTGTTTACCACATGGCCTAGGAAATGGACTTCACGAAGCCAGAAGTCACATTTCGAGAACTTTGCGTAAAGCTGTTCTGTTCGAAGGAGTTCCAGGATAAGCCGTAGATGCTGCTCGTGCTCCTCCTGACTCTTAGAATAGATCAGGATGTCATCGATGAAGACTATAACGAACTTGTCCAGGTAAGGTTTGCACACTCGATTCATCAAGTCCATGAAGATCGCAGGTGCGTTTGTCAGCCCAAAAGGCATGACCAAAAACTCATAGTGCCCGTAGCGAGTTCTAAAGGCTGTTTTAGAGACATCCTCTTCTCGGACTCTCAATTGGTGATATCCTGATCTCAAATCAATCTTTGAATAGTAGCTCGACCCCTGCAGCTGGTCGAACAAGTCGTCAATGCGTGGTAGAGGGTAATGATTCTTCACCGTCACCTTGTTGAGTTCCCGGTAGTCGATGCACATTCTGAAGGTACCATCTTTCTTCTTCACAAATAGCACTGGAGCTCCCCAGGGCGATGAGCTAGGACGAATAAAACCCTTATCCAAGAGTTCTTGTAGTTGCGTAGAGAGTTCTTCCAACTCTGATGGAGCTAAACGATACGGTGCACGCGCTATAGGCGCAGCTCCAGGAGCTAGTTCAATCTGAAATTCGACCTGGCGATGAGGCGGGAGGCCAGGTAATTCCTCAGGAAATACCTCAGGGTAGTCGCGTACAATTGGGAAGTCTTCTATCTTCTTCTCTTTCCCCGAGGTGTCGGTAACGAGAGCCAAAATGGCGATGTGGCCCTTTCTCAAATACTTCTGGGCCTTAAGGAGAGAGATGACGTTCTCAACAGTACTCCTCCTGTCGCCACGAATCATGAGAGGTTCACCACTGGGACCAGGAACACGAACAATCTTCTCGTTGCAAAGAATCTCTGCTCGGTGTTGGGATAACCAATCCATCCCAATGACAACGTCGAAACTACCCAAGACGATAGGGATGAGGTCGATAGAGAAGGTCTGGTTTGCAAGAATAAGTTTACAACCCTTGACTACGTGTGTGGCCTCTAAGCTCTTACCGTTTGCTAGCTCTACAGTGTGCTTGTTGTTCAAAGGTGTTGGAATACGCTTAAGCATTCGACTAACTTCTAGTGACATGTAGCTAGTATCGGCTCCTGAATCAAATAAAACTGTAACATAAAAGTCGTCGAGAAGGAACTTACCCGCTACAACATTGGGGTCATTCCTTGCTTCACCTTGGCCAATCACGAACGCCCGCCCCCTGGCTCCATTGTTGTTGTTGTTCCCATTGTTACCATTCCCCTGATTGTTTTTGTTGTTGTTCTGGTTCCTGTTCAGTTGAGGACAATCTCTCTTGAAGTGGCCTTCAGCTCCACACTGAAAGCACCCTTTGTTATCACCTTGCTGTTGCTGCTGGCACTGGTTCTGTTGAGCTTGTTGACGATTCTGATTGGCGGGGTACAAGCTCCTGCAATCCTTTGCAGCGTGACCTGGCTTGTTGCACCGATGACAGTTACCCCTGGTGCATGGCCCGCTGTGGTGCAGGCTGCAGCGATTGCATTTGGGGTGATTCCCTTTGTACCCACCGTGACTTTGACCACCAGGCGATTGCTGACTAGGGCTCTTGTAGTCATCAGTATTTCTCTGCTGAGACTGGGACTGAACAGAAGTCGAACCCTTACTTGAAGCTCCATCCCATTTTCGTTTGTTGTCACTAGGGACACCAGAAGTAGTTGCAGCACCTATGCGCTTTGGTAACCTGTTCTGCTCCACCGCTTGGTCAGTAAGACGGTGAGCCAACTGAACAACCTGCTGGATAGTAGCGAGGTTTGCTGAAGTCACATGGCTTTGGATCTCTGGCACCAAGCCCTTGGGAAAGAGTTCAATTCGCTTAATTGGAGGGTCCACCATAGTAGGACAAAGTAAGGCAAGCTCATTCGATCTCTTAGTGTATGCCTCAATTTCTGACCCCGTCATCTTGAGGTTGAAGAACTCGACTTCCAGCTTATGAATGTCATCCCGACTGCAGTATTCTTCCTTGATCATTTCCTTAAAAGTTTCCCATGGGGTGGCGTTGGCAGCAACCAACCCCAGCATTTGAACCTGAGCGTTCCACCATGTGAGGGCTAAACCCTCGAGAGTACCGGTAGCATACTTCACCCTGCGCGCCTCAGGGCATTCACACATTTCGAAAACTGACTCGAGCTTCTCAAACCAGTGGAGGAGGCCTACGGCTCCTTCAGTGCCGCTAAAAGTAGTTGGTCGGCAGTCCATAAAAGTTTTAAAGGTGCACACAGGTGGCTGAGCATGTTGACCTATCGTGGGTGAAAGAAAAGATAGAGTTTAACACAAAGGTTGGTTCACGAGAGTAGGATCTAAAGATCCTAGAATGAGTTTGGACTGCAGGATATACCTCCTGCGTGTGCAGCTGCAAGTGCCGCAGCAACTCGTTCGTTAATCAGAGCCGTCAACTGGGCTTGTGTCATGTTAATGCGTCCAGACATGATCTTCATATCAAGAGGAACGTGAGTGAGAGGGGTTCGCGAAAATGCGATGACATAAGTGAGTAAGTACACACGTGTTCAAGCAACAGTAGTTATACTAACCAAGCATACCATGAGCAATGTACTATGTAACTAACAAGTAGGCAATATACACCTAGATCATATCACCTAGAATGTCGAGCCTTGCATGTGGAGCGTCATTGTGGATCGTAGAGCACTGTACAGGTTATAGTCTGATTTTAATAAAACCTTTCCCTTATTAAAACCAAGTTCACTATAACCAATGGCTCTGATACCAATCTGTCACACCCCCAAAATCCACCTGCGGAGTACTACCGCTTGGAGGAGTGACTGACCAGGATCCAGCCACCAATCATATTGAACAAGCATATAAGTAGTTATAAAATCCAACCAATACAATTGGTGTTCAAACAAAACATAGTTTAAGTTGCAAGCGGAAGAATAATGTTTAAAACCAAAACATGAGTTTAATTGTTCAAAGTTTAACATGGCACACAGCTGTCCATGTCCCACAACGACCCTCTTCCATGCAAGCTCCCAGCTAAGTACCTAAAGACCTGCAAAGCATGTAGTAACGAGTCAACAACAAGTTGAGTGAGTTCACAGTTGGGTGTTCGTTTTAAGTTGTTTCGAAAACAGTTTCCTTTATCTGGCATCCTGTCGTGGGGGTTACCCCATAGTTGAAAACGTGTCTTGTTTATTTCCGGTTGCCCTGGCAATCCAGCCGTGGGGGCTACCCCTTGTTAGTTATCTGGCATTTCGGCCGTGGGGGCTACCCCATGTATACACTAGACTCGCTACCATATCGACTGCTGACTGTAGTCATGTTTATGTGCCCTGAAACTGTCAATGTCTATCATCATTGACGTGCCCCAGATCCATTAGTTCATGCCCGTCCTCTGCGGCACGGTGTGAGGTTTGTCAGACCTAAATAGCGCTATCTAACTAATGACCCGCTCGCCATTGGCCCGGCGATTAAGTCGATATAAAAAGGAGGGACTTCGTGATAGAGTTTTGGTCTAGTACGAGTTATCTGTCCATGAGGACGAGGAAATTACATTCCTGAATCAATAATGTCCTACCCAAGAAAGGACGAGGAATCCACGTTCCTTAACCCCATTCCCAACCCAGGGAATCCCATGCTTTGTAGAGGGTGTGAACTCACCTTGGTTTGCTCGGCAGATAAACGAAGGGTCAATTCAGCTAATTATGGTCAACCACGTCCTAGTATGGTTATCACACAAGTCAGGTACAAACCAAGTAACGCACATACACTTCTACATGTATACTAGCACGTTGTAAGCAAGTGTTTCTCATGGCAGTCCAAATAGTGCACAACGTACACAATTAACAATACACAGAAAGTCCATATATTCGGCCCACTAACTTAGGCCCGTAACCATGCAGGCCCAAACAGAACGTACATAATTAAGTGGTCTCGAGTCGAGACGGTGCGGTCTCTAGTCGAGACCGTGCGGTCTCGAGTTGTAGCCTACAAGTTCTCGAGTCGCAACTGAGGAGGTCTCGGGTCAGGCATGTATTGGTCTCGAGTCGCGATGTTTGTGTGCTGATCAAGTGTGGTCTCGAGTCGAGACTAGGGGTTCTCGACTCGCAACCTGTGTCGCAATCTACGGTCTCGAGTTGTCGTGTGGTGATCTCGAGTCGAGACAGAAGGTCTCGGCTGACACCCCTGCTGATCGCCGGCCATTGTGCTAAACCAATAGGATTTCGATTTCATGATCCATAGTACTAACCAACCAAAAATCACAAACATGTTTTCTTGTCTATAACTTAACAAAAAACGGATCAAAGCATAGGATTTCAATTCTTCATATCAATATTCAAACACATTCAACACATATTCAAATATTCATATCCTCATTCAACACCTTTTCATCATATGATCATCCTACATAACTCTTGCATTTTACGGACAAGAATCATAATACCTAAACTAGATATCAAGCTCATCTTGCAAACAATACATTTGTTCCGTAACTTCATAAATCGGATGATCATAACAATTCCTCTAACTATCATTCAAGCTTATCTTAGCAAGACATTTATCATACAACATTTATACTTTCCACAAAAGAGGATATTTGTTCATTTTATGTATTTGGAACTAAGCATGTATCAATAACAAACAAGAACTCATCAAACCGATCAAACACTTTAATCATGCATAAAACTTTATCAAGCAAACACACTATCAAGTATCTTCATCACACATCATCATCAACCGAAATATTACACACTATCATCAACCGAATACAATACATAGCATGAATCACTAACCGGTTAGGTTTTCAAGGGAGATCTTAAGCTTGAACCGTGAGCTCTTGTGTTGCCACCGGTTGAATCCAAAAGGAGAGGAGAGAAGACTTGTGCCTCTAGGGTTTTAGAGAGAGAGAATGTAGGAGAGTATGTGGGAGAGTGAGTGTGGGTTGCCCAAAGAATGGCAAAGTTGGCTAGGAGCATGATATATATACTAGCTCTAAGTTGGTTCACCCTAGTGGGTTTTCGAGTGGGGTGAGGAGGAACATGGCCCAACCGGCCCAATAGTTACACTATTCACTCGAGACCGCATGGTCTCGAGTCGGGTTCTTGTGTCTCGGGTCACATACATACAAGCATACATATAAACATAACACATAATCATATAGGATGTTCACTTATATCATTAAACCAACAAGTTAACTAGTCACACAACGTTCAAGCATGTTACATCAAGATACAACGAAAGGTTCTAAATTTCGAGTTGTCACAAAAACTATGGTATGAACAAGAACAGAAACTGTAACAATCAACACAGCCGTAGCGACAAAACGTGACAAAAATCTTATTAAACCAACCCAAAACTTTAACCCCCAAATACCTGAGATCTTACAAATAGTAAGACCTCTCAAACAACACAAAGTACAGAGATACAAGTGATGATCATCCACTGATGATCATCAACCTCAGGAACATATAACCTCTCTAACAGACGAGAGATGAAAAACAACAACGATGAAGAACAAGCAAACCCTAATCACCTTTTACAGAACCAGAGAAAAAAGAAAGTAAATTGTGAGAGGTGAATTAATTGTGAACTGAACTAAAACTCTTTTATATCAGCCCTTCAAAATGTTTTATCCAAGCCCCTCGAACATTACATCAAACAACCTAAACATATGCTGAAGTTGATTGCAGTCCTCCACTTTACAAGAAAGTACCAGTTAAGTCCCTGAACTTGTTACACCTGCACAACCACTTGTAACAACTTCAGTTTATTTTTGTAACAAACTTAAAATAAATAATTCTAACATTTGAATGAAAATATTTAACACATACCATGCATACTAAATTACTATGTGAGAAAAATGCCCGGATAGTCCCTGTGGTTTGCCCATTTTTCACCTTTAGTCCCTAACTTTCTAAAATTACAGCTATAGTCCCCAACTTTTGCAATTTCGTTCCCGGATAATCCTTGGCGCATATGAAGGTTAGTTTTTGTTGTTAGGTTAGTGTGAAATGACCTAAATGCCCTTGATATAAAACATCATAAATTAAAACATTACCCTTTCATAAAGTTTTAAGAATAATATTTTGTTTATTATATGTGATGCAGAGGTATTGTTAGGTGATTTTCTTGTAGCGGAGAATTCACCCTTTCAGTCTGATGTCAATACTCCTGTACTAACAACCGAGAAGGGATCTAATGTAAGCAGTCCCAGGATAAGTAATTTGAACCCATTTCATGCTTTATTGCCAGATAACGGTCATCAAAGCCCCTCATCTACAGGCTTAAGGTTATCCTCTTTTTCCTTTCGATCCTACTAACTCTTCTTATCTGAAGCTAAAGGTGGCCTTTTGGACCCGTTTACTTATGAATGGGTCATTATACGATATGTTTTATATAAATATTTTGGTTATTTTTGTTATCATAATAAGCACATTATTTGTTTATTGAAAGTGAACGAAAAGTGTTCGCAGGGCAACTTGAACCAGCCCCACTCGGTTCAACATGCTAAAAGTTAGGGGAAGCAATTCATTTACGGTTCGGGTTGGCGGATTTCTTGGTTCTTTTAACCCAACCGAACATAACTTGATTAACTGATCAGGTCAACTAAACCCTGAAACTAATAACTAAAGTAGACCTGTTTATGGCCCAAACCCGTTTAGTCCCAACCTTATATCATGTCGGATCGGAAATGGTTGCCCTTTGTAAAATTGTCCTATTTTAACACAAACATGTTTTTGACTCCTAATATAATTGAAATCTAAACCGACCTAATTTCAATTCTGAAATAATTGAAGACTTACAGATGAAGAAAGGGATTATTGGATAAGTGTCGAAGTTTTAGGAGTAGATATAATTGAATTTAATTAATGAAATTAGTTAATTGGTTTCTTTATTTGAGTCGTATTAAGGAGGTTAGGCGGATTAGTGTAAATAGTCAATTTATGAATTTGGTAATTATTCATTCAGTATTAATCAATAGAAATAGTGGATCATTATTTTGATCATAATCTGAGTTCGTATCTGCTAATTCTGAGTTTCCCAGTTTAACAGAAGTCGTTTATTTTTGTTGCCAGTATGGACAAAGAGTCTATGGACAAGCTGGTTGAAGCTTCAGCTGCTGAAGCTGAAGCTGCAAACGCTGTCTGGCAAGCTGCGCAGGCACAGGCTGCTAATGGTGATCCATCTGTAGCGGACGCTAACTCACAGCCTGCAGAGAGCTGTTCAGATGGTAGTGATGGAGAGGGCGATGTTCGACTTCATCCAAGAGTTGTATGTTTTCTCATTTAGATTTTGTGTATATAATTAAAATTAAAATTTATGCTTCTTTAGAGTTAACCAAAAGGAATACTTAGTATGTATAATAGGGTTACATCGGGGCTCTATATAGAGAGAGAATAATGCTTCAATTGGATGCGTTTTAGATATCTTAACCTGTGTTTTTAAGTTATAAATTTCTTTATTTCACATTTTATGTGATCTGTTTTGATTTAAGGTTCATCTATAAAAGTGGCTTAAGTAAGAGTTTGTATACTTCTAGGGCTTCTTTCATACCTAACCTCACCCTTTTTGTATTTCATGTTTACTATCAAGTAATGTTTATATGTGCTTAACATATGGTTGATCTGCTTAAATTTTGGGTTAGTAAAAGAGGGATTTATTTAGCTCATGTACACTTTCGTGGTTTGGGGCAAAATGGGTTTTTTTCAGCTAACTTACGCTATTTTGCTTAACTATGATAAGATTCAATTTTAGAAGTAAAAAAATGAGATCATGCTCTGCTTTGGTATGGTCTTTTTCGTTTGTGCATGTTCAAGAATTGTACATTTCATTTTTGTATGTTCAAGAACTATACTTAATATATATCTTTTTGGTCAATTGTTAGATCAAACCTGGAGAACTTGAACTGGAGCTATATAGATTAAGGAAAACTTGAAAAGCTACCGGATGCGCATAATGAATTTCTGGAATATAGGCTTGTGTTGAAGAAGAAGGTAAGAGTTGGTGCCATACTTATGGCTTATATTTTCCAAGTTCATAAATCATTTGTTATTCTTCTTCAGATCGGTGAGGTTTTAAATTTTACGAAAAATGCTACACCTCAGCGGAGAGAATAAGAACATCGGCATGTCGAAGGATCAATTAATGGCCTTGCAGCCATCATTGAGCCATCACATTCTTTCCGTTAGGTTGTTATATATGATTTTTCAATGTGGTTTTGAAACTTACGGGATAGTATTTGTCAATTTCAGGTAGGTTGGGTATTGAGATCAAGAAATTCAGCGCCGCTTGCAGATATGGTTTCAAGGTCAATATTTGGCTTGAAACAGAGACAGGGGACCTTTGTTTCTGAATGTTTTGTAGCTTCACTTATGACTTATGCCTGATGTTGTTGTCAATTCATAACTATAATGCGAATGTGAATTTATTAAATAATTTCACATCATATTTTACATATAGATGTAGGAAAAAACTTTGCACATTATAAACTACTTAGTTTATTTCTATATCAAACATGTACACTAACACATACTATCTTTAACATTGTTTTATAAAGATATATAACTAAACGCAAAGAATTTAAATGATATATTATAATATGTTTTTTAGTATTTGATTTCGATCGTTATTAAACATATCCGTGTATTCACACGGGTCTTACAACTAGTCATAAATTAAAACATTACCAAAATCAATTTATTAATTCAAGTGGGGCCCACATCAACCCCTATTCTCCATAAGACCGTCCGGTATGGGGGTCGTCCCCGGATCGGCGTCGTCCCGGTGGTTCGTCCCACACCGCCCCCTGGCACGGCGGCGGCACTTCCGTCGGAATCCAGACAGAGGAGACGGAGCTATTGATTGGCTGCTTCTTCATTGGTGGGCCCCTCTCTCTCTCTCTCTCTCTCTCTCTCCTTTATATATATATATATATATATATATATATATTGGTTTTTTTATTAAAGTGGGTAGTCCCCCACTTTGTGTAGTCCCCAAGAGGATGCTCCTCCTCCCGTGATGACGTGACGCCTACGTGGCGGGTAGTCTCAAAAGAGACTATCCATTCCATACCCAATGGTCTAACTGTCGCCTGAAACTCACCACCATTGTCTCCTACTTCAACAGAGCCTTCAATGGCTTTTCTCTTCCTCTAAGCTCTTCTTGTTTTCTCCCTCAGGTTCACTACTTATTTCCCACTTGGGTTTGTTGAATCTTGGTTTGAAAATGTTATAATATGCACTTTCGGAATCATATGTTGTAGATTCTATTGGCTTCATGCTCTGATGATACAATTGCAAATTTTATATATATTTTTTTAATAATAATTGCAACTTAAATGTGTTGAATTGTGATTTAATTTGGAACAATAAATTGTTTAGATCTGGAGCCTGAAGCAGTAGATGCCCATTCATAATTTTAAAGACCATGCTAAGGTGAATCTTTGTTGTTAAGACCGAAGCTTTCACAACCCAAATCTCTCTTTCTCTCTCGTCATCTCTCTCTCTCTCCCTCTCGACGAAACAACGTCATCAAACCTGCAACAAAACCAGAGTTGTTCTTTCCGTCATCCCCGGCACTGTTTCTTTCCCTCCCAATCACTCTCTTCTCTCTTTTTCTGCATTCTCCTTTCTCTCTCTACGTTTTTGTATTCTCTCTCTGGATATGTGTATTCAGTGAAGATGAGGATGGATGGTTGATGGTTGGGTAAGATTGGGGTGTGTTGGGTATTGAAGATGAGGATGGTGGGACTAGGGTTGTTCATGAGCCGAGCCGAACCGAGCTAGGACAAGCTCGGGCTCGGCTCGATTATAAACCGAGCTGGCTCGGCTCGGATTTGAATCCGAGTTGAAAATCTAAACTCGGGCTCGGCTTGGTTTTAAACTGAGCTGGCTCGGCTCGGCTTGGTTTGACTCGATTTTAAAAATAAAAATTAATACATAGCTCTCAAAATTCAGTATTCTAAAATATTATTCATTACTTCAAAAGAACATATTCAAAATAAGTTCAACCTAATACATTACAAGCCAAAATCACGTTCAACAACGCAAAATAAGTTTTATATTTCAAGTAAATACAATATTTGTTCATTAGCATGGCAATCAACCTTTAAATGTGTTATAGATATTAAACTACAAGCCTAAATACATGTAAATAATAATCATTTTTTTTGTAATATATTATATGTATATAAAAATAAAATATATTATAGGTAAAATAATTCGAGCTAAGCCGAGCCGAGCTACCAAGCGAGCCAAACCGAGCCAATTTGGCTCGTCACGAGCCGAGCCGAGCTAGACTCACTTTCTAACCGAGCTGAGCCGGCTCGGCTCACTTTCAAACCGAGCCATATCGAGCGAGCTTTTTCCGAGCTAAATCTGAGCGAGCTCCGAGCCGCGAGCTTTTTGGAGAGCCCTAGGTGGGACTCACTTAAAAATTTATTTAATGTTTTAATTTATTGTATTTAAATCTTAAGGGTATCTTAGTCATTTCGCATCCATCTAACAACAAAAACTAACCCCCATCCACGCCTGAGACTATCCGGGAACGAAATTGCAAAAGTTGGGGACTATAGCTGTAATTTTAGAAAGTTTGGGACTAAAGGTGAAAAATGGGCAAACCACATGGACTATCCGGGCATTTTTCTCTTACTATGTTTTTCTTTGTATATTATACTATATATTTTTATTTTAATTTTGTAGAATTACATATATTTTTTTGTATAATTTAATCAACACCCAGGGGAAGGATCTACTAAAAAATGGATTTTGCCTAAGTAGCCTAAGAAGGATTCTGATGATGACATGTGGCACTCCTAATAATTAGGAATGAAGGGTATTTTGGTCCTTATAAATAGGAGTGAAAATGACATGTGGAACCCCTTTTGATTTTTTAAAAATACAACAAAAAAAATCTAGTACAAAAAAATCTAGCACAAAAAAATCTAGTACCAAAAAATATAGCACAAAAATATAGTACAAAAAAATATAGCACAAAAAATCTAGTACAAAAAAATATAGCACAAAAAATATAGTACAAAAAAATATAGCACGAAAAAATCAAACAAAAAAAAGTAGTACAAAAAAATCTAGCACAAAAAATTGAGAAAAAGAAATTTAAGACAAAAAAATTCAGTACAAAAAATTTAACACAGAAATATAGTACAAAAATCCAGAACAAAAAAATGTTATACAACATAGAAATACAACACATTTTAGTGGGGTTTTTTAGTCTACATATTTTATATAGCAATATGGTACTCAAATTAAAGATAAAAAGACGTTTGATTTTACGGTGAAATTTTTATGAAAAAATAATGTCGTATAAAAAAGTTATGAACGTTTAAAAAATGGGGGTGAAATATGCATGTAACTTGCATGTGGAGAGAGAAAGTCTATAAATATGATTTTCCCAAGATACCCTTCCACTCCTCCTTTCTCCTACACTTTCATCTTAACCATTGATTTGAAAAATGAATGGTTAAGATTCTTTCTCATCCTACTTAGAAAAAATTAACTTTTTATTTGATCTTACCCCGTAATTAGTATTCTCAAAGAGACTAGGATGTATAATCCATTCTGATTAAATTTTGACCAAAGTCAAAGGTTATTTTTGAAACAGTTATCTGAATTTAAACGATTTTTTTCTAATCCATAACTTCTGAATTGTAATTGATTAATAGTTACTCGAAAGGTTTTGAGTTGATATACCCAACGGTATTTTGAAAAAATTAGCGGGTGCACACGAAACCCAAAGTATACCCGATACCTGATGGATAGTTAACCGATAGAACCCCGACATGTTTTGGGTCAGTACACCCAACAGGCATTTTTAATAAATTAGTGGGTACGCCCCAAACCCGGGGTATACCCGATGGATAATCGATAGTAACCCGATGGTTTTTGGGTAGGGTTCGGGACAAGCTTTTATAATCTGGTATTGGGTTGGACTATTCAAACCCGCCCCATTGTCACCCCTACCCTAGTCTATTAGTCTATTGTAGGGATTTTTAGCTTTTTGTTGCCTCTTTTTTGCTATTTGTTTGATATAGTGTCGTTGTTAAAACAACTGAAGTTTTCTCTTCCTAATAAAATCATCGCCTAGCGCATAGTTGAGTAGATTCTCGAAAACACTTGAACGAAGTTAAACAACAACAACCGAATGGATTTTGGAACAAGGGTCAGAAGTCTGGAACATTGGAAGAAAGTGTTGCACAACAATGTTGGATTCTTGAACGAAGGTTGTAGCCGAAAAGAATAGCAATCATCCTCATTTAAACCTATTTCGCAAAATATTGAAAAAAAATCCCGGCTCGATGCTGAACCCGGATTACCAGTTAACCAGAAAAGGTATAAAACCAGCCAGCTAAAACGAAACGACTCTTTTCTACCTGACCGGACTTGTCTATTCGGTCTGGGTCTACATCGTTGACCCGGTTAGGAAAACCTTGTTAAATATATATTTAAATTGCATAAATTCAATAAAAAATCTGTTATTAAAAATATCATCATCATCATACTCAGTAAATCACATCAATAGCAAAGCTAAGGTAGGGTCTGAGGATGATAAGATGTAGACAGCCTTACCTCTACCCGTTAGGAATAGAGATGCTGCTTCCAGTGAGACCTCCGGCTCGATAGTAGTTTTGCATCAAGTCTTTGACATAAGGCACATAACACTCAGCAATTAAGACAAATGCCGATTAGTGCATGTACTCTCTTGTCTTTCGGCTATCAACGCCACCACATGATGCATGATTAAACATCCCCCTCTTTTAACGTTATTTTCACGAAATTAGTAAAATAACGTTAAAATTAGTGCACTTTCACTTTTGCACCCGAACACCCACACGGCCACACATATATACATTATATGTGCATACCGCCAACGGAGTGTTTGTTATTAAAAATATAAAGTTATAAACAACAAAATAAAGGGTCAAAAAATGATGATGATAGAGGAATTAAATCACATACAAAAGATAAGAACAAAATTAATACTAATCCTACGCCATTAACACTTTGGTCCATGAGACATTAAAGCTCATTTGGATGGCGATAGGCACGAGAACTAATTAACTAAATAATTGCAACTTGCATCAATAATTCAAATTAAACAACTCAATACGTCTGTATCAATAAACTTAAAACTCATCAATCAAACTTAGCTGCCGAACTTAAAGTTTAAGTTGTACTAATCGGTCGATTTAGCGGCCAACCGGCCAAAAAGCCCAACTTAGCTTGTTTGGTCCGCTGGTTTATCGATCGAGCCTCCCGAGTCTAATTTAACAAGGGGAGGAGAAAGAAAAGAGATGAAAATATGAAAAAACCATATTCCTAAAATTTTTTAAGGATAGAAGGGGAGGGGAAAGGAGGGAAAAGGGAAGAAAATTTGTTAATATATTTATCCTCTCAAATCGGAGAGATTAGGAGAGAAAATCTTATTAATTACTAAATTACCCTCATATCTAATTAAAATGTTTTATGTTTAAAGAGTATAATGGTAAAATTATTCCTTTCTTTTCTTTTCCTCTTAACTCGGGAACACATAAAATGCTTGATTTCTTTTCTTTTCATTTACTTTTCACTAAACTCGGGAACTCGAAAAAAATTACATATTTCCCTTCTTTCTCTCTTAATTCATTTTTCTTCCATTCCCCGTGTTAAATGAGACTCCGGGAAGATAGTGTAAAACCAAATGTCTAGTAAATGGAGGATGAAATGGTCAATAGTTCACATGTGTTGCTACTTTGTTTTCACCGGTTTTATCCGATTCATTAAAATAAGATGATATATTCATCCTATTAGCTCGTTACCAAAGTAATAAACTTTGTTTTTGGATATGTATTTCACTATTTTGTATGCAATGAATTATGAACTTACATTGTGACTTATATTAAATTTACATGTATATATTTCACACATTTTTCTGATGAGGATAATATGTATGTAATTTATCATAATAAGTAGGAAAAATTACAAGTTTTGTCCTTTATTTTTATACCATATTTCAGGGGGTGTCATTTTTAACAAATGTTGACAGGTTTTGCCCTCTATATGGAATTTCGTTGCATGTTTTGTCCTTTAACCCTAACCTAGTTAGATTTTCTTGTTAAATCTAATCACATGCAAGTCACATGAGGGTAGTTTAGTCTTTATACATATAAATGACAATTTTTGTAAATACTGATAGATGTATATATTTTACTCTTTTTATTATTAAACAAAATATTATTTTTGTTATATTATTTTACTCTTTTTATTTTTGTTACAACCCCACCACCTCCACCACACGCCATCACCACACACCACCAACACCACCTCACAGATCCACCCCCACCACCGTCACCCACGCCCGCCATCTCACTTGCGAATATCCTTCTGATGATGTCACAGAAGATGATGAACTGGATACTTAGCCGTGGCCTAACCACATACATACAAACATCAAATTGAAATTAAACTTTATCACTTCCAGAACTAAAACACATAGAAACTGCCAATAAACCCTAATTTGCATAATGATAATGAATCAAAGATAATACTCCATATACAAACAATCAAAACAAGTGAAATTAGAATTCAACTTGATACGTGAGTGAGCGTGATATCCACAAACCCCCCTATGAACCGCCCTACGTTTCAAAATCCCGAATTCCCATTCCAACCCCTTTCTTTATATTTTACCCTCAACAAACAACTCATCGTTGTTCAGTTTACACCTTACCATCCACCATCATCAATGAGGTTTTTTAGCAGAGCTTCCAATGATTCATCCACTCAACCGCCGGCGACGACATCTCTATCACCATCTGTTGCTTCTTCATCCACCACCATCCCTTACCATCTCTTGCTTCTTCGAACCGTTGATAACATCAATCCGTTCTGTACGGGCGCCATTGATGTGATTTACAATGGACCTTGTTGCAGCAGTTGTTGATGCAACTCTCCAAAGGTTGCTGAAACTACGAGTGATTGGGTTCTGCATTTGTTTGAATTTGGGGGGAAAATTAGGGTTTGAAGGGGGTTGTGTTTGGTGGGGGTGGATCTATGACGTGGGGATGGTGGTGGCGGGAGGGGGGGGGGGGGTGGTGTGTGGTGGAGGGGGTGGGGTTGTAAACAGAGATTGAAGAGAGATGAGATTGAGAAAAATCTTGATAGATTGGGTTTTATATAACAAAAATAATTTTTTTGTTTATTAATAAAAAGAGTAAAATATATAAATAAAGTAAAAAAGAATAGAAAAAATAAAAAGACTAAAATACCCTTGGGTAACCAGATGTAACAAGAAAATCTAACTGGGTTAGGGTCAAAGGACAAAACGTGCAACGAAATTCCCTATAAATGGCAAAACCTGTTAACATTCGTTGAAAAGGACACCGCCGGAAATATGGTATAAAGATAAATAACAAAACTTATAATTTTTTCTAATAATTAATATGTCGTTGACTCGTATTTGAAAACGAAAATTTAAATAAAATTATAATATAATAGTAAGAAACTTCATTTGCCTCATTCGTATTTTTCTCGATGGCTAAATCAAATACCATCTAAAGAAAACACATTTTCAGCACCTCTTAATTTTTTTTTATAGAATAGCAAACTCAAACATCAACTAAATCTACTCCAAACTTCACGTTAAGGGGAGTGGGGGTGGTCACTAGTGATAGAATTCTAACACTCCCAATATCCAATCAACTCATGTCATGTCATCACCCACTATTCTATCACTAGTGATAGAAATATAGTGGGGGTGGTCACTGGTAAATTTTTTTAATTTTTTATTTTAAATTAACAATAAAACACTAAAATTATAAATTAACAATAAAACACTAAAATTATAAATTTCACTTAAATTAAAACATACTACTTCAATTTAACATACTAGAAATATTTTAGGCTACAATTTAAAAAAAAAAATACTAAAAAAACTCTACTGCTCGTCCGACTCATGAAACTCCAAACCTAAAGAACCTACTTAAACGCTTTTGTTGAATTACAACCGACTTAAACGGTTCGTCGAGATGGGCAATTAAAATTTATGTAAAGATGAGGGACCTGAATTGCAATTAAAGGAAAGCTATTTAAAAATAGCTAACAAAAGTTGAGGGGCTAATTTGCACTTTTCATCAAACTTGGTATTAATTCAATTGCTAAACGACAAAACAATCTGAATTGCACTTTTCATCAAACAATCTTTTCACGCGTTATGGTTTCAACGAGTTATTTTTTTAACGAGTGATAGAAGGAGTGGCGGCGGTGTGCGTTATCTTTCCATGCGTGGTAGGAGGTCCATCACGGACCGCCCCGCCTCCCCTAATATCCACTCACAACACCTTGTTACACTTCTTAATACAACATTTTTTTTTTTTTTTTTGCACACTCCTTAATATCCTTTGCTTATTGAGAGCTAGTGTATTATGAGGGGTAGCACGAGCTACCCCTCAATCACATCTCTGTACAATTTTCGTAGTGTAAAAAAAATCCGGTTTTATACAAAAGATACAAATGCTTTCAAAAAAAATGAACGCCTTGGAAATTTTGGCTTAGATCTGTCACTGAATTTTTGGGTTAGATACGTCACTACTTTATTGACGAAGAAAAAAAAACCAAGTGACTTTATATCAAAAACTTGGTTAATAACTTAATAGAATTAAATGTCATGTTAATCCATGTGGTTTAGACATTTTTCTAGTTTAGTCTAAATGTTTTATTTTTTGTCTGTTGATCTAAAAAGATTTCATCATTGTCATTTTAATCCATTTGGTTAAGTTTATTCATTTTTTCTATTAACGAGAAGAGTAATTCTGTCATTTTATATGTAATTCTGTTAACTAGAATAACAATTCGGCCATATAAAATGACCGAATTACCCTTTTCGTTAAAAGAAAAAATGGATTAAGTTAACCTAGTAGACTAAAATGACAACGGTGAAACCTTTTTGGAACCACAGACGGAAAATAAAACATTTGAACTAAACTATCAAAATTGCCCAAACCACGAGAACTAAAATGATATTTAACTCAACTTAATATTAACTGAGATAAAAACTTAGGTTAATATTACATAAAGTTACCTATATACAAATTATTCAAACTACCATAAAAACCATTACATGTCAATATAAAAAAAAAAAAAAACATTACATGTATCATCAACTTCATCCCACTTATACTTTCCACATACTCGCCGGAAACCGGTCACCGGAGATCAAGCATCAAACCGATCGGAGAAATCAGAAGCGAAACGAGAAGCAATAGCAGAGTGATACATCGCATCATGAAACGACTCCGTTTCACTCGTCAACATTCGGAGCTTCCTCGCCTTCTCGTCAGTAAACTTCACCGGCGATATTCGAGATTTAACCGGTCTCTGATCCAGATCGGAACCAGAATTGGCGCTAGATTTCGCTGATAAAGTAGAATTGTTCGTCCGGTTTTTGTCGGTGTTGATGTAGTCCGGTTCGGAAGACCAGCCGAAGAGTGGGGTCCACCAGTTGTTGGTTTTCGGTTGTGAGTCGGATGAGTGGTGGCCGGCGGTGGTACGGACGGCGGAGTGTAGCTGAATTGGTGGTATGATATTGGCTGCCATTGTTGTTTAGAGAGAGAAAGTGTTGCTATTTTTCAATGGAGATTTGGGGATTCATATTCAGCTGAGTGGTTGTTATATAGGGAAGCCGGACACGTGTCGGTTTTTGTCTTGATGCGTCGTCACGTGTGGGGCCCATACTCGCTTTTTTTTTCTTTACCTTTTTTTTCCTCAATATTTATTGCTGTTATTGAATATCGTGTAAATTTAATCATCTAGAAAGCTAAATTGTTGTAATGCCTTCATAGCCCAGTTGGTTGAGGGCCGGTTTGGTCTCCTAGAGATCACCGGTTCGATTCCCGCTTGTGGCGAAAGGGGGTAGGACACCCGTGCGCAATGATGGTGACTAACCCACCGAGGGGGGTTTGATCCTGAGCGTCACCCCGGTTTTCATCCGCCTGTTTCTCCAGCGAAGCTACTCGTGTGGAGGCAGCACGGTTTTCCGGGGGAACGCCATCCAAGTCTGATACCGTACGGGGCCCGATAGAACATCGTCGGCAGATCTTGGCTGGGGAATACCGTCTTTGACGGGGTTCAGTGACAATGGGTCACTCATAAGAAAGTCACCGTTCAAAAAAAAAGAAAGCTAAATTGTTCTTCTAGAAGTTTAATTCAATGTTTTAAAAACCGGTATTTTAATTGTATCGGGTTAGACTTAAAAATTGTTCAACCGTTGAATCGGGTTGTTACCGGCGGTACAACTTCTTTGTCGTTTCCTTAGTTTACCGGTATGATTCGTACCGGTCACTGGTTGAACCGGCCGGTTTAAACCGGTTTTTAAAACATTGGTTTAATTAATTGTCTATCGCATTATAGCCTACTGCCATTTTAGGGTGAGATAAGGCATAGAAACCATTTGTTTCTAGGTTCGATTTTCACAAGGGGAGTTTTTCTCATATTTATTGGGTTTTCTTCTAAATTTGTTCATTGGCATTATTGCCTAATGGAGATGGATGATCAGGTGATTCTGCTGATGGAATGAAGATACTCCAATGGTCCACTAATAATCTAAATTCGTCGCGAAAAAAGGAAAGAAGTTAATTAATTAGTTTCAAGTTGAAATTTAGGGTTGTAGCCTCCTCAAAATAAGGATGTCAATGGGTCGGGTTCGGGTTCGGGTCGGGTATTGGTAATCCCATACCAATACCCACTTGTAAAATTGTGTCCAATACTCGACCCAATACCCATCGCGTATTTTTCGGGAAATTACCCATTGAGTATCGGGCATACCCGCAGGTGTCAGGTATACCCATTAATTTGTTAGAAGATATATGTTGGGGGGTTTTTCAAATACAATTTTTTTACTATTATAATTATTATATATATATAATATATTTATACAACAAATATTTTAAATTAAAAACGTATATTAAATAATATAAGTTTTATCATAAATTAATAATAACTTTATAATACTTATACACTTTTATATATATATATATACACACACACACACACTTCACAACATACAACTTTCTTTCAACTGATTCAAACTTTCTTAAACAAAAGTTCAACATTTCAACTGATTCAAACTTTCTTTCAACTCTTTTACACTCTTCTACTCAAAACCGATGGAATCTGAACTCAACCTGACCTAAGACTCACTCTATAGTCTAGGGCCGGCTCGAAAACGGATTTCCACCGGAGAGGTGATCGATAAACGGGTTGAACATGAAGTCCCATAAAGCTCAGCAGGTCTGATCGAATGGGGTGGTTCCCATCCGATCGACTGGGCTAGACTCGGTATGGATTTACGTTGTCTGACACGTCGTCAAGCCGTCTCCGTTAACTCGAAAATGCTTACTTTAAAAATTTTACAAAAACTTCAAACTACAGTCTGCAACTCAGTCGAATAGCCATCGGACAGGATGACCATCCGCCATCCATCCGGATGACCTTCCGTCCTGATGCACTGTTACAACACTTAACCCACTTTTACCCCATTCGACATTCTGATTCCGACCGTTCAGCCCTGAGGAATCAACCATCCAACCAGATCGTGTTTATTTATTGGACACGCATTGTGAGTATACTTGACCCCCTTTTTACGCTTTAAACACACTTTTGGGGTGTAACGTACGTTTATATCGAAACACACTTATCAAAACGCAGTACACAAACTAAACTATTATCATGCGAATGACTGGCGTACATATTTACACGTGATGCTTGATACATATGTGCTAGGACTTTTACTCGTGATGTTCCAACTTAACTAGGATAGTACTATAGTTCGACTCACCCCCGACGGGGTCTAGTTAAGACAAACTCACACTCGCAAACGCACATCGCACTCATCTCGGGACTTAGCTGGTAGTTTTTGTCTGGTAGCGTATATATTGTGTATCAAGTTTATCTATGTGGAAATTCGCAACGCTTTTATCTACTTTATGCTATATCAAACATGTATACTCGCCAATACATTTTTGTATTGACATTATTTTAATGTATGTTGCAGGTTAAACGCAGACTATCTCGAATCAAGATAGGGATACTTTAGAAACTCACCTAAAATCTAGGTTGTCGGATTTGTATTGTTCGAGAGATATGAAATCTGTACGAATTTATGTGAAATATTTGTTTATTGGTATGGGATAATGAACTTGTTAAATATTGTCGCTAAATTAGTTGTTATGGATTCTCTTGAGCAATCTGATTCACCTAGTGCCACGCCCCGATGATTCCGCCATCGGTTGGGGTGTGAAAAAAATAAATCACTAATAGACGAGGGTTAATGGGAAATAAAAATATACATTAAAAATCTGGGTATATAGTTCGGGAAAACGGGTACGTGATTTCGGGTAATCGGGTCGGGTATCGCCTAATCCCATACCCAACCCATACCCGCTATTTTTTTAAAACTAATCCCATACCAGGCCCAATACCCATCGGGTATCAGGTATACACGTCCCATTTGTGTCGGGTTTCGGGTATACCCGTCGAGCTCGGGTATTTTTGTAGTGGTGGTTATGTTGAAGGTGGGGGTGGGCTTGCCGAAAGAGGGAATGGGGGGTTAGGGGTGGGAGATGGTGGTGAAAGGTGGAGATTGTCACGGCCCCCGTCCCGGTGTTACCCGGTCCAGGAGTCGCGAGACAGAAAACCCGTGGTATTTATTATTTTATTTGACAGCGGAAGTTTAACAGGATCTTTTAAAACTTGAAAATGCCCAATTATTTTATTTCACAATTTGGGACAAACCCCATAATTTACAGTAAAGGGAATTTCACGAGGAAATCCCTTGTTTTACAAAATATGTTTATTTATTTTACTGAGCCACCACTTCAAGCTTGTTAGTGCTCCGCAACACTTTTTGTTGATTCACAGTAAATCACCTGAAACATGTTTAAAAATATTTTATCAGCGGGGAAATACTGGCGAGTCACTCGGGTTATATAAAACGACACATTAGTTATAAATTACAGCATAAGAGCGATTACAATGGCTACTATCTTATTTTTATCTGGCGTCGTGTCACACCATGGTGACGATGGCCATACCACTATTGGGTCCTTTCACCCAAGTAGTGATGATTATCACTGTTAGGTTGGTGAACCTAACCGTGAGAAATTAGTAATGTGCACAATACCCCACTTGACAGTGATTCAAGATGACCAAGACTTAATCCCTGTAATTATAACTTTAGAAAATAATTTGAGTATTGTAAAACATTGTTGATAAAAAGAGAATGACTCACATTGCAAGTTTAGACGGGCAGAGTTTAGCCTACTGATTTAGCCTTGTAACCTAGTTAAAATAACAATGCATACGAAACTAGGTCAGTAACTTAATACAACTCTTTTACGATAAACTCACGAAATCAAACCCTCACGACGAATGACAAAGTATAGCCTGAATTCGGGTAGCACTTAAACATCCATCGGATCGGTTTCAATCGATCGGACATTATATCGTAGTAGTGATCGAGTTATTACCCTTGATCGTAGCAGCGTTTAGCTATTGTGAATGTGATTTTCGAACAGAAAGATGTGATTTTGATAATTTTCTCGCACACAGACGATCTGCCCATGACTGACCCATTTATAGCTGATTTTTGGGTTTTACGCGGCCCGCGTAAACCCTCACTTGAACCTTACGCGGCCCGCGAGGGCCCCTAGTCTACGTGTAGGGCTAGCGTGTCACGTATAGGCTTGCCACGTGGCTGACATGTGGCCTAGAACGTGTCCCGGTCGATTATGGGTATGTCGCGGCCCGCGTAAGCCTAGACTTAAACCTTACGCGGCCCGCCTGAAATCCAAATTTCTTGTTTTCTTGGTTTTTCATGAGCATTAGGGTTTCACGGGGTCCGGGTTTTCACTTACGGGTCGTTTTTGGACATTTTTGCAGATCCTTACATCCTCCCCACCTTATTTAAGATCTCGTCCTCGAGATTTACTAAAATAAGTGAGGATACTTTCGCTTCATTTCCGATTCCAGCTCCCAGGTATACTCAGGTCCTCTTTTTGAATCCCATTTGACATTGACCAGTATCAATCTTTTATGCTTGAGGAATTTAATCTTTATGTCTTCTATTTGTAGTGGTTTTTCCATGAAATTCAACTTTTCATTCACCTCTATGTCTTGAAGAGGGACTACCAGTGATTCGTCAGATAGACATTTCTTAAGGTTAGATACATGAAATACGTCATGTACTCCGGCTAGCTCTTCTGGTAGTTGTAAGCGATAAGCAACTGGTCCTATGCGTTGAATTACTGGGAATGGTCCGATGTATCTTGGACTCAGTTTTCCTTTCTTACCGAACCGAACTACTCCTTTCCAAGGAGAAACTTTCAAGAGTACCTTATCTTTGACTTGAAATTCCAGTGGCTTGCGTCGATTGTCTGCATAACTTTTCTGGCGATCTCGAGCCGTTTTCAGTCTTTCCTTAATTTGAGTGATCTTGTCAGTGGTTTCCTGCACAATCTCGGGACCTGATAATTGATTTTCTCCTATTTCTGCCCAACATACTGGCGTTCTGCACTTTCGCCCATACAGTGCTTCAAATGGGGCAGCTTCAATGCTTGCATGATAACTATTATTATAGGAGAATTCGATTAAGGGTAGGTGGTCGTCCCAGTTTCCACCAAAATCTATTACACATGCCCTGAGCATGTCTTCCAGGGTTTGGATTGTCCTTTCACTTTGTCCATCTGTTTGATGATGGTAAGCTGTACTTAAATTTAATCGCGTCCCCATGGCTTCTTGGAAACTTGTCCAGAAGTGTGAAGTGAAGCGACTATCCCTATCCGATACAATGGAGAGTGGAACTCCATGTAAGGATACTACTTCGTCTACATACAACTTTGCTAACCTTTCCATGCTAAAGGTTTCTTTCATGGGTAGAAAATGAGCTGATTTGGTTAATCGATCCACAATTACCCAAATCGCGTCATTACCCTTTCTAGTTTTGGGCAACTTAGTAACAAAATCCATGGTTATTAGTTCCCATTTCCATACAGGCATTTCTAATTGTTGTAGTAGACCTGAGGGTTTCTGGTGTTCTGCCTTAACTTGTGAACAAGTAAGACACTTAGAAACATATTTAGCTATATCCTTTTTCATTCCTATCCAACAGAAATTATTTCTTAAATCTTGGTACATCTTATTATTACCAGGATGCATGATATACCTAGATTTATGGGCTTCCTCTAAAATCATATCCCTTAAATTTCCTTGCTTAAGTACCCAAATTCTTTTCTTGTGGAATCTCCAAATTCCATCAACTCCTTGCTCTAGTTCTTTTATCCGTCCCTTCAATCCTTCCGCATCATCCTTGATTGCTGCTTCCTGAACATTTTTTAGTTGTTCCATTAAGTCTAATTGTAAACTTACTCTAAGAGCACGTGTTCGTCTTTGTTTTTCATGATACTTACGACTTAGGGCATCTGCCACTACATTTGCCTTTCCTTCATGATATTGAATATCACAGTCGTAGTCACTTAGAATTTCCATCCATCTTCTTTGCCTCATGTTTAATTTCTTTTGCCCAAATATGTATCTTAAACTCTTGTGATCCGTATAGACTGTAAACTTACTTCCATACAGATAGTGCCTCCAAATCTTAAGGGCAAAAATTATTGCTCCTAATTCTAAGTCGTGAGTCGTATAATTCTCTTCGTGCTTCTTTAATTATCTTGATGCATATGCAATTACCTTTTTGCGTTGCATTAACACACATCCTAATCCTAGCTTAGAAGCATCACAGTATACTTCAAAATCTTCTATCCCTTCCGGTAAGGCTAGAATAGGTGTATTTGTTAACTTTTGCTTTAAAATCTTAAAAGCCTCTTCTTTCCTAGGTCCCCATTCAAACTTAATTGTTTTACAGGTTAGCTTAGTTAATGGCACAGCTATCTTAGAGAAATCCTTAATGAAGCGCCTATAGTACCCAGCTAATCCTAGAAAACTTCTAATTTCCGTAGCTGATTGTGGGACCTTCCATTTGGTGATCGCTTCTATCTTGGAGGGATCTACGTGAATACCTTCGTGATTCACCATGTGTCCTAAAAATTGCACCTCTTGTAGCCAAAATTCACACTTCGAGAATTTGACGTAAAGCTTCTTTTTTTCTTAACAAAGTTAAGAGTGCACGTAGGTGCTCACAATGCTCGTCCTGACTTTTGGAATAAATGAGTATATCTTCGATAAAGAGAATTACAAATTTATCCAAGTACGGTTTACAGATCCTATTCATCATGTCCATGAATGTTGCAGGAGCATTTGTTAACCCAAAGGGCATGACTGTAAACTCGTAATGACCATACCTAGTTCTGAAAGCAGTTTTAGGTATGTCTTCTTCTTGTACTTTCAACTGATGGTATCCTGAGCGCAAGTCTATCTTAGAAAAATATCTAGCTCCCTGAAGTTGATCGAAAAGATCATCAATCCTAGGTAATGGGTATCGATTCTTAATTGTAACCTTATTCAATTCCCTGTAATCGATACACATTCGCATTGAACCATCCTTCTTTTTCATAAACAACACTGGTGCTCCCCGAGGGGATGAACTAGGTTATATGAATCCTTTACTTAGCAATTTGTCTAATTGCTTTTTCAGTTCTAGCATTTCGGTGGGTGCTAACCGATAAGGTGCCTTAGCTATCTGTGTAGTTCCAGGAATTAGATGAATTCTAAATTCTACTTCTCTATCTGGTGGTAATCCTGGTAGCTCTTCTGGGAATACATCTGGGTATTATGAAACTACAGGAATTTCCTTAAGTTCTTTATTTTTGGTATTAAGAACTACCGAAACCATATACACTATTCCTTGTTTTCTTGAATAACTGGCCACTTTCATTACTGAAATGAATTTCATTGGCTTTCGTGGCTTATCTCCTGTAATCATAATTACCTCTCCTGTAGGTGTATGAATTTCCAAGAAATTCTTGTCACAAAGGATTCGAGCATGGTTGGCTACTAACCAATCCATTCCTAACACAACATCGAATCCGGCTAAATTCATTGGTAAGAGGTTTGCAGAGAATTTATGGCCTAAGAGTTCTATCTTTCCTTTTTGCAAAACCTTATCTATACTAACAGAATTCCCATCTGCCGTCTCCACCGTAAAAATTTGTCTAAGTTTAGTTAAAGATTGCTTAAGAGCTTGGTAGAATGAAGTATTTATAAAACTTTGGTTTGCACCAGAGTCAAATAATACTTTCGCATAAACGTCGTTTACCAGAAACGTACCAGCTATTACGTCGGGAATCAGTTCTGCTTCTTGCGTAGTCAGCTGAAAGGCTCTTGCGTTCTTCTTATTAGTTCCTTCAGCTGGTTTGGCCTTGTTGTCAGCTGGTTTGACTAGTTTAGGGCAGTCTGGTCTAAAATGTCCAGCTTCTCCACAGTTGAAGCAGATTGTTGATTTCTTCCTCCTGCAATCTTCTTCTTGATGCCCTGGAATTTTGCAGAAGTTACAGTATCCCTTACATTTTCCAAAGTGCTTTATTTTACAGGTACTGTAAAATGGAACAGTGGAGAATTGCCCAGTTCCTCTTTTCTTGAAGTTGCTAATAGCATTACCCCCTCGGAATCCTTGGGTAATCTTCTGAGCCAATTCCTTCTTTCTGTTTTCTTCTCGCGTACGCACCAGTCCATCAGTCAAAGTGTTGGCTAATTCCACTGCATCGTCAATTGTGCGGGGTCTCGCAGCTTTGACGATATCCCGAATCTCGCTAATTAAACCCCAAATATAGCGAGAAATAAGTACCGGTTCTGGCGAGGTCAGAGTTGGCACAATTCTAGCATACTCGAAGAATGTTAAAGTATACCCTCGACAATCAACATCCACCATCCGGTGGTTTAGGAATTTATTTGTCATTTGTTCCTTTTCATATTCAGGACAGAATTTTCTTTCCACTAGTCTCTTAAATTCTTCCCAATTCATGGCATAAGTCACATCGCTTCCCTTGGCTTGTAGTACCGTGTTCCACCATTCTAGTGCCCCTTCTTTAAAAAGATGCGACGCGTACATGACCTTGTCTTCCTCAGCACATTTACTTATTTTAATTACTGCTTCGGTTTTTTCTAACCAACGCAGTGCAGCAGTTGCCCCTTCATTGCCTGCAAATTCGATTGGTTTACAGGCAAGAAATTCCTTGTAAGTGCAACCAGGCGTTGCAGCTTTCATTTTCTTAAGAAATGGGGCTTGCATCACATCATTATCATTATTATTATTGTTGCCGCCTCCATTGACACTATTACTGAAATTATCGTCGAGCGTGCGTTTACTAGGGTTGGCTTGCAAAGGCTCAACAGGGCTTTTAACAGCAGCGACGATTGCTGGGATAGCATTTGCTATTCCTTGGGCGACGATATTTTCTATATCTTGCCTATTAAGAAAGTGATACTCATTGTTTTGCTCAGATTGGTTAACTTCGTTAACTGGTTCATTAACAACGTGTTCCATCTGTTAATTAACAATATATATAAGTTATTGGCATAGAATAAATAACAACTAATGCAATAAAGCAATCACACATAATCACGTTAACACGTATAGCCAAAATTGTCGACTTTGCGACGTTGATATTTTTATATATTAGTAGGCATCCGTACACACCAGTTATATTACAAAAGTTTTATTTTAAGTTATTTTACATGATTATATTTTTATTATTTATTAGTATTTTATTATTATTAAACACATAACCACACAACCACATTCAGCTGGCATCTCAGAAACGACGTTCCCTCTCGTCGTATTTCCAGGTGATTCTCTCCCCCACCTCCCTAATTCTATTTCCTGCCTCCACCAACTCTTCGCCGTAATGACGGAGTTCAGCCAAGTTTTCTGTGCTCATAGGTGGGTTTGGTGCAGGATCAGGGTCAAACTAGGGGAAATAGGCGTTAGGGTTATTCAAGAGATTCTGAAATTGCGAGTCGTTTGTCCACCATTCTTCCAGCTCTCCGGGTAGAGGTCGGGGTTGACAATAGGATCTGGGATAGCAGGTTCCAAATTGGCTGGAAGTTGTGATTCAGTAGGGTAGTTGAAGAGGTTTTCATCGGCAGGTCCGATGAGGTCGCTATTTGCCAGTTTGCGATCCAGCTCCTCCGATGGTGGCATTTCCTGGGCTTGCCCGGAACTTTCCCTGATCTCCTTTCCTTTCCCTTCATCCTTTGGATCCTCAGTCTTTTTAACTTTCTGTGCGGCTGGCTTCTTCCTACGCCCACGTTTCCAGTCTAAGATTCTCCTTCTCTTTTTCGGCTTGGGTTTTTCCTGGGCTTGAGCCTGGAATTCCATAGGTTTTTCAGTATCGGCCTGATAACCGGAAAAGCCCCCGGAAACTTCCATGTCAGCAGAATAGATAGTGAGATTCTGAAGAGCTTCAGACAACTCATTCATGCTGATAACACATATGAAGAAACACACACAATTTAAGTTAAAATTTTATTTATTATAAATTAAATTTTCACAGAAGCACAGAATGGCAATCATAAATTTTAAGTATTTCTAAATACTTAATTGGCTTAAATCAGTGGCTCTGATACCACCTTTTTCTGTCACGGCCCCCATCCCGGTGTTACCCGGTCCAGGAGCTGCGAGACAGAAAACCCGTGGTATTTATTATTTGATTTGACAGCGGAAGTTTAACAGGATCTTTTAAAATTTGAAAATGCCCAATTATTTTATTTCACAATTTGGGACAAACCCCATAATTTACAGTAAAGGGAATTTCACGAGGAAATCCCTTGTTTTACAAAATATGTTTATTTATTTTACTGAGCCACCACTTCAAGCTTGTTAGTGCTCCGCATCACTTTTCCTTGATTCACAGTAAATCACCTGAAACATGTTTAAAAATATTTTATCAGTGGGGAAATACTGGCGAGTCACTCAGGTTATATAAAACGACACATTAGTTATAAATTACAGCATAAGAGCGATTACAATGGCTACTATCTTATTTTTATCTGGCGCCGTGTCACACCCTGGTGACGATGGTCATACCACTATTGGGTCCTTTCACCCAAGTAGTGATGATTATCACTGTTAGGTTGGTGAACCTAACCGTGAGAAATTAGTAATGTGCAAAATACCCCACTTGCCAGTGATTCAAGATAACCAAGACTTAATCCCTGTAATTATAACTTTTGAAAATAATTTGTGTATTGTAAAACATTGTTGATAAAAAGAGAATGACTCACATTGCAAGTTTAGACGGGCAGAGTTTAGCCTACTGATTTAGCCTTGTAACCTAGTTAAAATAACAATGCATACGAAACTAGGTCAGTAACTTAATACAACTCTTTTACGATAAACTCACGAAATCAAAACCCTCACGACGAATGACAGAGTATAGCCCGAATTCGGGCAGCACTTAAACATCCATCGGATCGGTTTCAATCGATCGGACATTGTAACGTAGCAGTGATCGAGTCATTACCCTTGATCGTAGCAGCGTTTAGCTATTGTGAATGTGATTTTTGAACAGAAAGATGTGATTTTGATATATTTCTCGCACAAAGACAATCTGCCCATGACTGACCCAGTTATAGCTGATTTTTGGGTTTTACGCGGCCCGCGTAAACCCTCACTTGAACCTTACGCGGCCCGCGAGGGCCCCTAGTCTACGTGTAGGGCTAGCGTGTCACATATAGGCTTGCCACATGGCTAACACGTGGCCTAGAACGTGGCCCGCCCGAAATCCAAATTTCTTGTTTTCTTGGTTTTTCATGAGCATTAGGGTTTCAGGGGTCCGGGTTTTCACTTACGGGTCGTTTTTGGACATTTTTGCAGGTCCTTACAGAGATGGTGGTGGGTGGTTTAGAGTGGGGAAAATGAAGTGGGTGGGTAGGTGGTGGGTCCCGCATAAAATCTAAATATTAAATATATTCTTGAGTAAACTGCAATTTTACCCCCTGGGGTTTGATGCGATTGGCAACCTTACCCCTTACCACAAAATTTTTGATGTCTTACGCCTCAACTATTGAAAAACGCTGCAATATTATCCCCTGAAATATGAAAAGACTTTTTTGCGCCTGATAATAATAAGAAAATAGAAGTAAATAACACATTTACACCCTGTGTTTTACCTTCACAAACACGTTTACACCTTGTTTATTATAGTGTCTTCTCCGGCGATGTTCCGACCACCGGAGCACTTAACTCCGGCCTTCCCCGGCGATGTTCCGACCACCGGAGCACTTAACTCTGCGCGATAGTAATTCCGGATCTTCACTATTTCACCTGCACACAGATCGCAAATTATCACATCCGATTCCTTCACCTTATCATCCTCATTTCAGAATCTGATTTCGGTGAGTTTTCCGCAGATATTTTGTACGAATTCATGTGCCCTTGATTGTTCATCTGAGTTTTCCGTTGAGACATATTGTGAATTGAATCAATATGCCGTTTAGTTGGAAAAAGAAGAGACGTAACCTGTTCTCGCAATTGGTGGCTGATCATCTTCAATCGCCGAAACACAGTGGTTCTCTGGTGGAAACCGGTTTCGGAAATCATACGTGAGGAGTGATGATGATGATTCGGGTTTGATTGTGGATTCGTCTAGTAGTGGTTTGGATGAAGAGGATGTAGTTGCTGGAGCTGTTAGCAAAAGTAAACTCAAAACTTGTACTGAAGCTCAAGTAGAAATGGCGAAACTGAATCCTGTGTTGGTGGAGAACGGGCGGTGGTCTTGATCGGAGAGAGTACAACAGTGGTGTGATGAAGATGGTAAACGGTATCCTCGGAGATGATAAAGGTTCTCCAGTGTTAAGATGATAGTTGCAGGTTTTGACGAGGGGCGGTGGTGGTTGTTGTTGGTAACCGGAGGTAAGAAGGGTGAGGATCAGACGACAATATGGAAGGTTGAACGGTGCTTCTCCGATGGTCGGAATATCGTCGGAGTGTCGGAATACGCTTCTCCAGTGGTTGGAATATCGCCGGAGAAGACACTTTAATAAAACAGGATTTAAACGTGTCGTCTTAGGTAAAGCACAGGGGGTAATATTGAAGTTTACTATATAAATATGGGTAAGATTACGAAAATACCCTTTTGGTAAGGTTACAGTTTTACCCCTCAGGGGGTAATATTGCAGCGTTTTTCAATAGTTGAGGGGTATGACAACAAAAATTTCGTGGTAGGGGGTAAGGTTGCCAATCGCATCAAAACCCAGGGGTAAAATTGCAGTTTACTCTATATTCTTTTAACATTTTAGTTATTCATTTAACAGTAAGGACGTTATAGTTATTTCACACCAACTTAACTGAGAAAACTAACCCTCATCCACGTTAGGAAATATCCGAGAACGAAAGTGCAAAAGTTGAGGACTACAGCTATAATTTTAAAAATCTAGAGACTATAGATGAAAACGAAGCAAACCATAAGTACTACCCTGTCACTTTTCTCGTAACTAAATGAAGTAATAAAGTTTTTCTAGCGTGAGGAGTCGGCTTTTTTTAAAGTCAATGTGGACGTCCTCAATCCTATTCATATTTCTAGGTACCATTTACCTTTTATATCCTTTTTAAAACTTTATTATGTTTCATAGTATTAACTTTATGAAATAATCTATTATGTTTATGAAAAATATTTTGTTTTTGTTAAATTATTTATATCTCGAAAACTTAAGTGGACGGGTTCAACCGACTAAACAAAGACACTAGTAACTAGTTCAGCTAAGCGCTAACATACTACACTCAAATGAACTAGCGATTTTGAGCGAACCACAAAAAACCATGGAAAAACACTAACGTTTGCATGATCCCTTTGTTGGTTGACTAGCTTTTAAAACCGGGCCGACTTATTCAACCGATGAATGATCTGTTAAGCGGCAACTCAACTTTTAACACTTGAGTTTGAGAAAGGTCTTAGGTTCAAGTTCCACTGACGACAAGATTTAAAAGAAATTTGTCGTTAAAAAATGGCAACTCAACTTTTAACATTTAATAATCATAACATCATGACCCCTTCTCTCTTGTGACAGAATGAAAAAGAAAAAAATAGAAAGGTATCATAATATCTACGTCGTTTAATGAAGATGTTGTATTCAAGTTGACATGTTTTACTTGTCTAATTACACGAGTTGTGTATTGATTTCTTTAACCCATTTATTTAAGGGAACGTGGTCGGCTTGTCCTTTTTAACTCGTTTAATTAAGCAGATCGTCCCATCAACCTATTTAAAATTAGAATAAAAAAATTAAATTATTTGACAAGTCAACTCATTTACGACCATTTTAGCTTATTTATTACAACACGTCAACCCGTTTATGGTCAGTTTAACACACCCACATCTTGATTACAACCCATTTGTCACAAGTCAACCCGTTCACATCCCGTCAAACCATCTTACTCATTTAGATAAACGGTCTAAATGTGTCGTATATTGTTTGCGCGATGTTAAATATTTCTGAGTTAAAGTTGAGATATTTGACATACCAGGTTCGTTGATTCAACCCACCAACCCAACGCCATTAATACACTAAAAGTAAAACCGGTAATCGTTTCAAACTTTGTTATTTGTTTCTTTTAAATTTGAGTAGACCTAAAATTCTATTAGGTTCAGGGGGTCAAATTGAGAACAAGCCTAACGTATAAATTTAAGGCACACGAGTTACTTTATTAATTTAACCTTTTCATTTTCACTATGAAATCGAGAGGATTCAAAATTAAACAAAGTAAAAACCCTAAAAAGTGTTCATGTTATATGGCTCTTTCATACAAATATCTTCATAGAAAAAAAATGGATGCCCTTTTGCGAATATTTTCTATTTTTATTTTCACATATTAAACAAAAGTCAATATCTTATTTCAAAATCAACAAATAAATTTCAAAATGCTAATATATAGAGACAAGAGACATGTAGAAAGGACGACAACTTTTGAGTTGTCTTGTTTCGACCTCATATGCACATGTTTTTAATTGAACTTTCGAACCGTGTATACGATACAACTTGGTGTGGTCCTTTTGAAGGAACACGTGACATGGAATTGCCGCGATGTTTCTTTTGTGGTATTCAAACAAAATAAGAAAGTGGACGATCTCATATTTGACATGAACATCATGTTTTGGAAACAAATGAGGCACCGAACATTATATTCGTATATTGTAGTGAAAAAAGTGATACAATTATATTCGTTTTCGTTATGCGTGTTAATATTAGTGAATGTTTTGCTAAAAATGACAGAATGATCAACATAGGCTCACAATCGAAATGTAAAGGGAAAAATCACCTTAACCATGAAAGAAATAAAGCTTTGGGTCGAACTTGACCGAAAATTATTAAAGATATATAAATCGCTAGAGCATTCTCTATTTTCACGTTATCCGCCTTTTCGACTCCAAAACGAACAAAAAGGTGTGTGCCACACCCACCAAGGACCAAATAGACTATAAACCTATTTTAGCAATCAAGTTCTACTGTTCTAGAAGTGTATTACTAAAATCACTTAAGAGTTTTAAGTTACATAATGAGTAAATTGTCATTTTAGTCCTTGAGGTTTGACTAAAATTGTTACTTTAGTCCAAATAGTTTTGTTTTCTACCATTTTAGTCCCTGACTTTTGTCATTTTTTGTCATTTTCATCCAACCCACAAACTTCATTCAAAAAATTTAGTTAACTTAGGTGAATTTTGGTCAAACAACATTTTTCTTTCTTTTTTTGCAAGTACGATGGTATGGGGATGATGTTATGCCGGTTTACAGTGAATATGATGGCGGTGGTTGTTGGTTTTACGGTGATGGCGGTGGTGTTGGTTGATGACGTGGGTGGCGGAAAAGTGGTCAGTGGTGGTGGAACTGGAAATGGTGGGTGGGTGGGTGGTGACGATGCAGGCAAGTGGTGGCGATGATAGAAGGTTATGATGGGGTTGGTGGTGGGAGGTGGTGGTGGCGGTCGATGACAATAGCAAAAAATGACAAAAGTCAGGAACTAAAATCACAGAAAACAAAACTATTTAAACTAAAATGACAAAAAAAAAAAACTAGTTAGACTAAAATGACAATTCTAGTCAAACATCAGAGACTAAAATGGCAATTTACTCTTACATAATTCAACTTTTACAATGTATTCCAGTTTTATGATTCAACTTTTACAATGTATTCCAGTTTTATGAAATTTGAAGCGAAGAATATGGTGATTCCAGCTTTTAACATTCGCCCAAGGAGTCATGTGTTGGATATTACATAGATTTTGGCAAGTTTAATCACGATTTATAAGTTAACCAAGGCACATTTGTGAGATGAATGCATTGTTTGTGAAATGTTTGTACCCTATTATTTTAATGTCATTAAGTGTTAAAATAAAAAAAATACATATATTATCTATTTTAATTTAACAAAAAACATATAGTATTAACTTAAAATTAGCTGAACTGAGACAAGAACATAAACTACCTTTTCAGAATCAAAACCTGGTGAACAGAAACATTATAAATCTATAAGAATTCAAAGTATTTAATCTGTTTTTATTGAAGTTGAAAGATAAAACAACCAAGAATATGATACTGGTTTTGTTGCATCCCACCATGAATGCCAACCATATCGAAAACAAAAATAAGACATTTTTTTTTCCTTTTACCGTTCACCAAGTGATAATTGCCACAAAGCAAAAGATTTACGGTATTGTGCGTTGTTGGAGAGGCAATGCTCCGAAGGCTTCACGTTCTGCTCTCTCCCTCTTTACCTGCAAATAAACAGTTTGTTTTATTTCTAACTGTTCAAAGGGTTAATATCAGATAGATTAGTTTCAAAGAGTGTTTTTAATTCACAAAACGGCATACAACATGTTCAATAAAACTATATTATTATTTATATAACATGATCTTTGTAATCATATTTGACGAACTAAGTATTTATAAAGAACTTATACACAACCAGTTTTATCCATCCACCACCAAAACTAACTGCGTTCACTATTTTACTAAGGATGCCCGTGTGAATCTAAATAAGGTTGCTCATGTGAATCTAAACTATGAAGAATTGAACTTTTTGTGCCACCTCACTTAATTCTTTCATTCTTACAAACACAAGACTTGATTACATATTGATTCTTACCCCTTCAGCCTAATAGGAGAAAAGACAAAAATTGTTTATACAACATCTGCTTCTATTTGTGTTCATTGTCACCCTCGAGCACATGGTCAAGTGGTCAACATGCAGGTTGTGCACCCACAATGCGTACAACTAAACCAATAACATGGATCCAACAAGTGGTAGAAGCATAGCAGTCGAAAGCACACAAAGTACACCTCTAGCCCTAGGCGCTTAGTCGAGGCAAGGTGAGATCCATGTTCATTTTCAGATTTTAACCATTTGGTTGGAGATGATGATTGATGAACAATGACTCAATCAGTGCTGCTGAGTTTTTAGTGGATTATAATTAGCTTTAAGCCATATGATTTAGCCCACTATATAAGTATATATATTTTACTATTTTTCCTATTATTGCACTTTTTGTCACGAGTGTGCGCTTTTTTGGCTTTGTGCCTACGCAACACCAGGTAGAAATACCTTGCTTCCTAAATTGCATCATATTTTTTGGCTTTGTGCCTACGCAACACCAGGTAGAGCCTGACCGTAGGGGTGTAAACGAGCCGGGCCGAGCCCAAGCTCGACTGGGCCCGAGCTCGGCTCGGTTCGACCCTACTTATTTGAGCTCGAGCTCGGCTCATGAGTAAAACCCAAAGCTCGAGCTCGGCTCGACTCGGCTCGAGCTATTTTGAGAACAACCTCAAAAGAGCTAAAAGCTTGGCTCGATCTCGCTTCAATATCGCTTGAACGAGCCAAAGCTCGCCTGCCCAATGTTATCATCATTATTATTATATTATATATAAAAAAATAAAATGTTGTTTGGGCTCGCGAGACTAAACGAGCTTTGTATTTCAGGCTCGAGCTCGGGCTCGATAACTAAACGAGCTCTATTTCAGGCTCGAGCTCGGGCTCGTTAAAGCTCGGCCCGTTCGAGCTTTTAACCAAGCCAATAACGAGTAGCTCTCGAGCCTCTGGGCTTATTTTACACCCCTAAGCCTGGGACCATGAGAAATATAGAAATGATCATAGTCTAAATTTTGGTGCATAAACAAAGGATTTGTAACATATGTCAAAATTTATTAATACCAAAATGTCTACCGTGAAATATATAAAGAAATTCCGAGTAAGAAATGCATAGAAGATGCATAGACAACACTTCACTTCATCATCTAGTATTTATATCTGAGCAGACAAATAATCACCTAGAAGGGCCTTTTTAACAAATAAATTGGAAAAATGACATGCACAAAAGCACAACACAATACAATCAGTAACTTATCTCTCGAATCTTAAAGCATTCAATATTATTGACTCTTTGTTCTTTGGTTTCTTCTCAAGAAAAAGCTTCATACCATGATGCTGATTATAACTAACAAAGATTGATAAGTGGTAAACAAACCAATCTAATCTAATTATCTAAACACATTGTAATCAATTTGAATGATTTAGTTAAGTACAATGCAAATTAATCTCATTCTGGTTAACCGACCGAATAGTGTTTGTGTATTCAAAAATAGGTAATGTCGGAATGCACTGATTTCAAAACAACGATGAAAGTGTAATTAAACATTTCATGGTCACCAAACCAAAAAAGGAATTCTTTATGAACTTACCAGAGCTAGCATGTCCGAAAGATAACTCCTAAATGGTGTCTGTTGCGCCTGTAACAAGAACAAACCAACAATATAATTCCTGATTTCAAGTTTCAATGCTAAGAACAAATTACTCTAAGTGCAATCAACTATATATACATATATATGACTGAAGATGGACCTGCAGATCTTTGGGGAGGTATTCGTGTTTCATAGAGAGATCCATGGCACGTAAAAGGCGTTGGTTTCTAGCATCAACAATCTCACGAGGCAGCCTATTTAACGCTTCTTTGATGTCCAAACACTCCATCGGATCGTACAGATCGTCATATCGCAACCCTAATATTCATATTGTAATCCACACAAACACACTCATTATTCACAGACAACCAAATTAAGAACAACATCCAAAAGTTCTCAAGCTCATACGAATTCATAAAGCAATCAATGACGTATAAACAGACACGCAATTGCACGCTTAAACAGATAATCAACTAAATGTTCCGAAATGAAACAGCAAACAATTCACAAAATCAAACACCTAGAGGCAACTAGACACGAATAATCAAGGTGTACGCACAGATAATCGCACATGCATGATACCTCAAATGCGTAACCCTACCAAGTCATAGAACAATCAATGACAGACACACACAATCATACGCTTAAACAGATAATCGACCTAAATGTTCAAAAATGAAACTCCAAACAAATCACAAAATCAAACACCTAGAGGCAATTACACACAAATAATCAAGATGCACACACAGATAATCGTGCACACACGATACATCAAACGCGTAACCCTACGAAATCACAGAACAGTCAATGACTGATAACTAGACACACAACCGTACGCTTAACCAGATAATCAACCTAAATGTTCTAAAGCAAAACTGCAAACAATTCACAACATCAAAAACCTAGAGAAAATTAGACAGATATATGCACAGATAATAGCACATATATGATTCCTCAAACGCGCAACCCTACCGTCCCTACGAATTCATAGAACAATCAATGACAGATAACTAGACACAGAATTGTACGCTTACACAGATACTAAACCGAAATGTTCAAAAAATAATGAAATCAAACACCTAGAGATAATTACACACATAGAATCATAGACGTAAGCACAAATAATCGTTGAATTCATAGAACAATCAATGACATATAACTAGACACACGCAATCGTACGCTTCAACAAGATAATCGACCTAAATTGTTCAAAAACAAAACTGCAAACAATAAGAACATCAAAAACCTAGAGGTAATTAGTACGTATAGATACTAACCGTATTTGGTGAGGCGATCGGATATAGTTTTCTTGTGCAGAGCTGCGAACCAGTTCTTGTTTGGATCTAAAATAGTTCGCACGAGCTTCGAGGTAGTCGCCATTGAAACGATATGAAGCTTTCTCTCCGATCTGTTTGTTTGTATTGCACAATGCAGCACACTACACAAAATTATTCGCCAGTTACAACAGAGAAGAAAGCCCCCTTCACATAAATGGGCTTAAACTTGGCCCAAATCTACCCGTTCGGATAATTGGGTCAAACATTTAAAAAAAAGAAAAGAGTAAACTGCCATTGGTCCCTATGGTTTGGGCACTTTTGTCATTTTAGTCCAAATCTCAAACTTTTTAAATCTGGGTCCCTGTGGTTTCACTTTTATTGCCATTTTAGTCCAAAATTAAGAGTAAACTGCCATTTTGGTCCCTGTGGTTTCACTTTTATTGCCATTTTAGTCAGTGGCGGACCCAGGATTTTATTTCAGTGGGGTCCATTTTCGGGTCGGTCCTCGTTCGGGTCGAGTTAAAGTGAGGTTTGAACTAGATTTTTTAAAAAAATAAGAAAAATGGGCTTATCAAGGATTGAACCCATGACCTCTTGGTGGAAAAGAGGGAGATTTACCACTACACCAACTTTCTTTTTATTTCTATGGTGTCCACCTAATTGTATTTATGGGGTCCATATACAATTTAATATACCGAATCTACTATTTTTTTTTAAAAAGATTGGGGTCCGGGGACCCCGGTGGCACCAATGTGGGTCCGCCCCTGATTTTAGTCCAAATCTCAAACTTTTTGGAACAGGCAAAAAAAGGGGGATTTTGAATTTTGGACTAAAATGGCAATAAAGTTGAAACCACAGGGACCCAGATTTAAAAAGTTTGAGATTTGGACTAAAATGACAAAAATGCCCAAACCACAGGGACCAAAATGGCAGTTTACTCAAAAGAAAACTAGGGTTATTATTGGTTAACTCGAGTTAAGAGTTGGTCACAAGAGGTTTGTTGTGGTGCAAGCTCAGTTTGCTGAAGAGCATACGAAATTCGAGCAGGAGAAAAGATCTCAAGAGTGAGGCGCGCTTGGCGCAAAGAAAAAGGTTGAAGCTCTTGAGAAAGAGCTTTCAGAGGAGCGCAAGCGGTGGACTGAAGCTTGCAGAAGAGACAATGCTATCCTACACAAGGTGCGAGAAGAAAATACCAACCTGAAAGCGCAAGCTGAAATTTTGGAGAAACATAAGGTTGAGCTCCTGACTTTGTTGAATGAAGCCAAGTCTCACCAAGAGCGTGCTGAGCAACAGCAGGTTGAAACAAAAGTCGACTCTATCTTAAAAGATAACGAAATTGCGGATCTTACTGCTAGTTTGTTTGAACAGGATGAAACCAAGGAGCGTTTAGCTGCTTGAGAAAGAGATTTGGCGGGCAAAGACGTGGAAATTGCTAGACTGAAACGCTGCTTGCTCGAGAGCCAGGATAAATGTGAATACTTGGAGTTGTATGTCGGAGCTGAGAAAGCGCGTGCGGATGCCGCTGAAGAAGCAACATTAGATATGTGACGGCAACTAAAAAAGGAAATTGGTGATAGTAGTTTTAGGGTCAAGATCGAGAACACGAGTTGTTTTGCCTTTTAGATGTTAACCGTGATTTGTGTGTTGTTAAGTTTGTTTTAAAGACGAGAGTTTTTTAGCGCTTTTAACAAGAAACACAAAAACATCAGACCGAGCCACCAGTTTGACCACCAGACCACCATTTGCCGGCCCTTTTTTTAAGAAACAAATGAATAATGCTTGACCGGACCGGTGCCACTGGTTGTAATGCACAACCGGTTCAGTCTAGTCGTGAAAACTATGGTTATAGTGCACAACGAAGAACATGCATGTGACTATTACTATTCTTGGTTGACCTTGGTTTATTCCGGTTATCCCGTCAGCCACCAGTTCGACTGGTCGGCTCCCTGCTAGACGGGTCTAACACCCCGAACCGGATCGGCTAAGACTATGGTCACCGATCCGACTGGTCCAGCAGACCAGTCCGGTCCAGCCATCAAAACATTTACATCTTAACGATGATGTGTTTACGATGTCCTTGGTTGCTTTTGTTGTGGTTAACTGGCGATCTCTGTCGGTTTTGAAATGATTCTAACAGGAATTTCTTTTATCGGGCGTTCTTTTGTTGCGATGTTGCTCTTTTTGGGCCGTGATGTTCTTGCATGATGTTTTTTCGAGCATATGTTTTTAGAAGTTGATGTTTTTTATGAAACTTTGATCTTCATCGTAGGTTCCTTCGTGTGGTATATTCTATGTAGGTTGATGTTTATTTATTGGGCCATCGATTGTCTTACATGGTACTTTTCCGACCAGATTTGTTATGCACTTTGTGTTTTGGGTTTTACCTCTGAGGATAAAACGTATATGTTCATCCGAGGCTTATTTGTATACTAGATTCTTTGTTGATTTCCTGATATGAGATTTAACTTGTGTCGATGATGATGGATGTTTTGAGTTCATCTGAGGCTTTTCTAGGACGGTTACTATTTGATGTTAATTTTGTGTTCATATCTTTGAAGATGAATACTTTTCGTTTCATCCAAGACTTTTATGGATTATGCGTTTTTTGTATGTGGAAAATCGGTTGTTTGGGTTTAGTGCATGGAACTTGATGTTCCATGACGATGATTTGGTTTACATCCGAGAGTCTAACAATGATTGTACTTCTATTAGCTCACCTGGATGGTTTGTTTAGCTTAACATGTGAGTACATGCACTTCTATTAGCTCACCTGGATGGTTTGTTTATGCACTATCGATTAGCAACATGTTTGTGCATTCGTTCTTTCATCTGGATTTTGTAACACTTCGGGTTGTTTGCCTACTGTTCGGTTCTGCCTGGACTTTATGTTAGCAGCCTGATTTAAGTGGATATGCTTTACCTTTTGGGGCTAGCATTGTTGTATTTGTATTATGTGAAGCTGAAAGGCTTGGTGTTTGGTTCATGTTTGGTTGTGATTTGTTCCTAGCTTTCTTTGTTGCATGCATGGGAGGCTTTGATGGTGTGCGGGGAGGACCTCCGCACAAGGCCCGCGATTTCGAGGGGCATGCGATTTAAAAAAAAAAATCTGATACGTATATGTTATTTTTTCTAAATAGTAAACACATACCACTTCCAATATAGGCCCATTTACAAATCATTTTTTATGGTTTAAAATTTAGCCCACTTGGAATTAGATTTATTGAACCCAATACTAATTTGATTTTTTTAAATAATAACAAAACATAACGGAAGGACACATTTTTTCAAGCTCGAACAGGGTATGTGAATTCTCAGAGACGCCTCTGGTTGCATGCTTTTGGTGCCGCTTTTGGCATGGGTGTTATATGTTTTTTGGCATTCGTTTCAAACAGGTATCCTATGTTGATTGCATGGTTTCTTTGTGTATTTGGATGTTTGGGTGGTTTGTGCTTTATTGGGTTGTGACTTGACTTTGTTACGATATCCCTTTGTTGGGTATGGAGTGTGTTTGTGTTTGGGGCCTTGCTTCATTTTTTGGCCATGTTTTTGTGTCTCTAAACGGGTGCCTTTGTGGCTTTATGGTAACCTATGGCTCATATGGCATTGCAATATATATTGCGGCCTTGGTGTGGCTGCATGCCTTGAACATGTTGCTAGTTAATAGTATATAAATGTTGAACATGTTGCTAGTTAATAGTATATAAATGTTGCGTATAAAAAGGCTATGATGGATAAAACCTTAGTTTACTAAATTGTGTGGGCTTAGCACAAGCAACCGGTTTACGTAAGATTATCTGAGCCTAATCTATAAATCATATAAAATTCAGTGCATTAGTGTTTGTGTAAATGTCTTATTATTTTTAATTTCTTTTACCTGTAATACCCCAAACCTTAATGTACTGGTTATAAACATATGAATTATGTAATTTATATTTCATATATTGTTAAACGAGTAAGATGATTGTGTGAAAGGTGAAATATCTTGACAAGACTTGGCTAATATATGAGACCGTTTAATATTAATAATTAAATATATTATTTTTGACCTTACTCCGTTTTTAATGAAACTTAGGTTAAAACGTAGATAAAAATATGCTCATTCTAATGACATATTCGTCGTTTTATAAAATGTCATATTTTAAAAGTTATACGAGAAAAACGAGTGAAGCAGCCGAATTAATATATATAAGCAAGCAAGCTAGCAGGTCAAGCAGGCAGGTAGGCACGTCAATTGAATCCCACATCGACCAGAAAAGGTTTTGAGGTGCTTGCTTGCTTGCTTTAAATAAGAGTCTCAGTAGTTTGTTTAGGTACCAGTTTCTTTAATGGAAACGCACTAGTATAGAGAATCCCGAGTATACGATACCCCGTTGGGTGTTGTTAATAGTCGCTTTTGGAGCGCGAGTAGGAGCAGGAGTAGGGAAACTCTACATCAACGTGCCGTAGATAGTTCTAAGGTATGCTCTCGTTTACGGTTATGTTTAGTTATTTATTATTCAATTTTAGTAGTTAATAGGAGTATTATTATTAGTAGTATTATTACTATTAGTAGTAGTGGTAATGTTAGTATTATTTTTAGGTACTAGGGTTATTGTCAGGGGCGGGTATTAGGTAGCCTAGCCTTAGTTAAGCATAGACTGATCAACCATGCTTAAACAAGGCAGCACTTACCAATATCCAACCATGATAATGACTAGTTAGGTGTACCATTACCTAACCTAGGATTATGTAATTGTGTTAGGACCTTGAGACATAACCCAGTCGTACTAGTGGTTGTTAAGCAATTGCTAATCAGGTGAGTCATCATACTTGTCTTTTAAACTATGATAGTATACTCGTCCATAACTGGTAATAATGAGAATGCTGCAGTATGCATGTGTCAGTAGGGGTATATGGGATCCTATTATGCTTAATGAGGTGTGTCACTCTGGGAAGGGTAATAAGGTGTTGTACCCACAGGCACTTCGTGCTTATAAGGTCCAGCGACACACACTCATACCTATGTGACGGCCGTAGGGGGACACAGCTGGAGGACCAGTATGTCTCTTGTACGGTGGTTTGTGACAAGTCAAATGTGACCTATAAGGTTCAATGAGGCCCAGCCTGACTATAATGTGGTCACATGCCCATATTGTGTATGGATATAATGTAAATTGTGGTCTGTCTTTATAAAAATTGGATAGTATGAGCTCACCAGTATATATCTGACGTCGTTTTGAGTATACTTATCTCAGGTGGGTCATGAGGAAAGCTATAGGAACTACTTGACAGTTGTGGAGTTTTAGAAGATCAATGAGTTCTTAGTTGCCAAAAGTTTGTAAATAAATAAAGTGTTGTACTTAGACTATTATAAGTTTTAATGAAAGTTTAGTTTGTTTTCGCTGTAAGTGTATCAATTGTGCACAATCACCCGGGTTACGGGGTGGGTGTTACAGTTGGTATCAGAGCCCGAGGTTTTAGCGAATTAGGTATTGCAGGAATGCCTAAGCTTTAACCAGTAGTTCTCTAAAGATTAATAGCACACTCAGACTAGGCCAAATAACATGTTCTCAGGAAAAGTACTTGCATAGTCAATTGAGTGACGCTAGAAGAAGTAAACTATGTTGTGCCTTTTTATGTGCTATATATATACGTATATATATATCTATGTGATGTTTATAGTTGTTATACTATAATGATGTATCATACATACTAGTAACTCTTTATACTCATATTCCTATAGGAAGGAGACAATGTCTGAACATAGAGATGAACAAGGGTCTAGAAATAATCAGAATAACAGAAGGAGAGAGGAAGGCTCTTATAGGACTCGAACTCCCTCTCACAGTGTCAGGTCCTGGTCTAGTACAAGCATGCGTTTAAATACTGAGGATATCCACAATATAGCTGTGGAAGTGGCTAAGGTAATGAAGAATGCACAAACCGGTAATGTTAACCAATCTGGAGAACGACATTAAGAAAGTTCAGCAGCCACCACACCAGTACAAAGGGAAGGAATGGGCGAAAGGAAAAACACTATTGCAACCATGCCACTAGAAGGAAAAGGTGAATATTCCAAATCAAAGGAATGTACTTATAAGCACTTCATGTCCTGTAAACCTCAGTCCTTTGACGGAAGAAAGGGAGCACTAGAAGCTCAAGACTGGCTCAACAGAATGGAGTCAGTATTAGACATATGTGAGTGTGATGACCGCAACAAAGTACGGTTCGCCGTACATATGTTTGAAGCTGAAGCCCTTCACTGGTAGAACATTGTGGTCCGAACAGAGGGAAAAGAAAAGGTTAAGGAGATGAAGTGGGATGAGTTTATTCATAAGTTTCTTGCTAAGTATTGTCCTCCCAGTGAGACTGAGCAACTGGAAGGGGAATTCTTTCAGTTAAAAATGGGAAATAAAACCTATCGAGAGTATATTTCTCGTTTCAACGACATATCTCGACTGGTTTCTTATTTAGAATTGACTGAGGAACAACTGATCAATAGGTTTATTTGGGGTCTACCCTCTGAAATGAGGGTGTTTATCAAATCCAAATCCCCCAAGACTTTTGCAGAAACTGTTGAGGCTGGCGCCGTCATGGCTGCCGAGATGATTCTGCGGCAGGCTGAATCTCCCGCACCAAAAAGGAAGTGGGAAGAAAGAAAGGGGGACACCCAGAATAACAACTTTAAAAGGCCTAAAACATTTCCTCAATGTCAAAATTGTAAACGCTTTCATACGGGGGGATGTCGTTTTCCTTGTCCAAATTTTAAAAAGACGGGTCATGCTCTTCAAGAATGCAAGGAAAAGAAGAAGTGTTTCAAATGTGGAGACCCTAACCACAAGAGATCTGAATGTCCCGAACTCAAAAGAAATGATAGGACACAACCAAATCAGCCAAATGGACGGGCATTTGTACTCACCACGGAAGAAGCCAAGACCAATACAGACGTTATCACGGGTACGTATCTCGTAAATGATGTATATGCGCGTGTATTATTTGATACCGGTGCAAATAGAAGTCTAGTGACGACTACCTTTAGACCTTACTTGAACCAGGCGTCCCAAAACCTAGATCATGCCTTTACAGTAGAAATGGCTTATGGAAGTCAAAGAGAGATAGTTGACATAGTTAAGAATTGTAAAATAAGCTTAAACAACCATGTTATCCCTATAGACCTAATGCCTATGGAACTTGGAGAATTCGACATAGTCATTGGAATGGACTGGTTGACACCATATCATGCGGAAGTTATATGTGACAAAAGGATCGTCCGACTCCGATTACCCAACGGCAAACAGCTAACTATGTCGGGAGACCGCACTGACAAGACTAAGAACCTCATCACGATAGCACAAGCACATAAATGCCTAAGGAAAGGGTATGTTGCCTTTTTAGCATATGCCGTAAACACTACAGAAAAGCAGAAGGTCGAGGACGTGCCAGTAGTACGAGAATACCCCGAAGTGTTTCCCAATGAGCTCCCGGGACTACCATCGGATAGACAGGTTGAGTTTCACATTGACCTAGTTCCCAGTACATCACCGATTGCTAAGTCGCCGTATAGACTAGCCCCGACAGAAATGCAAGAACTCAAGAAACAACTAAAAGAATTGCTTGACAAGGGGTTTATCCAACCTAGTTCGTCGCCATGGGGAGCACCCATCTTGTTTGTCAAGAAGAAAGATGGGACGATGCGCATGTGCATCGATTATAGAGACTTGAATAAAGCAACTATAAAGAATAAATACCCTTTGCCGAGGATCGACGACTTGTTTGATCAATTACAAGGGGCAAGCTATTTCTCTAAAATAGACTTGAGGTCTGGATACCACCAAGTGAAAGTTGCACTAGAAGACATACCTAAGACTGTCTTCAGGACTAGGTATTGTCATTATGAATTTTTGGTAATGCCATTTGGATTAACCAACGCACCTGCAGTGTTCATGGACCTCATGAACAGGGTTTGTAAACCTTACCTCGATAAGTTTGTGATCGTTTTTATTGACGATATCCTTATCTACTCTAAGAATGAGGCAGAACATGAACAACACCTGAGAGCAGTCCTTGAATTGCTCAAGAAAGAAAAACTCTATGCAAAGTTCTCTAAGTGTGAATTTTGGATACGTGAGGTGCAATTCCTAGGCCACGTGATAAATGAATGTGGAATACAAGTTGACCCTGCAAAGATCGAGGCCATCAAGAAATGGGAAGTACCGAAGAATCCCACTGAAATCGGAAGATTTCTGGGGTTAGCAGGATACTATAGAAGGTTTATTCAAGACTTCTCAAAGATTGCAACACCATTAACCACACTAACCCAGAAAGCCTCTAAGTTTAATTGGGGACCTAAACAAGAAGAAGCCTTTAACACGTTAAAGCATAAATTATGTAGCGCCCCAATACTGTCACTTCCTGAGGGAATAAAAGATTTTGCCGTCTACTGTGACGCATCTCACTATGGTATGGGATGTGTACTCATGCAAAGAGGCAAAGTGATTGCCTACGCCTCTAGACAGTTGAAGATTCATGAACGGAACTACACAACCCATGATTTGGAACTTGGTGCCATAGTGTTCGCATTGAAAATTTGGAGGCACTATCTTTACGGTACAAAGCGCACTATCTATAGTGACCATAAAAGTTTAAAACATATATTTGAGCAGAAGGAGCTCAATATGCGTTAGAGACGATGGATGGAGTTATTAAGTGATTACGACTGTGAGATCCAATACCATCCAGGTAAGGCAAACATAGTAGCAGATGCTCTAAGTAGAAAAGAGAAACCTCAACCAATAAGAATTCGTGCAACCAGAATAGAGGTTAAAACTAGTCTCTTAGATCAAGTTAAGAATATACAACAAGAAGCCTTAAAAGAGAATCATATTGTAAAAGAAAGAATGATTGGGAGACTGAAGCTACTGACAATGGGAAATGATAATATCCTTAGGTTCAACAATAGGATATGGGTTCCTAATTTTGGAGGACTACAGGATACAATCTTAGAGGAAGCTCATAAGTCTAAGTATTCCATTCACTCTGGCAGTGACAAGATGTATAAGGATTTAAGGAGAGATTATTGGTGGCCAGGAATGAAGCGATCTATTGCCCATTATGTGGAAAAGTGCCTTACATGCCTTAAGGTGAAGGCAGAACATCAAAAACCCTCTGGATACTTGCAACAACCATTATGTGGAAAAGTCCCATATGTGGAAAAGTCCCATACCCCGAACCTTAATGTACTGGTTATAAACATATGAATTATGTAATTTATATTTCATATATTGTTAAACGAGTAAGATGATTGTGTGAAAGGTGAAATATCTTGACAACACTTGGCTAATATATGAGACCGTTTAATATTAATAATTAAATATATTATTTTTGACCTTACTCCGTTTTTAATGAAACTTAGGTTAAAACGTAGATAAAAATATGCTCGTTCTAATGACATATTCGTCGTTTTATAAAATGTCATATTTTAAAAGTTATACGAGAAAAACGAGTGAAGCAGCTGAATTAATATATATAAGCAAGCAAGCTAGCAGGTCAAGCAGGCAGGTAGGCACGTCAATTGAATCCTACATCGACCAGAAAAGGTTTTGAGGTGCTTGCTTTAAATAAGAGTCTCAGTAGTTTGTTTAGGTACCAGTTTCTTTAATGGAAACGCTCTAGTATAGAGAATCCCGAGTATACGATACCACGTTGGGTGTTGTTAATAGTCGCTATTGGAGCACGAGTAGGAGCAGGAGTAGGGAAACTCTACATCAACGTGCCGTAGATAGTTCTAAGGTATGCTCTCGTTTACGGTTATGTTTAGTTATTTATTATTCAATTTTAGTAGTTAATAGGAGTATTATTATTAGTAATATTATTACTATTAGTAGTAGTGGTAATGTTAGTATTATTTTTAGGTATTAGGGTTATTGTCAGGGGTGGGTATTGGGTAGCCTAGCCTTAGTTAAGCATAGACTGATCAACCATGCTTAAACAAGGCAGCACTAACCAATATCCAACCATGATAATGACTAGTTAGGTGTACCATTACCTAACCTAGGATTATGTAATTGTGTCAGGACCTTGAGACATAACCCAGTCGTACTAGCGGCTGTTAAGCAATTGCTAATCAGGTGAGTCATCATACTTGTCTTTTAAACTGTGATAGTATACTCGTCCATAACTGGTAATAATGAGAATGCTGCAGTATGCATGTGTCAGTAGGGGTATATGGGATCCTATTATGCTTAATGAGGTGTGTCACTCTGGGAAGGGTAATAAGGTGTTGTACCCACAGGCACTTCGTGCTTATAAGGTCCAGCGACACACACTCATACCTATGCGACGGCCGTAGAGGGACACATCTAGAGGACCAGTATGTCTCTTGTACGGTGGTTTGTGACAAGTCAAATGTGACCTATAAGGTTCAATGAGGCCCAACCTGACTATAATGTGGTCATATGCCCATATTGTGTATGCATATAATGTAAACTGTGGTCTGTCTTTATAAAAATTGGATAGTACGAGCTCACCAGTATATATCTGACGTCGTTTTGAGTATACTTATCTCAGGTGAGTCATGAGGAGAGCTATAGGAACTACTTGACAGTTGTGGAGTTTTAGAAGATCAAGGAGTTCTTAGTTGCCAAAAGTTTGTAAATAAATAAAGTGTTGTACTCAGACTATTATAAGTTTTAATGAAAGTTTAGTTTATTTCCGCTGTAAGTGTATCAATTATGCACAATCACCCGGGTTATGGGGTGGGTGTTACATTACCATTGTGTCGTTTTAGTTTTTGTTCTTTAACGGGAGATGACAAGTAACATCAAACTAACTAAAATATTTTTTCATCCTCACAAACTAATGGAATTTACAATCAATTCCTATCTAATGAATTGCTTATGTGTGATTATAATATAGTTTAGAAACTTAGTTATGAAGTTTGGGTTTAAATGATAAGATTGATGGGACTGTTGTTGAAGTGTGAGGGTGGTGAGTGTGCGTGGGTATTAGTATTTGTTTAGAGTAAATTGCAAAAAATCGTCATTTATGTATGTCACTTATTGCAAACTGTGTCCCTTATCTTCAATAATTACAGAAAACGTACTCGATGTTTGCAAACCCTTGCAAGTTATGTCCTTTAGCCCTAACTCAGTTAATTTTTTGTGGTTAAATCTGACCAAATGGACCCCACATGAGGGTATTTTGGTCATTTTACTCTCATGTGGGGTCCATTTAGTCATATTTAACCACAAAAATACTCTCATGTGGGGTCGATTTGATCAAATTTAACCAAAAAAATTAACTGAGTTAGGGCTAAAGGACATAACTTGCAAGGGTTTGCAAACATCGAGTACGTTTTCTGTAATTATTGAAGACAAAGGACACAGTTTGCAAAAATCGTCCTTTATGTATGCCACTTATTGCAAACTGTGTCCCTTATCTTCAATAATTACAGAAAACGTACTCGATGTTTGCAAACCCTAGCAAGTTATGTCCTTTAGCCCTAACTCAGTTAATTTTTTGTGGTTAAATCTGACCAAATGGACCCCACATGAGGGTATTATGGTCATTTTACTCTCATGTGGGGTCCATTTAGTCATATTTAACCACAAAAATACTCTCATGTGGGATCGATTTGATAAGATTTAACCAAAAAAATTAACTGAGTTAGGGCTAAAGGACATAACTTGCAAGGGTTTGCAAACATCGAGTACGTTTTCTGTAATTATTGACGACAAAGGACACAGTTTACAATAAATGACATACATAAAGGACGATTTTTGTAATTTATTCATTGTTTATCAATTTGTTTCTGGAAATAATGGATCGCATAAGTGTGGGCATGAATTTGTAACTAAACTACGTCTATCGTGAAATCAAACTCCACTTTTGACTTTTAAGAATTAGAGGACATGCATACTTATCTTATATTTTCATTATGATATCCGGGTTTTCTAATATTTCATTTGCTGGTTAAAATAAATATTATAACTATTGTTATAGATGTTGGAGCCAGAATGTATTCGGGTGAACTTGAGATAATCAACAAATAAAACAACACCATTGAGGCAATGTAAATCCTTTTCCAACACTTCTCATGTTATTGAGTGTTTCAGAGGTTAATCGGTTTGCCAAAATACCAGAGCCGTCCCCGAGAACTCACAAAAAAATTTGGGCCTCAGACGACAAAAAGAATTGGGCCCAAAATTGTGGTTAAGAGAAAATGAATTAAAAAAATAAATCCTTATTAGTGAAGAGTAAAGACTTGAACTTGAGACCTCTACGTTATTTTAAGATGATTTTTTTCCACTCCATCATAAACATATTTTGGCATAACAAATGGATACATAGACTAAGTAAATAATTTAATAAATAGATATAAAAGTTTATAAAACCTTTCGGGCCCTTTGAAAACTTAGGCCTCGTGCGACGGCATGGGTTAGCCGGCCCAAGAGCTGGCCCTGCAAAATATTCAGGTGAAGGCATTAGCGTCATTAGCGCCACAAAGAAGACTAGGTACTCATACGCATTCAGGAAAAAAAAAATTGTGATCTATGTTAAAATCGTACTTCTATAACTCACATTAACAACTTTTTGTATCAACTTCATTGGCATAAGTAAAATGTTCAAACCGGTAACGATTTGGTTTAGCGCGTCGCAACGCACGCGTGGGTATGAACCTAGTCTTTTTTAATTATGAGATATGCTCCTATTAGTATACTCAACTATGTTTCTTAACTATAATAATAATGACATTTAAGACAATATTAATCAATCAAGTGTTATTTTTTTTCTTATGTGGAAGTAGCGCACTTGGTAGAGGCTCTTGCTTCTTAGTGAGAGGTCTTGGGTTCAATCTCAAGCAAAAAGTAAATTAGTATTTATTTAGTGTAATTTAGAAGTATGTAAGGTTTGCCATTAAAAAAAGTATTATTCTTTTTTAAGAAATATTTGTAATATTCAAACTCATACCACTTAGGGGTGGCAAAATGGGTGGGTTGGGTAGGTTTGGGTAATGGGTTAGGATGGGCATGGGTTAGGATGGGTTTGGGTTAAGATGGGTTTATTAAGAGATGGGTTAGAATGGGTTTAGGTCAAGATGGGTTTTTGTCAAAAAAAAATTCAAAAAAAATCAAAAAAATAAAAAAAATTCAAAAATTCAAAAAAATAAAAAAAATTCAAAAAAAAATCAAAAAAATCAAAAAAATCAAAAAAATTTCAAAAAAATTCAAAAAATGAGTAGCAGGCGGAGGGTGGCGGAGGAGACGGTGCCGAAACTGACCCGGGCCCGCATAAACTAAACTCATCCGTTGGGGGGATGATGATCATATTCTGATAGATTTTTTGTGACATGATCGACGACTTCTTTTTCATTTGTGAAAATGTACCCAAAAATATGTCTGTTGAAAAAAACAATCATGGCGACTATAGTTGTCTCAACGACTGCAAGGATCATGATGGCATTAACTGCCACACGCGCCCCTCTTGCATTCCCTGCTCCAAGTTCATTCGAGACTCGTGTGCTGAAAAATAAACCGTAACACAATCATTTTATATAAATGTTGGATATAAAAAAGGAACACCATCAGGAGATTTCGAACAAACCTTACACCAGCAGCAAATCCATATGGTATAGCATAGACTATAGCAATAGTACTGAGACTGTTAAAAGAATTCACAAAATAAAATCATTATTATTTTTCGTTTAAAAAACAAGAATCCGGGAATTTTATACAACACATCAAACATATGCCAATTTCATAGACTATAACAAAGATAAAGATGTTACCCAAATCTAATCATCCCCAACTGGGAACAAAGTCAGAGCTTTTTTCCCATTTGCAGAATCCAAATCATCCATATAAGCATTCCGAACCGGAGTCCCCACCATATGAACATGCTGATTGGGCTGTTTACTCAAATGGGCAGACCCGAAATGTCGATGAAAGTGATTCCCTGCCATCTGCTGCTGCTGCAGAACCGGAGTCCCCACCATATGAACATGCTGCATTATCGTAATTGACAAAAAAGATTAAAAATTCAGCAGTTAAACACATATTTCTTCCAAGTTTTTTGCACTTTTATATATTGTAATTGACAAAAAAGATTAAATAATGAATGATAAACAACAAACAGCAGTTAAACAACTTTGCAGCCGATAACAGAAAAATGTAAACTCAGAAACAGTTAATCAGTTAATCAGTAAAGATCGATAAACACAGAAACAGTTAATCAGTAAAGATCGATTTTTGCAGCCGATAACAGAAAAATATAAACACAGAAACAGTTAATACAAACAGAAACAGAAAAATACATAACAGCAGTCTATGGCTTTATTTTATGCAGCCAATAAACACAGAAACGCTAATCAGTAAAGATCGATATGCTCAGAAACAGCCGATAAACACATAACAGAAAAATACAAACAGCAGCCTTTATTTGATAAACAGCCGATATGCTCAGATCGATATGCTCGTGAAAGTAAGTTTGCATAAAGAACAAGAACGTGCAGTTCGTAATGATCAGTTTATTATGCAGCCGATAAACCAAGTTTGTAAAGATAACCATCAAACGTAAAACTGAACGTGCAACCAGAATAAGAAACAATACCTGGAGTTGGAAGCTGGAGAGTGGGAGTAGAACTTTGAAAACTGAAAGGACGACCATCCACTTTGGAACCCTAATAGTAATAAGTAACCGTGGGCGCGGATTTTGGAATAAGCGATTTTTTTTATTCGGATAGAAAAATGAGCATTTGGATATAATGTACCATAATGTAAGCAAATACTATTAATAGAGTTGTTAAAAGAATTTTAATACATATTAAAAAGCTCCCTACTGCAAAAAAAAAAAAAAAAAAAAAAAAAAAAAAAAAAGACACGAACTGCAATATCGGCATCTTTTTCATCCCCTTTGCTGTTTCAGATCACCTTGAATATATCCTCCACCCTGAATAACGATCAAAACAAGACCAACATTTCACCCGTTTAAAATTAAAATTAAAATATTTGTAAGGTCAACCCGTTTATTACAATATGCTTACAACCCGCCAACCCATTCACAACTTGATTACAACCCGCCAACAAGACACGATTGACACGATTAATAAAAAATATTTTCTAAACATGTACTACTTTATCGGTATGGTAGTCAACATTACCTAAACGTGGCTATCATCATATGTCGGATACAATGATTCAATATCTTCTGCAAGTCCTTCCTCGATATCATTCTCGTTTTCATCATCTGGATATGCAAAAAGAGTAAAATATTAATTAACATTCTATACACAGTGAAGTCATAAATAGAACGAACTTAATACCTTCTAAATCAAACAACCAATCACGGGTGCATAGCAAAGCCTCAACATTCGATGAGAGTAATGAAGATCGATATTTACTTAGAACCCGACCCCCAATACTGAAAGATGATTCTGAGGCAACGGTAGTGATTGGGATGCTCAATATATCACGAACCATGAGAGATAATTGAGGATATCTCCCTTGATTATCCTTCCAATACTGTAAAATGTCAAGTTCTTCTTTTCTATTAAGTCGATCCTCCTCCAAATACATGTCTAGTTGTGATTTTTTTTCTCGACATTCCTAAATTCGCCTGTAAATGACTCAAATCCATCCATATCATCAGACGTATCAACACAAATATTTGAACTCCCGGCTGTTGAAGAAGTTGTTCTTGACAAAACACCATACTCCGTATCATATAGCTTATGTATCCCTTTGAAAATAATATCCAATTTCTCTTTACATACTTTCTCTTCCATGTTAAGCTTTTTGAAAAAAAACTCAACAAGCTCAAACTTATATCGTGGATCTAGAACAACCGCAAAAGATAATATCTTGCTATAGTTTTCCCAATATTTATCAAATTTCTTTTTCATCTCTTTTGCCATGTCACTTATCACCTTATCAACATTGTCCATCTGATCTTCAATACACTTTTGAATCTTCCACACATTATAAAAATATAAGTTGGAAGTAGGATAAGAGTTACCAGAAAACAAAGTTGTGATGTTATGGAAGGGCTTCAAAAATTCTGTGAATGTTTCCACCCTTGTCCATTCCTGTTCTGATGGGAAAGTCTTATACCTCGAATCAACAAGTGCTAGCCGCTCATATGCATTACGATAGGCCAATGCACTATCGAGCATGAGATAGGTAGAATTCCATCTGGTTACAATATCTTGACGCACTTTTTTCCCGCATTGTAATGACAGTTGGTGTACACATTCTGCAAACTTGTACTTTCTATCAGAACTTCCTCTAACATACTTCACCGACTCTCGAACCTTTTCAATGGCCCCTTCAATCACCTTTAATCCTCCTTGAACAATAAGATTTAACACGTGTGCACAACAACGCACATGCGTAAAATCCCCATCACAAAGTAAAACACGATTCAAACGAAAATGACTGTTTAAACAATCTACCAAAACATCATTATATTTGGCATTATCTACTGTGATCATAAACACCTTTTTCTCAATACCCCAATTTCCTAAAAAATTAACCAAGTACTCTGCTAAAAGTTTGCCACTGTGTGGAGGTGGTATAACTTTAAAGTTTAGAATTTTTTTTCTTAGAACCCAACTATTGTCAATATAATGAGCCGTCAATGCCATATATCCATCAGTTGTGATAGAGCTCCATAAATCAGTGGTCAGGCATATTCTACTAGTTATCTTTTGCAACTTTTCTTTCAGTTTTGTCTTCTCTCTATCATATATTTTTAAAACATCCGCCTTCGCCGTGTTTCTTGTTATAGGAGTCACATCTCGATGTAAAAATTTATGTAAATCTCGTGTCCCCTCATGTTCAACATAACTAAAAGGATAGTTATGTTTAATGATAGAATATGCTAATTTTTCCCGATACATTGCTTGATCTAAAGGAGCACGTTGTCTTGGTGGGCCGGGTTCATCAATGTAGAAACACTTAGGTATGTGGCGTTTCATAGTAGTTGTTCCCTTGTTAGCCTTAAACACCTTTCCACAACCATTACAACTCGCTTTCTTAATCCCATCTTGTCCAGGTGGTATTTTCTCAAAATAATTCCAAACTACTGAATGGTCTTTACTCGAACTGAATGAACTAACTTCATCTTCGAACTCGGGATTAGTCGACATAATTTGTCTCCTACAAATAAATAAACACATATACTCTATTAATCATTCTCTATAGAATCAATGATAATCGACTAATTCTAAAAGTCAACTTAACAAAATAACGATAACCAAAGAAAGTACCAAATCCAAGAAAAACCCTAAACCACTTGAACTACCACTAGATATACAAACCGTAAAAATCCATAGAATTTGATATCTAAATGCCCTAATCACTTCAACTGCCACAATCTATAATTCTATAATCTATAAACAAATTTCAATCCTAATATCAGACAAAACACCGACTTCCTATCAATCCTAATATCAAGTTAAGCATTTTCGTAGGCATCAATCATCAAGCATATTTTTAACCAAACCATATGAATTAAAATATGCCGTATATGTACAGCAACCCTTCTAATCATTATTTCATAACCAGTTTTATTTAAATATAAAACAGTGAACATGAATCACAAACACTTCATCATCACATCACATAAACCGTTTAAATATAAAAAACAGTGAACATGAATCAGCTTTCGACTGCATCCGTAGACACCATGTCAACCCTAGTTTTCATACGAAAATTATATCTTTGTTTTAATACTACCAGATCAACCCTAGTTGACTAATTCTAAAAGTCAACTTAAAAACCTAAATTGATCAACAAAAACCCAAAAAAGCAGCAAAAAATTCGAAATTTGACTCACCCCCTTCAAGAGTTGAATACTAAAACCCTAAATTCTTAATCAAAACATTGAATTTCATCAAACTCATAAAACAATTTCAGTAACTTACTCAAAACGTTTGCAGATTCACTGTGAAGACTCGTTTGAAGATTCGTTTAGGGAGTAATGATTCGTTTGAAAGGATTAATCACTGGACGTTGATGAACACCAAGGGTTAATCACTGGTCTGTAGACGAATCGCGCCAGAGTTATGAATCGTTTAGGGAGTAATGTTCGTTAGAAAGGATTCACTGTGAAGATTCGTTTGAAGGATGCGTGTTTTAGGTTTAGGGAGTAAAAACCCATCTTGACCCATGTGAAAATTTAGATGGGTATTTTAAAACCCATTCTAACCCATCAAGATTAAATTCCCAGCCCATTCTAACTTATTTACTTTTTTAAAGAGGCCCAAAATAACCCAAAATATCATGGCTGGGTTTTGTTTGCCACCTCTAATACCACTTATAGAGGAATAATACCTTATTAACAAGAGACTATTGTCCAATAAAATAGATAAGAATGTTTGTAATCATTGTCATAAGGTTGTAGTGAGTGGTGCGTTGGTTGGGGTGGGGTATAGTGTTGCCCATTTAGCGTGGGTATTCAGACCGGCGTGGGGCGGGGGCTGGGTGACTTGGCTGGTTTTGGTTGGCTGATTTAATATGACTGACTACTTTAATTAAAAAAAATTCACATGGCTGGCCACGTCAAGCTAAGCCACGTCACACTACACCCCTCATTTAAACAACGTCCCAAACCCAAGCCCCTCCACTCCCGGCAGCCTAACATTAACTTCTTGTTGTTTAGTGTCGTTAGTTCTTTTTTAAGAGAGTTCGGTCAACAAAATCCTCCGGTCCGATTGAATATCATTAACCATGTTTTAAATTACAATTTGCATCCAAACACTCGTTGCAGAAAACTTACAATTTGTATAAAAAAATAAACGAATATATATGAATTGATGTGTGGAAATAACAAATGAATTAATAATAATCGATTACAAAATTTCTACATCGCTGATGAAAACACGATCTCTCTAGTATTGAAGCTCATGCTGGCCTGAAACCGGCCGAATTTGCAGGATTCTTCGACTGTGGGTGGCGCGTAAGATCCACACTTACCGTCGACGACGGAATTAGAAGGAGGATGGTAGTACATACGAGCGGTTTGAGGACAGTGAGAGTGAAATCTAGCCACCATTCTCACCCCTAAATCCAACATCTCCACGTATTTCCACATAATAATAATTATTAACGCCAAAACCAAAACTATACGGGATCGGAGGAGAAGATGAAGTCAGAGTAGACGAGAACAAGAACAGTGTGATTTTTTTTACTATGATTTGGTTGAGCTGGGTTGGGTTTATAAAGGTGTTTGAATTGGAAGTTGGACCCTTTCGTTCCTCTTTCCGGATGCTTTGACCCCTTCTTTCTTTTTGACCTGTAAGCTGGCCACTCTCGTTCCTCTTTCTTTCATATGCTTTGACTCTTTCATTTTTATATTTCCATAAATCATATGCTTCAACTCGTATTTCATTTTTATACATTTTGACCTCTAAGTTGGGTTATTTTGTTTTATATATCTATCCAACTTGTCTAAAAGAATTTGGTCAAGTGGTAAGAGGCATGTCTTCCTTAATGGAGACGCAGTTTCGATTTCCACTTAGGCCATTTTCGACAAACATCTGGATGAAGGGTTTTGCGTGATGTTTTTGTTGTCCCTGGGTACTGTGTGAATTTCATTTTTGTTCATAAGTTAACTAGAGATAACAAAGTGTTTGTTGCGTTTGATGAACATAATTATGTTATCTATAGGACTTGTTAAGAAAGAAAGTCTTGGGGATTGGTAGCCAGCTTGATGGTTTATATGTCTACGGAAATTCTGTTGTGTCTCATGAGGTGTGTTATAATAGTACTAGTGTTTACAACTTGTGGCATGCTAGACTATGACATCCTGCTGATCAAGCAGTTAAAATGTTTAGAGATATTCTAAACATTGCTTATGAGTCTGATCATGGTCCATGTGATGTGTCACAGAGCCAAGCAACATAGGGAGCCATTTCCTCCAAGTGAACACAAAAGTTCTCATTTGGGAGAACTTGTTCATTTAGATGTATGGGGCTCTTATAGAGTTGCTAGCAGGGAAGGGCACAAATATTTTTTTAACTATAGTTGATGACTATTTCATGGTTGTTTGGGTCTGTTTGATGAAAAATAAAATAGAAGTTTTTGAAAATATTCACAGTTTTGTTAATATCTTACTCACTCAGTTTAAACAAAAGGTTAAATGCTTTAGAAGTGACAATGGGTCTGAATTTGTAAATAATCAGATGAAGGTGGTGATAGTGGTGGAGGTGTTGTGGGGATGGTGGTGGTGCGGTGGTGTTAATGGTGGTGGTAGCGGTGGTGAAATGTCTGTGCAGGTGTGGGTATAACAATATATATAATATTAAAATATTTATGCATTAAAGACTTGTTCCTTATACTATTGTGCATATAAGACTTGTACTTTGTGTGTAAATAACCAAATTACCCTTGTAGTTAACAAACTTGGTGGATGGAGTTAGAAATTTGGACTCAAATGGTTAAAGAAAATGCTTATAGGGACTCAGGTCGTTAAACTTTTTGATTTTGGACTCAACTAGTTAAAACACATAAAACACAGGGACTCAAAAAGTAATTCACCCTAAAGGTATATAGAACTCAAAGTTATATTAGGATGTTGCGTCCCGAGTTTGTTTTGCCGACTATGATGACTTTGGAAAAAAATAGGTTTTATGTTGCATAGCAAGGATGGCAAGTGCTCTGTTTATTAATAGTAACCTGTTATGCAGTCATTAAAGTTACATGAAACCGTTTTTCTGACCCTAAACCCAATCAAACATGTTAAGTAAGAGTTTATTCAATAAAGTACTAAAATATTTTTTTCATCCTCACAAACTAATCGAATTTTGAATCAATCCCTATCTAATGACTTGCTTATGTGTGATTATAATCTAGTATAGACACTTGAAGTTATGAAGTTTGGGTTTAAAAGATTAAGATTGATGGGACTATTGTTGAAGTGTGAGGGTGGTGAGTGTGTGTGGGTATTAGTATTTGTTTATCAATTTGTTTCTAAAAATAATGGATCGCATAAGTGTGGGCATGCATTTGTAACTAAAGTCCATCGTGAAATCAAACTCCACTTTAGACTCTTTAAGATTTAGATGACATTCATTTTGACTCAACACTAAAATGATGCATACTTATATTTTTATTATGATGTTCGGGTTTTCTAATATATTATTTGGTGGTTAAAATAAATATTGTAACTATTGTTATAGATGATGGAGCCGGAATGTATTCGGGTGAACTATAATCAACAAGTAAAACAACACCATTGCCTGGGGCAATGTAAATCCTTTTTCCAACACTTCTCAAGTGTTTTTGAGGTTAATCGGTTTGCCAAAATATACAGGTGAAGGCATTAGCGTCATTAGCGCCACAAAGAAGACTAGGTACTCATACGTATGAAGAAAAAAACTTTTGTGATCTATGTTAAAATCGTACTTCTACAACTCACATCAACAACTTTTTGTATCAACTTCATTGGCATAAGTAAAATATTCAAACCGGGAACGACTTGGTTTAGCGCGTCGCAACGCACGCGTGGGTATAAACCTAGTCTTTTTTAATTATGAGATATGCTCCTATTTATATACTCAACTATGTTTCTTAACTATAATAATGACATTTAAGACAATATTAATCAATCAAGTATTATTCTTTCTTAAGAAATATTTGTGATACTCAAACTCATACTGCTTTGATGAGGAATAATACCTGATTAACAAGAGACCATGGCCACTAAAATAGATAAGAATGTTGTAATCATCATCTATAAGGTTGTAGGGAGTGGGGCGTCGGTTGGGGCGGGGATGCCCTTCAACGTCAGCTGCTCCACTTCGGGTTGTCGTTGGTTGGGGCGGGGCATGGTGTTGCCCCTTTAGCGTGGGTATTCAGACTGACGTGTGACGCTAGGGGAGGGGGGGTTGATTTGCCTGACTTTGGTTGGCTTGTTCAATATGGCTGGCTTTGGTTGGCTACTTTAATTAAAAAAAATCACATGGATGGCCACGCCAAGCTAAACCACGCCACACCACACCCCTCATTTTCCATCATAATCTTGTGGATCCCACCATCGCCATGTGTTGAATAATGCCCACAACCCAAGCCCCTCCAGTCCCCGCAGCCTAACATTAACTTGTTATTTAGTGTCATTAGTTTTTTTTTAAGAGAGTTCGGTCAACAAAATCCTCTGAATATCATTAACCATGTTTTAAATTACAATTTGCATCCAAACACTCCTTGCAGAAAACTTACAATTTGTATAAAAAAAAATAAACGAATATATATGAATTGATGTGCGGAAATAACAAATGAATTAATAGTTATCGATTACAAAATTTCTACATCGCTGATGAAAACACGATCTCTCTAGTATTGAAGCTCATGGTGGCCTGAAAGCGGCCGAATTTGCAGGATTCTTCGACAGTGGGTGGCGCGTAAGATCCACACTTACCGTCGACGACGGAATTAGAAGGAGGATGGTAGTACATACGAGCGGTTTGAGGACAGTGAGAGTGAAATCTAGCCACCATTCTCACCCCTAAATCCAACATCTCCACGTATTTCCCCATCAAAAATTGATGAAATCAAGAGAGATCGGAGAAAGGGTTGTGTGTTGTTTGTGATTTCTGGTTTAGAAATCGTAGGGTTTATATTTTATAAGGGTGTGTCGGTATTTGACTTTGAAGTTTGACCCTTTCCTTGCACTTTCCCCACCCTTTCTTTTTATATTTCCACGTTTTCTAGTTTCATGCATCTTGACTATTCTTTTTTTTTTTTTTTTTTTTTTTTGAGTAAATTGCAAAAATAATCTTTGAGGTTTGGCTATATTTGTCATTTTCATTCAAAACAATTTTTTTGTACCATGTAGTCCTTCACTTTTGGGATTTTTTGTCATTTTCATCCAAACGTCTGACTTTTTGGCAAAATCGTCCTTGAGATTTGGGGTTTTTTTGCTATTTTCATCCAAATATTTGAAAGAAAAAATAAAGCAAATTAGATGTTTGGATGAAAATGACAAAAAATCCTAAAAGTAAAGGACTATATTGTAAAAAAAATTGTTTTGAATGAAAATGACAAGCATGCCCAAACCCCATGGACGATTTTGGCAATTTACTCTTTTTTTTAACGGCAAATTTTGATCACTGACGAATTACTTGAGTATTATTGTGCCACCAGCGGAACCATCTGATCATATCCATCTCTACTAGGCATAATGTCTATACACTAATTCAGGAGTAAACCCAATAAATATGAGAAAAACCTTCTTGTAGGAATCAAACCTAAAACCTATTGGTTTCAAAGTCTTATTTTACCCCAATATGCCAGTAGGATATAAAACGATGGATGCATCTTGACTATTCTTACTCGTTCCTTTTGTTTTATTCTTGTTTTTTTAACGGCTTTATTCTTGTTTTCATATTAACCTTTGGTATAGATTAAACAACATTTGACTTTTTAAAATTTCATATCAACCTTTGGTATAGATTAAACAACATTTGACTTTTTAAAATAGATTAAATAGCGTATAGATTAAACAACATTTGACTTTTTAAAATTTCATATCAACCTTTGGTATAGATTAAACAACATTTGACTTTTTAAAATAGATTAAATAACATTTGACTTTTTAAAAGAAAACTAGATTGTTGTTATTGGTGACACGTTGCGGCGGCAACGACCTAGTTGGTTATAGTTGGCGACATGTTATGTGATGCATTAATTATATTAACTATATAAAAACGTTTGTTTCAACGTATCTAATCTAACAAAATATAACCTATATAAGCATTGCGGTTACAATAGAAACGAAATCAAACCCGAGTTGATTCGTTTAGTAAGGATTCCATCTAACCACTACACCATAATATTTATCTTTGCTCCTTTATACTAACATATAGGGGTATCTTCTTTTTTTCTTTTGTGATTTTTTTATATTATTAACTAATGCATTTATAAGCAAATAATTTAAGCTAGCAAGTTATTAGCTTTATTATACTTATTTAATTTTATGGAATTAAACTAACATATAAGGGGAATCTTCTTTTTTTTCTTTTGTGATTTTTTAATATTATTAACTAATGCATTTATAAGCAAATAATTTAAGCTAGCAAGTGGCTTTATTATACTTATTTAATTTTATGGAATTAAACTAACATATAAGGGAAATCTTTCTGGGTTTGTTTTTCTACTATCATTTAATTTAATGTCCATTTGAGCACATTATGACTATATTTATTTAGATTTTTTGAAAAGTTGGATAAACATATAAAACAAAATAACTGTTAAATATTAAATATTTATGAAAACATAAAAATGAATGAGTCAAAGCAGTGGCGGAACTAGAACATTAACTCAGGTAGCATTGTTCAAAAAAACAACAATAAATAAATAAAGTAAAAAAATCTTTTGACTGCGTAAACCGTAGCATTGTTCAAAAATTCTGGGCCGATTCGATTGCGTAAATCCGTCTTGACAAGCTTCAATTTCGAAAAAAAATTTAGTTATTTGAGCTAATCTAATGTGCTATTATTTAGTTATTTGGGCTTATTATTTGGGTTTGTATCATCATCACCAACTGGGCTTATTATTGATTTGTAAAAAAAAATTTTGAGGGGTGTTCTCGTAGTTGTTTAGAGTTGTCCTTAGTATAAAAATCGAAAAAAAAATTACACTACCGGAAAAAAGTTGAGCCGTAGCCCGTGCTACGCCTGGACCTTCTTTAGGTCCGCCCCTAAGTCAAAGCATATGAAAGACAGAAAGAGTAACGAGAGTGGCCAACTTACAAGTCAAAAAGGGGCAATATTCAAAAGAAGGGGTCAAAGCGTCCGGAAGGAGGAGCGAAAGGGTCCAACTTTCAATTCAAACACCTTTATAAACCCAACCCAACCAAATCATAAAAAATCACACTTTTCTCTTCTAATCTTTTCGGATCCGGTGTAGTTTTGGTTTTTGAGGATCCGGTGTTAATAATAATAATAATAATTATTATGGGGAAATACGTAGAAATGTTGGATTTAGGGGTGAGAATGGTGGCTAGATTTCACTCGCACTGCCCTCAAACGGCTCGTATGTACTATCATCCTCCTTCTGACAACAAGTGCGGATCTCACACGCCCCAGGCGGCAGTCGAAGAATCCTGCAAAGTGAGGCGATTTCAGGCGAGCATGAGCTTCAATACTAGAGAGATCTTTTTTTCATCGGCAATGTAATTAAATCGGAGAAGATTATTTATAATTTTTATGATTCTTTTTGTAGTACTAGTATACGATGTAAATCAGAGAACATATATTATTATTATTATGATTGTTGATTCTTTTTGTAGTAGTATTCAGTTCAAATCAAGTATTATACCAATTCAGTCTCATGCATCAGTTGGGTTCAAATAATTATTATTTTTCTTCTGCATAAGCTTTATTTAAGAAGATGGCAATATATTATTCAACGCTCCTAATAATTATTATTATTTAATATTTAATAGAATGTGACGTGTTTTTATTAATCAACATTGTCCTTATGCTTCGCTAAAAGCCTAACATTTATAAAATGGTCTACAAGTTTAAAAATCACATACACATTTTTAACATCAAATAACAAAAAAAGATGATTGTGTATAAAAATTCATGTAATGGACGCCCTAAATATTTAGGATGGTTAATTGAATATGATCTCAAGGTAAAAAATTTAGCCCGTACAAAATATAAATATGTAATTGCTACCCGCTGATGTTTAAACACGCCAACGATAGGTTTTTCATAAAATGCCATGTCAATATAGCACATACACCAAAGAGCTTTGGCCATCAAAGGGTGAATAAATGATGGGCACTCTAAAAATGTGTAAATGCTATGTTATCACATAAAAAAAGCTAGCCTGCGCTTTTCGTTCGCTAGAATTCACTTCAAAACTACCATAGATAACGCCAACTTAATTAAAATATATTGGTTACATATAACCTCTCCAAACTTTAAAAATCTAATGGAAAAAACACTAGAAGCACAAAACCTACCTCTAACTCTAATAGAACTGGTGCAAAAAAATTTCAACTATTATGGAAATCCTTGCGTAGGGACGTCCCTGATTACTTCACGCGAGAAACGAGAAATACTTCTCAAATAAGGAGGTAAGGATTGCAGATTTTATAGAAGATATAAAATCTCTTGGTTTTTTATGGATAAAGTATAGGTCTAAATTAAAAATAAGTCGATCTCGTAGTTAAAATGGTGTAACTTTGATTTTATGTAAGGCATAGCATTGTTTTGTTGCTTGCCCCTTTCTGGTTTTCGGCCAAGTTTGTATTTGTGAATGAAGTTTACCTTAAAAAAAGAGTAAATTACAAAAATCGTCCTTTATGATTATACCAGATTGCGAATTGTGTCCTTTGTCTTCAAAAAGTACAAAAACGTACTCAATGTTTGCAAACCCTAGCATGTTACGTCCTTTAGTCATAACATAGTTAGTTTTCATGGTTAAATCCAACCAAGTGGACCCCACATGAGGGTATTTTTGTCATTTTACCCTATATACTTAAATAAATAAACATAAATACAACTCACAAAGTCTCTCTCTACAAACTGTCTCTTTCTCTCTCTACAATCTGGTTGTGCTCACCTCCATCGAATCCCCACCACCATCACACCACTACCGCCATAGCACCACCGCCGACATCGCACCACCACCCTCAAAGCATCACCATGGCCATCGCTACACCACCATCGCCATCACACCACCACCGCCTCTCAAAGACGAAAGATGTCAAGAAAGACGAAGATCTGGTAAGTATTCAAGATCTAAATATCTCAAATGGGAGAAATGCGATCTAAATCTCTCAAATTGAACTACACACAGATTCAAAATCAGATCTGAATATGACAACACTCAGACTCATCGATGGCAGGGTGGCCTCTGCGCTGTTCGATCTCGACATAAAAAATTCCATAGTTGTGGTGTTGCGGTAGTGATAAGAGGATTTTTAGGCCATATCCTCTGTTGAAGCTTAATGCACATTCTAGTAATTAGTAATAATAATGTGAACAGTATCTTCTGAATCTAGAACATAGACAAACATGAAGGAATAAAGTGATTGAGATGCATAACAATTAACCAATAAATCACAGAATCAATAATAAGTATTTTACCTTTGCTCGTAGAAACAAGCACATACTTTGGAGCAGAAGTTACTTGTGGATCAATCACAAACTTGAGTGGTTAGGTCAGGTGATGATGGGACTGTTTGATGGTGGCAGGTGGTAGTTGTGGGTGGTGGGTTTGTGAGAGAGAGAGGAAGAAAGGGGGAGACAGATAGCGAGAACTGGAAAAGGGGTGAATTTTTATATGTTTTTTTAAGAAAAATAATCTTTTGTTTTATGTATTAGAATTTTTCATATAAATAAATAAATGGGTAGAAAGTATAATTTGTACCCAAATGAGGCCCACTTGTTCATATTTAACCATAAAAATAAACTGAGTTAGGGTTAAAGGACATAACATGCAAGTGTTTGTAAACATCAGGTACGTTTTTTATACTTTTTAAAGATAAAGGATATCTCTGGAAGCAGCCTCTCTATCCCCATGGATAGAGGCAAGGTCTGTCTACATCCCACCCTCCCCAGACCCTATAAGTAGCTATGCTATTTGTGGGATTACCTGGGTATGGTTGTTGTTGTTGTTGTTGTTGTTATTGTAAAGATAAAGGATATGCTTTGCAATCTGGTGTAAATATAAAAGGACGATTATTGTAATTTACTCTAAAAATATAAAAAAGTCTAATATGTTTCAGGTATGTCTGAATTTTGTCGTGTATTAAATGCTTTATATTTACTTTTTTTTTTTTTTTTTTTTTTTTTTGGCTGGCTTAACGGTACACATGGCGCAACGGAACTGCCACCGCCCGAGTTCGAGCCCCGAGCCCCCCCTAAGGTCCAGCCCTCACCAGCATGGCGACCGGTTAGTACTCGAACCCGTTTAGCCACCCGAGCAGGAACCCGCCACAGACTTTGGAATAATCTCAAAGCTATGTGGAAAACCTTCTCCCACTCAGGATCGAACCCGCGACCTTGTGGTCACGTTTCCAAACCATCACTGTGGTGGCCACTGGGACAAGTCCCCGTGGTTCTTTATATTTACTTGGTTTCATATTTGGAGTGGTTGGATCGGGTAAAAAACATTATTTTGGATTGATTCTTGGATTGGTGAAGGGCCACTTAAAAATAAATTCAAGATTTTGTTTGAATTATCACACCACAAGGAAGCTGAAGTAAGTAAGTATATGGGTTTTGAAGGCAATTTTCATTGGAAGTGGTATTGGGAACGAGAGCTAAAAGATGGGGTAGAAAAAAATAGTTTCATTCAACTTCTTAGCCTTTTAAATCAATATTCTTTTAGTAAAGGTGGGGATTCATTGTTGGATCAGTTCTGTTTAAACATAATGGAAAACATGAAAACATACATGTTACAGCAGACACTGCAGAGTAGAATCCAGTGAGAGATGATGCCATTGAGTTCGACATGCTTGTCAGCGTGATCTGGTTCCTCCTTAGGGTGCTAACTGATGATGGTAATGATTAAACCGAAAAGGGTATCGGCTATGGAGAGAGAGGCGAGATTGATGTTATGATTATTAGGTTATGTGTCTAAGTGTGTAACCTTTTAACCTCTACATAAGTCTCCTTATATAAGCACCCAAGAGGAAACCTAATTAGTTAATAAGGGTAATATGGTCCATCAACAATTACCAACTAATTATATAATAGGTTGTTATATATTTTGATCTATATTATGTAAATGATTATAATGGCTACTAGATTAAATATTAAGACATAATATATTTAATCTTATATTCTCCCACTTAGCCGAGTAATCATTTACTATGAGTATTAGATAAGTCTGATCAGGAGTTAACACTCATTTTAGCCTTAAACAAGTACTATAGCAGAGAAATACAGCCGTTGAATCATTATACGACTCAGGACCCCCATTAGTCATACTATAGCCTTAATTTAAAACCTAATCGTTATGATCAAAATACGCATAAGCCCTTTGTTTGATTTGTAACTTTATTTGTCTATATGTCATTATACCGGTTGAACATATTCTAAGAGACATCCAAAATCAAACTGAGGAAATTTCATTAATCATAAAACATAAGCTAGTACAATATGCTTAAATAAGGTCGTTACTAAATCCCATATTCCGAACATGTTCTTCGTAAACCTTAGGAGGGAGACCTTTAGTCATCGGATCCGCAAGCATATATTTAGTACTAATATACTCAATACAAAGATTATTTTCCTCAACTCGTTCACGTACGAACAGATATTTTGTATCGAGATATAAACCAGCTCCAGTCGAACTGTTACTGTTCGAGAAACTAACGGCAGCTGAATTATCACAATAAAGCTTCAATGGTCTAGAAATGGAATTAACGACTTTGAGTCCAGTGATCAGATTTCTAAGCAACATTCCATGACAGGTTGCGTTATAAACAGCAATGTACTCTGCCATCATTGTGGAAGTTGTGGTCAACTGTTGTTTATGACTCTTCCATGAGATAGGACCGCCTGCTAACATGAAGATATAGCCCGAAGTGGATTTCTTGTCATCTTTGCATTTGGCAAAGTCAGAATCAGAGTAGCCCACCACTTCTAAATGATCACTTCTTCTATAAGTCAGTTTATAGTCTTTCGTCCCTTGCAGACATCGAAGTACCTTCTTAGCTGATTTCTAGGCCAGGATTAGTCTGATAACGGCCTAGCATTCCAGCAATATAAGCGATATCTGGGCGAGTACAGACTTGAGGATACATCAGGCTCCCGACTACTGATGCGTAAGGTATCTGGCTCATTTGCTCCTTCTCAACCTCTGTTGTCGGACACTAGAATGAACCGAAAACATCTCCCTTAACTACTGGAGTGACGGAGGGTTTGCACTGTTGCATGTTGTAACGTGTAAGGACACGATCTATGTAAGCCTTTTAAGACAATCCTAAGATCCCTTTGTGTCTATCTCGGTGAATTTCGATGCCAATGACGTAAGAAGCATCTCCGAGATCCTTCATGTCGAAGTTATGCGAGAGTAACCGCTTCGACTCATGCAGCATGTCTAAGCTATTACTTGCCAATAGAATATCATCTACGTAAAGGACAAGTATAGTAAAGTTGCTCCCACTCATCTTAAGGTAGGTGCATTGATCCACTTGATTCTTCATAAAACCTTGTTTCTTCATGACTTCATCAAACTTGAGGTACCATTGACGTGATGCTTGTTTTAACCCATAAATGGATTTCTTCAACTTACAGATTAGATGCTCCTGACCTTCAGGTTTAAAGCCTTCAGGTTGCTTCATGTAAAACATCTTCGTCTAAGTCTCCATTAAGGAAAGCGGTTTTAATGTCCATCTGATGCAACTCTAAATCAAAATGAGCTACTAGGGCCATGACGATCCTTAATGAATCGTTATGAGAGACAGGTGAAAACGTCTCTTGATAATCAATTCCCTCTTTCTGAGTGTAGCCCTTTGCAACCAATCTCGCTTTGTAGCGTTCAACGTTCCCATTCAGATCCAGTTTTGTTTTGAACACCCATTTACATCCTACGGGTTTGACACCGTTGAGTAATTCTACCAAAACCCAAACGTCATTTTTCTTCATGGATTCAAGCTCATCAATCATTGCTTTATTCCATTCAGAAGACTGATCACTGCTAATGGCTTCATTGTAAGAGATAAGATCATTGAGCTTTCCGGGATCCATTTCAGTCAGGTAGGTAACTTAATCATCCCAATTAGTAGGCCTTCTTTGCCTAGATGACCTCCTGAGTGGATTATCGGGTTCAGCGTTGTCTTGGTTTTGAGTGTTTGATGTGCCTTCGTAATGAGGTATAATTGGTTCTGATTGTGGAGATAAATTTAGAGTTGGTGCAGTAACTTCAGGGGCAGTAGTTGCATTGGGTACAAGAGGAGTAATCGGAGTAATGGTATGTAACACCTGCTTCTTCATACTTTCCATAATTAGAAAGTCTCGTCTTGTATTTCTATTTTGGAAATCTTGTATTCCTTGTAATCGTATTTCGTTGTATCGTTGTAAAATCCGAGACTTTGATCGTAATAAAACGAATCTTTTATACATCGTTTATACATTGTTACGTGCACTCGTTTGATACATGGTTCGTAATTCGCATAAACGTATGTTTAATTCATAAACAATGATCGTGTATTCGCAATTCTTAAATCTTTCGTACATTCAAACACTTGGTTATTCGATTATAAAATTAAGTTATATGTTTTTCGCTTGATTAATACCTAAATGTAAATCATTCATACTTGTTTCATATGACACACTTAATATATCGCAAGTTGGTGTAATTAAAACATGTCTCTTAATCCCTTTTAGGCCTTGATAACATGTTAAATGCACATTAGGCTTTATGTAGCATCTTAATCATATAAAATACCTCTTATTTATACATTTTACATCATTTAAACAACAAAAAAAACAATAAAAGCTGCCAAACAGCCCTTGCAATCAGCCAAATATGGATGAATTATTATTTTTTATTGCTTAAACTCTCACCTAATTGTATTAAATGCTCACCCAACTTAACCCTAATCATTCCCCCTATAAATACCACTTATAACCAGCCTCCCTACCACTTTTGCAACACTAAAAACTCTCAAAACATCCTCCAAACCGTAGCTGAAAGCAAGAGTTCGAGCAGATTCAGCACCTCTTACGAAAATGAGCATAACTCACTCAATTCTTATCCGATTCACTCGATTCTTTTTCCTACTTCTTTGTATTGACTTTAGCTACATTTCCATGGGTTTTCCCTGGAAAATCAGAGCTTGGAACGTCGCCAAAAGGGCTCCAAAGTTGACGGATTTTTCTGTTCTTGATTCAAACATTGATAAACTTGAGGAAACTCATCTCAAACCTATGTCCTTATGCTTATAACCACATCTATGGTTAGTTAGGATTAAAAACAAGGTTGAGACATGTAAAATCAGAGATGTAAACCTCACAAACTTTCTGTTTTGTTCAAGGGTTTAACCCACAGGTGATGTTCAAGTTCAAGACTTGATGTAAGTGTGATTTAGGATTAACTTGGGTTGTCCTACATAAAATCCACACATTGCTTGATGATTTCTTATAGATTAGTGTTTAGTATTCTTGTATTACTTGTAGTTCATGACCCTCCTTGTATGTTCAAAACATCAAGTGTAGTGGTGAACACTTAGAGGTGCCTAAATGGAAGACTTTTCTTCCTACCTCCTACATGATTTCTATGACACATAAAGAGGTACCTAAATGGAGGATTCATCCTCCTACCTCATGCTTGAAATATTGAACTATTGGACTTATTATTGTATATTACATAACCTATATAATACTTGTATAAACTATCCAAATATTCGAACCTTTGATGATGAATTTGTGTTCATTCGTCAAAGTACTAGATTGCATCATCTAAGACCTAAAACTTGTTATGATTCTAATGGGTGTTCTACCCATGAAAACATTCTAACCCTTGGGGTTTCATAGTGTCAAACAAGTATTATGTGTTAAAAGATGATTACTTTCATATGTTATATTCTTATGTTTTAAATTCCGAAGCTCGACTCTAAACATACCTTGAACTTTAACCCTTATACCTTCGATCTCCTAATCTCATTGCTCGTCAACAATTGGATAATCGGAAAGCATATGCAATTTTGTGAGTACACTTGACCCATTTTCCTTTTAATACACTTTGGGTGCAACATGTTTTACTTGTTAAAATGCACGATTCACAAACATGCTTTATTCAATCAATCCTTATGCATGCTTTGTTATGCTTAAGTTCATGCTAGAATTCATACTACTGGTTAACCCGCCTTAACAATTATAGCGCTATAGAAGTAGCACACCACCCGACGGGGTTTTTGTTAAGTTATATTCTTTACGGTCTCGATATTGTTATATCGAGGGATGCTATTATTCATACTTTACGGTCTCGATGTTCCTACATCGAGGGATGCTATTATTCTTGTGGACACTTGAGTTTGACTTTTAGTTATGCATGATAGTTTGACCTTGTATACCAAATTGCTATGTTGGATTGAAAATACTTTTATACACATAACACGAGTCTAAAACTTGTGTACTCGCCAATACCTTTGTATTGAACTATACTTTTAAAACATGTTACAGGTTTAGCGATGATGTTGGTGATGCATGAAATCTAGTAGGATGCTTAGATACACACTTTAAATTTTGTATTATTATTGTATTGTATTTCGTTATTCATGTTGTATTTGTTTCAAATCCTTGTAATTGATTCTTTAGAAATGAAATGAAATTTATTATTTAAATACTTGTCACAATTGTTAGTGTTATGATGTCTCGAGCAATCTATTTCGTCTCACTCCGATGTTTCCGCCATCGGTTGGGGTGTGATATGGTAAACGACGAGTCTCTCCCCCCACGTCTTGTACTTCTTGCAATTCTTCGTAAGGGTTGGTACTGCTCCCACTGGCCTTGAAATTCTCCAGGAACGCAGCACGTTTGGTTTCAACAATACGGGTGACATGGGAAGAACAATAGAAACGATAACCCTTTGAATTATCAGGATACCCGATAAAGAAACAGGTAACTGTTTTAGGGTCAAGTTTCCTTAGGAAAGGATTGTAAAGTTTTGCTTCAGCAATTCAGCCCCATACTTTCATATATTTAAGACTCGGTTTCCTTCCTGTCCAAAGTTCATAAGGAGTTTTAGGGACAGACTTAGAAGGAACTCTATTGAGTATATGAACAGCTGCTTTTAACGCTTCAGTCCAGAGGAATAATGGTAAATTAGTGTTGGCTAACCTACTGCACACCATGTTCATAAGGGTACGGTTTCTTTATTCAGCGACACCGTTCTGCTGAGGTGTACCATGCATGGTGTATTGGTTTACAATCCCCTGGCCCTTACAAAACTCATAAAATGGACCAGGAGCTTGACCCACATCAGTATGTCTTCCATAATATTCACCGCCTCTATCTGATCTCATAACTTTAATCTGACGATCTAATTGCTTTTCAACTTCAGCCTTATAATCTTTAAAAGTTGTAAGAGATTCAGACTTTTCCTTAATAAGATTGATGTGTGCGAGTGTGTATATAAGTTTAAGTATATTTTAACCCCCTTTTTACACGTTAGCCAAGTTTTAAATTTATAAAACACGATATTTTACTAACACCAAACACACATATGGGAAAGTGCACCCATCGTGAGCGTAGTATAGTGTTGGCAAGATACCGAGGTCGTCCAAGGACACAAGAGCTTTTAATACCAGTTTATCCTCAACGTTTAATCAAATCAAAAGTTAAAAAAAAGGTTTTTAAACTAGAAAAATAAAAACTAACTAAAATTCTGAAAAATAAAATAAAAATAAAAAGAGATAGACAAGATGAATCACTTGGATCCGACTCGTGTTTAGTGTAACCTTTAATTATTTCCGCACTTTTGCACTTTTTAAGAGATTATCTTAGTTATTGTAGCAGGCCCCTCTTTTGAAGGTGACGTTACCCTCAACCCAGTAGTTTGAGTCAGCAAGGATACAATCCTAAAGGGTCGGATTATTGAAAGATAATTAATTAAGTTATTAATGCATATTATGGTAGGCCCCTCTTTTGAAGGTGACGTTACCCTCGGCTAAGTAGTCTGAGTCAGCAGGGATACAGTCCTAAGTAGCCGGGTTAAAGTATTAATAGTAGCTTACATATGAGGGGATCAAAGAGTTTGGACCCCCGCCATCCAATACCGGTGGGTATTGAAGGAGGTCCTACTAAATTTGACCCAGGTCCTTGCAGGATATATACACTGAACAAGGCAAGAATCTTACCAAACCGTTCCCTTAACCCCCGACCAGGTAGCCAACATATCTCCATATAGACCGTGGAGATATGAATGGTGAAAATCTTTTATTTTATATAGACAGTAAAATAATACCAAGACACCATGGACAAACGATAAGGAAGAATCACCTTCAACATAAGAAACTAGTTATTAAAGTCATTAATACATAACCAAGTAAAAAGTGCGAAAAGATTAAAAATAAAAAGTATTACACTAGACACTTGTCTTCACCAAGTGATGTAAGAGACTTAGGCAAACATGGCCTTTGATTGTCAAGAACTCTTACGATCAATCTTGGATCCCGAGACGACTCACACACTCTATGATGGACAATGGATGATGGTGGTGGATGATGGTGTTGTGATGGTGGTGGGTGGTGGGTGAAGTGTGAGAGAGGTGGTGTGCCAAGGGATGGTTTGCAAATGAGCCAAGCACCCCTATTTATAGGCTGAACAGAGACTCGGGCACGGCCCCGTGTCCATTGGGCACGACCCCGTGTCCACCTTCCTTCTCTTTCTTCATTAATTGCAGTTTGTCTGCATTAGTTGACCACGCCCCCGTGTTCGCTGGGCACGCCCCCGTGTTCGTTGGGCACGCCCCCGTGTGCAGAAGCGTATCTGTACTATCAAGATTTCCTCAGATTCTGCGAATCTTAGAGTTGACCATGGCCCTGTGTCCGCTGGGCACGCCCCCGTGGTGGGTGATAGAAGCTTCTACAGCTTTGTCTTTTCTGCTGACACTTGGGCACGCCCCCGTGCTCATTGAGCACGTGGCGTGTTCAGCCTTCTGTTCTCTTGTTTTGCTTGGGAAGATGTTGTCGGGGAGGCTGGGCATGCCACGTTTGTTCCTTTTCCTGTATTTATGTTAGATTTAGCTGCCTTTTTGCTTCTTTTGTTCATTTGAGCTCATTTAATCCTGAAAATACAAAAGGAAGACAAAAACACACTTTTTCCAACATTAGTACTAAAAAAGGGTTAGTTTTATGCCACAATTGATGTAATTTATATGTTGCATTTTGTGCACATCAAATACCCCCACACTTGAATCTTTGCTTGTCCTCAAGCAAAACTCTTTATAATGTGGCTTTACACTCCCAAATGGAATGGGTAGAAGAGAAGGTTTTTGGGCTTGTCGTAGAGTGTCGGGATTTCCAAGATTCTTTATTAAGTTTTATTTTTATTTATTTACAATCCTATTCGTCATGATTTATTTAAAACATTATATAAGATAAATTACTTATTAGGGCATAACATGCCTTTTTAAAATTCCACTTATATACAAGTTCACATACCTCACGGGGGATCACTCAACACTCGGCTGAAGATGTATTTTAGTGGATCACTCGAGAGCGGCATGGAACTTACTCCTACCATAAGCTTGCCAAGCAATCAATCCTCCTCCTTTTTAACTATATACCTTTGTAAATATCAAGAGGACTTTTGGGTGAAGGGTTAGGCTTGAGTTAAAGGTAGGTGGTTGGGTTAGTGGTTAGTAAAAGGGCCAAAGGCGTAAAAAGCGTCGGTTTTCGTATGACTTTTTATTTTTGAAGTTTTTATTTTGTTGAAGCCATTATTCAAACAAAGTTATTTTTGATAAACTTGTTTGTTTATTTCTCTTTTGCTTCTTCATCATCATTTTTTTTGAAAGTCATAAGAGAAAAAAAAACCGAGCTTGTTACTAAAACAAAGAGTTTAAAAATAAAAAAGGTTTTGGTGGGTGAAAGGGTGTTTGTTTTGGGTTATGAAATAAAAAGCTTTAGTCTCAAAGGGGTTAACTAGTGGGATTTTGGGTAGGTGGTAAAAAAAAAGAAAAATAATGGTGTAGAAATAAAAAGGGTTCCTAATGCCTCCGTCATTTACTTACTCGGGTTTAAGTTGGTAAGGACCGGGAATGTATCGTCGTGGCAAGTTCTAGAGTCGTAAGAACCAAGCGGCTATTCACACAAGAAACACAAAAATGAGCATTTAGTTTAAAGATATATATTTGTATGCTCAATAAAGGCTCAAAACTCACTTTTTGTGGGAATGAGTTTTTATGTGATCAAGTATATATAATCAAATTTTAATTAAGCTTGTCATGCCGTTTCATAATTTTCTTATGTTGGTTCTTTTTATCACGACGCTATCGGTTGTAAATTTGTAAAAATATAACCTTTTTAGAACTTGAAATTCCCAAATTAAACCTAGCCAAGTAAAAAAATTGAAAAATTTTTGAAAAAAATTTGGGGTGATTAGCGATTCCAATAGAGTTTTGTGTAAGGCTTGTGATTAGGACTTGCAAGATTCAAGGTTTTAGCATCCCCCCCACACTTAAATTACACATTGTCCTCAATGTGTCCCAAAAATAAGTTTTTAGGTTGATTGAATGTGTAAAAAGGTGTGAAAAAGCAAAATTTTATGTTACTGGGCGTCTAGACACGGCCCCGTGGTGTCCGGGCACGGCCCCGTGTTCAGATCGCCAGTAACAAAAGTTGTCAAAAAGAAACAGAAGCCTGGGCACGGGGGCGTGTTCAGTGAGCACACCCCGTGTCCAGTTACCTGAACTGGGCATTTCCTGTAGATTGTGCAGCACGGGGCCGTGTTGGGCGGGCACGGCCCGTGCTGAACTTGCTGTAATGAAGAACAATTTGTCGGGTGGCCCTGTTTTCGGGCATGGGGTGCTGGTTCATGTTCCCTTGTTATCCTTCACCATCCCGAGTGTGTTTTATCCATTACAACATCATCCAAACACCAATTTAGTTAAAAAACCGTCTTTCCATTAATATAGAGAATTACATAGTAGTCCTAGAAAATTAAAACAAAGTAGGAAAATAAAAGTTAAAGGTCCTAAACTAGATAGGTCAAGTGATACATAAAATTATCTTAAGGAGCTCTACTATTACAATAGGAACCAAAATTCCGGAAATAGTTTTCCGGTATCTAAAAGCTTTGTAGAACTCCGAGCCGAGGGGTGTTAAAGCCATTCTTCTATCTCTCTTGGGAGGAAGAAAGCGGCTTCATTCTCCTCAACATCTTGTGGAGGAGGAGCGACACCAACCGAAACCCCTTGTAGTGTGTCTCGAGGGGGTTCCGAATGTATGGCGTACCATTCGGCTGGAATGATGACTTCCGGTATCACATTCCATGCCCTTTGGGTGATGATTGGTACCAAAAGAGGAGAGGCGAGAATGTTCAACCTTTGGTGCAAAAGGTTGACCTCTCGAAGACATCCCTCTAGTCCCACCGTCAAATGATTAATACGGTCAACCAATGCTTCTTCTACCCCCGTCATCTCATCAATGGCCTCTCTTAAGGCGTAAACGTAGTTTACAAGAGAATATTCAATCGTTGACGATCTTCTCCCTTGTCGGTTGTTTCTGGAGTGCGATGAAGATGTTCCGCTAGTTCTGCTCGCCATTCTGAGAAAACATACCGAAAAGAGTTCAATTTTATGGGAGCAGTACTTCGGACACGACCCCGTGTTCAGATGTTTGCAGATTTTTGGAACAAGGAATCATGGAGTTTTAAATTATTTTCATGATTTTTAAAACGTTCGTAAGCAGAAACAACTTAAAACATTGTAGAACTTATTTTTAACAAGATTCCATGAATAAAAATCTAACAAACATCTCAATAAAGCTTGAAACTATGGAGATTTCAAGCTCTAGTGGAAGTAAAAATTGAAGAAGATGAAAGTGGATAAAAGAGGAAAGGACAAGAAGGTTGTTGAGAAACTTCTTTTAGAAAATACCTAGGATGGTATGTGAGAAGATTCCCCAAATCTCTGTCCCTGGAATGGTTCAAATGTGCAGGATTCTTGGCTGCATTTATAGAAAACGACAGCACGCTGCACACGGCCCCGTGTCGGCTGGACACGGCCCCGTGTGCAGGCAGGATCCTGACACATTTTGTTCGTATTCTGACATGAAATCAGACGGGAATCTTTTGGTGGACACGGGGGCGTGTTGACCTGGACACGGCCCCGTGTCTAGAAGATGTTTATGAAGTTTCGTCTATTTCTAAGGAACTAATTCGTATCGGGCGGTTCCTTACTGGATGGAACAACCCCAAAGTGCCTAAGATACCTTAATTGCTCTAGATTAAGACGAGAATGCAAGAGGTTGTCGGTGAGGGTGATTCCAATGCTAAATGTAGGTGGACAAGTCCAACCCTTTCCCGGGCTCTCGTTAAAGAAGGTGTATGCCGAATCGCTCAGGTCTATGTATGCACCGAACGAAGTTGATGGAGAGTCCTTCATTGCACAATCGGCACAGGGACGACTATCGCTCAAGTCCTCGCTAGAGTTAGAGGTATCATCGGGAACAACGAAGTTGTTTTTATTTGAATGCGATCCCAACAATTCTTCTTGGTTATCGTCTTGAGATAAATTATTGAAATCCATCCTAAGTTCTTTTAACCAATTAAGAATTAGATCTTCCATTTGAAATAGTTCATCAAGAAGCATTTCTCCTAGAAGATCCGGTTGAGAGCATTCGAGGGAGAGATAGGGATTATTTTTACTTTCGCCCCTCTTAAGGCTACAGAAAAACAATGGGTCTATATAGTGGGGCTTATAATTTAGAAAATAACATTCTAATTTTTTATGAGAGCCACCACATATTTGACACCACGTACCATAAGAGTGCCGAAAGTAAAAAATATCAGTATCACTCATGTTTGTGTCAGAAGTTACCAACCGTCGGGATCTTACGGTTCTGTTTTCAGTAGCTGAAACTTGGGCACGGGGCGTGTTGAGTGGGCACGGCCCCGTGTTCAGCTTACTGTCTGACTTAAAACAGGATTGCCAGTTCCAAGGATTGGGCACGGGGCGTGTTCAGCGGGCACGACCCGTGCTGAGTTCTGCAGAACCTGAAAAACTAAGAAAATCCTAAAAAAAAACAGAAAAATTAGAAAAAACGATTAGGACGTTGATTCCTAACTTTCTTAAAATCCTTGTGTCCCCGGCAGCGGTGCCAAAAACTTGATGTGTGCGAGTGTGTATATAAGTTTAAGTATATTTTAACCCCTTTTTACACGTTAGCCAAGGTTTAAATTTATAAAACACGATATTTTACTAACACCAAACACACATATGGGCAAGTGCACCCATCGTGAGTGTAGTATAGTGTTGGCAAGATACCGAGGTCGTCCAAGGACACAAGAGCTTTTAATACCAGTTTATCCTCAACGTCTAATCAAATCAAAAGTTAGAAAAAAGGTTTTTAAACTAGAAAAATAAAAACTAACTAAAATGTTGAAAAATAAAATAAAAATAAAAAGAGATAGAAAAGATGAATCACTTGGATCCGACTCGTGTTTAGTGTAACCTTTGATTATTTTCACACTTTTGCACTTTTTAAGAGATTATCTTAGTTATTGTAGTAGGCCCCTCTTTTGAAGGTGACGTTACCCTCAACCCAGTAGTTTGAGTCAGCAAGGATACAATCCTAAAGGGTCGGATTATTGAAATATAATTAATTAAGTTATTAATGCATATTATGGTAGGCCCCTCTTTTGAAGGTGACGTTACCCTCGGCTAAGTAGTCTGAGTCAGCAGGGATACAGTCCTAAGTAGCCGGGTTAAAGTATTAATAGTAGCTTACATATGAGGGGATCAAAGAGTTTGGACCCCGGCCATCCAATACCGGTGGGTATTGAAGGAGGTCCTACTAAATTTGACCCAGGTCCTTGCAGGATCTATACACTGAACAAGGCAAGACTCTTACCAAACCGTTCCCTTAACCCCCGACCAGGTAGCCAACATATCTCCATATAGACCGTGGAGATATGAATGGTGAAAATCTTTTATTTTATATAGACAGTAAAATAATGCCAAGACACCACGGACAAACGATAAGGAAGAATCACCTTTAACATAAGAAACTAGTTATTAAAGTCATTAATACATAACCAAGTAAAAAGTGCGAAAAGATTAAAAATAAAAAGTATTACACTAGACACTTGTCTTCACCAAGTGATGTAAGAGACTTAGGCAAACATGGCCTTTGATTGTCAAGAACTCTTACGATCAATCTTGTATCCCGAGACGACTTACACACTCTATGATGGACAATGGATGATGGTGGTGGATGATGGTGTTGTGATGGTGGTGGGTGGTGGGTGAAGTGTGAGAGAGGTGGTGTGCCAAGGGATGGTTTGCAAATGAGCCAAGCACCCCTATTTATAGGCTGAACAGAGACTCGGGCACGGCCCCGTGTCCATTGGGTATGGCCCCGTGTCCACCTTCCTTCTCTTTCTTCATTAATTACAGTTTGTCTGCATTAGTTGACAATGCCCCCGTGTTCGCTGGGCACGCCCCCGTGTGCAGAAGCGTATCTGTACTATCAAGATTTCCCCAGATTCAGCGAATCTTAGAGTTGACCACGGCCCCGTGTCCGCTGGGCACGCCCCCGTGGTGGGTGATAGAAGCTTCTATAGCTTTGTCTTTTCTGCTGACACTTGGGCACGCCCCGGTGCTCATTGAGCACGGGGCGTGTTCAGCCTTCTGTTATCTTGTTTTGCTTGGGAAGATGCTGTCGGGGAGGCTGGGCATGCCACGTTTGTTCCTTTTCTTGCATTTATGTTAGATTTAGCTGGCGTTTTGCTTCTTTTGTTCATTTGAGCTCATTTAATCCTGAAAATACAAAAGGAAGACAAAAACACACTTTTTTCCAACATTAGTACTAAAAAAAGGGTTAGTTTTATGCCACAATTGATGTAATTTATATGTTGCATTTTGTGCACATCAAAGATACGAATACATGTAACAAGAATAATCATCAATTAAAGTGATAAATGAAGTATGTCCTGTTATGCCAGGGATTTGGTGAGGACCACTAATATCAATATGAATGAGTTCTAATAAATTAGAGCTCCTAGTGGCACCTTTCTTATTCGCTAATGTCATTTTACCTTTAAGACATTTGACACATGTTCCAAAATCAGAGAAATCGAGAGGAGGTAAAACTTCATCCTTTACGAGACGATTTAATCGTTCTTTTGAGATGTAACCTAAACGTTGATGCCACAACATGGATGAAGTCTCTAAGTTTCGTTTCTCTTTCATCTTTGTGAGTGATTCATTAATGTTATATGACAACAAATATTTGGAAAAATTATCATCTAGTTCTAATCTATAGAGACCACCATCCAGAATACCAGTACCATAAAGAACAGAATCATAGAGGATAGAGAGTTTGCGATGACCATGGGAAACAATAAAACCGTCCATGTCTAACTTTGGTCCTGATACAAGGTTCCGAGTTACCTCAGGAACATATAAGGTATCATAAAGTTTAATACATAAACCAGTTTTCATAAATAATTGTAATGTTCCAAAGGCCTTCACTTCTAATTCTCGATCATCCCCAACCTTAAGCGTTCTTTGGTTTCTTTCCAGCTTCCGGATTGTAAGGAATCCCTGAGTTGAATTGGTAACATGAACCATAGAACCAGAATCAAACCACCAAGAATTAGTAGGAACATTTAAATTATAGGACTCAAGTATCATAAAATAATCGTTACCTTTCTTAGCCAGCCACTCCTTAAAGTCAGGGCATTCCTTCTGCATATGTCCTGCCTTTTTACAGAACTTGCAGTGGATTCTGCCTAAGGAGTTCTTAGAGCTGGAAGGTGCACTTGTATTAGGATTGGACCTTTGGACTTTAGAAGCACCATCCTCTGATGATTGTTCTTCGTTTTCTTAGAGTTGGAGGTGGTGAAGTTAGCAACATTAGTAGTGCAATCCATCCTCATACGCTCTTCCTCCTGTATGCACATGGCTCCCAGCTCACTCATCGTCCATTTGTCCTTCTGAGTGTTGTAATTGATCTTGAATGCTTCAAAGGACAAAGGAAGCGAAGTAATGATGAAATGAACGAGGAAACCATCACTGATTTCCATTTCCAGCCCCTTCAGCTTATTGGCCATGTCATTCATCATCATGATGTGCTCGCGAATGCCGCTCCTCCCATCATACTTAGTCGTCACCAGCTTGAGGATAAGGGTACTAGCGTGTGCTTTAGACGTCCCCTTGAACTGCGCCTCCACAGAAGCCAAGTAGGTTTTAGCATCTTTGGAATCAGGAATGGCTCCTCTGATTGCATTGCTTATGGACTGCTTCATGAACATGAGAGACATGCGGTTACACCTAGTCCATTTTTCATGAGTTAACTGCTCAGCAGCAGTACTTTGAGGAGTAAGGTCCGCTGGCTTATTCTCTCTTAGAGCATAGTCAAAGTCCAGCAATCCAAGCGTAAGCATGAGAGCATCCTTTCATGCAGCAAAGTTATCACCAGTCAAAGGTGGAATCCCGCAATTGGGCGCTGATAGTGGAAATAAGATGAGCAAGTTATGATACTAAGGAAGAAGTCCTAATGTGATATAAGGGCACGTAATACTAAGGCATGCATAAATAATGACCATTTTAATTATGAAGCTGTGATATTGTCTATTACTAACATCAAAATAATAGACTTAGTTAAAATTCTACTTAAACGAAGACAAATCAGCTTTGGCCAGAAATGAAACAATCACTTTAGTTATGCACTTGTCAAGTATGCTATACATGAAAGAATTAAATCAGCTTTGGCCAGATATTAAGACTTTCACGTTTGTAATGCACACTTAACATAGCTTTCGTAATACTTGAACGATAAGTAGATGTATCAAATCAGCTTTGGCCAGAAATGATACATCAAAAGCTCATTCAAGTTAAGCCATTTTGGTTTTGTAAAACATTATCTGATTCTGATTAATTAACTAAGTATTTCACAAAACCAATTATTTAATAGCAAACTACCTGTTAGCGCAGATCGAACTCAGTTATGAGATCTCTAGTGAGATCTCGAGTCAAGTCTCGACTCATCTTGTAACATTATGAGGTCTTGACCCATTAAGGTCTTGAGTCGTAACCTCAGTGTCTCGAGTCGTAACCTCAGTGTCTCGAGTCGTAATCATGGTCTCGACTCATCTTGTTTTATGAGATCTCGACTCCTTGATGAGGTCTCGAGTCGCAACCATGGTCTCGAGTTGTGAAGATTGAAGCCCTTAGTCGAAACCTCAGTGGTCTCGAGTCAAAACCTTATGGTTTCGAGTCGAAATCGTTGTCTCGAGTTGAAAAGATTTGAGGACACTTATGATTTCGAGTCGAGACCTTGTGGTCTCGAGTCGAGATCTTGGTCTCGGGTCGTTGAAAGTGATCTCGAAACTCCTGTTAACAGCTGTTGTTGTGAAAGCATAACTGAAAATTCGAATTCTTAGGGATTTTGAGATATGGTTTCCTGTTTTATTGATGATCAAATTTTATCAAATATTTCGAAAATTATAATATGTTTATCTTTTAACAGTTTTCGAAAATCTTTAGAGAACAAAATCATATCAAACAGGAAAAAACACTCAATAATCCAAATCATATTCCAAAACATAAAGGAATTTCGAATTTTCCTAAGAACACATGATGAACCCTAAACATAAGAACAAAATTTTGGAATCCGAAACCTGAAATTTTTAAGGCTTTTCTAAACAGATTTCGGACATAATTTTACCCGTTTTAATTTTGAGACATTTAAAATAGTTCTTTTCCTCGAAACAGAGATCTTGAGTGGTCCTTTATGACTTGAAACCGGCTGTTAGTTTATTAAGTTATAAAAATTTCGTTTTCCAGATTTATATCCCAGAATTTATGGATACGGAAACAGAACTGACTAATCAACATATGCTCTGATACCACATGTTGGATCAGTTCTGTTTAAACATAATGGAAAACATGAAAACATATCTGTTACAACAGACAGTGCAGAGGAGAATCCAGTGAGAGATGATGCCATTGAGTTCGACATGCTTGTCAACGTGATCTGGTTCCTCCTTAGGGTGCTAACTGATGATGGTAATGATTAAACCGAAAAGGGTATCGGCTATGGAGAGAGAGGCGAGATTGATGTTATGATTATTAGGTTATATGTCTAAGTGTGTAACCTTTTAAACTCTATATAAGTCTCCTTATATAAGCACCCAAGAGGAAACCTAATTAGTTAATAAGGGTAATATGGTCCATCAACAATTACCAACTAATTATATAATAGGTTGTTATATATTTTGATCTATATTATGTAAATGATTATAATGGCTACTAGATTAAATATTAAGACATAATATATTTAATCTTACATTCATGGCATTGGAAAGACACAAATATGGAACCTTTAAGCGTTGCCAGAGTTAGAAGCCTCATATATAAGAAGACGAACATGGAGGTAGGTGAGCTATGGGCTTTTTGGAATAATTGGATTCCTCCCAAATTAAATATTTTTGGGTGGCGAGCTTGTCTTGATAGAATTCCAGTCAAGGTAAGTTTAGCGAGAAGGGGAGTGGTCATTTCAAATAGTTTTTGTTCCAGATGTGGGTTGATAGAGGAGTCGACTATTCATGTATTGTGGGAGTGTTGGGTTGCTAAATCCATTTGGTGGAGCGTCTTGGCTTGGCTAAAAATACCGTTCCCGGACAACATCTTGTCTATTCAACAGTTGCTAGGACTTGTGGCAAATATGAAAGATTCTAATGATTGGAAAAAGGTGATCGGAGGGATCCTTTTGGTGACGACGTGGGAGATATGGAAGGCTAAGAATGAAGCGAACTTTAACAACAATCATTTGCATTTCAATAAAACGGCGGACATTATCAAGGAGAACTCGTATTTATGGATTTCCAATAGATCAAAGTATGTAAACCTTTGTTGGGATAGGTGGTGTGATTTTAATATCCGAGATGTAATTCTGTAACCTGGGTTCCAGTTTCTTGCTGGCCCTTTTTCTATATTTTTTATAGAAGTTTCGCTGTTCAAAATTTTTTTTTACTTGGTTTCAATGTTAATATCTTTAACACGTCTTAAACATATATAACTCACATTAATAATTTCTAAGTAATTTGGCTGATACAGCCACTTCTAGTACAAATAGAATATGTTCTCACGCATGGTTGTTAATTTTTATTTTTGTTTATAGTTTTTTAAGTAAATATTCGAATTGGTTACAACGAAACAAAAAATATAACAATCGAACCAAGGGAAGAACAAACTTGGTTCGTTTGGTGTTTCTATTATCGAGTTTGCACCTTTGAGCCAGTTTCTTTTTTGTTATGGATTCTAATAGACAATCATATAATTTAGGAAACAATAATTGTTATAATTGTCATGTAAATACCTCATCTAGAATAGGAGATTGATTGTATCCTATATATTCTGTAATTATCAATGAGAAGGGCAAGAACTTTACATTCCATCATGTTTTTAAACCTCTAAAACCCTAGCCGATCCTGTCCTCCCACCTCTCTCCCTGCGCCGATTCCCTCCCTTCTCAATCATGTCATCTTCTTCTCCTGTTCACCCCGCAGTCACTGTTACTTCTATCAAAAATCTTATTCCAATCACCCTTGACATTGAAACTGGCCACTATACCACGTGGTCCGAGATGTTCAAGATTCAATGTAAGGCTCATCTCGTGTTTGACCACTTACAACCCAAACCGGCTACGGTCACTACCTCATCGTCGACACAGACCAAAGACAAGGAGGAACAAAAATCAGCACCAACCGAGACATGGGAACGTCTCGATTCTATCGTCCTACAGTGGATTTACAGCACCATCTCAACCGATCTCCTACACACGGTTCTCAAACCCGATACCACTGCACACGAGGCTTGGACTATAATTGCAAACATTTTTCAAGATAACAAAGCTACCCGCACCATCGATCTCAACAACAAGTTCGCCAACACACACCTCGATCAGTTTCCGAACATGTCGGCATACTGTCAAGCCCTTAAAGTTATTTTTTACCAGCTCTCAAATCTGGGATCTCCTTTCACGGATGAACAACTTGTGCTACAACTTCTCTCAGGTCTAACCGAACAATACGAGAACACTGCTTCAGTCATACAATAAATGAAACCCCTTCCGGACTTCTATGACACTCGTTCGTGGCTGTGTATGGCAGAATCTAGAAAGCTCAGTCAAGCTCGACATTCGGCTCAGTCGGCTGGAACAGCTCTTACCGCCGCCGCTGACTCTCCACATCGTGATAACAGGACCGATCCGAACAGCAGCGGGAGTCACGAACCGAATATTCTGACCGTGGTCGCGGTCGCGGCGGCCGCGGAAGAGGCCGTGGACGAGGACGAAGCGGCGGCCGTGGCAGGGGCGGTTATGGTTTTCCGGGTAGCAATGGTGGCACCTCCTCCTTTGGTGGCGGCGGCAACGCATCAAATGTCAGCATGCCCTTTGGACAGTATTACTCGTGGCCTTATTTACCCACATGGGCCGGCCCATCTAATGGGTCTTCTCAACCACCTCAGTGGGCTACTTGGGCTCATTTACCACCTTGCCCTTATCCCACCATGACCAAGCAACACAATTCGGCTGCGGGTATACTAGGACCACGTCCGACTCAGTCCTTTGCTGCTAATCACACACCCACTGACATCAATCAGGCTATGTATGCAATGGCGCTCAATGACCCCTCTTGGGCTATGGATACGGGTGCCACATGTCACATGACTTCTAACTCTAAACTCTCGTCTTCTTTTAATAATAGCATTATTCGTAACATCATTGTGGGAAATGGTCAAACAATTCCCGTGCATGGACAAGGCGACCTTACCCTACCCCCTCCCCTTCCACCTTTTAAATTAAATCAAGTCCTTTACGCACCCTCTCTAATTAAAAACTTACTTTCTGTTCGTCGTTTTACTACTGATAACCAATTATCTATTGAATTTGACCCGTATGGTTTTTTGGTGAAGGATCTCAAGACTCGGACTCCTATCCTACGATGCAATAGCTCTGGAGATCTATACACTTTTGATCCATCCCAAGTCACCAAGATTTCTTCTCCCATCGCTCTCACCGCCATTTCACAAGACACATGGCATCAACGTCTCGGTCACCCGGGATCTTCTTTATTGCATTCTCTTAAAAATTCTTGTTTTATTAATTGTGGACCATTGAAAAATAATGTTTGTCAGTCATGTGTTTTGGTAAACATATTAGATTACCTTTTCTTGATTCCAATAATATTACAAAAATGCCATTTGATATCATTTATAGTGATCTTTGGACTTCCCCAATACTTAGTACGGGGGGTCACCGTTATTACATTCTATTCCTTGATGATTTCACCAATTTTTTATGGACTTATCCTCTCACAAACAAATCTCAAGTTTTCTCCATCTTTACCACCTTCTATAACATGATCCACACTCAATTTGAACGAAAAATCAAACAATTTCAATGTGATAACGGTAAAGAATATAACAACCATATGTTTCACCAATTTTGCAAAACCAATGGCATGCATTTTCGTTTCTCCTGCCCATATACCTCATCTCAAAACGGTAAAGCCGAACGAAAAATTCGCTCCATCAATAACATTATTCGCACTCTTTTAGCCCACTCCTCTTTACCAAATACATACTGGCATCATGCCTTGGAAGTCGCAACATACCTTCAAAACATTCTCCCTACCAAGGTCATTCACAATATTTCTCCCACCCAAAAGCTATATCATCGACTACCATCGTACTCACATCTACGAGTCTTTGGTTGTCTATGTTACCCTCTCATCCCTCATACCAACATTCACAAACTTCAATATCGCTCTATGCCATGCGTTTTTCTTGGCTATCCCCCAACCATCGAGGCTATAAATGCCTTGATCTCAACACCCGTAAAATACTAATTAACCGCCACGTCATCTTTGACGAGACCGTCTTTCCGTTTGCTAACCACCCAAAGCCGTCTCCACAATCTTATGATTTTCTATCTAATACACTTCACCCATTACATTTACATCCTCCCACATCTCCTACATCTCCTACTCCTACAACTAATGCCCACACCCAACCTGATATCCCTACCCCACCTAACTCGACTCACTCTCACAGCTCACCCTTCACTACCTTGCCTACCCCACTATCTCACGCTACACCTCTTCACAGCCCATCTTTAATCCCTACAAGCCCACCCCCTCACGGACCATCCTCCAATCCTACAAGTCCACCATCTCACGGCCCAACCTCCGATTCTACAAGCCCATCCGCAAATCCCTTTTTCGGCCCACACCAGACACCCACCCACTTACCAATCCACTCTTCATCTGGTTCTACATCCCCTATTCCCTTACACTCCTCCTCATCGTCCACCACCCCGTCACCGTCACCTTCACCTCCGCCTCCCCCCACCCCCTACTCGAACCATCCGCACCCGGTCTATGGATGGTATTGTTAAACCAAATCATTTGTTCAATCTTCACTCTTCAACCGTCGCTCCTATTCCCAAAAACCCAAAGGACGCCTTGTCTAGCACGGAATGGCATAATGCCATGACCACCGAATTCAATGCTCTTATTAAAAATAAGACCTGGGTTCTTGTCCCGAGGCAACCGGACATGCACGTGTTACGCAGTATGTGGCTTTTTCGCCACAAATTTCGGTCAGATGGAACCTTGGAACGCTATAAAGCACGTCTTGTATGTGATGGGAGCAATCAACAGATTGGGGTGGACTGTGGTGAAACGTTTAGTCCCGTTGTGAAGCCCACCACTATTCGTACTGTGTTGTCACTTGCATTATCACAATCATGGCCGATCCATCAATTGGATGTTACTAATGCGTTCCTTCACGGCAACCTCAGTGAGACAATGTACATGTATCAACCTATGGGGTTTCGTCATCAACACTATCCAGACCATGTGTGCTTACTAAAGAAATCGCTTTATGGCTTGAAACAGGCTCCAAGGGCGTGGTACCAACGATTTACAGACTTTGTTCTTTCACTGGGATTCCAACAGAGTAAATGTGATAACTCCCTCTTCACGTTTCGGCATAATGGAACCACTGCGTATCTTCTTATTTACGTTGATGACATCATTCTCATGGCATCGACTGATCCTCTTCGTGTGCAACTTATGTCCCGTCTTGCCGCTGAGTTTGCAATGAAAGATCTTGGGCCCTTAAGTCATTTTTTGGGTATTCATGTACAACGGCAAGGTGACAACATGTTTCTATCTCAACAGGTCTATACAAAGGAAATTATTGATCGGGCTGGCATGTCCTCTTGTAAACCAGCTGCCACACCAGTCGATACCAAACCAAAACTTGGTGCAAACTCGGGTCCTGACTTCGACAATCCGACATTATACCGTAGTCTCGTGGGTGCTCTTCAATATTTAACATTTACACGACCTGATATTTGTTATGCAGTTCAGCAGGTCTGCATGCACATGCATGCACCCAAAGTGGATCATTGGAATACACTTAAACGTATCATTCGATACCTTCAAGGTACCTCCTCACATGGTCTAACTATTGGTGCCTCCGTGGATTTCTCCTTACGTGCATACACCGACGCAAATTGGGCAGGGTGTCCGGATACGCGACGTTCTACTTCTGGTTATTGCGTATATTTAGGCCCCAATATTATTTCATGGTCGTCGAAACGTCAGTCTGTTATCTGTCGATCTAGTGCTGAAGCCGAGTACAGGGGTGTTGCTAATGTGGTTGCTGAAATCTGTTGGCTTCGCAACCTGCTGTTGGAATTACACAAACCATTGACCACAGCTAGTCTTGTGTACTGTGACAATATTAGTGCTATTTACTTGTCAGGGAATCCGGTTCAGCATCAACGTACCAAACATATTGAACTGGACATCCACTTTGTTCGTGATTTAGTTCAACGCGGATCCATTCGTATTCTACACATTCCTACGCGGTTTCAAGTAGCTGACATCTTCACAAAAGGGCTCCCTAAAGTTTTATTTGACGATTTCCGGTCCAGTCTCAGCATTTGTCCTCCTCTCGCTTCGACTGCGGGGGTGTAATAGACAATCATATAATTTAGGAAACAATATTTGTTATAATTGTCATGTAAATATCTCATCTAGAATAGGAGATTGATTGTATCATATATATTCTGTAATTATCAATGAGAAGGGCAAGAACTTTACATTCCATCAGATTCCATTACTAGATAGCTACTATCCACATCACTACTAATAATGAAATGGATAAAAGAATGAAATTAATCATTACCATTTGATTATCTTGTTTGGTTAGGCTATAGGGTGTGGTTGGAGTCCCCTTGAGACTTTATCATGCCAACTAGGATCCACGTCAACGCCATGTCAGCATGGGGGCTTTATCATGCCCCCCTTTAATTTGGAGGGTGTGGATGGAGCCCCCCGTCATGATTAACTAATTATTTATTTATTTAAATATTTATTTTTTAAATTAAATGGGAATTTTAATAACTAGAAAATTAAAAAAAAACATAATTTCATGAAAAAAAAACACTACAAAGTCATAAAAAAACATAACATACTAAAAAAAAATACAACATACTTAAAAAAAACACAACATACTAGAAAAAAAAACTACATATATTTGGCCCGAATTTGTGCCTTACGAGCCTCCAAAATGACTCGGTCCTCCTCTGGTAGATGTGACACATCCTTTGCGAGAAAGTCCATGTCTCTTTGGATTTGTTTCTCCATTCTCATTTGTTGGTTTTTTTCCCTAATGGAGATTATTTGTTTGAGGCCTGCCTCGAACTCGCTCATCTTTGACGGGCCATCTGATGTAGTAGACTTTCCACGTGCCTTGGCCTTACTTTTATCCCTACCAGTTGGACGAGACAGCTCTTGTGGGTCTTCAAACTCGTCAGCATCCTCGTTTAGATTAATTACTGTACGAGCATCGGACCCAGATGGTTCGTTGGTGGATGTCGATTTGGACCGTTTGGATATAGGGCGGGTTGGGTCGAACGGTGGCACAAGATGCCACTTTGGAGATTTGCGAAGAAGCTCCCATGTGGTTACCAATGTAAACATATGCCCATGGTGCAGTCTATAGTCGTTGTGGGCTTGTGTCATGACATCGACGTCGCTCGCACCACTTTTCCTTCAAGTATTATTGACGAGATTATTGTATATGTTGTTGAAGTTGCTAACCTTCGTCCTCATAGCACCCCACTTTCCCGAAAAAGAGTCGGCGGTTCGATACACGCCACAACACATTGCGGCGAAAAACTTCTCACGTATACGACCCCAAAATACCTTTATGTCTTGGTCGTCTCCTATAAAAAAATTATTTACAAAAGCATAAAAAATATTATTTACAAAAGCATAAAAAATATATTTACAAAAGCATAAAAAATATTATTTAAAAAATATTTACCAACAATCTCGTCCTCCGACACGTTGAGCCATGCTTTTTCCAACTCGAACTTTTCCTTAGGCGACCAAAATTCTACCTTCTTAGGGGTACGTTTTTCGGTCTCTTCCTTCTTTTTATGACTTCTTTTTTTATAGAAGAGGAATCGACTTGGGTTTCGGGAACGTATTCGGTTTCGGTTGTGTCTTGGGTTTCTGGTATGTTTTGGGGCATGTTTGAGGGAAAAAATGGGGGTTGAGAATAATACCCGAAATATGGGGGCATCGGTTGAGTGGTGGGATGAGGAGAAGTAGGGGTGGTTGGTGGCATTGGATAATATCCAAGCTCGCCCTTACGCGGGTCTCGGCGATAGCGGTCCTCTTGCTCGTTGTTTTGCATATTTTGCCAAAACGGATGGGTCGGGTCCCATGGGTTGTTAGGGTTGTTGAGAATTTTTTAAAAATATGAAGGGAATGGTATAAAAAGTGAGGGAGAAAGTGAGAGGAATGAGATGAAAATGTTAAAGAATTGTGGGTATTTATAGTGTTAATTTGTAAAAAAAAATGGAAAGTAATTTTTTTTTAATAATGACCGTTTTCAACGGACAAAATGTTAAATGCTCCTCGGTCCACGCGATTCAAGCCCGTTACCATGGTGGCGAGCCTTCAATGGCGCCCCGCCATAGCGCCCATGGTGTGGTCCGATAGCGCATGGGGGGGCTATAGATGTCCAGCTGGCGAGGATGACGCCCCCACACCCTCTAGCCTTATCATGTGAGAATGACATGAATTGTTAATTTATTATTATCATTACTAATAATATATAAAAAAACATAATTATTATTATTATTATTATTATTATTATTATTATTATTATTATTATTATTATTGTTTACTTTTTTCCTTGAGGGAAACCTCTTTTCAAAGAATGAAAATGCTAGAAATGGAAGTAACATTTTCCTTTGAAATAATTCATACCACCAGGCATGAATTCAAAACTTCCTATGGTTGGTTTTCCAAGTTTTAGTTTACTTTCAACCAGTGAACCAGACCCTTTCGGAAATCCATGATCTTGAACATGGATTGTTGCATGTCTATATGTTGTGCTTCTTAGGCTGGGGGTGTGGTTTAAAGCTTCTATGGGCTTTATAGTGCCATGTCATAGCCACATTAGTGCCATGTCACATATGAGGCTTCTTTTTAACTTGTATGCAATGGTTTAAAGCCCCTTATTAAAAAAAAAAAAAAAAAAAAACTAAAGAGAAAAAGAATTAATTGGTTGAAAAGAACGGGCCCCACCTGCACCCCCTTTAGCGCTCGTTACTGCAATGGCGGAGCATCGATGCACCCCTCCCCTTGACGCGCAGGGAACGGGGGCACTAACGAGTGATGTGGCCAGGGGCGGTATACCACACCCCCCCAGACCTTAAATAAGTTTTAAAAGAGCTATGTAGGCCCAACAATTATCTCCACCATCAACAAAATAACACAAAAACAATCAACCGTGCATCTTTTTCACCATACCCATATTTACTATTGCTATACATATAGGACTAAATTATTATATTTGAGTCATTCATCATTTTAACTTTAACTAGCTGAACAAAGTTCTAAAATTCTTAACCCATTGAGTTTGTAAGGTTTCCAATTATACTAATTTGAGTCCAATTGACTAACATCCTTAAAAAAATTTATTAACTAGAAGGGCGTATTAGCCATTTACACCTAATGTACAAGTTTTTTATGCACAAGTTACTTAAAAAATAATTTAACACATTTTGATACTATTACTAGTATTGCTGTTGTTGCTACAACCATTGCAACCACCACCACCACCACAACTACCACCACCATTGCTACGTCACCACCGTTACCACCACCACCACTACCACTACCTACTAACACAACAGCTGCTACCAGGGGCGGACCCACGTTAAGCGGAACGGGGTCCCCGGACCCCAATCTTTTTTTAAAAAGTAGTATAATCGGTATATAAAATTTTCTATGGACCCCATAAGATAATTTAGTTGGACCCCCTAACAATGAAAGTGATTCTGGTGCATTGGTAAAACCCCTTGTTAACACACAAAAGGTCCCGGGTTTGATACTTGCTTATTGCTTTTTTTTTTGTGTGTGTTTTTTTTAATCTGATTTTAGTTGGACCCCCTAACAAGGAATCTTTTTTTTACTTCTGTAACTTGAATTTTGGTAAAAATGTATGAGATTAAGTATGAAAATGGAAAACGCTGCAAGAGGATTAACCTGTTTTTCGATCCATACTATACTGTTGACCTTATTTAAGATTGATAAAATGATTTCTTTATGATGGATCAACTGTTGGTATTAATATAAAAAATTTACGGTGATAAGAAAGTTGGGAACTTTATCATTCAGATAATGCCTTTTGACTCGGGCTAGTTGTTTTCATTGTAATCCTACCACTTTTATCCACCAATTTGTTTTTTTTGCTTCTGTAACTTGAATTTTGGAATATACCACTTTTATCCACCAATTTTTGTACCTCTGTAACTTGAATTTTGGTACATACTAGTATTAATCTTGTTGACCTTTTTGCCAATGTTTCGGTCGACAATGTAATGGATCGTTTTCAAAAGATGAAAGCTCGTCGGGAACAACTCTAAAAGTTTGTGATGCTTTTTTTTTTCGTTTTTCGAAAGACATTTTATGTTTATTGTGTGTTTTCTAATGAGTAATGATTATATAATTTTGTTATGGTATTGTATTTTATTATGTTCCTCATCCCGACCCGACCCAAACGACGACGACCCGGAAATTTTAACTTTTGTTTGTCAAAAATTTGAACACCGAAAAAAGTGGACCTCATTGAAAAAAAAATTCTGGGTCCGCAACTGGCTGATACCGCTACTGCTAGCACGACCACTACCAGGAAGACCACCACCACTATTACTATTATTATACACAAACCCCTCCCCCCATCTTTTACTCTTTCTCTCTCTCATCTAAACCACTGCACCACCACCACTACACTATCGGACCACCTCATCTTAACACCACCATCCCTGACCATTGTCCCCCACCAAGCCCAAATCCTTCAAACAATCGCCCACCACCCCTCCCCCAACAAATCATGTAACCGCCCATTGATAACTTTTCCGACGACCTGGTTCATAGATAGAAGCGTATGTAACCCCTTTTTTTTGGTGAGGCCAAGATCCCACATAACAAAACATATTCTAACAGAGGAATACAACTCAATCGCTAACCCCCTTTCCGATGCATAGATTCTTACACTCAATCGCTAGCTCTCTTTCCATTGAATAACTATAGCTTGTTTTTTTTTTTTTTAGTTTAGAATTTGATATGTACCACTTGGATTTAAGATGATTAGAATGGGCCATCAGGATTAAGAAGACCAGAAGCAATTTAGAGAGAGAGGGATTAAGACTATTTTTTCTTAATCACTCGTACTCCTAATGTTGAAATACAACAACATTTACAGGCTTACAAACCAAATGGAATAAATAAAAAAGAAACTAACATTACTTACATGTATTTACCACTAAACAAATTAATATAGAAATAGTAGTAAAGAAGGAAAATGTAGTGACAATTGTTTTTTTTTTTTTTGAAAGGATGTATAAAATAATACAACATTTTTATGCACTTTCAAAACCCCACAAATGATCCACATCATCCACTTGCATGTAACTCAAAAATATAAAAGAAGAACAAGGTGAAGTGTATTAAGAACAATTTTGATGTGCGCTTTGGGTGGGTTGAAGAAGTGGATGTCAAAGGACCCAAGTGTCTCACTCTACTATCTTCATTTTTGTGTACTCTCACCCTATCGGATACATATGCACTTTCCCAAAGTGCCATTCACTTAGTCAACCACCAAACTGCAAAACCATACGTATGTATAGGGATACCAAATGATACTGGGTACCAATACCGAATTTTTCAAACCGACACGATTTTCGGTACCATTTCGATATCAACATTTAACGTTTTCGGTATCGGTTTTCACTTTCAAATACCGGTACTAAACCGTACCGTACCGTACCGGGTATTTTTGATACCGGTACCCATTTTTTAAGATTTTCAATACTGGTATTTTCAGTATCGGTAGCGGTTAGTGCCGAACTCATCCCTACATATGTATCTAAGCTATTCCTCTAAAGAGGAGAAAAGGGGAAGAACAAGTCAAAACTATGACCTTCCTCGCATTAGCATATCTTGTTAATCATCGTATTCTACCCGTTTGACATGTTCAAATAACCATGTCAGGTTTGAGTTAATTATGCGAGACCAAGTTATGGTCGATACTAGGTATATAAACGAACCGAACAAATAAACGGACATATGTTCTTTTTCATGTTTGTTTGTTAAGAAAATGAACATGTTCGTGTTCGTTTATACTCGTTCGCTAATGAACACAAACAAACATAAATGAGTATAAATGCACAAACACAAACAGACATAAATGACTAAGCAAACAAACACAAACAAACATGTTTGACAAAAATAAAAGAAATTTTGTATTATAAAATATAAAACAAAAATAAACGTAAATAACCAACCACAAACAAACGTAAATAAACAAATATAAATAAACAAACATAAATGGGTGTTCCCGAACGTAAATGAACGAACGCAACATGTGTTCGTTTTTTCATGTCTATTCATTTATTAAATAAACAAACGCAAAAAACCTTCCGCCGAAAAACAACAGAAAAGCACATAACCACCCAAAAAACCAACAAAAAAGCATAGTATGCTAAAAATATTCTTAGTAAGCTACCAAACTAGTAAAACATATAACGGTGATAAATAACACCTTATATAGGGGGTGTTTGGGTTAGCTTATTTTGGAGCAACTTATGACTTATTAACTTATATAAGTTAATAAGTTGTTTTTAGAGTGTTTGGGTTAGCTTATTTTAGAGGATTTTGTGAGTGTGAGAAGTCATTTTTGAGAAGTCAGGATTTCTGACTTCTCACTTATGACTTTTATAAGTTAATAAGTCATTTTGAGAAGGAATGCCAAACACCACCATAGACAATTAGACACATATGCAAGTGATAACACGCCTACTAGACAAAAAAAAAATCTAATATATTTAACAATTTAACAAAAATAAATAGAGTAAACTGTCAAAATAGTCCCCGAGGTTTGGTCACTTTCATCACTTTAGTCCAAAACTCAAACCTTTTGAATCTAAAATCAAAATCTAGCAAGTTTTTTCAGTTAACATCCAATTTTTTTTTTTTTTTGTCTTTTTCCTCCCTTTAATGAAGGGCAAAACGGTCAGGGATACATTCAAGTTTAGTACAAGGATGAAATATGAAAATAGGCTATACCTTAAGGACCATTAATGTACACGCTTATGTTACCCCATTCCGCCTATAAATACACCTCAGCCGCTACGATCTTCCAACCTTTCTTTCACTTTCTCTGTTTAAAAAACCCTTTTTCTCTCTTCAATTACGATTTTCTGCATTGATTTTGACAGCGAAAATGTCGGGAAAAGGAGCTAAAGGTTTGATCATGGGGAAAAATGCCGCACTCAACAAAGACAAGGACAAGAAGAAACCTACCTCTCGATCTTCTCGCGCCGGTCTTCAGGTATATAATTCGTCTTCAAATTCTCAATGTTATTCATGTGTTTGTTGATTGTATTGAATTTTATGTAGGGTTAGATCGTTTGGTTGTGGATTTAGGGCTTGATTTATAAGATGTAGTGATAATTGATGAGATTGTAGATTTGTTTGTGTATGTTTTATGTTGCATGCTTGATGTTGATTAGACTGTTTTTCTTTGGATTATAGATGCAATTGATCGTATAGAATAACGAGTATTGTTTGTGGATTTAAGACTTGATTAATACGAAAGAGTGATAATCGAATGGTGGTTAATCGATCAACGGAAAAATTGTGTAGATTAGATTGTTTTTCGTTGGATGATAGACGCCCCGGTTGAGGTGTACGCATATAATGTACATAGTTGTCAATAGCGAGCGTAGCAATCGCTATAGCGTATAGGCAGGGGCGGTTCTTAGTGGAGAGGTGGCAGGGCCACGGCCCTGGCAAGTTTTTCGGCCGTAGTGCTAATTTTCCGCATTTCGATCGAAATTTTGTATATATACTATGTTCGGCCCTGGCAAGTTTTTCGGCCGTAGTGCTAATTTTAGTGCCCGTGTCTTTCGGCCCTGGCAGGTTCAACGGGCAAGATCCGCCACTGCGTATAGGTCTAGGCTCGCTATTACGGTTGTAGCGATAATAGCGACAATTTATTTTATTTTAATATAAATAGCAATTAAATGTAGCTATAAAATAGCTAGATTTTAGGTTTTTTGTTATATATACATGTAAAATAGCATATATACCAGGGTATTTTGATATAACATACATATAAATTTTTTTAAAATTTTCTTCTAGTGTATCGCTATTTATAAAATAGCCGCTTGCTATTTATCACTATTTGTTATGAAGCATATAGGTACATTACATTATCGCTATATGTTGCTATTCGCCATTAACAACTATGATAATGTATATATGTGTGGGCCCTCGGGGGGCAAAAGTAAAATTGCACTGATTTTAATGTTATTTTTTCGTGAAAATAATGTTAAAAGCGGCGGACGGTTAATCATGCTTCATTTGGTAGCTATGATTTTTGCGGTTACGTGAATACTGTATGTGTTTTGTGTATGTAACTGCTTTAGTGGATTCCGGACAACGATTTCTTGAAATGGCGACAATCGATGGTTGATCAACGAAGGTGTAGTTTGTGATTAACTGATTTGTTTGCGTATCTTATATTTGTCAAGTATTCAAAGGTTTTTATTCGTATGATCAGGGGCGGATCTACTTCATTGTAAGGGGGAGCGCCCGCTACCGCTTGGCGCTCCGGCGGTAGTGTAAAATTAGTGTAAATTTTGGAAAAATTTGACGTTTTTTCGATTTCGTTACCGCTTTTTTTATAAAACGTTACCGCTTGGCGGATTTTCTAGATCCGCCACTGCGTATGATAAAAAGATTACAAGATTATCCAAACAACTGGATTTAGAAAAAAAAACACCAGACAATATCTAATCAATATGAAAAAGAATGGTCCGTGAATACCCAAGAACCAGAACACAATAGATATGAAGAGAAGACTTAATAGATCGATTTGTAGAGAGTGATACTTCTTCGATGATGAACAACTACACGTAACCACCAATTTACAGCCGATTCAATCTTCTCTTGAGGACAAACCGTGGCCAAAAAAGGGAACGATAAGCAACGGCGATAAGCAAGACAATCACGGATCGACAGAATGATTGATTCTTTAATAAGGGAACTAAAATATGCGAAGGCACGTCTACTTCAACCTGTGGGCTTGGACCTGAGATAGGAGCCATATATGAAAACAAAACAAAGCCCAATAATAATAAGGATAAAATTGATGAACTAAGATATAATTTTAACATATGTTGCGTGTTTGATGTCGATTAAGCTGTTATAATTTGGATTATAGACGTAATAGGTCATATGAGGCGAGGCGTCCCTCTCGCAGTAGAGTTCCAAACCGGCTCATTACATTAATAATAAATAATAAAAATATGGGAATTTACATTGAGCGTGAGAGCCAAATGAATGGATTGATCAATAGCTGTTCTGTTTTGATGTTATTGATTTGTGCCGTCGTCTGAATACTTTGTATATTTTTGTGTATGGAACTACTCTAATGCTCAATTTAATTGATTATTTGTGGTTTCAGGCCAATGATTTCTTGAAATAACAACTAGTGATGTTTGGTTGGATGTATAGTTTCTGTTTTGGATTTTAAATTGTGATGATTGATAGGTGTTACTTCAGTTTTGTTGTAACTGACTTGTATGAATGTGTGTTTGAAGCAACTCTGATGCTTGAATAATTTGTTTATGTGTGGATATTACAAGAGGGTTTTGTAATGATTTAACAAGAAGTTGTGAAGAACATATAATAGACGACAAGAGACACATTTGGGGAAGAAAGTGCACATTTATTTAATTAACTGCCGTTCACTCTCACTAATCTTTTGTTAGTTTGCTCAAGTACATACAATCCTGTTATATCAATAGAAACTTAGAATTTTCTTTATGTGTCATAATGAACCTAACATATATGAGTGTATTACTCACATGCAATTGTCATCTTTATGTTAGATCCAAACTCCAAAGAACATATATGAACATTATAACTAAGAGCCTAAAGTGTTAGAATTGTTGAATACTTGAATTCATTATAGAAAAGATGAGTTATGGTGCCTTAATTTGAAGTTGTTTACTACTTACAAGAAGGAAACATGAGTCATGTTCAGTTGTTCACTAGCCTTGAAATCACTGTTTTTTAGTATTTTTCTTTTAATGACGATCATTATCTTAAGTTCCAACATGTTAAACTTAATTTTTGTAAATAAAGGCTAAATTTGAGTTTTAGCTTTTGAGGAAGTTAAAGGTCGCCAGGAGTTTTGGCCCTTTTATTCTTTTCAAAAGTTGAACACCTTTCATCGTTGTCCCATCACAATCATGCAAGAACGGCTGTTCTTGTTGACTGATAAACAGTTGTACTTTTATCTTATTATCATATTATTAAGATGCGATAGTTTCGATAATTCAACCCTTTACTTGTTACGGGCTATGTTTATCTAGCGGGTTATGTATCAAAAGTGCCCAAAAACTGCATGTTTGACTCTTTTGTAACCAAAATTGACCCGTATAAAAATCGTCTGTTTTTCTTCTGTACAGGGCCGGCTCAACCATTTTGGTGGCCTAAGGCGAAGTAAAAGCTTGTGGCCTTTTTCCCAAAAAACGTATGTAATTGAAAGTTAAACTTGAAGGGCCCAAGTGTAATTATTTGAAAGATTGTGTTAAAATTTAAAAATATGGAAGAAAATGGTGAACCAGGGATTCGAACCCGGGTCTCACCAGCATCCATACATACACAAAACCACTACACTACCAACCATCAATCTGTTGATAACCCACACCCTAAAGCTTTTATAAATGGACTGTGGTTTCATCAAATCGTGGAGGCCTTATAGTTTTGGTGGCCCAAGGCCCAAGCCTCATTTGACTTGGGCTTGGGCCGGCCCTGCTTCTGTAACCTCTAGTAATATTTTGTTTTGTAAATTGATGTGTATTGCAGAAACTGTTGTTCTTTTCTGACCAGTTGTGTTTTTACCTCATGCATGTGTATACACTATACAGGCTATGTTTATCTCTTTACAGGTCAAAAGGCCCTAAAAGTATTTTTATGCATAAAACCTATATCCAAAACAATAATAATCTTTTTAAAATAAAAAAATGATGCACGAAGTGTTTCGACTCTTTGTAACCTCTAATTATATATTAATTTTGTTAAGTGTTGCGTATATTTACAATAATAAGAAAAAAATAATTGTTCTCAAATGTTATTTCACCTAGTAACATATGCAACAACTGTTATCTTACTTTCTTGATTCTTGCCAAACAAATGACTGCAGTTTCCAGTTGGGCGGATCCACCGACTCCTGAAAGAAAGATCCACATCAAACGGGCGGGTTGGAGCCACAGCAGCCGTATACTCAGCAGCCATCTTGGAATACTTAACCGCGGAAGTCCTTGAGTTAGCCGGGAACGCAAGCAAAGATCTCAAAGTAAAGCGTATAACTCCAAGACATTTGCAACTTGCAATCCGTGGTGATGAAGAACTCGACACCTTGATCAAAGGAACTATAGCTGGTGGCGGTGTCATTCCTCACATTCATAAGTCACTCATCAACAAATCGTCTAAAGAGTAGTTTTCAACTTTTCATGCTTTGATTGTCGTTAAGACCGTTAGTTTTAATTGGTAGTTAGTCTTGATTGGACTTTTTTAAGCTTGACCGTGATTGATCTGGTTTGAACCATGCGTTGATGTCTTGATCCAAGTGTTGGCTATTTAATGTTCTTGTTGGAAATGTTGATTCTTTGAAGATTCCCAAACAGGGCCAGTATCAGACGAGACGCAGATTTAGCTGGTTAGGGTGGTTGAAACCAACTAAATCAGTTTTGCCTGATGCAAATGGTCCTGTTCACATATCTTTTTGACGGTTTAACGGTTCAATCCGGTTTAAAACATGCAATCGGCTGTGTAAACTGAACCGGTCTTTCAATATTTACTATTTTTACTATGTGTTATCTAAACCAAAATCATCTTTGTATTTACTTTTTATAACATGTTATAAAGAGTAAATATGTTTTAAACGATTCACTCAAATTACCAGTAACCGATTTTTGTATGTATATCAAAAGATCTACCACTCACATTCTACTCTTGTAGACGTGACAAACGAACTCCTCACACTTTCTACGTTTTTCATAGGGTTATTATTGTTGTTTTAAACACTTCATTTGTTTACGTAAATAATATAGATGCTTACTTTTTTACATATATATTGAAAAAACTAAAATGTCGACGTGATAACGATCTTGATGATATTACAAGTGTTCAAATTAAACGAACGAATAGAAGGTAAAGTGACTATTTAATAGATGCTTTAAAGCACTATTCCAAATGTTTGAGAGAGTAGTGGTAAAGTTCTCTTAATTTTTCTTTAATGTCCAAAATAGCTCGGGCACCGAGTACATCCATAGGTAAAAAGCCACCGCTTCTGTGATTATAGACAACACCGGTAAGGCGGTAACAACCGGTGACCTCCAGAAAGTCATTGGATACCACTAAAGCACACTGTGGTAAAACCACTGGCTCGCGCTTGACATTTTATCACGAACGAAACTCCAACCGATGACCTCCAGAAAGTCATTTACCGCTAAAGCACTGCGCGTTTGGTTCTTAATTTAAATGTTATTAAAAAATAGTATATTTGATGTTTTGAGGTATAGTTAAGTATGTGTAATATTATGAAACTTTAGAAAACCATAAATAAAAATATCCCGAATGCAACTTTACTCTTTTTAATAAACAATGATAGATGTAAGAGTAGAATGTACAAAACGTTTTTTATGTTTCCTCAAACTTGTAGGTTCCAACCTTTATGTTTAAAATTTGCTAAAATATTTTTGTTGTAGGTTTAATCCTTTAAGACTAACCAAGTTAATTATCTCAGTTTAACTCCCTCACATGTTAAACATGTGAGGGTATATTTGTCATTTTAACTAGAGGTCACCATACACCAAACCAAACACACCATCACATTACACAAGAAAATTCAATCTCTTTCTCTAATCTCTATGCAAACACATCAAGTTCTTCTTTTTCGACCGACCCATGGTGGTTTTCGAATGGCGATTCAAGCCAGATTGTATTCGGATAATCTTGCGTCCCGTTCGTCAATGGTGATGGTGGTGGCGATGCATTATGTCACAAAGTCTGATAGAAAACACATGTTTTAGTTATCTCTATATTTTACAATCTCCATCAACAACAGCAACAACAATATTTATCAACAATCACAACCACCTTTTGGAAACCAAGATTCATGTTTCGACAACGGGTGTAAAAACCCGATAATTCTCAAACAATCAATTTCCCAACAATTTTCAAACAACCAATTTCTGATAAAATGGAAGCCAGAAAACCCTTCTCCGGCGACTTAAACTATTGTCTCTCATAATATGTACGTTTGTGTTCCGGTTACTTGGAACATACTACTCATAACACGATCTCAAAAAAAAAAAAACATCGAGTCAACCAATTAAAAAAAAACACTACCATACTTTTGCTAAAAAACTAAAACGATGGAAATACTATAATTTTAAACTGGGGGAAAAGTTGTAATTTGTCAGGACAAATGAGCCTGACACGGAAAAAATTACACCGGGTCAGCTAATTAAAACAAAACACTACCATAGTTTTGTAAAAAAAAAAAAAAACCATAGCATGACTATAATTTTACTCGGGGCAAAATCGTAATTTGACAAGAAAAAAACAAAAACGATGGCAAAACGATAAATTTAAACTAAGGGCAAAATCGTAATTTGGCTGGAAGATGACAAAACTGTAAATTTAAACGAGGCAAAATCGTAATATGGCTGGACCAATGCTAAAGTGTGTCACACCCTGACTTTTGCGGAAGCGTATGATGTGTGACTGGTTTAATATCATTGCATTCAATCGTAATAAACAACTACATGATCAAAACGATGTTCATCCATTCATAAAATTTGAGTATTACAAACACTGGTTATTCAAGTTTTTAAAACACAACCTTCGACTAGGTTACAAACCAACAAAAGTGGATGACATCTAAACTTGAAGTCTACTTCTAGTTACGACACCCGCGCCCAAGATCCATCCTTTTACCTGAAATACATGTAATTTTGGAAAACATCAACAAAAGTTGAGCGAGTTCACGCGTCTTATTTGTGTACTGTAATTCTTGTAAATCTTTGAGAGACTCCTTTGTAAACAGGTATGAAAAGTGTGAATGAACATGAATGTTTTACAAGGACTTTAAGGCACGTGAGGACGTAGGAAGCACTCGTAATGGCTTATACCCTTGTCGATTTTCCTCGACTGTGTCGATTAACCTCGACTGTGTCAATTTACCTTGACTGTGTCGATTAACCTCGACTGTGTCGATTAACCTCAACTGGGACTCCGAAGCACTACTAGGTACTAGTTGTGACCATGAGTGGGGTTCGGCCGTACCTGTTAGATCTAACCTTCGTCCCTAATTAAGTATAAATGGCATTTCAATATTAAGTCTATGCTCACATGATCTAGTATTTCATAGGCATTTCATACCGTTTAAGCATTCGTAACATGTAATTCACCCCCGAGAGTTATAAAACCAAAAACAGTTAAAGAAAAGGGGGAGCATGAACTCACTGTTTTGCGTCTTCAGTACTCGTAACTCAATTCTCGTCAGCAAACACGACTACCTACAATGCTAGGGTCTATTAGACGAGCGGGCCGTGCCTTGCCTTAGTATTCATGTTTTGAGTTACGTTTCCTTTATGTATTTAACATTTTCCGAAGTTATAATACTTCTCAAGTATTTATTTTTGCATTTCCTTCCCAAGGATGGGAGTATTCCATATATGTGTATTTTCGTATTCTTGAATTTGTAGTTCCGAATTAATATATTTTCAAGTCTTACTTTAGAAAATATATAGACTTGTTTTGTCCAAAATAATGTATTGCCAAGAAAATATATATTTTTCTCAAAAATCATATATCTTCTAAATATTCTAAGAAAATATATTTCTTGCTTCCAAAAATAATAGATTTTCTCTTGGTCGAAAATACAATATTGCTCTTGTAATATTTTCAAAAACCGTATTTTCATTTCTTGTATCCAAAACAATATTTGCCAACAATATATTTGTAATGGTATTTTCCAGAATATTTTATAAGTTACGTTCTTGTTCGGTTTGCCAATATTTAAGTGTGTAACTTATATACTTTATTCCTTGTGATTTTTGGTATTATTTTGGAGTTGTAATTTCCATGGTATTTGTTAAGTTATATTATTTTACCCTAAAATAATATAACTACTCCACAAAGTAGACAAATATTCACACAAGTGTCTTAGTAAAAAAAAATATGTATTCTAAATATATATTTACCCATTTTATTTACAAAAACCAACCTCCGATACTTTGTATTTTTGTAACAAAACCTATGGCGAAGTTTATATTGAAAAACAAAGTTAAAAGCATACTTGTAAACACTTGTTAGTAAATATTTTCTAAGTGTTGGAATTTTTATAAAATTTCGCCATAGTTTCCTTTGTAAATGGAGGTGTCCATGCTATTTAGCATATCATTTTCTTTTCAAAAATTCATCTAAACAATCAACAACAAATCACTAATCATCTTACACTTACCAAGTGTAAAGACTATATATTTTACATAATGACATGAACTTGGTTCTTCACAAAAATGCGTAGTGACTTGGTAAAGTGTTTAGTGGTTTTAGTTACCCTCCAAAGTGTATTTACTTTAATTAAAATCTCATTCTTGAAAAGATTTGGTGTTTACAACTTGTAAACATAATTTACAAAAATGTTTATCCATAACATCTTCTTGTTTTTCTAGTGTCTCCATACTTATTTTATTTCCAAAAAAAAAAAAAATGGTGTAAGTGTAAGAAAAGTCATGATCTTTCAAAAACCGTCTTTTGAACTTGGTTTGTTTGGAACATCATTTGTAAATCTCGGATCCAAATGATCATCCACTCACTTTGTTTACTTATATTTCAAGAAATCATCTTATTATCAAGTTCATATCTTTATTAGAAGATGACTATTTTATGTAGAGACATAATCATCTCCTAACTTGTTAAATCATGTTTTTAATCATAATCTTAACAAGTTCAATATGATGATCAACATCATATTATCAAGAAATCAACAAGCAATCATCAACATATTCAAAACAACATCATTCTAACAATATTACATCATGTTTCATCAATTTTTTTCATCTTATGTAAAGCTTCATGTTCATGATTTATGTGTATGTTCATTAGTGTTCTTGTGTTAATCATTAAACAACAACTTTTAACCACTAAAATATGAAGTAAACAAGAGTGTTCAAGAATCTTACAACTAGCTTAAAGCTAGGGAAGAACAAGATGAAAATGTGGTGGATAAAAGCAAACGAATGAGGTCCTTCAAGTTCCGTGAGCACCGAGCTTCCTAAGCCACCTTGTAACACCTTGAGGTAACCTTGGATTGCATGGTTGATAATCGAAAAAATGGTGGTGGTGGTGGGGTTACCTTCGGCCGAGAGCAAGAGGGAGGAAGAGAGTGAATGGGTTGTGGTGTTTGATGGTTATGATCCTCTTGTTCTCTTATAATCACTCTAGGGCTTTTGTCCAATGGTTTATATGTTGGGATAGGTACACTACATGATCTTACACCAAATCCAATCAAGATTTAAGTGAGATTTAGTAAGATTTGTGGTGATCTTGGTGGGCCACCTTGTGACCGTAATATATGAGGGGGGGGGGGGGGGTTAATTGTAATTTGTTGGTAGATGTAGGTAACTAGTGGGTGGTTAATTGTAAAGTTTAGTGTTTCAAGTGTTTCTTGCATTATATAGAATGTTTAAGTGTCCGGGAACCATAACTAGTTCAGAAAAAGTAAAACAATGCTTCTAGCAATATTTTAGTGTTTCGGGTAATGTCCGGTTATTCGGTTAGATATTGATTCGTTAAAGTGCTTAGTTATACCGTATAATGTTCTTTATGTACCCTTTTGTGATACTTTTAATTCCCGACACTTAGGAAAGCATACAGGACCGTTCTGCCATATTTTTGCATGTAATAAACTTGTTAAAATGCTAAATTTTGCTGAAATATGCAGAATTCTGCACTTTGTGTGGGTCTTAGGCACTTTCCGCCACTTTATCTATTACATAGAAAAGAAGTTTTGTGGTCCTTACTTCCCTACACATTATACTAGTGTATCACTTGGTCTCTGGCTCATACTGGACCTCAAAATATTGTCTGTCTATGTACTGAACATCGTCAGTATATTTTTTTGTCTGATAACGGTGCCAATTCTGTTCCGCGCATTATTAGAACTATCTCGTGTTACATGTAGTAACGATAAAAGTCTTGTATCATGAAATGCCATTGTATGTATATAACAATAACTAGGTTATCACCTGGGATTGCTTCCCGGGTTGGAGAAAGTTGTTTAGATAAACATTAAGTGTATAGATAAAGCAAAATACAAACAAAGTGTCATATTACATAGATTAGTGCAAAGTAGAAACACAATTTAAAGATACTCGAGTCCCTTTGAATATGCATATACTTCGAGTAGCCAAAACCTTTCTTTGAGTAAATCGAGTCCCTTCTACACAAAGAACCAACCAAAAGGTATAAGAATAGTCTTTTAATATATAAATAAAATCATACAAAAAATTGACGTATTAACCTATATATAGGTTACTTTCGTTCATCCATAGAAAGTCATTACTTTCGTTGCAATTTTCTCTATTATGCAACTTTCCAAAATTTTCACTACAAATGTCTGGGGAAGTTGACAACTTCAACCCATTCAACCTGTCAAGTAATGTGTATGATTAATGATAAATGTGAATAAACATAAGATGATTGGATAGAAAAAATGAATAGTCCGCCTTACTATAGCGTACAACGACAGCCACTCCAAGCATTTGTCCACTGTGGGTTTAGTTCCTTTGTTATTTGGATAGAAATAGTCACAATAAAACCCATTGCAAGTCTTTATCTAATAAAAGATCCAAAAAAAAATAACATTAGTCATTATGTTAACTGACACTATCTTCATCAGATGAAGTAACTTTGACCCGTTTACATATAAATGGGTCAATGAGGGTCTTTTTTTTCTCTTACGGGTCAAAAAAATTAAAATTAAACGAAGACAGATCAAATAGGTTGAAAGTAAGTGTAATTCTAAAACATAAAACATAAAACCTCATAAATCATTGTATCATTAGACTATAATTGAAATAATATAGTATTTGTAATCATATTAGACACTCCAGTTCTGCCCAAAAATAAAATTTGGTCAAAAAGTGTCTGAAGTCAGCCTGAACAAAAATTCCCATTTCAAAGCAAAAAAAAATCCCAAATCATTTCTTTGAAAAATAGATTATTGCTCAAACAATATAATGGTTGTAAATTAATGCTCTACTTACAACTTCAAAGACTACCTTGATTATCGTGTACCGTAAAAGAACACACCTTACACTTTAGTTATAACTTAACCTCATTTTTGGCATCAATCTAAGTAAGAATACGTTTACCTTTCGTATGGGGTTTGTGGATGTTTTCTTTGGTGTTGTCGTCAATCCCTCTTCTGCGATTTGAAAACAATGTAGATTCCTTAGCACTATTTGTCTGCAGGCTCGTTAAGTAATGAATGTGCAATGCGATCAAATATTAAATAAAACTTTGTGTTAATCTAATAATGGTTATCTTTGGGTCAGCATGGATTTGCTAGTTGACATGTTTAGTTGTAAAAGAAAAGTTTTGTAAAAAGGTAACTTACTATCTGCAAACATAATCTTCATGTACAAACCTGCAAATGCCACAATCGTCACAATGGAACAGATCCTTGTCAACCTGCAATGCGCAATACGATAACCAAAATTGGTGATCTATTGAATTAAATATGATTACATAAACTATACTATTAAACATTAATTTAAACTAATTTTGACATGAATACATCTGGGAAAGTTGATGCATGTTTCCTCACTACCTCAAGAGCCTTCTCAGCCAAAGCTCCATAGTCACAATTACTCACAAACCACTGCAAATTTCACTGCATTTGTCATTACTCCAACGACTCTAGCCTGATCGTCACTTAGAAGAGGTTAAAAAAACTCCACACACATTAATTAGATTTTCTTTTTGTTCGAATAACACTGCTTTTAACAATACACTTATATCTAGGGTCAGGTGTAAAGAAACAAAACAAAAGCGATTTTAAAAGATTAGAGCTAAAGTCAGGGGCGGACCCAAGTGTTCTTAGGTGGGCGGGCGCACCCCTTAAAAAATATTTTAGTGTATCTTCGAGGCAAAACACCCAACCGCACCACTTGAAAATATGGTTGAACCGCTCATCCGCACCCCCAACAAATAAAATTAAAACAAATGAAATTACATATTACGTTAAAAATAAATAATAAAAAAAATTACAATGACATTTCAAAAATAATAAATTACATATTACAAGTTGTTTTCATTTCAAACCATACGAAGAAAAATATTAGAGTTTACAAACATAAAAAAAATCAGCTATATAAAAATCAAAAGATGAAAAGTGAAAATAAAAAAAATAAAAAGTGAACTCTTAAACTCTAGTATACAAACCTGCTTATCACGTAGCTTAATGACACCACTATCTATCATTTCCCTGCTTATCACTTAGCAACCACCGATTGATTCTTGTTCCGGTCTGCATACGCTAGCTCGTTTTCTTCTAATTTTCGCTGAAAAAAGAGATAAATGCAGTGAAAGAATTCAATGTATAAAGTAACAACTTAAATGCGACAAACAAAAATGGAAAATGAATATAATAAAATTCATTGAAGAGTAAAACCACCACTATTGGTCCAAAATGGTACACATGTATCTACATCAAACAATTAGATAATAAATTGAACCTAATACATATACGAAAAACTTGTTTGAAAAAAAAAACCTTATAGTATTAAATTCGTTTTAGGCTAAATGGTCATAAGGAATGATTAAGATGGGCACACTCAAACAGGTGAAAACACCTACTACTCATTAACTGGTATAAATGTTAAGGTATTAAAGTATAAGAAATTGTTTATATAATATACACATATGACACGTCAAGCTACTCGATCATTATTAGAAGTTGTTATGCTAAAGATAGAAAGAATATAAAATCTATTATCAGTTTCCTTGTTTATAATAAAGCAATATGACTATTATCAAACTTTAGAACATAGAGATAGGGATGAGTATAAGGTACTTGACTACTTGGTATCGGTACGAACTGACACAGTACCGGTACCGAATTTCTCGTACCGAATTATTTTTCGGTACCAATTCGGTACCCACTTCTTGGAGTTTTCGGTACCGGAAAAATACCGATTTTTACCTTCAAATACCGGTCCCGTACCGTACCGAACATTTTCTGTACCGGTACCATGCTCATCCCTACATAGAAATATAGAATCAAACCCTTTCTAAAGACAATGACAGGGAGAAACTAATGATGCAATTACTTTTACTTGCCATCCTTTCTACAGAATTTGTATTTACATGTTAAATTCCACACAACAGTCATTATAAATACCTACTCAACCTTGACAGTTTAACTAAAAGTGAAAACCAAATACAACGTGGTTCACTATGATCTTGCCCAAAAATAAATATTACTATTAATATAAATCATGACAGCCATAACTTACACATTAACTATTTATAGAAAATAAAAGAATACCCGATCTGGCCATTACCCAACCCAACCCAACCAAACAACCCATTTTGCCCACCAAGAAAAATATTTTAGTGTGGTACCTGAAGATTTTACAATTTTACAGTAAAATGTATCAATCAACTAAATGTAAAATTATATGAGCTAGCCTTAACTTAATATATCGATTTGATTCTAAGCAGATTCTAAGTAGGTCACTCCCAATCCTACAATCAATTACCTGCCATTTAGCGCTGCCGAGGGCGGTTTGTAAACCCCTTCAAAGTTCTTCTGTCTTCCAAATAGAAGGTTCTTTGAATGCGTGAATCAATGTTTTGTAATGTAGATTCCATACTTTAACAACAAACCAATTAAACAATTTCAATACAATTAAATAAACACAGGTCTGCAACACAAACCCTAACCTATCAAAAATCAAATACATGCAGCAGAAAATAACAGATCTTTCTCCCACGTTAGAAGTTCGATGCCCTATCTCAAAGTACCAAAACAATACACAAACAACAAATTGGACAAAAATAACTTGACCCAGTACCCAAATGAACTGGCTCCGGATCAACTCGTCGGATCCCCAGCCGTCATTGCTAGAGGCGGCGGCTGAGGCATTCTGACCCAGTTTTCAGATTTGTAACAAAAAATCAGATACTAATAAAAACTATTCAATATCCCCATAAGCAAGAAACCAAGAATGATAAAACATAAAAAACTTAAACAGAAATCAAAACCAAAAGGAGTCTAACCGATTATCATAAGGATTAAGATATGTATTATGTGGATCTAGTAAGACCTGATTTGATATCCATGAAACACAAAAGAAACTTTCTGGATGAAAGTAATGTAATATAAACTCAGATTAAGAGGATGAATCGAAAAGAATACTGATTAAATGAAGATCGCACCACTGGATCAGAGAAATTGAGGAGCATCAGATGAACATCAAATGTTGAACTTGGCAACGTCGATTGTGATTTGTGAGGGAAGATGGATATTCGATTAGTAGCTTCTAAAGGAAGAATGAAAAGGAATTAGGGTTAGATAAATATATAGGGTCCGAATTCGTTGGGTCGAGTTGCTCAAAAAAGACATCCGCGAGCAATGTAAACATCTGTCCCATTTTCCCGCCAAAAAGCATTCCAAGATGTCCTAATCAAGTGCCAAGTGTCCCAAATTCTTTTTGTTTATTATATATAACTAGGTGTACACCCGTGTGAATACACGGGTTTGTTCTAATAACGATCGGAATCAAATACTAAAAAATACTAAAAAACATATTATAATATATTATTTAAATTCTTTATGTTTAGTTACATATCTTTATAAAACAATGTTAAAGACAGTATGTGTTAGTGTACATGTTTGATATAGAAATAAACTAAGTAGTTTATAATCTGCAAAGTTTTTAGCTACATTCTTATGTAAAATATGATGTGAAATTATTTAATGAATTCACATTCGCATTATAGTTATGAATTGACAACCACATCAGGAATATAAATCATAAGTTGAGCTACAAAACATTCAGAAACAAAAGTCCTCTGTCACTGTTTCAAGCCAAATATTGACCTTGAAACCATATCTACAAGTGACGCTGAATTTCTTGATCTCAATACCCAACCTACCTGAAATTGATAATTACTATCCCGTAAGTTTCAAAACCACATTGAAAAATCATATATAATAACGTAAGTTTCGAGATGTATTAAGGAAAACCATTACCTGAAATGTAAACGGAAAGAATGTGATGGCTTAATGATGGTTGCTGTCATTAGGTGCATTGAGACCTAACGTCAATAATTTAATGGCTTAAGTATAATTATAAGCTTATTAACGAATGAGACCAAATTAATTTAAAATTTAACCTTATGATAACCAAAAGACAATCTTTGTATAGTTTGAAACATAAGTCATCCTTCAACATGGATCATCAGCCAAATCAAATAATAAAAAACAAATTATATTCCTGCATGAAAAACAAAATGGATAAATTTAGGGAAAATGGGTTTGAAAAATGATAACCCAATAGTAGAGGATCTCATTCTAAAGCTCCGATAAATGCAAGGGTGTTCCCAAATAATGGTTCCTAGATATTTGAAAACCAACAAAGATCGACAAATGTTAACAGCACTGCTTCTGTGGACATTTGTCGGTCTTCAAACATCTAGGAAACATTATTTGAAAACACCCCTGAATTTATCGAGGCTATAGAGTGAGATCCTCAAATACTGGATTATCATCTTTCAATCACATTTTCACTAAATTTATCAATCTTGTTTTACATACCTCATCGAGTCAACCTATTCGCCTGCAAACAGATGGAGAAAGCTTGAAGTATAAGATGTACTTAATTATATGGCACGGATTTTCACTGATTCAAGAATCTCAACACATCAGTTCATAATACTTTGAACCAATTTACAAACATCTTAATACCAATCCATAATTCAGATTATTAACATCTGAATGCACTAACCAGTTTTTCCTGAAGAATTGTTGTTTGGTATGTGTGATGTGGTGTCAATTGTACTGTTATTCCGCTTCTTGGCTGTATTTCTCGTGTATCAGCCAACCAAAATAATTAAAAAACAAATCAAACACTACAACAAAACAAAAATCATTACCACAAACAAAACGAATCAAAAAAGATGAAACCTTTATCAAACTATAAATTCTTGAAATTACCAATCACGACTAAGAACAAACATACCAAGAGCATCTTCAGGGATGGAAAAAAGTACCTTATCTTTCTGATTGAACAACAATCGAGAATTGAGTAACCACCTGATCTGTAGGAGACAGTTGCTTCAACCTTAACATCTTCACCGTCACTGTGTATCAATGGCCACACGAACCAATTTACAAACGATGATGCAACCAAATTCACAGTAAACTGGCCAATCAAATACCTGTAAAACAAAACACAGGAATCGGTTACAAACGTCAATTTATATAACCGATCTACAAATGAAAAATTGGAAAACTTACCAACGTCATCACATACAGCTAAATAGGCATCTCAGACCAACCAAACTCCATTTATAACTTACCGGCGTCCTCACAACGTCAGCGAAGGTCATTCATGGTGAAGTTGCAAAACATTTATATTGTCAAAATGCCAGGCTCAGATTGTGCATAAAGATGACAACACCATGGCTGCAAGAGAGGTTGCATGAACAACTGCCATCCTACGACCTTGCCATACCATAATGCTATCTTCATTCAATTTTTACTCAGATCTACAAAATCATCATAGCCTTAGGAGGGAAAGGACAAGAAAATGTCAACATAATGCACTTTGCATTCATTTTTATTCATCATCACAGACAACACTAAATGAATTGCTAAAGCAATACAAATTATTTGAAAATGCCAGACCTCGCGTATATTCGGGCAGACGTTTCCTTCATCATAGATTTTTATAATAAAATAAGATTATATAAATAGATTTTTATATATATAAATAAATCGTAATTATGAAATCAGCGAGGACTTCTGATGTGGATTAAATAGCCAAACAACTCCCCATGCATTTTCATATTTTGCCTCCTAAAAAAAAGAAAACTTCTTCAATTTAATAACAAATAAAAAACAGATTATATATACATAATATTATAAAAAATTCGGAATTATGACATCAGCGGATTCAATGTGGCATACCTAATATAAGCAAAGTGAGATCATCATCTAAGCTCCTTTAATAGATAGCAATAGATAGATAGATAGATATATCACCACTCTGGGAGCACCGTCAAACATAGAATTCTTGGAAAACACCATAGTTTTAGTCTCAGGTGAGAACCATCTCATCAACATCATTGACTGAATATCGTGTGCTATTAAAAAACGTTGTCTTATGTGACAGCAATGGCATAATCATCGGCCGAACATGGATTACAGCGAACACTACCTAGCACAGCCGCGAACGGTAGCCGGCAACAATGCTTTATATGTTGCAACAGTACGCCAGATCTCACAATCGTAACCTCAGATGACAAAATCATCTTCATCGGTCTGAATAGATACGTTCAAGTTGTTTTTGCGCATTAAATGTACTTGTGAGAAGTAATCAAATATCTATCTCAGCGTGATGCTTGGATAACCAATCCATACCCACAATGACGTCGAAGCTTCCAAGTTGCATAGGCGTGAGGTTAATAGGAAAAAGATGATCGTTAAGGTTCAACTGGCAGTTGTGAAGAACAGAATCAAGAACAATGGGTTCACCACTAGCAACCTCTACTGTCAAAGGTTTACCTAGTTTCGTTCTAGACACGTGAAGCATTGGCTCAAAAGACAATGACACAAAACTCTTATCGGCACCCGAATCAAAGAGAACAGATGCATGCTGATTATTAATAAAGAACGTACCGTTCACCACATTATCGTCCGCCTGCGCCTCTTGGGCATTCAAGTTAAAAGCTCGCCCTCGAGCCTGAGCCTGATTTTGGTTCTGATTCTGATTTTGGTTGACTAGCCTTGGGCACCGGTTCCTGTAGTGGGTCAGATCCCCACAATTGTAGCACGAACCCGGAGGAAAATGAGGTCGTGCAGCTTGACCTTGTTGCTGAGCAAGAGGCTGAGCAACTTGTTGGGCTTGGTTCTGAACTGCCTGGTTCTGGTTAACAGGAATGCGGCAGGTGGCAGCAAGATGACCAGGCCTTCCGCAGTTGGTGCACTGACGACACTGGAGGTGTGGTTGATGATGGTCGTTACACCTGTTGCACAGAGGTGCATTGCCAAGATAAGGCTTCTTGGCTAGTGGTTGCGCAGGCTGATTTGGTGCAGCTTGAGCCTGTGCAGTAACAACATAGTTTTGGGAAGCCTTCCGCTTCCTAGACCCTCCAGAATTCTTTCCCTTCTTGTTTTGACCTTTCTTGCTATCTTCCTTATCAGACACCTGCTTCTTACCATTGTCACCCTTTTTGTGCAGCTTCCCCTTTCGAATCTGCGACTCAGTCAATGTCGCTGATAACTTGATCGCCTGACGGAGTGTGGTAGGGTTGCTACCAGTAATGATGTCTTGTACCGAGTCAGGTAGGCCGTCGATGTATCTTTCGATAGCCTTGTCGAGTGGGGTAACCATAGTAGGGCAAAGCAGACTCAACTCCTCAAACCTATCAGTATACGCCCGATGCTCACCACTATCTTGCTTCAAATTATCAAATTCCTTCTCCAAAGCTCGCTGCTCATGACGAGGACAGAATTCCCTCATCATAAGGGCTCTAAGTTCAGCCCATGTCTGTGCGAGAGCAACTTCTGCACCTCGGTCTCTCATAACCCCATTCCACCATGTAAGAGCCCTCTTCTGAAACACGCTCGAAGAAAACTCGACCTTGCGATTATCCGGACACTGAACATGACGGAAAGTATTCTCAATGCTCTCGAACCATTGAAGAAGCCCATTCGCTCCCTCAGAACCACTAAACTTGAGTGGTTTAGCCGAGTTAAAATCCTTGTATTTGCATGGAGCATTGTTGTTGTTGTTGGCTTGTTGCCATTGAGCAAAGAGATTTGGGAATTGAGCAGCCATCTGCTGTGCAATGATTTCTGCCAGTTCGGCAGTCGCTATCAGATTGTCGCATCGAGGAGGCATTCTAAAAGAGGAAACATGAAAGGAAACGAGTGAGATGATTGGATGAAGAGAATGAGATGAAACAAAATTAACAAAAGGAAAGATGGTGGTCATTTGTCCGCATTACCAAGCAAACAAACGACACACAGTGACTAATCAAAGTAAATGGGTCAAAAATAATGTATCACGAAGACATGCTCGCCTATAAGTGAACACTCATCCCAAGAATTCCCAGGTAAGCACAACTGGTCTCGCGTCTGATGAGATATATACGAAGTGCTTGCCTAGACAGAAAACCCAGAATACAGGCATTCACCCTTCCAGTTTGCACGTATTCACATTATTTAAAACCCAAAACCTTGACGAGATTTTGAAAATTTGAAGGCACAAGGCCAAAAATTTTAGTTAAACAGGAAGGGTTCAAAACCTTACAAAAGAGGGTTCAAAACCATGTAATAAATCATTCAAAAACAGATTATTGTTTTTTTTCAAAAATCGTTTCGGAAAATTTGGTTCTTGTTTTGATAATCACCTAAGGATAGGTGATGTACATGTTTTAAGATCTAAACACAAGGTAACTCGTGTTAGGGTCCTAGAAAGGTTATAGTCTAGGTCAAAGCATTACTAATAACCTAATTCCCTATAACCATTGGCTCTGATACCAACTCTTCTGTCACACCCCGACCACGTATAACATACAAAACGTGGCGGAAAACGTCGGGGAGTGTTGTAACAGAATTAATTGTTTCATAACCATGGCATACAAAGTTGTATTTTATTTATCAACATGAGAGTTTCATTGTTTCAAACAGTAAATAAAGAGTTTATAACATAATTAAACAAAGTCTATCTCCATTTTAAGTCTCTAAGGCACAGGTCCGCCCTAGTGTCATGATCATCATCCTACGGAAAAGCACCTGAAAACACATGTGAAAATAGGTACGTCAGCATAAAAATGCCTGTGAGATACATAGGTTTGTGAAAATAAGATTCATGACTTAAGTTTAAGAAAATGTTTAGTCATGAACCTTGTAATTTGATTTGTTTTGTAATTCGCTTGAAAAACAATAAGTTCAGATGATATGTATAAGTAAAAGAATAATGTATGGTTAAATGAATAACCATGTAAAATGAGTTGTATAAAATAAACCGTATTGTAAAACAAAGTCTTGTGAAAACATGTTACTTGTGTAAAATGTATAAGTCCAAAATGAATGATTTAAATAACGCTATGATATGTAATATAATACAAACACTTATATATAGGAAGTACCAGCGACGTATCCACCATGCTTGTATCATATTACTCACATTTCGTTACTTAAGTCACTTAAACAAACCACCAATGTATAAAGTCTATGTTTAAACCAATAGTCAAAAGTCCTTGTATAAACCATGTCAAAAGTTTATAAGTCCAAAAGTAGTCAAGTAATGTGTAACAAATGTTATGTCTTGTAAGTAAAGTATTGTCAAATAGTCCAAATGTAGAAATGTACAAAACAAAGTAATTTGAATATATCAAAAAGTTATGTTTTGTAAAGTAATACATGTTACATTGATACAAACATTTATGTGGTAAGTTAACGCATACATTCAAGCCTTGAGACAGTCGGATAACCCTTTCAGTCAAGGTTATCAAAAGAAATGTTTTCGGATTCAGTCATTCCTTACATCCAAACAAACCCGGGATGTCAGGAATGGGATTTGTCAAGTCCTATGGTACCACTACTTACTACCGAGCGGCGTAGCAAATGTTAATGAACGTAATAAAGACCCGTTTGTGCTAACCAAATGTCATAGCAGTTGTATACATGTCATATGAAAACAATGTACTAAGTATGCTAAGTTAACATACAAAGCAGAAAAGTCTTGTAAATCAATGTGCTAGCATGCTATCAGTCAACATACATAGCAAAAATGTAATGTAAAACAATGTACTAAGTATGCACACAATGGACATACATAGCATGAAATGTAATGAAATCATGTACTATAATGTACTAACAAACATAGTCGGTATATGATGTGAAAACAGGAAAGCATGAAAGTAACAAGTAGGCACATGTGTTCCACCCCAAAACAGTTTGAAAACAGTAAAAGAGGGGTTCTATGTACTCACTTGAGATTGCTCAGAAGTCCTAAGATAACCACCAAGCAATGCTAGAGATCACGGATATCAAACGGCACCTAATATAGGTAACTACATTAATAAACCGGACCTAAATCGGAAGATCGGATAGAATGAGGGTTCGTAAACCTAACGAGTATGGAGAGTCGTGTAATATGGTTCAACAAAGCCTACATACTAAATGAAACCTAACATAAGTGCTTACGACTCATTACGACCCGTTTAGGTAGCTTATGCTACTTTAACGCGTTGTTCATGTGAAACGCGTTCGGAACGCCTAACTAGTCCTATGACAAGTAACATATGCCTTAACATGTCTAATATGGTTGTCAAATCAGTTTAGATGTCAAAATTTATGTTACATATGCTTAAAATGAATTTTGGCGTCAAAAGGGCATTTTGGTAATTTACCTAAGGCATATAAACTACCTATCATACAACTACTTAAACGAAGCGACCATAAGGTATAACCTCGGAAGGTTATTCCCTATATACTATGGTCACCTAATGTGTTTGGTCGGATCCTAATGATCGACCAAACGGGTCGGGTTCGAAGGTATAAGCGATTTATCAGATCGCTTACCCTACGACCCTAGACAAGCACAAAACTAGAAGTGACAAGCTAAGCATGTTGAAACATGCTTACCTAAGTTAGAAAACAAGTTTGGTATCAAAACAAACGGTTTTGATACCTAAGAGTAGTTTGGTTACAAAATACGCAAGAATGCGTATTCTGGCCGAAACTACGGCTCGTCACTGAGCCTAGATAACGTGGTAATCAGTAGGTATAGTCACTAGGGACTATAACCATCGTGATCACGCTCACGTTATGAAGTTCAAACGAACTTCGCATCGACCATAAACTGGTCAATGCAGAAAGTCAAACAAAATTTTGACTTTCGGACTCGAAAAGCAATAAAAGAACGAAGGAACACTTACGAAGGGTCCCCGAATGCTAATCTAGATCAAAATAGCTTAGGTATGAAACAAAGGTTTCAACTTAGAGCACAAGTGATCAGATTCTTGTGAGAAAAGAAGTGAAATGGGTTGGGTATTTATAGTTTTCGGTCCACCGTTAAGATCGTTTCTTGGAAAAGAGGGAATGATCTAGCCCGTACACTTGTCAACATGTTATGGTAACTGATTTTGGCCACCATAGGAGGTTAACATGTGGCACTTGACCTTTGGAGAGTTGAAAGGCTGTTAAAAACGAGTTTCTGCATTTCTGCTGATCTGGGGACTGCTTACGGACCGTAAGCATATACCCTTACGGTCTGTAAGGACCTTGCAGACCAGCAACTTTGATTTTTGGCAGTTTTGGTCCCTGTGCGCGTATCATCGTGTTTTGGCACTTCTAACACCCGTTAAGCCCATTTTAAGCTTCACAAGGATGTTAAAGTATAGGGAACATGAAACATGCTTAAAAATATGCCGGATGTTGGTTCGTTTGGTCGTACTAACGCGATGTTCGCTTAATTACGACGGAATGCGCACAAGCGCGAAAAACGATCCAAATGACGCAACGAATGGATTTTTCTTATGCCAAATACTAAAGCATAATATAGTCATGCTTACATAAATTTTTTGGATGTCCGGATGTATTCAGAACGTGAGTTATGCGCGAAAATGCAAACTTGTGCACTTTTTGACAGTTTTAGTCCCTGAATGACTCAAAAGTTTGTTTTAGCATACCGAACCCCTCAAAGCCTATTTCTAAGCTATGTAAAGGCTATTTATGGTATGTTTAACTTATGGTCATGTTCCGGAATGTTCGTTACAGTTCAAATTGGCATACTTTCGCAGTTTGTCAAGTTTAGTCCCTGTAGTCGAATTAACTTGTTTTTGCCATACCAAAGCCTTTAAAACTTATTTCTAAGTTATGTAAATGTTATTTAAGGTATGTTAGGTATATGTTGATGTTCCGGAGTATTTGTCGCATTAAACTAAGTACGTTTACGCACCAGTTTGCGTATAACTCTCCAGAAAGTGATATAGAGTTTGAAATTGGATAAAAGTCAAAACATGAAAAATGTAAAACACAACCAAACAAACATTGGGATCAAATAACATTGTTTTATTGATAATAGAACTGTTCACAATGATTACAAGCACGGATGTTACAGTCTCCCCTACTTGTGGAAATTTCGTCCCGAAATTTATTTAGAGGAAACTCGTGGGAAAAGATGCGGATATTTCGCCTTCATTTGATCCTCGCATTCCCAAGTAAACTCAGGTCCACGCTTAGATTCCCAGCAAACTTTAACCAAAGGAATGCGCTTGCGTTTAAGCCATTTGACCATACGGTCCATGATTTCCACTGGCTTCTCAACAAAATGTTGTGTTTTATCAACATGAATTTCGTTAAGTGGTATGTGGAGGTTCTCATCAGCTAGACACTTCCTGAGATTGGACACGTGGAAGGTTGGATGAACATTTCCAAGTTCAGGAGGTAACTCAAGTCTGTAGGCTACCTTACCGATTCTTTCGACGATCTTGAATGGTCCAACATATCTAGGTGCAAGTTTTCCTTTCTTTCCAAATCTGATCACACCTTTCCAAGGTGAGACCTTAAGTAATACTCGATCACCGACTTGAAATTCCAAGGGCTTGCGTTTTGGGTCCGCGTAACTCTTTTGACGGCTTCTAGCTGTCTGAAGTTTATCACGAACTTTCTTAATCTTGTTAGTTGTCTCAAAAATTAGGGCAGGTCCAGTAAGCTGAGCCTCGCCGATCTCATTCCAGCAGACTGGTGAATGACATTTTCGACCATAGAGAGCCTCGAAAGGAGCCATGTTGATGCTGGAGTGATAACTGTTGTTGTAGGAGAATTCAATCAACGGAATATGTGAATCCTAACTACCACCAAAATCGATCACACAAGCTCTAAGCATATCCTCCAGAGTCTGGATTGTTCTTTCAGATTGACCATCCGTTTGCGTATGATAAGCTGTGCTCAGATTAAGTTGGGTCCCCATAGCAGATTGCATGGTTCTCCAAAAATGAGAAGTGAAACGAGCATCTCTGTCAGAAATGATGTTCAAAGGAACCCCATGTCGAGATACGATTTCATCCACATAGATTTTAGCCAGATCTTCAGCAGAAAAATCCTCACGGATTGGCAAGAAATGCGCTGACTTAGTAAGACGATCAACGACTACCCAGATGGCATCATGACCTTTCTTAGTGCGCGGAAGTTTGGTAATGAGATCCATAGCGATGTTTTCCCATTTCCAAACTGGGATCTCTGGTTGCTCCAAAAGACCAGAAGGATGTTGGTGTTCAGCCTTGACCTTAAGACAAGTAAGGCATTTTGAAACGTACAAGGCAATGTCCTTCTTCATACCATGCCACCAATATTGAGTACGAAGATCCTTATACATTTTGTCTGAGCCAGGATGGACAGAATAACGAGACTTATGAGCTTCATCCATAAGCAGAGTGCGAAGACCATCTTGGCTTGGGACCCATAAACGGTCCATGAAATAGTATGATCCATTGTCTTTCAAGACAAGATCAGGCTTAATGTGATAGGGTAATTCCTTATCCATCAAACCTTGTGAAACACAAGATTGTTGAGCCTGAGAAATGCGTGCTTGGATATCGGATCGAGCTTGAATAACAGATTGAACACGTACACAATGAAGCTTAGTACGTTCCTTACGACTCAATGCATCGGCTACGACATTCGCCTTACCAGGATGGTAGCGAATTTCGCAGTCATAGTCGTTTAAAAGCTCAACCCAACGTCGTTGCCTCATGTTGAGTTCTTTCTGGTTGAAGATATGCTGAAGACTTTTGTGGTCCGTGAAAACCACACATTTTGTACCATACAAATAATGTCTCCAGATCTTTAGTGCGAAAACAACTGCACCTAACTCAAGATCATGAGTGGTGTAGTTCTTCTCATGTATCTTCAACTGCCTCGTTGCATATGCTATGACTTTGTTCCTTTGCATCAGAACACAACCAAGACCCAATTTAGATGCGTCGCAATAAACGACGAAATCATCATTGCCCTCAGGCAAAGTCAGAACAGGCGCATCACAAAGTTTCTGCTTCAGGTGTTGAAAAGCTTCCTCTTGTTTGTATCCCCAATCAAAGGGCTTGTTTTTCTGAGTTAGAGCAGTTAGAGGAACTGCAATCTTCGAGAAGTTTTCTATGAAGCGGCGATAATAACCCGCTAGACCCAGTAAAGAACGAACTTCAGTAGGAGTAGTAGGCGTATCCCAATCCTTGATCGCACTGATCTTGGAGGGATCTACATGAATACCTTGTTCGTTGATAATATGTCCTAAAAATTGAACTTCTTTAAGCCAGAATTCACACTTGGAGAATTTGGCAAAAAGTTGCTCTTTCTTTAGGAGTTCCAAAGTAAGACGAAGATGTTGCTCGTGATCAGCTCGCGTCTTAGAATAAATCAAGATGTCGTCAATAAAAACAATGACGAACTGATCCAAATAAGGTTTGCAGACCCTATTCATTAAGTCCATGAAAACAGCAGGAGCATTAGTCAAACCGAATGGCATGACTGTGAACTCATAATGCCCATAACGAGTGCGGAACGCTGTCTTGGGAATATCTTCTTCATGAACACGAAGTTGATGATACCCGGAACGCAGATCAATCTTCGAAAAATAAGAAGCACCTTGTAACTGATCAAAGAGGTCGTCTATGCGCGGTAGGGGATATCGATTCTTGATGGTAAGCTTGTTAAGCTCACGATAATCGATGCACATCCTAAAGGATCCATCCTTCTTCTTGACAAAAAGAACGGGAGCACCCCAGGGTGAAAAGCTAGGACGGATAAAACCTTTGTCAGAGAGTTCCTGAAGCTGCTTAGACAACTCTTGCATCTTAGATGGTGCAAGACGATATGGAGCTCTGGCAATAGGATTTGCACCAGGTACGAGATCAATGCGGAACTCGACTTGGCGTGCTGGAGGTAGACCAGGTAACTCTTCAGGGAAAACTTCAGAATAATCCCGAACGACAGGAATATCTGAAATAGACTTACCCTTTCCTTTATCTGCTGTAACATGTGCTAAGAAAGCCACATAGTTCTTCTGCAGATACTTCCGAGCTTTAAAACAAGACATGAGTTTGAGACCACCGGCAGGTTTCTCACCTTGAACCTGTAGGATCTCGCCTGTCGAAAGCGGCACACGAACAATCTTCTCAGAACAAACTATCTCAGCGTGATGCTTGGATAACCAATCCATACCCACAATGACGTCGAAGCTTCCAAGTTGCATAGGCGTGAGGTTAATAGGAAAAAGATGATCGTTAAGGTTCAACTGGCAGTTGTGAAGAACAGAATCAAGAACAATGGGTTCACCACTAGCAACCTCTACTGTCAAAGGTTTACCTAGTTTCGTTCTAGACACGCGAAGCATTGGCTCAAAAGACAATGACACAAAACTCTTATCGGCACCCGAATCAAAGAGAACAGATGCATGCTGATTATTAATAAAGAACGTACCGTTCACCACATTATCGTCCGCCTGCGCCTCTTGGGCATTCAAGTTAAAAGCTCGCCCTCGAGCCTGAGCCTGATTTTGGTTCTGATTCTGATTTTGGTTGACTAGCCTTGGGCACCGGTTCCTGTAGTGGGTCAGATCCCCACAATTGTAGCACGAACCCGGAGGAAAATGAGGTCGTGCAGCTTGACCTTGTTGCTGAGCAAGAGGCTGAGCAACTTGTTGGGCTTGGTTCTGAACTGCCTGGTTCTGGTTAACAGGAATGCGGCAGGTGGCAGCAAGATGACCAGGCCTTCCGCAGTTGGTGCACTGACGACACTGGAGGTGTGGTTGATGATGGTCGTTACACCTGTTGCACAGAGGTGCATTGCCAAGATAAGGCTTCTTGGCTAGTGGTTGCGCAGGCTGATTTGGTGCAGCTTGAGCCTGTGCAGTAACAACATAGTTTTGGGAAGCCTTCCGCTTCCTAGACCCTCCAGAATTCTTTCCCTTCTTGTTTTGACCTTTCTTGCTATCTTCCTTATCAGACACCTGCTTCTTACCATTGTCACCCTTTTTGTGCAGCTTCCCCTTTCGAATCTGCGACTCAGTCAATGTCGCTGATAACTTGATCGCCTGACGGAGTGTGGTAGGGTTGCTACCAGTAATGATGTCTTGTACCGAGTCAGGTAGGCCGTCGATGTATCTTTCGATAGCCTTGTCGAGTGGGGTAACCATAGTAGGGCAAAGCAGACTCAACTCCTCAAACCTATCAGTATACGCCCGATGCTCACCACTATCTTGCTTCAAATTATCAAATTCCTTCTCCAAAGCTCGCTGCTCATGACGAGGACAGAATTCCCTCATCATAAGGGCTCTAAGTTCAGCCCATGTCTGTGCGAGAGCAACTTCTGCACCTCGGTCTCTCATAACCCCATTCCACCATGTAAGAGCCCTCTTCTGAAACACGCTCGAAGAAAACTCGACCTTGCGATTATCCGGACACTGAACATGACGGAAAGTATTCTCAATGCTCTCGAACCATTGAAGAAGCCCATTCGCTCCCTCAGAACCACTAAACTTGAGTGGTTTAGCCGAGTTAAAATCCTTGTATTTGCATGGAGCATTGTTGTTGTTGTTGGCTTGTTGCCATTGAGCAAAGAGATTTGGGAATTGAGCAGCCATCTGCTGCGCAATGATTTCTGCCAGTTCGGCAGTCGCTATCAGATTGTCGCATCGAGGAGGCATTCTAAAAGAGGAAACATGAAAGGAAACGAGTGAGATGATTGGATGAAGAGAATGAGATGAAACAAAATTAACAAAAGGAAAGATGGTGGTCATTTGTCCGCATTACCAAGCAAACAAACGACACACAGTGACTAATCAAAGTAAATGGGTCAAAAATAATGTATCACGAAGACATGCTCGCCTATAAGTGAACACTCATCCCAAGAATTCCCAGGTAAGCACAACTGGTCTCGCGTCTGATGACATATATACGAAGTGCTTGCCTAGACAGAAAACCCAGAATACAGGCATTCACCCTTCCAGTTTGCATGTATTCACATTATTTAAAACCCAAAACCTTGACGAGATTTTGAAAATTTGAAGGCACAAGGCCAAAAATTTTAGTTAAACAGGAAGGGTTCAAAACCTTACAAAAGAGGGTTCAAAACCATGTAATAAATCATTCAAAAACAGATTATTGTTTTTTTTCAAAAATCGTTTCGGAAAATTTGGTTCTTGTTTTGATAATCACCTAAGGATAGGTGATGTACATGTTTTAAGATCTAAACACAAGGTAACTCGTGTTAGGGTCCTAGAAAGGTTATAGTCTAGGTCAAAGCATTACTAATAACCTAATTCCCTATAACCATTGGCTCTGATACCAACTCTTCTGTCACACCCCGACCACGTATAACATACAAAACGTGGCGGAAAACGTCGGGGAGTGTTGTAACAGAATTAATTGTTTCATAACCATGGCATACAAAGTTGTATTTTATTTATCAACATGAGAGTTTCATTGTTTCAAACAGTAAATAAAGAGTTTATAACATAATTAAACAAAGTCTATCTCCATTTTAAGTCTCTAAGGCACAGGTCCGCCCTAGTGTCATGATCATCATCCTACGGAAAAGCACCTGAAAACACATGTGAAAATAGGTACGTCAGCATAAAAATGCCTGTGAGATACATAGGTTTGTGAAAATAAGATTCATGACTTAAGTTTAAGAAAATGTTTAGTCATGAACCTTGTAATTTGATTTGTTTTGTAATTCGCTTGAAAAACAATAAGTTCAGATGATATGTATAAGTAAAAGAATAATGTATGGTTAAATGAATAACCATGTAAAATGAGTTGTATAAAATAAACCGTATTGTAAAACAAAGTCTTGTGAAAACATGTTACTTGTGTAAAATGTATAAGTCCAAAATGAATGATTTAAATAACGCTATGATATGTAATATAATACAAACACTTATATATAGGAAGTACCAGCGACGTATCCACCATGCTTGTATCATATTACTCACATTTCGTTACTTAAGTCACTTAAACAAACCACCAATGTATAAAGTCTATGTTTAAACCAATAGTCAAAAGTCCTTGTATAAACCATGTCAAAAGTTTATAAGTCCAAAAGTAGTCAAGTAATGTGTAACAAATGTTATGTCTTGTAAGTAAAGTATTGTCAAATAGTCCAAATGTAGAAATGTACAAAACAAAGTAATTTGAATATATCAAAAAGTTATGTTTTGTAAAGTAATACATGTTACATTGATACAAACATTTATGTGGTAAGTTAACGCATACATTCAAGCCTTGAGACAGTCGGATAACCCTTTCAGTCAAGGTTATTAAAAGAAATGTTTTCGGATTCAGTAATTCCTTACATCCAAACAAACCCGGGATGTCAGGAATGGGATTTGTCAAGTCCTATGGTACCACTACTTACTACCGAGCGGCGTAGCAAATGTTAATGAACGTAATAAAGACCCGTTTGTGCTAACCAAATGTCATAGCAGTTGTATACATGTCATATGAAAACAATGTACTAAGTATGCTAAGTTAACATACAAAGCAGAAAAGTCTTGTAAATCAATGTGCTAGCATGCTATCAGTCAACATACATAGCAAAAATGTAATGTAAAACAATGTACTAAGTATGCACACAATGGACATACATAGCATGAAATGTAATGAAATCATGTACTATAATGTACTAACAAACATAGTCGGTATATGATGTGAAAACAGGAAAGCATGAAAGTAACAAGTAGGCACATGTGTTCCACCCCAAAACAGTTTGAAAACAGTAAAAGAGGGGTTCTATGTACTCACTTGAGATTGCTCAGAAGTCCTAAGATAACCACCAAGCAATGCTAGAGATCACGGATATCAAACGGCACCTAATATAGGTAACTACATTAATAAACCGGACCTAAATCGGAAGATCGGATAGAATGAGGGTTCGTAAACCTAACGAGTATGGAGAGTCGTGTAATATGGTTCAACAAAGCCTACATACTAAATGAAACCTAACATAAGTGCTTACGACTCATTACGACCCGTTTAGGTAGCTTATGCTACTTTAACGCGTTGTTCATGTGAAACGCGTTCGGAACGCCTAACTAGTCCTATGACAAGTAACATATGCCTTAACATGTCTAATATGGTTGTCAAATCAGTTTAGATGTCAAAATTTATGTTACATATGCTTAAAATGAATTTTGGCGTCAAAAGGGCATTTTGGTAATTTACCTAAGGCATATAAACTACCTATCATACAACTACTTAAACGAAGCGACCATAAGGTATAACCTCGGAAGGTTATTCCCTATATACTATGGTCACCTAATGTGTTTGGTCGGATCCTAATGATCGACCAAACGGGTCGGGTTCGAAGGTATAAGCGATTTATCAGATCGCTTACCCTACGACCCTAGACAAGCACAAAACTAGAAGTGACAAGCTAAGCATGTTGAAACATGCTTACCTAAGTTAGAAAACAAGTTTGGTATCAAAACAAACGGTTTTGATACCTAAGAGTAGTTTGGTTACAAAATACGCAAGAATGCGTATTCTGGCCGAAACTACGGCTCGTCACTGAGCCTAGATAACGTGGTAATCAGTAGGTATAGTCACTAGGGACTATAACCATCGTGATCACGCTCACGTTATGAAGTTCAAACGAACTTCGCATCGACCATAAACTGGTCAATGCAGAAAGTCAAACAAAATTTTGACTTTCGGACTCGAAAAGCAATAAAAGAACGAAGGAACACTTACGAAGGGTCCCCGAATGCTAATCTAGATCAAAATAGCTTAGGTATGAAACAAAGGTTTCAACTTAGAGCACAAGTGATCAGATTCTTGTGAGAAAAGAAGTGAAATGGGTTGGGTATTTATAGTTTTCGGTCCACCGTTAAGATCGTTTCTTGGAAAAGAGGGAATGATCTAGCCCGTACACTTGTCAACATGTTATGGTAACTGATTTTGGCCACCATAGGAGGTTAACATGTGGCACTTGACCTTTGGAGAGTTGAAAGGCTGTTAAAAACGAGTTTCTGCATTTCTGCTGATCTGGGGACTGCTTACGGACCGTAAGCATATACCCTTACGGTCCGTAAGGACCTTGCAGACCAGCAACTTTGATTTTTGGCAGTTTTGGTCCCTGTGCGCGTATCATCGTGTTTTGGCACTTCTAACACCCGTTAAGCCCATTTTAAGCTTCACAAGGATGTTAAAGTATAGGGAACATGAAACATGCTTAAAAATATGCCGGATGTTGGTTCGTTTGGTCGTACTAACGCGATGTTCGCTTAATTACGACGGAATGCGCACAAGCGCGAAAAACGATCCAAATGACGCAACGAATGGATTTTTCTTATGCCAAATACTAAAGCATAATATAGTCATGCTTACATAAATTTTTTGGATGTCCGGATGTATTCAGAACGTGAGTTATGCGCGAAAATGCAAACTTGTGCACTTTTTGACAGTTTTAGTCCCTGAATGACTCAAAAGTTTGTTTTAGCATACCGAACCCCTCAAAGCCTATTTCTAAGCTATGTAAAGGCTATTTATGGTATGTTTAACTTATGGTCATGTTCCGGAATGTTCGTTACAGTTCAAATTGGCATACTTTCGCAGTTTGTCAAGTTTAGTCCCTGTAGTCGAATTAACTTGTTTTTGCCATACCAAAGCCTTTAAAACTTATTTCTAAGTTATGTAAATGTTATTTAAGGCATGTTAGGTATATGTTGATGTTCCGGAGTATTTGTCGCATTAAACTAAGTACGTTTACGCACCAGTTTGCGTATAACTCTCCAGAAAGTGATATAGAGTTTGAAATTGGATAAAAGTCAAAACATGAAAAATGTAAAACACAACCAAACAAACATTGGGATCAAATAACATTGTTTTATTGATAATAGAACTGTTCACAATGATTACAAGCACGGATGTTACAGTCTCCCCTACTTGTGGAAATTTCGTCCCGAAATTTATTTAGAGGAAACTCGTGGGAAAAGATGCGGATATTTCGCCTTCATTTGATCCTCGCATTCCCAAGTAAACTCAGGTCCACGCTTAGATTCCCAGCAAACTTTAACCAAAGGAATGCGCTTGCGTTTAAGCCATTTGACCATACGGTCCATGATTTCCACTGGCTTCTCAACAAAATGTTGTGTTTTATCAACATGAATTTCGTTAAGTGGTATGTGGAGGTTCTCATCAGCTAGACACTTCCTGAGATTGGACACGTGGAAGGTTGGATGAACATTTCCAAGTTCAGGAGGTAACTCAAGTCTGTAGGCTACCTTACCGATTCTTTCGACGATCTTGAATGGTCCAACATATCTAGGTGCAAGTTTTCCTTTCTTTCCAAATCTGATCACACCTTTCCAAGGTGAGACCTTAAGTAATACTCGATCACCGACTTGAAATTCCAAGGGCTTGCGTTTTGGGTCCGCGTAACTCTTTTGACGGCTTCTAGCTGTCTGAAGTTTATCACGAACTTTCTTAATCTTGTTAGTTGTCTCAAAAATTAGGGCAGGTCCAGTAAGCTGAGCCTCGCCGATCTCATTCCAGCAGACTGGTGAATGACATTTTCGACCATAGAGAGCCTCGAAAGGAGCCATGTTGATGCTGGAGTGATAACTGTTGTTGTAGGAGAATTCAATCAACGGAATATGTGAATCCTAACTACCACCAAAATCGATCACACAAGCTCTAAGCATATCCTCCAGAGTCTGGATTGTTCTTTCAGATTGACCATCCGTTTGCGTATGATAAGCTGTGCTCAGATTAAGTTGGGTCCCCATAGCAGATTGCATGGTTCTCCAAAAATGAGAAGTGAAACGAGCATCTCTGTCAGAAATGATGTTCAAAGGAACCCCATGTCGAGATACGATTTCATCCACATAGATTTTAGCCAGATCTTCAGCAGAAAAATCCTCACGGATTGGCAAGAAATGCGCTGACTTAGTAAGACGATCAACGACTACCCAGATGGCATCATGACCTTTCTTAGTGCGCGGAAGTTTGGTAATGAGATCCATAGCGATGTTTTCCCATTTCCAAACTGGGATCTCTGGTTGCTCCAAAAGACCAGAAGGATGTTGGTGTTCAGCCTTGACCTTAAGACAAGTAAGGCATTTTGAAACGTACAAGGCAATGTCCTTCTTCATACCATGCCACCAATATTGAGTACGAAGATCCTTATACATTTTGTCTGAGCCAGGATGGACAGAATAACGAGACTTATGAGCTTCATCCATAAGCAGAGTGCGAAGACCATCTTGGCTTGGGACCCATAAACGGTCCATGAAATAGTATGATCCATTGTCTTTCAAGACAAGATCAGGCTTAATGTGATAGGGTAATTCCTTATCCATCAAACCTTGTGAAACACAAGATTGTTGAGCCTGAGAAATGCGTGCTTGGATATCGGATCGAGCTTGAATAACAGATTGAACACGTACACAATGAAGCTTAGTACGTTCCTTACGACTCAATGCATCGGCTACGACATTCGCCTTACCAGGATGGTAGCGAATTTCGCAGTCATAGTCGTTTAAAAGCTCAACCCAACGTCGTTGCCTCATGTTGAGTTCTTTCTGGTTGAAGATATGCTGAAGACTTTTGTGGTCCGTGAAAACCACACATTTTGTACCATACAAATAATGTCTCCAGATCTTTAGTGCGAAAACAACTACACCTAACTCAAGATCATGAGTGGTGTAGTTCTTTTCATGTATCTTCAACTGCCTCGTTGCATATGCTATGACTTTGTTCCTTTGCATCAGAACACAACCAAGACCCAATTTAGATGCGTCGCAATAAACGACGAAATCATCATTGCCCTCAGGCAAAGTCAGAACAGGCGCATCACAAAGTTTCTGCTTCAGGTGTTGAAAAGCTTCCTCTTGTTTGTATCCCCAATCAAAGGGCTTGTTTTTCTGAGTTAGAGCAGTTAGAGGAACTGCAATCTTCGAGAAGTTTTCTATGAAGCGGCGATAATAACCCGCTAGACCCAGTAAAGAACGAACTTCAGTAGGAGTAGTAGGCGTATCCCAATCCTTGATCGCACTGATCTTGGAGGGATCTACATGAATACCTTGTTCGTTGATAATATGTCCTAAAAATTGAACTTCTTTAAGCCAGAATTCACACTTGGAGAATTTGGCAAAAAGTTGCTCTTTCTTTAGGAGTTCCAAAGTAAGACGAAGATGTTGCTCGTGATCAGCTCGCGTCTTAGAATAAATCAAGATGTCGTCAATAAAAACAATGACGAACTGATCCAAATAAGGTTTGCAGACCCTATTCATTAAGTCCATGAAAACAGCAGGAGCATTAGTCAAACCGAATGGCATGACTGTGAACTCATAATGCCCATAACGAGTGCGGAACGCTGTCTTGGGAATATCTTCTTCATGAACACGAAGTTGATGATACCCGGAACGCAGATCAATCTTCGAAAAATAAGAAGCACCTTGTAACTGATCAAAGAGGTCGTCTATGCGCGGTAGGGGATATCGATTCTTGATGGTAAGCTTGTTAAGCTCACGATAATCGATGCACATCCTAAAGGATCCATCCTTCTTCTTGACAAAAAGAACGGGAGCACCCCAGGGTGAAAAGCTAGGACGGATAAAACCTTTGTCAGAGAGTTCCTGAAGCTGCTTAGACAACTCTTGCATCTTAGATGGTGCAAGACGATATGGAGCTCTGGCAATAGGATTTGCACCAGGTACGAGATCAATGCGGAACTCGACTTGGCGTGCTGGAGGTAGACCAGGTAACTCTTCAGGGAAAACTTCAGAATAATCCCGAACGACAGGAATATCTGAAATAGACTTACCCTTTCCTTTATCTGCTGTAACATGTGCTAAGAAAGCCACATAGTTCTTCTGCAGATACTTCCGAGCTTTAAAACAAGACATGAGTTTGAGACCACCGGCAGGTTTCTCACCTTGAACCTGTAGGATCTCGCCTGTCGAAAGCGGCACACGAACAATCTTCTCAGAACAAACTATCTCAGCGTGATGCTTGGATAACCAATCCATACCCACAATGACGTCGAAGCTTCCAAGTTGCATAGGCGTGAGGTTAATAGGAAAAAGATGATCGTTAAGGTTCAACTGGCAGTTGTGAAGAACAGAATCAAGAACAATGGGTTCACCACTAGCAACCTCTACTGTCAAAGGTTTACCTAGTTTCGTTCTAGACACGCGAAGCATTGGCTCAAAAGACAATGACACAAAACTCTTATCGGCACCCGAATCAAAGAGAACAGATGCATGCTGATTATTAATAAAGAACGTACCGTTCACCACATTATCGTCCGCCTGCGCCTCTTGGGCATTCAAGTTAAAAGCTCGCCCTCGAGCCTGAGCCTGATTTTGGTTCTGATTCTGATTTTGGTTGACTAGCCTTGGGCACCGGTTCCTGTAGTGGGTCAGATCCCCACAATTGTAGCACGAACCCGGAGGAAAATGAGGTCGTGCAGCTTGACCTTGTTGCTGAGCAAGAGGCTGAGCAACTTGTTGGGCTTGGTTCTGAACTGCCTGGTTCTGGTTAACAGGAATGCGGCAGGTGGCAGCAAGATGACCAGGCCTTCCGCAGTTGGTGCACTGACGACACTGGAGGTGTGGTTGATGATGGTCGTTACACCTGTTGCACAGAGGTGCATTGCCAAGATAAGGCTTCTTGGCTAGTGGTTGCGCAGGCTGATTTGGTGCAGCTTGAGCCTGTGCAGTAACAACATAGTTTTGGGAAGCCTTCCGCTTCCTAGACCCTCCAGAATTCTTTCCCTTCTTGTTTTGACCTTTCTTGCTATCTTCCTTATCAGACACCTGCTTCTTACCATTGTCACCCTTTTTGTGCAGCTTCCCCTTTCGAATCTGCGACTCAGTCAATGTCGCTGATAACTTGATCGCCTGACGGAGTGTGGTAGGGTTGCTACCAGTAATGATGTCTTGTACCGAGTCAGGTAGGCCGTCGATGTATCTTTCGATAGCCTTGTCGAGTGGGGTAACCATAGTAGGGCAAAGCAGACTCAACTCCTCAAACCTATCAGTATACGCCCGATGCTCACCACTATCTTGCTTCAAATTATCAAATTCCTTCTCCAAAGCTCGCTGCTCATGACGAGGACAGAATTCCCTCATCATAAGGGCTCTAAGTTCAGCCCATGTCTGTGCGAGAGCAACTTCTGCACCTCGGTCTCTCATAACCCCATTCCACCATGTAAGAGCCCTCTTCTGAAACACGCTCGAAGAAAACTCGACCTTGCGATTATCCGGACACTGAACATGACGGAAAGTATTCTCAATGCTCTCGAACCATTGAAGAAGCCCATTCGCTCCCTCAGAACCACTAAACTTGAGTGGTTTAGCCGAGTTAAAATCCTTGTATTTGCATGGAGCATTGTTGTTGTTGTTGGCTTGTTGCCATTGAGCAAAGAGATTTGGGAATTGAGCAGCCATCTGCTGCGCAATGATTTCTGCCAGTTCGGCAGTCGCTATCAGATTGTCGCATCGAGGAGGCATTCTAAAAGAGGAAACATGAAAGGAAACGAGTGAGATGATTGGATGAAGAGAATGAGATGAAACAAAATTAACAAAAGGAAAGATGGTGGTCATTTGTCCGCATTACCAAGCAAACAAACGACACACAGTGACTAATCAAAGTAAATGGGTCAAAAATAATGTATCACGAAGACATGCTCGCCTATAAGTGAACACTCATCCCAAGAATTCCCAGGTAAGCACAACTGGTCTCGCGTCTGATGAGATATATACGAAGTGCTTGCCTAGACAGAAAACCCAGAATACAGGCATTCACCCTTCCAGTTTGCACGTATTCACATTATTTAAAACCCAAAACCTTGACGAGATTTTGAAAATTTGAAGGCACAAGGCCAAAAATTTTAGTTAAACAGGAAGGGTTCAAAACCTTACAAAAGAGGGTTCAAAACCATGTAATAAATCATTCAAAAACAGATTATTGTTTTTTTTCAAAAATCGTTTCGGAAAATTTGGTTCTTGTTTTGATAATCACCTAAGGATAGGTGATGTACATGTTTTAAGATCTAAACACAAGGTAACTCGTGTTAGGGTCCTAGAAAGGTTATAGTCTAGGTCAAAGCATTACTAATAACCTAATTCCCTATAACCATTGGCTCTGATACCAACTCTTCTGTCACACCCCGACCACGTATAACATACAAAACTGCCAGTTGAACCTTAACGATCATCTTTTTCCTACAAAATCATCATAGCCTCGTGTTGAAAGGACAATAAAAATGCACTTTGCATTCATTTTTATTCATCATCACAGACAACACTAAATGATTTGCTACAGTAATACAAATGATTTGAAAATGTCAGACCTCGTGTATATTCGGGCAGACGTTTCCTTCATCATAGTTTTAGACTCAGCTGAGAAGCATCTCATCAACATAATTGACTGAATATACCTTAGGTAACATCGATCTAATTATCATCAACCAAACATCGATTACACAAACGCTACCTAGAACAGCCGCGAACGACAGCCGGCAACGATTTGGGCATGTTGAAACAACACGCCAGATCTCGCCATCATAGTCTCAAATGACAAAAGCATCTAAGGTGAACAAAACTGAACCGATCAATTTTCAAAACAGTTCAAAATTGAATCTTAATGTAACAACACATACAGGTTCAATCAAAACAGTTCAAAATTCAGATGATACAACTTTAGGTAATAATCTGTTTTTTAGGAGGCAAAATTTGAAATGCATAGGGAGTTGTTTTGGCCAATTAAAGCACTCAGAACTAATCATATCTCCTTCCAACTCTCTATTTCTTCTCTATTCATGGTGAAGTTCCAAGAAGAAAGAGAGAGAATGAACCTAGCACAGCCGCGAATGGCAGCCGGCAACAATGCTTTATATGTTGCAACAGTACGCCAGATCTCACGATCATAACCTCAGATGACAAAATCATCTTCATCGGTCTGAATAGATACGTTCAAGTTGTTTTGCGCATTAAATGTACCTGTGAGAAGTAATCAAATATACATCTCTCTCTTTCTTCTTGACATTTTAATCTACAAAATCATCATAGACTCATCTTGAAAGGACACTTTAATATACAAAATCATTATATACAATATTATTTTGTCAAAAGGCCAGGCTCAGATTGTGCATAAAGATGACAACACCATGGTTGCAAGAGAGGTTGCATGAACAACTGCCATCCTACAACCTTGCCATACTATAATGCCATCTTCATTCAATTTTTACTCAGATCTACAAAATCATCATAGCCTCGTGTTGAAAGGACAATAAAAATGCACTTTGCATTCATTTTTATTCATCATCACAGACAACACTAAATGATTTGCTACAGTAATACAAATGATTTAAAAATGTCAGACCTCATGTATATTCGGGCAGACGTTTCCTTCATCATAGTTTTAGACTCAGCTGAGAAGCATCTCATCAACATAATTGACTGAATATACCTTAGGTAACATCGATCTAATTATCATCAACCAAACATCGATTACACAAACGCTACCTAGAACAGCCGCGAACGGCAGCCGGCAACGATTTGGGCATGTTGAAACAATACACCAGATCTCACCATCATAGTCTCAAATGACAAAAGCATCTAAGGTGAACAAAACTGAACCGATCAAATTTCAAAACAGTTCAAAATTGAATCTTAATGTAACAACACATACAGGTTCAATCAAAACAGTTCAAAATTCAGATGATACAACTTTAGGTAATAATCTGTTTTTTAGGAGGCAAAATTTGAAATGCATAGGGAGTTGTTTTGGCCATTTAAAGCACTCAGAACTAATCATATCTCCTTCCAACTCTTTTTTTTTCTCTATTCATGGTGAAGTTGCAAAACATTTATATTGTCAAACTGTCAGGCTCAGATTGTGCATAAAAATGACAACAAGAGAGGTTGCATGAACAACTGCCATCCTACAACCTTGCCATACCATAATGCTATGTTCATTCAATTTTCACAAAGTTTGCAAAATCATCATAGCCTCATGTTGAAAGCACAAGAAAAGTGCACTTTGAATTCATTTTTATTCATCAACACAGTCAACACTAAATGATTTGCTAAAGTAATACAAATGATTTGAAAATGTTAGACCTCGCTTATATTCGGGCAGACGTTTGCTTCATCATAGTTTTAGTCTCAGGTGAGAAGCATCTCATTAACATCATTGACTGAATATGCCTTAGGTGACATCGATCTAATTATCATCAACCAAACATCAATTACACCCAACACTACCTAGAACAGCCGCGAACGGCAGTCGGCAACGGTTAGGGCATGTTGCAACAACACGCCAGATCTCGGCATCATAGCCTGAGATGACAAAAGCATATAAGGTGATCAAAACTGAATCGATCAATTTTCACCATCAAAAAAATCCTAATTGAATCTTAATGTAACAACACATACAGGGCCAGTCAACACAATTGAGATGATACAGGTCCAGGTAGTAAAAAGAAACCCTCTGGTGTAGAAGCAACCAGTGAGAGTGTTTTGATGGAATTTTTAGGAGGGGTCGGTGACATTGTCGAGGGTTGTCAGGAAATGCTATCACTTTGCATTTCCTGACAACCTCGACAACGTCACCGACCCCTCCAAGTTTTCAACCAAAACACTCTCACTGGTTGCTTCTTCAACAGAGGTCATCCTCTAATCTCCCTTAATAGCTAAGAAGGTGACACGTAGGCAAATCGAGATCATCCTCTAATCTCCCTTAATAGAATCCTGAATTAAAACCGTTACTATATAAAATTTGATAAACTAAATTTGATCAATTTAATTGATTTGAGATAAAGAAAAACGAAAACTGATGCATTATTTAGTAAATGATTTAAACTTTCAACTGTTGTTAAAAGCAACCATTTTTATGCAGTGAAAACGGGCTGCGGTTGAAATGCACAATTTTTTGTATAGTAAAAGTCAACCATATTGGACAGGAATAGCTTATTAGCAACAACATTTCAAACAACGTCACCTCTGCAAGTGACTTCAACTTATTAGCAAAAACATTTCAAACAATGTCAACTCTAACCTGATGTAATTTAAAGGACAACATGAGTTATCTCAAACTTACCGATATCAATTGCTCATGGATAAAATCCATTAACTGTTGGCTTGAGATGCAATCCCTAAAAACATGAAAGTAAAATAATTTAGTAATGATCCAAAAGATTAAGAATAATCCATAAAAAGTTGCATATTGAGTGTGCAGAGGGACTTACAGTGTTGACATCAGGATTATCCGTATACATTTATTTTTCAGGTTTCATAAAATTCCATGTCACCTGCCAACCATTGCTACAATATTAAAAAACAATTAATAAGATACACAAATCTATCTATCTTTTTCTGCAGCAATTAGGGTATTAAATGGCTGAATGTCTTCATCACCCTAAACCATAACAAACACTCAACCACACCCAAAATCAAAACACAAATCAAAAGATATACACAAAATACAAAAACCCTAAACAATATGAGCGTATCACCAACAAAAATTCGGTCAAATCATCTGCTAATAAACACTGTAAACTCAAATTCTGAAAAATAATCAACAGAAATTTAAACATATCCAGATCCCGCCGTCACCCAACCTAACAAATTTCGCAAGAATCAACTCCTGTTCCAAATACAGTATCTAAAAACCATAAACACACAAATCAATCACTTAACCCATACCTTAACATGCGGATCTACAGAAGTGATGAAGATGGCTTCAAGAAAGCCAGGGTTTGCCGTTTCAGGTATCATCAGCAGAAACCTATGGTGACGGCGATTAGGGTTTCACTAAAGTGATGAAGACGGCTTCAAGAAAGCCAAGACTCGAAAAATACAACAAAACGATGTGGCTCAGATCTACCAGAAATCATGGCTGCAAGGTGGGTTGCAGGTCAAACCTTACCATCCGCCATCATTGCCATGCCAAAATCAACTGGTAAAAGACTTTTGAGATCATCATAGCCGAGTGACAGAACCATCGGACTTCTTTGCCGAATACATTCTTCAACTTGAAGCTTTTGAAGATAGAAGATGAGAGAAATCCTAGAAATCGCCAGAAGTGAGAAGAGAGAAGTCGGTTTGAAGAGAGAAGAAAGAGAGAAATGAACTCTTAATTTGAATTGAGAAGAAAGAGAGAGTTGATTTGATTAGCTCTGATGATATGCATTAAATGGCCAAACAACTCCCCATGCATTTTCAAATTTGCCTCCTAAAAAAAGATAAGTTTTTCAATTTATTAACAACAATAAAAAAAAGATTATATATAAAAAAATTCGGAATTATGACATCAGCGAAGTCTATGTGGCATAGCTAAACAACTGACACGTAGGCAAAATTACATCATCATCTAAGCTCCTTTAATAGATAGTATAGATAGATCAGAAATTCATTTGTCTTGTAAACTAGATCATGCACAGTCATTAAAGCACAATTTATTGTTCATTTAGTGTACGAAATGTACGGAAAAGTGACGGTTGTCACAAAGTGCCAGACAGCCTGACACTATTCCCCCTCCTTGCACCAACCGCCTTTTTCCACCCGTTATTGTCATTTACTATTGTCGCCCATGTTGGATGTAAATATAGGGAATTGAAGGTGATGAAGATGAATTAAAATGGTGGGTTTTTTTGGGGGGTTTTATAAGAAAATGAATTGACAAATATACCTTCACATGTTTGGCATACGGAGGAATTAAACTGAGATAATTAATTTGGTTAGTCGTTAAGGATTAAACCTGCAACGAAAATAAATATAAAGGTTATTTTTAGCAAGTTTTAAACATAAAAGCTGGAATCTATAATTGAGGAAACATAAATGATTGCATTTTACTCTAGATATAGTTATTCCTCGTACAAGACGGCTTATAATGTGTTATGGGTGTGCAAAAAACCGAATTAACCAAATCATAACCGAATTAACCGACAAAACCGAACCACATAAAAAACCGGTGAATCGGCTAATGATTTTTTTGAAAACCGAAAGTAGCGGGACGGTTATGGTTATCATTTTTTCCATACCCACCATAACCGAACCGAACCGACATGTAATAAATCTTTGTAGGATTTAGGACTTTTCATCGTATTTTTAGTATTTGATGTTTTTGACTGAAGATTTTTAGTACTTATGGGTTTTTCATATCATTTTGTGGTTTTGTTTGAATGTTTATTTGAATTTATGGAATGTATCATATCACTTTATTTGAATATTTGATAATAATTGATATTAATATAGGGTAAGGATAGTGTAAAAATGGCCTAAAGTGTGAGAAGTGTATTATAACACTATATATAACAAGAGTGTTGTTAGCAATAGTTGTTGCCCTTTATTGGGTGACATGGGCGGCAAGGGGACAGGACACTCCCCTATTTTCAACATATACAGACCACATGGCAAGGAATAGTATCACCCTGCCATTCGTTCAAATGGGCGGCCGCCCCTCCCCCATTGGACCAACCAGTTTATTATTTTATACACACTTTAAAATTACGTTCTTGCCTTGGAATAGTGTTTCTCTGCCATTGGTTCAAATGGGCGGCGAGCAATACCCTTTTGACCAACCAATTTATTATTTTATATACACTTTAAAATTACGTTTTTGCCCCCAGTTAAAAATACGGTTTTGCCTCAACTTCAAAATACATTTACCTTTTTGCCCCGAGCTAAAAAAATACGATTTCGCCCTCGGTAAAAAAATTAAGCTTTTACCCTCAGCCGAAATAACGTTTTCGCCCCGATTCAAAATAAAATTTTGTTTTTCCCCGGCTCAAAATTACGATTTTACAACAGTTTATTATTTTATACCTACTTTAAAGTTACGGTTTTGCCCACAGTTTAAAATTACGTATTTGTCTCCAGGTCAAAATAAATTTATGCTTTTGCCCCCAGCTAAAATTTACGAATTTCCCCTCGGTTCAAAATTACGATGTCACCCTCAATTCAAAATTACGTTTTTGCCCCCATTGCAAAATAAAAATATGGTTTTCCCCTAGCTAAAAATTAAGATTTTACCCTCGGGAAAAAAATTTGATTTTCCCCTAAGTAAAAATAAAAATATTTTGCCCCCAGCTAAAAATCGTGTCAAGGAGCTGCCTAACACTCTTTTTACTTCTTATTTCTAGCAAAACTATAGTACTATTTTTTTAATTGGTTGAGAATTATTTGGTCATCGCCCCGCAACGCGGACAGGACATCACCTAGTTAACTAATAAGAATCAAGAAAAAATGAACAGTAAAACCGTGAGACCAAAGAAAATTGCCAATTAATATAGGGGAAATACTATATAACACCATATAAACACCGTATAATAATATGTAACACCATATAACACTATGTAACAATATATATCATTATATAACAAATATAACACTATACATCTATCATAGACATGCTATCAGACAACCTATAGTGTTATATTTGTTATATAATGATATATAGTGTTACATAGTGTTATATGGTATTATATGGTGTTACATATTGTTATACGGTGTTTATATGGTGTTATATAGTATTATATATAGTGTTATAATACACTTCTCACACTTTTTACAAGATCCTCTACCTACTAATATATAAAATATGCAATAACAATTTATCCCATGTTAAAAAAAAGCTATTTTTAGCTAAGCTAAATACACGGTTAACCACACATAACCGACCCACTATAACAATCAAAACCAAATAACCATAACCACCATAACCAATCGGTTATGGTTATCTAATAACCGATATCGCGGTTATGATTATGATTTTTGGTCAAAACCGACCCAAACAGACACATGCACACCCTATAATATGTGTAGCTATGATATGTTGTTGATATCGCAACATACACTGTTAAATAGTTTGTGTATTTATTAATTAATTATATCCCTACAACATACAACCACTACTTTTGTAAACATATAACCTTTTAGCTACAACTCTTTTTCTAGTGGTAAATTAAAACTATTAATTGGTATAGATAAAAATATGACTTTTAGTGAACTTTTTCAGTTTTTATTCTTGTTTTAATTTTGCTTTCATTTTCATCCAAAAACAAAATTTGTTCAGATTTTTCAGTTAACATCTAATTTTTTTAATCTTTTTCTTTCCTTTTAATCAAGGGCAATATGGTAATTTTTTTAATTTGCTATATTAAAACGTTAAAAGACCATTTTGACTTTCATGAAAAGGGAGAAAAAAGATTAAAATAGTTGGATGTTAACTGAAAAATCTGACTAGATTTTAATTTTGAATGAAAATGACAACAAAATTAAAACAATAAAAACCAGATTCAAGATGTTCGAATTTTGGACTAAAATAACAAGAGTAACAAAACCTCAGCGACTATTTTGATAGTTTACTCATGTGAAAGTATGATATTATTCCTTTTTCTTTTTCTTTGCTGCCAAAGTTCAAGAAAAACTAATACTGCATTATCAAGTTGTACGTAGAGTACAACCCAACAAAGCGTCAGAAAACCACTTTCTGTAGAATTGGGGGTCTCCGCGCTCTATCACCGTTAATTGCTTATTTTCCGGTGAATTAGGGTTTCAGTGGTGACCGAAATGACGATCGACGACGAAAACTCCGTTTACGTCGGCAACCTGCCGTACGAATCCACTGAAGATACTATTCGAAGCGCTTTTGACATTTACGGTCAAATTATCGCCGTTAAGGTAACCGTTTATCAGTGTTTTGAGTGTAAATGTTCTTATGTTCGTGAATTTGTTCATGTAGTGATGCATATGTGTATGTGCACTCTTATCTGTATGTAATATATTGTTTGTTTGTTTGTTTGTTGATGTTCTGTGTGTGCTTCGTGTTAATCGTTTGTGTAAACTAGTTTCGCTTGGCAAACGAAGAGGAGCAGTTAGGTTTGATGATTTTTGAACGTCATAATTTCAGCTGTGTTCGTGAATTTGTTCATAGAGTGATGCATATATGTATGTACACTCTCATCTATATGCAACTTATTGTTTGTTTGTTGGTATTCTGTGTGTGTTTCGTGTTAATCATTTGTTTAAAGTTTAAACTCATTATGCTGGAATAACGAAGAGGAACAATAAGGTTTGATGATTTCTGATGTTGCGTATGTTTCAATAAGAAATTGATGATCTGAGTTAAACCTTAAAGCAAATGCTACTAATTGAATAACGTGTTGGAAGTTAATAGGTAACAACAGTGCAAGGTTTAAAAAAATGGAAACGAGTTTCGAGCCGTTTTCCGTTCGCCTCACGAGGCGTAAGCCTCGAGGCGGAATTAGCAAATAAATATAAAAATTATATATCTTATAAAAATAATAATTCTAACTAAATTCATCATCAATTTGATCAAAATCATAAAAAACACACGTAAAAAAGACATAAATTGTTTGAAATTGACACAAAAAGTCAAAAACGTTAAAAACAAATATCAGAAACCCCTGCGGCGCAGCCTTTTTAGCGCCTCAGCCTCTCTGAGGCGCATGTACACTAGAAACCCCCTGAGGCACACCTCATAATCGTTTTTTTGGGCGTTTCGCCTTGAGGCCCGCGCCTCAGCCGTTTTTTAAAACCATGCAACAGTGTAGATATCAATTTTGAATTGGTGATGAATGAAGTTGAGTTCAAAAGTCTTAAGATTAGATGGTTTTTTAGTCCTACTACTCCTACCTCCATTGTTGCTAAAAAAACATCTAATCTTCGACTTTTGAGCTCAATTTCATTCATCACCAATTAAAAATTGATGTCTACACTGTTGTTACCTATTAACTTCCAACTTATTATTCAATTTGTAGCATTTGCTTTAAGGTTTAACTGAGATCGTCAATTTCTTATTGAAACGTAAGCAACATTCATAGTGATGTTTAGGACTCTATAGGAAAGCTCAATTTACAGTCATTACAGAAATCTGTTGACTTCCACCCAGTGCCCCAATCCTAAAAAGCTGATGAAATCAAGAACACAAAACAACCATGTCATTTTAAGTCTGGTTTCATGCAAGGAATGAACAAGTTATTAGAAACAGACTCTTTCCATATGCCAGTATTTCGTCCCTTTTTTAGTAGGAGTGGCGTTTCTTTGAATCCCTTTTAGTTAAGTAGCTCATATCTTTTCCGGTTGATATCATGTGCGCTAATGTTAATTTGAAGACTTAGGGCTCTTAAAGATCCGGTAATTTAATTAGTGTGTGCAACCACCTGTTCAAAGCGTGTTGGTGTATTCTCAGGAGTTCTTACTTCTTACAATCAGCAGGAAGATGTGTCATGGAAATAAAGTGTATATGTAATGTTAATACACATGAATTATGTTTTGTAATAGTAATGCAAAGGTTACTACTGTGTCTTACATTGTCATTTTGTTTTCTAAACAAAAAGTTCATCTAAAGCTGTCTGCTTCTACATTTTATTTTCAGATAATCAATGACCGTGGAGTAAATGGAAAATGCTATGGGTTTGTTACTTTTACAAATCCCCGATCTGCGGTTAATGCCATCAGTGATATGGATGGAAGGGTAATTTGCAATTAGTTATTTTCAGATAGAGTAAAGTACACGAATAGTCCCCGGGGTTTTCCAAAATTTTGGATTTAGTCCCTAGCTTTCCAAAAGTACACGGATGGTCCTGGTGGTTTGCATTTTGTAACGCATTTAGTCCCCAACTTTTGCCAAAAGTACATGGATGGTCCCTGCGGTTTGCACTTATGCGTTACAAAGTGCAAACCACAAGGACTGGACTATCCGGTACTCTTGGAAAGATAGGACCAAATCCGAAATTTTGGAAAACCACAGGGGCTATCCGTGTACTTTACTCTTTTCAGATATAATTTGTATTTTGGTCACCAATGCTATACTAGAGGTGGCATAACTGGTGGGCCGGGTAACAGGTTAAAAGGAGTAAACATTTTAATGTCAAATGCTATTACAAAGCTATATTATTTAGTAATAATCTATTTTTTTAAATGAAAAGTCTAGGAAGTTATATGCATCAAAAATATGTTTACCTTATGCCCAGCCAACCCATTTGAACCTAAATTTCTTTAATCTATCTTTTTGCCCATTACTGATAAAACACAATCCTAATAAACCAAATCATAAGTAAATGATAAGGGGGAGCGGAGTGGATAGGTAAACAGATCGGCAAAGCGGTTTACCGAATGGTACCACCGCCGCTGTCTGTGTTTACCGCTCGGTGATGATGGATGATCGGTGAAGGTTTACCGATGAGGGAAGGGGGAGAGAGATGGGTGTGTGGTGGGGTCCATTCCTTCTCAACCAATCACACATTTTTCCTTTTTTTAAATAGTTAACCTAAACCCCATTAGGTAAACCACCGCCAACGTTTTTGAGCATTAGCTAAACAATTTAGGTGAATTGACGTGGCACTGTCTGATTGGGTGAATGGGGAGTTTACCTATTCCAAATAGGTAACCACTCCCTTCACCCTAATAGGATATAGATGAAAGGGTACTTGTAGTTGGTTATATGTTGATGTTTTTGGTCATTAATGTTATGCACTAGAGGTGACAGTCTCAACCGATTTGTATGGAAACAGGTCAATTAGGGCTGTATTTCGTTGGTAACGGGTCAAAATGGTAAAACAAAAAATAAAAATATCTGAAACAAAAAGGGTTAAAAGCTGCAAATTTGTATTTAAGGGATTACAATGCCCTGAATCGTTATATTTAAAGTAAACGTATATACTTCAGTTACATAGTTTTTGTTAGGGGTGTGTACGGTTCGGTTTTTGAATACCGTTCGGTTTCGGTTTTAGCAACGGTTCGGTTTTCCGGTTTTTGGAACAAAATTACGTAAAATTCAAAAATAGAAAGTATAATCCAAGATTTAAGTTTTTTTCTTAGATGTTTACATTTAAGTTAATATATTTAACCTTTGAATCTAAATTTGTGTTTCTCCCAAGTTTTTATTAAGGCATTATAATACTTTGAAATCATTTAATTTTTATGTTAAATTTTCTTTTTTATTAAGACATAAAATTTACGTGTTTTTACCCAAACCCATTTGACCTGTTACCCAATTCGCCCAATTTCCACCTCTGCTATGCATAGTACTTTTTTTAATAACAAAAAAATTTCTTCAATTTTAGCATTCTAGCTCTAATAAATCTAGTTGTTTGATTTAATGGATCTTTATTAGACCGTTGATGGACGAGTTGTAAAAGTCAATGAAGTCAAGACGAGAGGCGGGAGAACAAACTTTGGCCGTGACAATTTCCGTCACAATAATAACAGAGATGTGGAGTTTGACAGGGGTAGAGACAGAGACTACGGTCGTGAACGTGATCGTTCTCGGGACCAAAACAGGGAATGGTCTCGAGATCGCGATCAGGGTAAAGACAGAGGATATGATCGGGGCCGTGATGTTGACCGATCCCGGGACCGTTTTGTTGACCGGGACAGGGGACATGATCGAGATAAAAATTTGGATGACATTGACCTTGAACGTGAAAGAGATCATGACCAAACAGACATGGATCAAGAAAAGGAGATAAGAAGAAGCGGGAATAAGTATAAAGATCACTCTGCGAAATTGACAAATGGGTAAGATTGTAATTTAATATTAATCATTATGAAAAAGTTAAAAGAATATTTTGCTATTTTTTTGTTATAAATCCCATCTTACAATATATTATCTAGTGATAATGTGTACAAATAAGCCACACAAGAATTCCAAAGTTTTTAGTAAGACCGCTTAAGTATTAAAACAAATATAGAGGGCATACAAATATCAATTTGGTTTTGTTTATCAGTTTATGGCATGTGAAAAGTTTTGTGCCGTAAATTAGTGAAATGACGGATTGGCCTTAAGTATAAAGCTTTGACTTTATAAAATGACAAAAATGCCATTGAATCTACTCATATGGTTTGACATTCCATCTATAGTTTATTGTTTTTAGTAGATTCATGGGCATTTTTGTCGTTTTACAACTTTAGATGTGACAAGAGCTTCAAATTTACGGGTAACAATTTGTAATATTCTGGCAAGTTTTTTCTGACTAAATTGGCATAAAGGAAAACAAATTAATACTTGGGTGGCCTATGTATACATCATACCTTGTATTCATTCTGTATACAATGTTTCACAATTTTGTGTGTTCTAGTTTTCTTAATTGTAATCATAATTTTTGTTTTCATTTATGTAACAAGCTTCAGAAATAATGAATTCAGGTGTGGCACCTACATGTATTATACATATATTCATTTAAGAATAATAGCATAACAAAGCGTGAGAGTAACAGAATGGACACTAGACATAGAAAGACTAGTCATTACCGTTTAATGTTGAAAAGTATTGATCATATGCATGATGACTAACCAATCTTCATTACAATACAATCAAATTAAAATACTTAATCAACCATCAACCAAATCACCACCTATAGTAAAGACATAGTTGTTGATAGCGCTATAGCAAATAGCGTAGCGAAGCGCTCATTCATCGCTATCTGATTTTGGCACCTCCATAGCGAGTAAATAGCGGATTTCAGGTTTTTTTTAGTTTTTCTTTTTGGTTTTAATATCAATTGCGATAAAATATACGTGTACAATAGTTGGATTTTGTTTTTTTTTTGTTTTTGTTAAATATACGTATAGAAACACCGTATTTGGATGTAATATACATATAAACTATTTCTAAATTTTCTTCTAGAGTATCGCTAAACATAAAATAGCGCTTCCTATTCATTGCTATCGCTACGTAGCATATAGGTTGCTTGTCACTATCATCCGCTATTAACAACTATGAGTAAAGAACATCTTTAATGAAGGAAAACCATTTATTTTTAGGTCAAACAAGTCAAACTTTCTTTTATTGTTCTTCCTGGTGCTTTTGTGCAGTTCAGATTTAAGTGAACGCCATAGTAGAGACTATCCATCTGGTTCAAGTCATGGAGATCATGATCAGGTAAGGATCCACTTCCATGTGCATGTACTTATGAATGTGTTGCTTTGGGTTAACTTTTATCTATAACGGGTCAAATTGGTAAAATTAAAATAGTTTAGAAGGAAACCGGCTTAAAGTCACCATGTCCATAGTGTGATATTATTGCATAAATCATCTTAAACCTTTTAATTCGAACATTAGATTATTATTTAAAGGGCATACAAGTTTTTTTTTTTTTTAAAATGATTTGAAGAGTTTGTTCGAAAGATCCTAAATCATTTTGTTCAAAGTATTATATTATCATCATCATCATCATCGTCGTCGAAATATGCGTATTTTTCTCATCATGTTTGGTAAGTTGTTATTATAATTACTGTCTTGTTAAAAAACTATCTTATGTGAGTGCTCCACTATATTGTCATCAGGTTGCAAAGCAACTCGACATCTCCCACCAAAAAATAGAAGAACTTCAAAAAGAGGTTTGAATCTTTGCATATACCAATGCTCTTCTAGTTATTAATAATATGTAATATGTTGCTTGTAAACAGGCTATTCAAGTCTACTCTCTTTGTTGAAGCGGAAAATTTGACCTATTTAATAATTAATGAGCAGTTTTGGGCTGTAGGGCTGCAAATGAACCGAACGTTCTGCGAACCGTTCGGCGGGAAGTTCGTTTGTATTTGTTCGTTTAATAAATGAACGAACACGAACAAGGTTCGTTCAAGTTAAATGGACGAACATGAACAGGGTTGTGTTCGTTCCATTTATGTTCGTGAACGTTCGGTAACGTGTTCTTTTTTGTTTGATAGTTCATCAGTGTTTTTAATTTTTATATTTAATTTAAATACTTCAAGATTCTGATAAACAATATATTTAATAATTATCAGTGTTTGTATATTCTATTCATGAACGCTTGTTCGTGTTCATTTGTTTTCATTTTTGTTCATGAACTTTAGTTTGCATTCTTTACTAAAATTAACAAACGAACACGAACACTAACACTTTCATTTTCTTAACAAACAAATAAGACAGAAAATCTTGTCCGGATCATGAACGGTTCGTAAACACATATATTTCCTTAACAAACGAACATGAACAAGTTTGTTTGCAGCCCTATTGGGCTGTGTTTTATCTCAACATAAGTCGAATCAACAAAGTTTAGCTGATTGGGGAATGGGTCAAATGGTTGAAAGATGCTGAATATACAACCTCCTATAGCATTTATTATGAGATTATTATTGTATTAATATAATTTTATAATCATACTTCACACTTCATTTATGTATAGAAAATCTAAAAGATGGAGAAAAAAAGTGTTGGTGGGTTAACATTGTTTTAACATCTGGCTAAATTGGGTATAAAATGCTATACAGTTGCAGAAAAACACTCTTTCTCATTTTTCTTTTTAACCCACCGCTCTTGGTTCTCTGCTTGATTATAATAACTCACTTGGTTACTTAAGTTTAGGACGTTACCGATTGAAAGTCCCTCAACATTTTACAGCTTTCTTAACAGTAGTTATAAAGGTGACAAAGTGGGTAGGTTGGGTAACGTGTAAAAAACACAATTTTTAATACGCCTCCAAACAGGCTGGCTCAGCCCAGTTCGTCTATCAACACTTTTTTCGTTCTTTTTTAAGTTATAAGCTAATGTGTTAAATACGATTATAAAAGCTATGTCATTAGGTAACGATCTATTTTTTAATAAAGAAATTTGGTGGTTTTAGGCATTTAAAAACACTGGGGTGACATATATATATGTGTGTGTTATATGACATGAATAATTAATAATACAGTGTTAGATTTTACGGATATCAAGGAGTATGCTTATTTTTGTGTGCGTTTTCTCTTATCTATAAACTTGTGTATCGCAGGTTATTCGCATGGAAGAGCTTGCAGAAGAGAGAGGTGATCATGTATCTAAGCTGCAAGAGAAGTCTCAGGTTTAAAAGAAAATTAAATAAAAAAATGTCGGATTTGTTAAATTGTCGAGTCATATAAGTAAGATTTGAAAAGTTTGCTAAAACGAAAATGGGTTGAAAGTTGCAAAATAAGTTTTATTTATTTATTTATTTTTTATTTCATACAACCTACAAAACGCCTTACTAAAAGTTGATTTATTGTAATTATATATTTTTGTAATTAAATTTAACACAAGTTGTTCATATAAATCATAAAAAACTGGTCAAAAGGGTTCGGTTCAAACCGACCCGTACAAAAAGGGAACGGGTTGAATGTGACTTAAAAGCGTATTTTTATTGCATACAATCTATTAAACGCCTTAATAACTTATTTTTGTAATTTTTTTTTGCAATTACAATAACACAAATTCTATGTAAACACAGTGCAAAAGCTGCACAAATTTATTTTGGGTGTACAAAATTACCATTTTCTTATGGTGGTTGCAGAAACTAGAGGATGAACTGGCATCTGCCAGGAAATCATCATCATCATCATCGTACTCAGTATATCCCACCTATAGCAAAGCTAAGGTAGGGTCTGAGGAGGGTGGGATGTAGACAGCCTTACCTCTACCCCGTAGGAATAGAGAGGCTGCTTCCAATGAGACCCCCGGCTCGATTGTGGTTTTGCATCAAGCCTTGGACATAAGGCACATAACACTCAGCAATTGAGACAAACGCCAATTGGTGCATGTACCCCCTTGTCTTTCGGCTATCAACGCCACCACATGATGCCTGATTAACGATCCCCTCTTTTTAACGTTATTTTCACGAAATTAGTAAAATAACGTTAAAAATTAGTGCACTTTTGCTTTTGCCCCCCCCGAGCGCCCACACATATATTACATTATATGAGCAGACCGCAAGCGGGGCTCTCATCTGCCAGGAAACTTACTTCAAATCGCAAGAAACAACTGACTAAGGTGCTTGTCATTATTTTTCTACTATATTATCTTTCATATAAATGTATGCATCTTTTTGTGGTATTCATGATATGTGTACATTATTTATGCAGCTTTATAAGTGTTTTCTTAATGTGAAAGATTCTGGTGAGAAACTTAAAATCTATGAAGAGGAACTCCAGGTTGGTCTTTCCTAACGAGTAATTTTATACTTCAAAGCTGTTCTACAATCGTTGTATGAAAAAGTTCTTTTGTTATATTATAGTTTTTGTCATGAAACCTAATACATTAATCATTAAAACTACAAAGAGTGGACAAGATTTTCACTATTGACCCGTTACCCAACTGGCCTCCTTTTTTTTGGGAACGGAGTAGGGCCTTAGAAGTGTCAATTTCACCCGACTTATGAGTTGATTTAGTTGTGTTTTATCTTGATCGGGGGAGATTAAAAAAAGTTATTGATCGGGGGAGATTAAAAAAAATTAGCTAAAAAGGGTACGTGTCAAAAGTCTACAAACTTTTATGAAATGCTTACAATGTTCTAAAACCGTTTTCATCTAAAAGAATTTATCTTGATAATTTAATAAAATGGGTTTTTAATCATATTTAAGACATTTATTAAACACGAAAAGAAAGTGGACAAAAAACGGTTGGTGGGTTGGCCCAACCCGACATGATTATTTTTCGCTGTGACCCAATCTCATTGCCGTTTTATCACCTCTTGTACTTTGTGTTTGTAAGAGTTGGCGATTTCAAAATCAGCCGGTTTAGTTATGAATGGGCCGATTTGGGTTATTTTATCTCAAGCGGGTGAAATTAATATTTTTATGTCAATTGAGTTGAAAGTTAGCCATTGTGTATTTATGACGTATACAACCTCATAACTTGGTTAATCCAAAGATTTAGATTATTTTGTAATCATAATTCATTCATTGATTACTTATATAAAACAGGTTTGGGTTGTCTAAGATGTTTAGTTTAAGAAACAGGTCAGGTTCGGGTTGACCCGTATTAAAAACAGGTCGGGTTCGTGTTGAACCGTATAAAAACGGGTTGACCCATTAACCTGTTAAGTATTTAGAAAAGAATCCTTTTTTATGTAGTTTTAGTTTTTTTCGTTTTCCATTTGACATGGATAGTCATAACAATGTTAGTTTTGGCACACCATATTATCTACTTGTCACACTCATACTCACGATTAAACATGTTATCTATAACCCGCCTACAACCCAACAACCCGCTTATAACTCGTCAACATGTACGACTCATTAAAAAAAAACAGGTTAAAAGGGTCGTGTTCTAGTTGACCCGAATTTATGTGTGTGCGGGTCAGAGTTGAAACTTTGACACGAATAATAATATGGGTTGGGTTCAGGTTGCACATTTGAACCACCAACCCGTCAACCCAGCACGATTGACACCCCTAGTCCACACTACCCGACTCTACCCGTAATAAAAAAAATACATTTTACAGCCTGAACGATTTTGTTCATTACCTGACCTGACTATCTTGCAACCTCTAATTGGCTAATGTGAATATATATTTTTTAGTTACTATAGTTACTATTATAACCTGACTACTATAACCATTCTACTTGCAGTCTCTTGTAGGGTCAATGCTGAAAGAACTAGATAATCACAATGGACTTGACCCCGACGACGGCTAACTGATTGATTTAACTAGGGTTATTATTGTCATTTTAAACACTATGAAAGCAAAATCGTGTTTTGTTTTGCTGTAGATATCTGCTAACATATAGATATTGAAATTAGTAATCCTTGTTACATTGTCTTGTTTAACGTCCAATAACAAACCAAACTACTTCCTATGGAAGGCTTGGTTGGGACCAGTGGATCAAAAACCGGGCTAGAAGAATCGGTCTCAATTGGGACCAGTGGAAGAGTTTTAATGTCTGACTTTGTTATGCAGTTTTTCTGTTCTGCTTGTTTGGTTTTCTGTTTTTGCTCGGGTTTGTAGGCCTCTAGCGTGTATTGTACTTTTACCATCTCATTGCTGGTTAGCGGGTTTAATATAAGTTTTGTTGGTCGTTAAAAAAAAACAAACCAAGCTATTTTTGTGTTGGGGGTTGGGCTCCATTCATATTTGTCGTCTTTTCGACAAGGCATGAAAACAATACATGTATTTAACACAGAGTTTGCGGGCTTCAGTTCAATCTAAACAGGGCCGGGTCAGTTTTGGGTCACACTTGTGAACTCGTTTGCTTAAAAGTTCGGTTTTGGGTCAGCCTAGGGGGTTCACGGGTTGCTTTGTTCATTTTTAAGTTAAAAGGGCATTTTATGTTACAACTTAAACCTTTTTTTGATCGGTGAACTTTGTGTATAAGGTTACCACACTCTCCAATCGGAGAGCCCCGTATTGCCCCAATCTGGCCAGACTATATTGTCTTAACCCCCTGGGAAACTATACCACCGATTGCCACTTGACAGTCGTTGTGCCACCACAAGAGCAAAACTCTCTGGTGTAACACATGGTGGGACAAAAACCCGGTTGGGCTCGGGAATCGAACAGACAACCTCACACAAGGCCTATTTCAAATCCTTTATTGTCTATATCCATCCCAATATGACACAACTGAAAATTGAATTTGAGTCTCAGTTGGAAAACCCAAGCCTCTTACCACTAGGGCACGAGTGGGAGGATTGTTACAACTTAACTTGGTTGGTTATTTAACATCAAAACCTAAAGGATATAAAGTGAAACGACGTGAGGGTATCTAGTTTAAACGTAATTACTAGTCGTGTTTGTGGGTGTTATTTTGTATTGTTATAGCAAATATGTAATGAAGTGATATATATATATATATATATATATATAGTAGGAGTTGGGTGGAAAGTCTATTTTTCCTAGAAAGTCTAGGAAGGAATAAGAATTGGACATGTGTCATTGAGGGATTTTAAGTAGAAGGGCTATCATGTAATTTCACATTTTAATTTTATTTTTGGAATGTATCTTCATTAACTAAAATTCCATGATTTTCGGAATTTTTATTATTTTCGAATTCAAATCTGGAAGTCAATGTGTTCATTAACTAAAATTCTATGTCACATTACATCGCATATTCCATTGTTCAGAAGATTACTGGAATTTATCAGCATGTTCTTGGTGCTGTGTTTTAACAGTTTACAGGGCTAAAGTCAATTTTTTTTATAGATCCCACAATATAAAGATGGTAAAACACAGTGTATGAATCTGATTGCTGTTAAAACACAACTGTATGAATCTGAATGCTAAAACACAACTGTATGAATCTGATTGCTGTTAAAACACAACTGTATGAATCTGAATGCTAAAACACAACTGTATGAATCTGCTTGCTGTTAAAACACATTTGTATGAATCTGCTTGCTGTTAAAACACAACTGTATGAATCTGTTTGCTGTTAAAACACATCTGTATGAATCTGCTTGCTAAAACACAACTGTATGAATCTGCTTGCTGTTAAAACACATCTGTATGAATTTGTTTGCTGTTAAAACACATCTGTATGAATCTGAATGCTAAAACACAACTGTATGAATCCGTTTGCTGTTAAAACACATCTGTATGAATCTGAATGCTAAAACACAACTGTATGAATCTGCTTGCTGTTAAAACACAACTGTATGAATCTGTTTGCTGTTAAAACACATCTGTATGAATCTGAATGCTAAAACACAACTGTATGAATCTGCTTGATGTTAAAACACATCGTCAAGAAAACGGAGATGATAAGAACAATATTTGAATGGTGATGATGAACTCGGAGATGGTGGAGATGGAGAAGTGTTTTAATTTGATCCGGTGCTCTCCATCGTTTCTAAAGTTATCTTCTTCCATGATTGTAGTTATTTTTGGTAGGGATTGGGGTTTCCAAGATGGGTTTGGAGAGAGAGAGAGAGAAAATCGCTTGAATTTAGGAACTGGGCGGTTATCTAATTGATTTAAAACACGGCCATTGACAAAATTGCCCCTACTCATTTAAAACAATCAATTAATTAAACTCAAATATTACAAGATTGCCATTGATTTAATCTCAACCCTTAAACACACCAATCGGATGGACCAGATCGCTTCCTAGACTTTCTTGGAAAAACACACTTTCCGTGCGAACCCTACTATATATATATATATAGGATTAGGTTCAAGAGTGAACACTAGTATATTTCTAACTGAGCGAACTAATCCTTGTCATACACGTGTGTAAATCAATGACCAGGATTTGATAATGAAATACAACAGTGCATTTTACGATTTGATGATAAAATCCTAGCCATACACGTGTGTAAATCAATGGTCAGGATTTGTTCACACAGTTCGCAAATAGACTAGTGTTCAATCTAGAACCCCACTATATATATATATATATATATGGAAAGGTTCATTGGGGAACACTAAAAAAGTGGGGAACAACGGGGAACTGACTCAAACGAACTCCGATTGGACTCATTCCAGCGGCGTTGGAACCGGCTCGTCGAACTCTAACTAAGATCTCTTAACCCTAAACCCTAAATCCAAACTCCTAAACTCTAAACCCTAAAGCTAAAAAATAAGGCTAAAATCTAAGCTAAACCGTAAAATATAAACTATAAACCCTAAAAGCTAAACTCTATAGGCTAAATCTAAAGTTAAACCCTAAAGCTAAACCCTAAATCTAAACCCTAAACCCTAAATCTAAACCCTAAACACTAAAACTAAACACTAAAGCTAAACCCTAAGGCTAAACCCTAAGGCTAAACCCTAAGGCTAAACCCTAAGGCTAAACCCTAAGGCTAAACCCTAAAGCTAAACCCTAAAAGCCAAACCCTAATATATTTAGGGTTTAGGGGTTATGATTTAGGGTTTAGGGTTAAGAGATCCTAGTTAGGGTTCGACGAGCTGGTTCCAACGCCGCTGGAATGAGTCCAATCGGAGTTCGTTTGAGCCGGGTCCCCAACGTTCCCCACTTTTTTAGTGTTCCCCAATGAACCTTCCCCTATATATATATATATATATATAGGGTTATGATTTAGAGAAAACGGTGAAAAATGTGAGAACGGTGAGAACGATTATGGATCGTCCGATCAAAACAATCCATGGACTAGATTGCGCGGTGGCGTTTTCGTAAATAACATCATTATTATTAGGTGGGACACGCTTCATTAAGGGTAAAATGGTCTTTTACACCTCATATTCAAAACGCCAAAAAAAAAAACGCCATTAAAAACAAAACGCCAAAAATTTAAAAGAAAACGCGTTGAATATTACAGGAAGATGAAAGAACACAAATAACTGAATTTCAGTTAATAACATTTATTAGATAGAAATTCCCTCCTAAATTACGCGCCAAAAACATCATTATATAAACAAACGTAAAAACATAGCTTCCATAATCACTTCAATCTATCCATTTTCTGCAAAAAAACATCCTTAACCAAAACGCCAACTTAAACAAAACGCCAAAAATGGCAACAATGGTTCCGTGGAGATACACTCTGGGGATCAGGCGATACGTCCTCCATTTTGACAACAGAAGGAGGGTGTATGTTAAGACGGTCAAGACAATTCTAAAAATGGAAGAAGAGATACAGAGGCAAATCTTATCCATTAGCATCACTCTAGACAACCAATGTCATGAAACACATATGCGTATGAAAGCATTAACCAGCAAATTTCGACCAATCAAACGAGATATGAAGCCAGACCCTGTCATGACATCATGGCGTTTTGATGATGAAACAGCCATGGTGACGGTTACACACGACAGCGGAGAGGAGGAAGTCTACTGGCTAGAGAACATCATGACAAAGCAGCGACTGGGTTTCATGGAAGAATTGCATAACGCCAAATGTACCAACACAGAAATAGACTCATAATTGGAGTTAATGCAAGACATGTTCAGGTGGAGGCTTCAGAATCTTCAGGAACAAGAAGCTGATGAAGGTGAATGGGATGACATGGATGAAGATCAAGATGAAGAATCCGAGGAGGAAGAAGATGACACAAGTGATGGATACTATTCAGATAAAGTACCTTCTGACGAAGGATTTTAATTTTTTTCCTCTTTTTTTCTTCTTCTATGTAATCTTTTTTTTTAAGATAATTAAATGATATATTTCTATCTCTATCAGCAAAACGCCAAAATTATACTAAAAATGGTTAACCCTAACAAAACGCCAAAAATAACAAAAAATATTTTTCAAGCTTAATATTTTATTTACTCCGTTATTGTATTTTGTCATGTTGGTCTGCATAAGGCCATTAAAATAAAACGCCAAACTTAGAAGATGTGACGTCTATAACCTATAAAACTGATAAAAGCTGATCAACAAACTAAATACAAATTAAAAACAGTAACGGAAAAGACAATTACTTTATTACTATCATTTATTACAATAAAAAAGTCCCGCCTAAACTACGCGCCAAAAAACTCCTATAAGACCGTGGGGTATGGTGGGGCTTGGGTTGGGGGCATGAGTTGACACGTGGAGTTCGAGCCCCCCCACCGCCTAGTGACGTGTCCATAGGGTATGGCGGGGCGTGGGTGCACCGCGTGGGTTGGCGGTGGACAACGAATAGGAGGCCGCCACATCAGATCTCAAGCCCGCCCCACGCCCGACTTCAAACCCAAGTCCCAAGGGGTGGTGGCTTGGGCGTTTTCCCCCAACCCACTCCCCAACCCAAGCCCCATACCCCACAGTCTAAGAGAGGGGTCTATACACAATGAAATTAATCACACCCAGAAAAACACAAAAACGCCATATCCTCTAGAAACCACTCCCTTTAAAATGCCACAGATGTCAAAGCTTTCACTGAAATGGATCCTTTTTCTGAGGAGGTTAACTCAATAATATTTTGCTGGATGAGATGGACAAATATTCAAGAAAAAGAGACTGATGACAGTGATATGCCATCACGTGAGCTTTCTTCTTGATGATTATAGGCATGGAAGAAAGGGTTCAACACAACTGAAAAAATGCTATTTTGGATTCCATTATTACAAATAGCATCAAGCAAGAGTTGATCTTCAATGACATGCCACCAAACAAGAATATCACACAAAAAAACAGGATGCCAGTAAGCAGCTTCTTCTGAAAAAGACGAGGTTTATGTAGGAAAGTTGGCATCTAGCTAAAGTATTAAAAAAAGGTTCAAAACGCCAAAACAAATTCAAGGAAGATAGAGGCTGATGACAGTGAAGATTCGGAAGAGAAATTAGATTAACATTTTTTTATTATTTTTGTTTTCATTTTATATTGTTTTGATATCAAGTTATATGTTGACTTGTTATCTAATTCTCTATAAATAAAATACATTATTATATAAAACGCCAAAACGACAAACACCAAAACGATAGAAGTATGAAAACTGGGAGAACAGCTGCTGACAAAACACCTTGTAAAGGGTATTAAACGCCAAAAAATTCACTAAACGCCAAAAAAAAATTGGACTTATTGTAATATTATGAAAATAATAGTGATTCCTAGTGAATTATTATACAAAACGCCATAAACGCCAAAAAAATTAACCAGAAAACGCTATAACACAAAAAATTACATATGTGACACAAAAAAATTAATTCAATGCCAAAAAGTTTAAAAAATACAATTAACGCCAAAAAAACTTAGACGCCATAAAATATTATACCACGTTGGGAAATAAAAACAAGAATGAAAAGACAAAAAAGCCCATCCGCCCTTCTCTATGCCGCGAGACACGTGTTGGGCCAGGATGCGTTCTCACCGTTCTCACACTTTTGAGCGTTTTATCCTGATCCCGTTTCTATATATATATATATAGGTTAGGTTCATTTGTGAACAACCCTCTTGATAGTGAACTATGTGAACTAATCATAGCTCTTGATTATCAATACACAAGTGTAAATCAATGGCTAGGATTTGATCAGGATTTGATGATGTAAATCAATGGCTAGGATTTGTTCACTTGGTTCACAAATACACTAGTGTTCACTCTAGAACCCCACCCATATATATATATATATATATATATATATATATATATATATATATATATATATATATATATATATATATAGAAAGAGAGAGAGAGAGAGAGAGTTTATCTTACAATTTGCCTTAACGTACGAGTGTACGAGTGTACGCTCAGGCAAATTCGCACGTTATTACAAAAGTTCGTATGTTGCAAAATCAAAGTTCGCATGTTTAAGAAAAAAAAAAAAACGCCTGTGTATATTAAAAAAATGAATTAGCATGTTATAAGCAAACAACACAAATCGTATGCTATAAGAAAACAACGAAATCTGTGCAAACCAATCACTCTACTGGTCGGACCAGTTAGACCGGATTTAAAAACTAGGTGCTATTACAATATATATATGGTCCGATTCTGAAAACATTTCCTCTAACCCACCACTTTGTTAAATCATATCCACAACTCTTCAAGTCAATGGTACTACAACACCAATTTAATTAATTAATAGAAGCAAGATAAACAACTATCGAATACAACTACACAGAAAAAATAATGGTAATGATACTTACCAGATTATGGTATTTATTCTAATGTCTCCCAATTGTTTTATCTTATTTCTTGTTACTTATGGAGAGGTTCTGAGACTTGTTACAACTAGGACACTAGATTTAAGAATTATGCAAAAAGCAAGAAAAGTATGGTCAATATTTTTAATACAACCCATATGTGGAAACAAAGTAAAAGGACGAAGAGGATTAGTTCTATCTTTTTCATATCTAACCTTTTCTTTGCAGAAGTTGTTGAATGCAACAAGTTCCCCCTCTTTGGTGTCAAATCCACAATAACCAGAATTAGGAGTTCCACACACATTTTTCTTGCACCTAGACCATGTTGAATTCAAGCCATGATTTCTTCCTTTGAAGACGACCTAAGTTTTCATGCTATCGTTTTAGGAGTTCAAGTTACAGTTAGTGATAAGTCTATTATCAATGTGTGATGTGTAAAGGTGATGTGGATAGAGAAAGGAATCTAGAGGGTAGAGGAATTCTCAAATCCGCATAATGATTTCGTTCATTAATGGAGGTAATATACTGACTCCATTTAGTACAATAGTAACAAATTCGTACTACTAACATATTTGCAACTTTAATACTTAGAGCTCCCTCTGCTTAAGATAATTAAATGAAAAGACCCTTTAAATTGCAATACCATTTATTTCTATATCGTTGCCCCTCCTATAAAGAAGCTACTTATCCTCAAGTAAGCTGAACTAAGGGAAGCGAACCTGGTAAACCATCCAACACTACTTGTGTTACTGATATGTTCACTCAAGTTCATTTCTATTTGTTCACTTAAGTTTCAGTTTGTCCACTGAATTTCTGATCGTTCATTGAAGTTTGTTTTTGTGTATTCACTATAGTTCTTAGAGTTTCAGCTTATTTACTAAAGAATCTGATATGTTCGTTGAAGTTTATTTCTGTTTGTTTACTTACTGGAATTGCAGTTTATTTACTGAAGTTTCTGATATGGTCACTGAAGTTTATTTCTATTTGTAACTTGAAGTTTTGGTTTGTAGACTAAATTTTTGGATATGTTCACTGAAGTTTATTTATGCATGTTCACTATAGTTTCTTAACTACAATGATACCCACAACCACACCTTCACACTCACCCATACCCGCACCATTGGTTATAATGGAACGTTTGGTGCGAGGAATTTCAAAACAAAGGATCCTAAGCACGTGGAACACACAAGTCAAACTCGCTGAGTCAAACTAAACACAATTTGAACCACGTAGAAGCGATATAGGTCAAATGTACTAAAAATGACTACTGTTTAAGAACCAAGGAACTTACGAAAGAGCAGATGAACTTTTGCTTTTGACAAACAAGATTGAATTGAAATGAGAATGCAAGAAATACCAAAGAAATCAAGAGTGGGGGTGAGAATTGAAGTGTGAGTGAAGTTGAAGCCAGTAGCTTGCTATTTATAGCAAGGGAGAGGTATAGAGAGTTTAACGCACGCCCAAGGATGTGTCAAGGTGGAAGAAATGGTAGCAAAGGTGTTAGAAGATGTGGTGGCCTATTTAGAGGCCTTTACGGACAATGCATGTGATAGGTTTACGGAGAAAACCTACAAACTCCCAAGATAGATAACCCTTAGAGGGGGTCAAGCTCCAAGAACACAAGACAAGAAAAGACTATTTTTTACCACAATTTTTCTCATTACCGTTACTAAAAACACAAAGCCTTATATAGGCATACAATGCAAGTATGGAAATAAACTAACCACTAAATAACCTATCCACTAACTACTGAAAATATGCAAACAATAGAAATAATAAATGGAAACACAAAGTGACGTGCAAACTAAATGATGGTGCATGAGAACGTGTGATGGTTGTTGGGCTTCATGGGTTTGTTTACGTGGGTTACGTGATCGTATCAGCATGCTCTTCTAGGCTTTGTGTTATGATCCATGAAGTACCATAACTAGTTGTCACCCACTGCAAAGCTTCACGTATCATAAGAAGGAACCATAGTGTTGCTTCACTGTCTGTGAAACACAAAATTTCCAGAATTTTAAGTTTAGTCCTTCAACTTTCATCTTTGATCCATTATCAACTTTAACCCCTCAACTTTAATCCACTTATCATGGCGAAAGTGTCAGGACACATGTCACTATGAGGGTTAACTAGAAAATATCAATGTTACGAAATCAATCAAAAGTTCATGTAGAGAAAGGTACATTTACTAGCACACCCTAAATAATCAGGTGAATTTATATAGGTCACTCAGTAGATTGTTTCATGTTCATTTAATGATCTACTTGTTCATCATAGTTTATGTTTGTTCATTGTAATTTATGTTTGTAAATCACCGAAGTGTATGTTTGTTCGCTTTATGATCATGTCTATGTTTGGTGCGTCACTTTGATCTTGAACCATCATAATGGCTTAACTCTGTGTTTGATTCTTCTCTTATTTCATGCTCGACGTTGGCAGACTTCTAGCCACCTAATTGAGAAGACCTTTAGGAAATAGTCACACCTAAAAACACAACATAAATTAATTATAATGAACAAACAGAAAATATATTAAAGAAAAAGAAACTTAAGTTAACAAAAGCAAGTAATTTATGTTTGTAAATCACCGAAGTTTATGTTTGTTCACTTCATGATCATGTCTATGTTTGGTGTGTTGCTCTTGAAGGGGTATGGTCAGGCGGGAAAGTTGGGTGATGGTTACCACACACGCGTGGACCTCACTTTCCTGACACTAGACAAAATGGCATGACAAACGGTCACATCAACCATCGCTTTCGTCACCAACCTGTTAGAAGATTCTCCTTTCAAAATTTCAAAAAGAAGGATGCACGGCATAAATCTAAGCGTATTCAAGAAGCTTAATGGTCGCGCACACACCAAAAAGGCAACACATGTGTGTGCAACAAGTCTTCCAAACCACATCACAACTTCTAAAATTTCAGCACGTAGCGCAGGTGCTCCTAATTTTCTAGTCCAGAGCTCTAACCACTCGCGTCTGCGCATGGAAGAAGCACTGGACTGAGAGGACTTGAAGGTGTGCAACAAGTCTTTCAAACCACATCACAACTTCTAAAATTTCAGCATGTAGCGCAGGTGCTCCTAATTTTCTAGTCCAGAGCTCTAACCACTCGCGTCTGCGCATGGAAGAAGCACTGGACTGAGAGGACTTGAAGGGGTATGGTCCCTAATTCTGTGTCGATTACTCAAGGAAAGCTCAGGCTAAGAAGCGCAAGCTTGTCTGCTCCAACATGATGGTTTTGGAAAGTACATCTGGTACGGATGTCAGAGCAGATAGCCACTGGGCGCACGACAGGCTTTGTCCAGCAATGTTGCGCGATGAGCAATCGTGCAGGAGACAAGAAGTACACAAGGACACCTACGTGGCACCAATCACCATGCGCCGACCACTACTCCATGATCTCTATTTAACTGCTGATGACAGACCCGACAATAAGGATAACTTCCAGGCCACGTGGATCCATTCAATGTGCGCCAACTCTTCTCTCGCCTGTAAACACTAATGGTCGCGCTTAAGGATGAAGAGAGGATATTCCTTGTTGTCGACGTCCGGCACAAGGCCCATCAGCCGAACTTCTTCACAACTCTTTTCGGCTATAAATAGAAAACTTCATCTCCACGTTTAAGGATCGCTCTCTCACTTAATACACACATTTTCATCCTCAAAACAAGTTCTTATTCTCACTCGCGGAGGGTGGCTACAAGGAGAACCCCCTATTCTCCTCCATGTAACGAGCTTCATGGTGTTGTGACTGTTTTGCAGGATCTTTGCAGTAATCGAATGAGGAAGAAAGAAGATTAATCTTATTTGGACGAACCACCATACCACAAGTTAACCTTAGGATTAACTTGGTGTTTCTTCAACTCTGATCTTGAACCATCATAATAGCTTAACTCTGCGTTTGATTCTTCTCTTATTCCATGCTCAATGTTGGCAAACTTTTGGCCACCTAACTAAGAAGACCTTCGGGAAATAGTCACATTAAAAACACAACAAAAATTAACTATAGTGAACAAACAGAAAATATAGTAAAGAAAAAGAAACTTAAATTAATAAAAGCAGCACAAACTATAGTCACATTAATAAAATCCTAAAAAATAATCAACTAAACCCTAGAACCAAAAGCAACATACTTAGTGGGCATGTAGAAACTTTAGTGAAAAAACAAAAAACTTTAGTTACTAAAGGCATAAAAAATAAACTCTAAACCCTTATAAACTAAGAATTAAAACCGAAAAACTAAACCTTAAACTTCTATCTTTACGGTGATTGATTTTATTTAAAAAAAATGTTTTGTTTTTGGTTTTTATGTCTCAATTTAATAATCTACAAGAATTATTAAAATATTTACCCAAAGCTTACTAAGAGGTTGATGATGAATTCCCTTGTCCTATTGTGTTATTACAAGAACTTTAAAGACTTGTCCTCGTTGTATCTTTACAAGAACTTTGGAAAATGGTCTTTAGCCTTTGGTTCTTCTTCAAAATAGGTGATTGACAATGGCGTATGAGAGACTAAAAAATGTTTTAATCATTTCATATACAAGTATTTGAGACTAATTAATATCAGTCCCCATTAAGGTCTCTTACATGAATTGTGAGGGCTGATTTTCAATATTTAATATCTTCCTCCGAAATTGTTAATATACATTTTGATTATTGAGGACTGAAGATTAGTCCCTAAATTCTTTATTAATAAAATACTGAATATTAGTTCCGAATAAGGCCCCGTACAAAATCTTTGAGACTGTTTATCAACCTCCAATATACTTCCCTTAAAATGGTTATATTCATGCCAACTAACTAGAGACTAAGGTGGTGTTTGTTTTTTGGCCAGAAGCACTTCTGGCCACTTATGTCTGCGTCGCGCAGATGTTTGAGGTCTGCAGCTCGTTTGTTTTCCGGAAGAGCTTCTCACATTTTACCTCTTCCCCACCTCTTCCCCAAGCAGACATGTCCCCAAGTCTGCCAAACTCTTCAAACCTCTTCTCCTCTTCTCCCTCCAGCTGACACCACCTCCTCTGCCACCACCTCCACCTCCGACACCACCTCCTCTGCCACCACCTCCACCTCCGACAAAACCCCCAAAAAACTCCGCCACCTGATACATCACCACCACCACCGTAGAGAGAGAGAGAGAGAGAGAGAAAGAAGAGAGAGAGATCGTAGAGAGAGAGAGAGAAAGAAGATAGAGAGATCGGTGAGAGAGAGACCACCCCCTCCACCTCCACCTGCCGACAACCTCTTCAGCCGGCGACCAGAGCCGCCTTTCCGGTGAGCTTCTCCAGCCGACCACCATTGACACCCCCTGTTACAGATTAAACGGGCGACCACCATTGACGGTGGCGTGCGACGGCGACAGTGGAAGAAAGGAGAGAGAGAGAGCGAGATCGGTGAGAGAGAGAGAGAGACCGTAGAGAGAGAGAGAGAGAGGCGGTGGTGTGACGGCGGTGGTGTGATGGCGGTGATGGTGCGGTGGTGGTGGTGCTTTGGGCGGTGGTGGTGACAGATTGTAGAGAGAGTGAGAGAGTTTGTAGAGAGAAGGCAGAGCTATTGTGTGTGTGTGTTGTGTGTGAAGTGGTTTTGTAGAAAAAAAAACAAACCCTCTTCTCCTTGCAGACTGCAGACATTTGGTCCACCTCTTCTCCTACAGATGTCTGCAGATGTAGTCCGCAGACTGCAGACCTTTTGCCGCAGAAAAAACAAACATCACCTAAGGGGTCGTTTGATTCACAGAATATATGTGAAGTAATTGGAATTTAAGAACCATTCATTGATCATTTCCTACAAAAAAGGCGTTCAAGACGTAATTCGGTGCATTTTGGGATTACTAAGAACTGATTGTCAGTCTCTTCCACAATAAAGACCAATCTCTCGTAATCTTGTGTGATTTTTCATTATAGAGGCAACACCGACGGAGGTTACTTGTGGCTAGAGGGGGTGTGGGCATCGGTTGTCTTAGGCTTAGAGGTAGGGATAAGATTGGTACAGTACCCGTACCCATACCCGTACCGGTACTGAATTTGAACAAAACTGGGTACCAAATACCGTACCAAATATATAGGTACGGTACGGGTATTTTCGGTACGGTACCCGCTTTGGTACCATTTTGTTTTTATTTAGTTTTGAGCACTTATACGAGAACTAAATAGGTAAAATTGACATGAGCACCAATATAGTACAAGTACCAAATAGATAAAATTGGTACAGGTACCAATACGATACGTGTACCATATAGGTAAAATCAATACGAGTATTATAAATACCATAATACGAAATAAAACATAATACAAAAAAAAAAACTTTTAAAGGTCTACATAAAATTCGGTACCAGTACCCGTTTTTACCCGTACCAATACCGAGTCAATAAAATTGGGTACCGATACATGTACCAAATACCTAAAATCGGTACGGGTACAGATACGGGTACGGGTACGGGTACAGGTACGGGTACGGGTACAGGTACGGATACGGGTATTTGGGAAAAAAAGTCCATCCCTACTTAGAGGTGTGTGTGCATAATCCAAAAGCCCATCTATAAACTACTTGTCTGACTGTTTTTCTTTTAATGGACTCATACTTGATCTATATGAAGAAATGTGATCTAATAGAGGTGACCCTGTGGAATAATAATGGGCATGGGTTAATTGTTAAACCTCAGATTGATTCAATCCATGAGGGCGAGTTTAGAGATGTTACTCACTATTGGTTTGATTAGGCTATTATTCATGGCCAAAGCTTTGTTAATAAAAGCCACATATGTATAATCCAATATACCAATCAAACATATGTTTTTTCAGCCCCAAATGTTAAATACCGTCACTGGGAGAGAATGTATTTGAGATTAATATTCAGTAACTAATAAGTTTTTTTCTAAAATTTTATATACATGACACATACATACTTGTGATTCAACTTTAATTTGAAATAAGTTGTCAAAATAATATCAGTTAATTATCAGTCACTAACATAAATTGTGTAAATCAGTCTCGGATACTATATATTCGGGTGACATTTTTGTCCCCAATGGTCACCCTTCTTTCATAGCCAACTCAAGACAATTCTTCTTTCATTCTTCAACCCCTAATTGACTTCATTTTCATCTTCATCTTCATCTCCACCGTTGATTTGCAAACCAACTTCAGTTCTTTAGCATCGGTTTCTAAATTTCATAGGGTGATGTCAAAATTTTATGGGCTCGCTTGAGATTATATATACTAAGAAAAATACAATTTCATATAGTGCGGTTGACCCCCTCCTGCCACACTTAGGTCCGCCTCTAGTTATAGTATGCAACTTCATATTTGAGAAAGTAATAAACGTTTATAAATATGCAACTTTGAAAAAAGAAAAGAAAGAGAAACTAATGATGCTTACTTTTCAATTGTGAAAATAAGTTGATCATCTTAAATAATTACCCATTAACATTATATCAAATAAAAAGGGCGAAATTCGTCAACAAATAAAAAGTCTATAAATCAAATCAAAAGCTAAGGAAGGCAAAAATAGGGTCCAATATTTATACTTCAATCATTAGAGAAATTCTAAAAAAAGCATACAAATATTAATTAAAAGAAAACCAAACAAAGTGCCACTCCTCATTATACCCTTCTTACCCCTCACTCTATATGTAAAATCTCAATAACTAATTTCATAGCAACATACAAAAAGCCTATAAATCCAATCAAAAGCCAAGAAAGCCAAAAATATGGTCCAATATTTATACTTTAATCATTAGAAAAAATCTAAAAAAGGATACAAATGTTGATGAAAAGAAAACCAACCAAACCAAACAAACTGCCACTTCTAATTATACCCTTTTTACCCCTCAATCTATATGTAAAATCTCAATAACTAATTTCATAGCAACATCCACTTTAATTTTAATTAATAAACTAATCATATCATCATACTAAATAATAATAAATTACCTAATGAACACTTAACTTAATACATAAACTCTAGAACTTTAGGGAAATAACCATTACTTTCTTCACATTCTTCCCTTAACATCAATGCCTTTGTGTCGCCACCACTCTCCGCCTTCCACTGCCTCCACTCTCTGACTTCCCGTCTTCAATGCTCTCCGACTGGTTGCCGCCAGCAGTGGCGGTGCCGCCGCCTCTGCTTCCGGACTCTTGCAAGCTTTGTGTGGTTTGGGAGGAGGGTTTGTACATGTGAATATTATGATGGTGGAGTTGGTGGTGGTTGCTGGCGGTGGTGGGGTGGTGGTGGTGCGGCGGTGGCATGACGGCGCTAGAGTAGAATTCTTGATGAGTGGCATAATGTGGGTTGGTGTGTGTGGTGTAAAGGGTTTGTGCTCCGGCGGCGGTGGCGGCATATTCGGGTGGGACCCATATGCCGCCGAGAACCACCAGCTGCGGTGTGGCGGTGCCAGCGGCTTATGGGGTTGGACTTGGTCTTCTTGTATGAAGTCTATATTTTTGTAGAATATGACATAAAATAAATTAGTTTTTAAAATTTAATAAGAAAACTAAAGATTTTTCTGATTTTGTTTGTACTTCGTACGTACAACATAGCATGATCAATGTTTGTTTTGTACAACACGAAGAATGCATGTGGAACATTAGCATACAAACACTTTTATGCATGTAGAACAAGGGTGTTCTAGGTCCGGTCCCACTCAAAATGTTAAGTTTTAAAAAACAAGAAAAACAATTTATTTTTAAAGTATTAAAGAGTTTAAATTAGTTAATAATAGTATATAATATATAACATATACACATAATAATTTAAAGTATTTATAACTTAATATAAATGTTAAAGGGTAAATTATTTTTTGAGTCGTTGTGTTTTAGTGGTTTTAACCACTTGAGTTCAAAATAAAAATATTTAACGCCCTGAGTCCCTATAGCCCTAGGGACTCGGGGCGTTAAACATTTTGATTTTGGACTCAAGTGGTTAAAATCCCTAAGACTCAAAAAATAATTTACCCAATGTTAAATTCTTATACGTGAAAAAAAACTAATTTATTATTTTTTTATTATTGTTGTTATTTTAATATATTCAGATGGTTCTAAGCTGTAAATCGTAAACCGAACTATAAAATCTTGTTTTTCAAACCATAAACAGAACCAGTTTACTTTCAACCCCACACTAGCCGATTTAGCTCTGTTGAAACGGTTTCTAACTGATTTTAAACACCTAAAATGCATGGATGAACCTAGTGAAAAGCTTGGGTGGGCGGACGCACCACTTAAAAAAATGTATGTATTTTTTAGGTCAAAATCTCGTCTACACCTGTTAAAAATTTGGTTAAACATCTTTTTCGATTTTCGTACCCCTTGAAAGTATTTTCTAGGTAAGCCTATTATGTTAATATGAGCGTCCAAACACTCCATTCATGTATTTTGGCAAAGGGGGGAGAGAATTAAACCTGTAAATGGCTTTTGACTTCATCATTGGTCAAACCGTCAACTTTCATGAGCTCTCTGATTTGTTTAGGAGTTGCAACTGAGATATTGTTATAAAAAATGTCACACAATGATTTTTATATTGAAGTCTTCGTTAGTACCAGGGCCCAATAGTGTTGAGTCTTCATTCTTCGTTGGCCTAATAGTGTTAAGTCTTCGTTGGCAGTTGAGCCGATGAACACTAGAAGTCTTCGTGGTCCCATAAGTCTTCGTCCACTATGATTCTTTGACACATGTAATCCTTCGTCAATAGAAGTCTTCGTGTGTACCCAGTGTTCGTCGACGAACAGTTAATCTTTGTTGATAGGAGTCTTCGTCACAATATAAACCTGGACGAACAATGTAATCTTCGTCGACATGCAGACTTTGTCCAAATCTTTACTCTTTGTTGATACTGATACCATGGACGAACAATGTAGTCTTCGTCGACATGAAGACTTCGTCACATGAGTGTTCGCCGATATCAGTAGTCTTCTTGGAGGTGCAGTCTTCGTCCAGGGAGTAGGGACGAATCCTTTGAGGGTTCGTTGATGAGACTCTTCGCTGGAAAAGTTCGTGGTTCACTTTTGGGAAGCCCTAGTTTCTCTTCAAGCAGCCGCCACACTCCTCAAGAACACAGCGACCTGTGTTTGCAGATCTGATGAAGAAGCTTCAAAACAAGATGAAAAACTTGATTTTCTGGTGTGAAACAACAAACCTAACCTTCGGTAAGAACCGATTCACTTCAGATCCGTATATCTCAGTCTAAATCTGAGTTTTCTTCATGGTTCCACTATTTTACATCTTGAACAAAAATCACAGATCTAGAGCACATGTGACTTAGCAAACTGTTAGATTCACTAAATCGGGCACCATGGCTCTGATACCAATTGCAGGTTCGTGATTATGTTCAAGACGGGAGAGATTAGAGACAAACGAACAACTTCTTTGTATTAATCCGGCTGTATAACATTACAAAGCGGCCCGATTACAAGATAACCGAACAATACCAAAGGAGTATACATCCGGGGAGAGACCAAGTGGTGATCTCTCCCCCAAACACTAAAGCTCTCTGTGAACTATCTCAATGAGCTCACTCTCTCTCTCTTGCAAATGAACCAAAGGGTTGCTATTTATAGCCACATCTCTTTGTCTTGCAAACTTGCAAACACACACGGTCAAACACGTAAACCTCTCGTTTGACCACTTCAAACGAGCGGATCAATACACATTCGTTTGACCGTTTCACTAACTATTACATTATCAGCATAAAAATAAAACTAATCTATTCGAACAGCATCGAACACAAAAACTGCACCAACAGAGATTGAATTAATTATTATTTTCTTTTTTAGACAAAAACTCAATGTTAAAGTGCATTAGGTGGAATGAGGAAAAAAAGTTGATGTGTCACTTAGGTGGAGTTAAGTTAGGTTAAAGTATACCCAAAAGCCTAAGATTTAAAACCGAAAAACTAAACCTTAAACTTCTATCTTTACGGTGATTGATTTTATTTAAAAAAAATGTTTTGTTTTTGGTTTTTATGTCTCAATTTAATAATCTACAAGAATTATTAAAATATTTACCCAAAGCTTACTAAGAGGTTGATGATGAATTCCTTTGTCCAATTGTGTTATTACAAGAACTTTAAAGACTTGTCCTCGTTGTATCTTTACAAGAACTTTGGAAAATGGTCTTTAGCCTTTGGTTCTTCTTCAAAATAGGTGATTGACAATGGCGTATGAGAGACTAAAAAATGTTTTAATCATTTCATATACAAGTATTTGAGACTAATTAATATCAGTCCCCATTAAGGTCTCTTACATGAATTGTGAGGGTTGATTTTCAATATTTAATATCTTCCTTCGAAATTGTTAATATACATTTTGATTATTGAGGACTGAAGATTAGTCCCTAAATTCTTTATTAATAAAATACTGAATATTAGTTCCGAATAAGGTCCCGTATAAAATCTTTGAGACTGTTTATCAACCTCCAATATACTTCCCTTAAAATGGTTATATTCATGCCAACTAACTAGAGACTAAGGGGTCGTTTGATTCACAGAATATATGTGAAGTAATTGGAATTTAAGAACCATTCATTGATCATTTCCTACAAAAAAGGCGTTCAAGACGTAATTCGGTGCATTTTGGGATTACTAAGAACTGATTGTCAGTCTCTTCCACAATAAAGACCAATCTCTCGTAATCTTGTGTGATGTTTCATTATAGAGGCAACACTGACGGAGGTTACTTGTGGCGAGAGGGGGTGTGGGCATCGGTTGTCTTAGGCTTAGAGGTAGGGATAGGATTGGTACAGTACCCGTACCCATACCCGTACCGGTACTGAATTTGAACAAAACTGGGTACCAAATACCGTACCAAATATATAGGTACGGTACGGGTATTTTCGGTACGGTACCCGCTTTGGTACCATTTTGTTTTTATTTAGTTTTGAGCACTTATACGAGAACTAAATAGGTAAAATTGACATGAGTACCAATATAGTACAAGTACCAAATAGATAAAATTGGTACAGGTACCAATACGATACGTGTACCATATAGGTAAAATCAATACGAGTATTATAAATACCATAATACGAAATAAAACATAATACAAAAAAAAAAAACTTTTAAGGTCTACAAAAAATTCGGTACCAGTACCCGTTTTTACCCGTACCAATACCGAGTCAATAAAATTGGGTACCGATACATGTACCAAATACCTAAAATCGGTACGGGTACGGGTATTTGGGAAAAAAAGTCCATCCCTACTTAGAGGTGTGTGTGCATAATCCAAAAGCCCATATATAAACTACTTGTCTGACTGTTTTTCTTTTAATGGACTCATACTTGATCTATATGAAGAAATGTGATCTAATAGAGGTGACCCTGTGGGCTCGGGCTCGTCAAAACTCGGCTCGTTCGAGTTTTTAACCGAATTGATAACGAGTAGCTCTCAAGCCTCTGGGCTTGTTTACACCCTAGGGATAATAATGGGCATGGGTTAATTGTTAAACCTCGGATTGATTCAATCCATGAGAGCGGGTTTAGAGATGTTACTCACTATTGGTTTGATTAGGCTATTATTATTCATGCCCAAGCTTTGTTAATAAAAGCCACATATATATAATCCAATATACCAATCAAACATATGTTTTTTCAGCCCCAAATGAGAGAATGTATTTGAGATTAATATTCAGTAACTAATAAGTTTTTTCCAAAACTTTATATACATGACACGTACATACTTGTGATTGAACTTGAATTTGAAATAAGTTGTCAAAATAATATCAGTTAATTATCAGTCACTAACATAAATCGTATAAATCAATCCTGGATACTATATATTCGGGTGACATTTTTGTCCCTAATGGTCACTCTTTTTGTAACGAAGCCTTGCTCAAACTTTTTTTGGACCTAAAGCAATTTCCAACTACATTTAATTTTCAACTGGGCATTACCATCTAAAAGATTTATATGGTACCCAAAAATAAAGTCTATTGGACTCCTGCAAATCCCAAATGTTATTGAACTAAACGAGTACCAAACACATTCAAATAATCAAGTCGTACCCAAAGAAAACAAACAAACATATTAACTAAGAAATAACAAAAAACATAAACACATTAGAGACATATATGAGAATAGACGAGAGTCAACGTTACACACATACACTAATACACGAAGGTAAATAGTACCCAAAAAGCATACGAAAACAAATTATAAATAAGAAACTGAGTATTATTGCAAATCGCCAATGAGCTTGTGGTGGAGTGGTAGGGAAGAGACTTGGGTTTATAAGAGACCCATGTTCAATTCCTGCTTCTCCCCATTAGTTTTCAGTGGCACCTGGTGATGATGGGAGACCAGGCGAGTAGGCGGCGATCGCTAGCTCGATCCTTGAACTGAATGAGTTTTACCTCACCGCACTGTTGTGCCTTTGGGTTAGTGTTCACGGGCTTCTGCCCTAGGTGAGGGTTTTCCCCATTTCGGAGACGAGTGTATCCCGATGTGGTGAATTTCGCCAGTAGCCCATTTGGAGGATTCGTTGGCCGTTTAAAAAAAAGTATTAGTGCAAATCAGAAATTCTTTCCTAATTATGAGATTATGAGAAGTGATTTCAATTTTGATGAATGGTGACCTAGTTGTTTGATTTTGATTGCACTAGTCGGTTTCATCACATGTTCTTTATGTGCATCATGATTACTTTCAGAGTCTAAATCTTGGATTTCTATTCATCTTTGATTCATATGATTTTTACATAGACTATCTATTCTTGATAGTTTGACTTAAGTCAAAGTAAAATATGATGAATTTTGTTCAAATTAATCAATTTTTGATGTTTCTTATTGTTATGCTTACTTGATTATACATAAAACGCTTCATTTGTAATCCTTTGTTAAGCCAAATTTCATATTTTGTGCAAGTTTGATCTATAAAATGGCAGCTTGGTCTTTTCAACCAAAACTCAAATTCAGCATCTATAAACAATATTTTAGATGGTATTTCTCATGAATCTGATGAGAAACATAGCCAACTCAAGACAATTCTTCTTTCATTCTTTAACCCCTAATTAACTTCATTTTCATCTTCATCTTCATCTCCACCGTTGATTTGCAAACCAACTTCAGTTCTTTAGCATCAGTTTCAAATTTTCATAGGGTGATATCAAAATTTATGGGGTCGCTTGAGATTATATAACATATATGCTAAGAAATACAATTTCATGTGGTGCGGTTGACCCCCGTCTGCCGCACCTAGGTCCGCCCCTAGTTATAGTATGCAACTTCATATTTGAGAAAGTAAAAAGCATTTATAAATATGCAACTTTGAAAGAAGAAAAAAAAAAGAGAAACTAATGATGCTTACTTTTCAATTGTGAAAACAAGTTAATCATCTTAAATAATTACCCATTAACAATATATCAAATAAAAAGGGTTAAATTCGTCAACAAATAAAAAGTCTATAAATCCAATCAAAAGCCAAGAAAGGCAAAAATAGGGTCCAATATTTGTACTTTAATCATTAGAAAAATTCTAAAAAAAAGCATACAAATGTTAATTAAAAGAAAACCAAACAAACTGCCACTTCTCATTAGACCCTTTTTACCTCTCACTCTAGATGTAAAATCTCAATAACTAATTTCATAGCAACATACAAAAAGCCTATAAATCCAATCAAAAGCCAAGAAAGCCAAAAATAGGGTCCAATATTTGTACTTTAATCATTAGAAAAAATCTAAAAAAGGATACAAATGTTGATGAAAAGAAAACCAACCAAACCAAACAAACTGCCACTTCTCATTATACCCTTTTTACCCCTCACTCTATATGTAAAATCTCAATAGCTAATTTCATAGCAACATCCACTTTAATTTTAATTAATAAACTAATCATATCATCATACTAAATAATAATAAATTACCTAATGGATACTTGATACATAAACTCTAGAACTTTAGGGTTATTTCACTTCCATTACTTTCTTCACATTCTTCCCTTAACATCAATGCCTTTGTGTCACCACCACTCTCCGCCTTCCAGCTGCCTCCACTCTCCGACTTCCCGTCTTCGATGCTCTCCGACTGGTTGCCGCCAGCAGTGGCGGTGCCGCCGCCTCTGCTTCCGGACTCTTGCAAGCTTTGTGTGGTTTGGGAGGAGGGTTTGTACATGTGAATATTATGGTGGTGGAGTTGGTGGTGGTTGCCGGCGGTGGTGGGGTGGTGGTGGTGCGGCGGTGGCATGACGGCGCTAGAGTAGAATTCTTGATGAGTGGCATAATGTGGGTTGGTGTGGGTGGTGTAAAGGGTTTGTGCTCCGGCGGCGGTGGCGGCGTACTCGGGTGGGACCCATATGCCGCCGAGAACCACCAGCTGCGGTGTGGTGGTCCCGGAGGCTTGTGGGGTTGGACTTGGTCTTCTTGTATGAAGTCTATATTTCTGTAGAATAACATAACAAAAATTAGTTTTTAAAATTTAATAAGAAAACGAAAGATTCTTCTGTTTTGTTTGTACTTCGTACGTACAACATAGCATGATCAATGTTTGTTTTGTACAACAAGAAGATTTAGATCATGAGAATATGTACATACAAACACTTTTATGCATGTAGAACAAGGGTGTTCTAGGTCCGGTCCCACTCAAAATTAGGTTTTAACAAACAACAAAAAGAATTTATTTTTAAAGAGTTTAAATTAATTAATAATAATATATAATATATACACATAATAATTTAAAGTACTTATTATACTTAATATAAATGTTAAATTCTTATAGGTGAAAAAAAAATAATTTATTATTTTTTTTATTATTATTGTTGTTGTTGTTATTTTAATATATTCAGATGGTTCTAAGCTGTAAATCATAAACCAAACTATAAAATCTTGTTTTTCAAACCGTAAACAGAACCAGTTTACTTCCAACCTCACACTAGCCGATCTAGCTCTGTTAAACAGGTTTCTAACTGATTTTAAACACCTAATATGCAAGGACGGACCTAGTAAGAGGCTTGGGTGAGCGGGCGCACCACTTAAAAAAATTATGTATTTTTTAGGTCAAAATATCGCTCCTCCTTTTGAAAATTTGATTAAACCTTTTTTCGTACCCCTTAAAAATATTTTAAATATTTTCTAGGTACGCCTATTATGCTGATATGAGCGTCCAAACACTCCATTCATGTACTTTGGCAAAGGGGAGAGAGAATTAAACCTGTAAATGGCTTTTGACTTCATCATTGGTCAAACCGTCAACTTTCATGAGCTCTCTGATTTGTTTAGGAGTTGCAACTGAGATATTGTTATAAAAAAATGTCACACAATGATTTTTGTAATCATGATAAAATTATGTAACTATTATCATAAAATTTGAAAGCACAAAATGAATATTATTCTTTTTTCTTTTTTTTTTTGAATGGCAAAATGAATATTATTCTAGTATGAAAGTAAAGAAACATATATACCTTGAGAACCACCTAACATCTGAAGAGCATTGACAAATCTCCGGTGGAGATCCGGCGACCAGCACCGCCGTGTTTTTCGATGTGTCTGAGAGCTTGTGGCGGTTCCGGAGGCGGCGGTGGTGGTGTTCACGGTGGTTTGATCATCAACTTCACTACCACCTTTAATGGAACTATTCTCCCTCACACAACTCTTGTTTTCTTCATGATCAACATCTTTTTCACCAGAGGAAAGAGCTAATTCCGGCAACACTACCGCCGGAGTCGAGCACGATGAGTTTCTCTCCTTAGAAAATGGGAGAAAAGCCCCACCATTTCTTTGTTTTGTGTTGAAGTTAATATCGGTTTCATTTGGTGTTGTAAATGTTGCATTATTTTGTGTGGTTTTCACGTGATCATTCGTGGCGGTGTTGGTGGTGATAGTGGTGCCGATGGTATTGCCCGCTTGGCTCCACAACTGCGCGGATGTCATCCAATTCGCCTTGTTGTCAATGCTAGAATTCGAGGCCTTTTCAAGCCCCGAACCGTTAGAATTCTTTATAGGTATGAATTCTTCAAGTACGGGCGAACTTTGGTTCGCCCGGTAAGTTTGTAATTGTTGCCTTGATGACTCCATGGCTTCAAAGAGGTTATAGGATGAATTAAAATAAGGAAAACAAACTAATTAAATTCATATACTTTTTGTATGCAAAAATTAAAAATCATAGAATCATGAAGTTTTGAATTTGAAAGTGGAATTAAGCGTGAATCTTGAATCACGTGTTACTTTTAAATGATCTTAAAATATGAAAGCCTATATGCATATGAACTAAAGTTACATACACATACATAAAGCAAAAGACAAAAATTAATTAATTAACTAATCCCTTGTTATAAGCTTAATACAAGATAACCTAAAATTCATAAATTTTATACAAGATTGACTCATGGAAACTTGAATTGAATCAAAATTAAACCAGCTTAAACTCAAATTTAAATTGTAACTCATTTAATAAACGGGCTCGAGCCTAAAAAAACCACACTTAAACTTAACTTTTAGGTTATTTTTTTTTTCAAGATATCTTAAAATTCATTGATTTCAAACAAGACCAACTCAGTTGGAAACTCAAATCGAATCAAGATTAAATGAGCTGAAACTCGAGTTTAAATTGCAACTCATTTAATAAACAGGCTCGAGCCTTGAAACACATACATAAACTATATATACATATATGTTTAATATGCAAGTATGCATGAAGATATATATATATATATATTGTGCATTTAATTATAAGCATGATACCATTGGTGAGGAGTTGCATGCAAAGTGGAAGTTCACGTTTGAAAGCATCAATCTTGAGTCTTTCTTCTTCAAGACGAGATAGAAACTCTTCGAGCTTTTCTGTTTGATCATTTCCGTTGGTACTAACTTGTTTTTCACCCATTGTTTTCAAGAGGATATTGGAGTAGCTGTGTGGTTTGCATTCAAGACTGAGTTCCGAAGCTGATGTCAACATGTTTGTGTATAGAACCCGAATCTTTAAGTGTGGATGAACAGTAGTAGCATCAGAAAACCCTAGTTAAAGAGATAGATTGAATAGTTTGTGTATATGCTGGAACAAAGATCAACAAGATAAGAAAGCTAGCTGAGGCTTATGCCCTAATATTTTATCTTCTTTTTCTAGGGTTTGAAACACTCAATTGTATAGAGAGAGAGAGAGAGAGGTTGTTTGTGAACACAAGGAGGATCAAGAAGGGGATCATCTTCTTTTAAGGGGTGAGGTCTAGAGAATAAAGTTGGAATTTGGACAGAGAGAGAAAAGTAAAAGGAGAGGGGGGGGGGGGGGGGGTTGGGGAGGGAGGGAGGGAGAGAGAGATGGTAACTTCTTGCACAAAACAAAGGCAAAAAAAAAAAAATGAAAGTTTTGTGTGGGATGAGAGGAGAAGGAATCAAGGGTTGTTTGTGGGGTCTTACAATGTGTGAAGGGTGGTCATGCATCTCCCTACATGTTTTTTAATCTATGGGATCTGATTTGTTCATTATCAAAAATCATTTTTACTTTTAAAAAAGTTCTAATTTAGTTGGTGTAAATAATAATTTTAATAATCTTTCCATACTAAATACTTCTATAGTCTATACACAAAAAACCAAGCCAAAGTTATATGCATGCTTCCATTACTTAACATTACTTTGATTAACTTTTTTTAGTGCATAGATGAAAGTTATATAAAGTTATAATGTTTGTAAAATTTAAACCTTCGGCCGCTTCAAACAAACATTTCATCTAAAGTTATATATATAGAGTTATAATGTTTGTAAAATTTAAACCTTTGGCCGGTTCAAACAAAGAAGGTCAAAGAGACTTAACAGGGCTAGTTTTATGCCAGGTTTTCAGTCCAATCGGCCGGTTCGAGTGGCTGATCCAGTTCAATTTTGTTAACATTGCCTAAGATTATCATGAATAAATTTTTTTTCATGTCAAGCTAATTGTACTTCACTCCTAGTCATTTCAAAGAGATTGATGGATGAGATAGGGTCTTTGTTAAAGAGATCTCTCCCATATAAATCGAGGGGTAGAGAGATATCCTTTTGCTACACCCAAAATTCTGACACTAAATTATACTTCATCCTCAAGTTCAACTCTTTTAAGATTGTTCTCTTTTTGGTTATCTTAAAGGGATGGATGAGAGATGCGGCAATTTCCATATTATACATCTTATTGTTGATTAGTCTTTATAAAGTTCTAGATCTCTAAATAGAAGTTTAGGAGCGGAAAAAAAAAATTAAATTTAGGTTTAAACGTGACAACGATGATTGTAGAAATGAAATAAAGAGAAAAGTTAACAATAACAATTCAATCAAATATTAAAAGATGATTCTTCTTCCTTTAACTTTTTACACATGTTTTTACATCCCTCGTACTAGTATGCACCCAACAACATGCATTTTTATCCTTAAAGTTCACATATTTCCTTAATAACCTTTCCAAAACTCTTATATGTATATAGGAGGCCGCTAAAATAAGAACCACCTCCAGTTGTAAGAACCGCGAGAACCACTCTCAGCCAATCAGATTCAGCCACTAAAAAGGGCATTTTGGTCTTTTACTACCAAATGTCAAATCCATTCCTCTCTCCTCTGTCTTTTCTTTTAAAGCTGCATCACTCATCTTCTCTCTCATCTATTTATTATTGAAGTACAAAAACATCTTTCATTGTCTCTCTCTCTCTCTCGAGAAGTTACAGAACCTCTTTAAGGTGCATCTCTCATCCTTTCAAACTTGGTCTCCTCATCTCTCTCTATAAAACTTATTCACCACCATCATCTTAAAAAACAATCAGATATGAAAAGAGGTGGTTCATCGATGGTGGGAGGTGGTTGGTCGGTGGTGGGAGGTGGTTCGTTGGTCGGTGGGGAAGACGGTGGTGGGAGGTGGTTGGTGGGAGTTGTGCAGTGGCGACATTTAGAGGCAGTTCAAGGTGGAGATGATGAGGGAACCACCACAGACGTAAGCAGCGGCGCTGTGGTGGTGGTCTTCCCACATCTCCTCCGACCTAAAAAAAGCGGTCATATGTGACCAAGGTTGGAGAACTCGCTAGTCGCTAGCGGGTCGGTGATGTAGGGACTAGCGACTACTCGGGATTACTCGGGATTACTCGGGATTAATCGGATCGGACTTTTTATGTATAATTTTAAGTTTTTATACATATATACATATATTTTTATACGTAATTTTTTTAAGTGGACACGTTTTGACCGGAATGTAGGAGGTTTTGGCCGGAATATGTGTTTTTTTCCGATTTTTTCTGATTTTTTCAGATTTTTTCTGATTTTTTCCCATTTTTTTTGTTTTTTCCTGATTTTTTTCCGATTTTTCCCGACCGACTAGTCGCGATTAGGGCCGACTAGGGCCGACTAGGCCGAGTAGCGATTTTTTCACTGATTAGTGAAAAATTACTCAGTAGAGGTCCGACTAGCGACTAGTCGCCGATTAATCGCCGACTAGTCGCGATTTTTGCAACACTGTATGTGACCGGTGGTGGAAGTCGGTTGACCGGTGGTTGCTTTTACCGGAACCCTAGGTGTTTTGGGGATAAATTCATCGGCTCAACATCTCCGGCCTCCCTTCCTCTCCGCCGTCTCCGCCACCCACAATGAGAAACAGGTCCTCCGCCGTCTCCGCCACCCACAATGAGAAACAGGTCCGCCGGTGGTTGTTCGAATCTGGGTTTTAATTTTGTTGAATATGGTGGTGGGTGTTCGAATCTTGGTTTGAATCTTTGTGTTTTTGCTGCAGGTTTGATTATGTTGAATATGGGTTTGAATCTTTGGGGTTTGACTTTCTGGGTTTGATTCTGTTGAATCTGGGTTTGAATGATGTTATTGGGACCTTTTTTGATCCTGTTGAATCTGGGTTTGAATGATATTCTGTTTTTGAATGATGTTCATGTTGAAGCAGGGTTTGAATGATGTTCATGTTGAATCTGGGTTTGAATGGTGTTCATGTTGAATCTGGGTTTGAATGATGTTCTATTTTTGGGACCTTTTTTATTTCTGTTGAATCTGGGTTTGAATGATGTTCATGTTCCTTCTGGGTTTTGAATGATGTTCATGTTCCTTTTGAATGTTTAAACCGGTTGAATCTGGTGGCTTCTTGAATCGACGGTGATGATGCAAAAAAAAAAACGGACGACGGCGCGGCAAGGATGGTGGAGGGTAGGTTTTTGAACTCGCAACCCCACTTTGCAGCCTCTGATGTTCGGAAAAATCTGAGCCAAAAGTTTTTTTTTTCCAGAATCCACTCGTTCTTTTTATTTTTGTTTGTTGGGTTTTTTATTTTTTTTAGGCGTCGATGATGATAGCAAACTATCTGAGACACCTACCGAGTAACGATTTTCTGGGTGCGTTCGTTTTTGTGTAAAAAAAAATTTGTAAAAGAAAAAAAACTTAAACCGTAAACTTTTTAAAGTAAACCGTAAACTTTTTTACGTAAAACGGAAAACGTAAAAAGTTTTACGTAAAACGTAAAAAGTTTTACGTCAAACGTAAAACGTAAAACTTTTTACGTAAAACGTAAAACGTTAAACCGTAAACTTTTTAACGTAAAACGTAAAAAGTTTGCGTTTTCTGGGTGTGTTCGTGTTGCGTAATTTTTTTTTTTTTTGTAAAATGTAAAACGTAAAAAGTTTTAAGTAAAACGTAAAAGTTTAACGTAAAAACGTAAAACGTAAAAAGTTTTTCGTAAAACGTAAAAAGGTTTTGGTAAAATGTAAAACATAAATTTTTTTAGTAAAACGTAAAAAGTTTTACGTAAAACGTAAAAAACCGGCACGTAAAACGTAAAAAAACGTTAACGTAAAAAACCGGCGCGTAAAACGTAGAAAACCGGCGCGTAAAACGTAAAAACGTAAAAAACGTTAACGTAAAAAACGTTAACGTAAAAACTTTTTACGTTCCGTAAAAAAACGCTCGTAAAAAACGCTTGTAAAAAAACGGGGCGTAAAACGTTCCGTAAAAAAACGATCGTAAAAAAATGGGGCGTAAAAAACGTAATATAAAAATCTGTTTTTTAATCATTAAAAAAAATTATCATTAAAATCTGAATTTAAAATATTGTTTAATATAAAAATCTGTTTTTTAATAAAAAGTAATCAAAGAATAGGACAAAAAAGCAATTAAATATAATATATATTAAAAGACAAAAAAAGTAATTTTACTTAAATATCCTTTTTGATTAAAATATTAAAGAGATAATAAGACAAAAAATACCTAATATTATTTTTTAATACTTTTAATCTCATCCATCCATCATCTTGATCTAATGGCTAGAAAGTGGTTCTCGCGGTTCTTACAACTGGAGGTGGTTCTCATTTTAGCGGTCCCCTATATATATATATATATATATATATGTAGAATAAGTATATCGTACATTACGGCTTAACGTACTTCACGTACAGCAACGTGCGTGATTTGTTCTATAACATGCGTGATTAATGTTTTCAATATGAGTGATTATTGAGTTTCAACATGCGTGATTTTGAATTTTTAAGTTATAACGTGCGTGATTTTAAAATGAACGTGCGTAATTACTTGTCGTACGTGATGTACGTTAAGCCGTAATGTACGTTAACCTTCCTCTCTCTCTCTCTCTATATATATATATAGGACAAAGATCCGTTAGGAACCACCCCTTATTGCGAGAACCAACGTGAACACAACCAAAAATGCCTAAAAATAGCTAAAAATCACACAATTTTTTTTAATATTTTTTTATAAAAAAATTGATACTTTTCGTAGCACAAAAAAAAAACTTTTAAAATTTAAATTTTTTTTTTTGCTACTAAAAGTAGCGATTTTAACATAAAAAATATTAAAAACAAATTTTTAGATTTTCTTTAGCATTTTAGCTGGGGGGGGGGGGGGGTTAGGTTTTTTTTTTTTTTGGGGGGGGGGGAGGGAGGGGGGTTTAGGTTTTTTTGGGGTTTTAGTTTTTAGCATTTAGCTTGGGGGGGGGGTGGGGGTTAGGTTTTTTTAGCTATTTTAGGCTGTGTTCACATTGGTTCTCGCGGTTCTCGCAATAAAGGTGGTTCTCGCATGAACCTTACCCTATATATATATATATAGGGGGCCGCTAGAATGAGAACCGCCCCGAGTTATGAGAACCGCGAGAACCACACTATCCGGGGCGAGGTGGACCAAATTTTTTTTACAACTAGATGTGTGTATTATAAACACGTTCGTAAAAAAAAAATGCCGTGTGGGTAGTTTTTTACACCACAAGTTTGGTGTTTTTTTTTTACACCAAACTTGTGGTGTAAAAAACTACCCACACGACATTTTTTTTTTTGAATTTTTTTTACATATGTGTTTGTAATACACACATCTAGTTGTAAAAAAAAATTTGGTCCACCTCGCCCCGGATGGTGTGGTTCTCGCGGTTCTCATAACTCGAGGTGGTTCTAATTCTAGCGGTCCCCTATATATATAGGATCACGCTAAAATGAGAACCATCTCGAGTTGTAAGAATCGCGAGAACTTTTTGATCCGGGCCTTGGTGGACCAATTTTTTTTTTCAGAAACGTAGATGCATGTATAAAAACAACATTTGTAAAAAAAAAATTCAAAAAAAAAAAAGTCGTGGGTGTAGTTTTGAGCAACACAAGTTTGTGTTTACGGGACCCGTAAATTTTCCGACCAGATTTACGGGTCCCGTAAACACAAACTTGTGGCGCTCAAAACTACACACACGACATATTTTTTTTGAATTTTTTTTACAAATGGTGTTTTTATACATGCATCTACGTCTATGAAAAAAAATTTTGGTCCACCGCGCCCCCTACGGTGTAGTTCTCACGGTTCTTACAACTCGAGGTGGTTCTCATTTTAGCATTCCCCTATATATATATATAAGATTAGGTTCAAGAGTGAACACTAGTGTAGTTTGCGAACTGAGTGAACTAATTCTGGCCATACATGTGTGTAGATTAATGGTCAGGATTTGATAATAAAATACACTAGTATATTTTACGATTTCATGATGAAATCATAGCCATCCACGTGTGTAAATCAATGGCCAAGATTTGTTCACTCAGTTCGCAAATACATTGGTGTTCACTATAGAACCCCACCCTTATGTATAAAAAAGTTTGAAGATGATTTATACATGAAACCATTTTTATTAAGAATCGACTGTTTATCAGCAAAATATATTTCAGAAAAGGATATTAAAAATTTGATTTCAAAACAAGTTTTTGCAAGATGCCAAGCATTATTAAACAACTTTGATTTTCAAATAGAATTTAGAAAAGGAGAAAATAATTCTTTACCAGATTTTTTATCAAGAGAATTTTTACAGGGAATATGAGCAACTCTGATTCTACAAAAAAAATTGTATTCTCAAAACAACAATTATTAAAATCTCAATTATCAAGTTCTCCAAGTTCTCCATCAAGACCAACCCATTTGCAACAATTTCCAAGGTGAGAGTTGGCTACAAAGTCTATTTTTCCTACAAAGTGTAAAAAGTCATAAAAACCCTAATGTCAATCATCAAACACACTCAAAACCCACAAATAACATAGTGGAGGTTATTAAAACACAATATTTGTGGTTTTTGTTTTGTGTTTTGGATGATAATTAGGCTTTGATTATCGAATGATTAGCATTAGTGTGTTTTATGTTGATTATCTATATTCATAGTTCTACGATGGTGTTTTGAAGTTTTTATGGACTGTTAAGGCTCGAATATAGTGTTTTAGTAATATTCACTCTGTTATTTGTGGGTTTTGAGTATGTTTTATGGTTGAAATTGTGGTTTTTTATAACTTTGTACACTTTGTAGAAAAAATCGACTTTGTAGCCGAACCCACCCTATATATATATAAACATAACTTTGGATATATTATTTGAGTAAACATACCCCAAAAAAGTTAATCATTTGAATTAAAAAAAAAAACTAATTATGATGATAACTCAAATCTTTATTACTATTATAATGGCAATGCATACACGCTACTAAAAAATGACTATCACATCCGAATAACGCCTGCTTAATCCGATGAATGAGCTACATCGATTAGAATTTCGGTGATCCGCAGATAGTGATCGCATACGGATAATGCTACATGTACTTAGTTATTAATAAAATTTGGTTATCACTGTCTATAAAACAATGAAATATTGACCAAACTTATCGGGGTTATCGAAACTTATCGGGGTGTTTTGCAATGGTTGCTAATGGATTAAAATTGATTTTTGACCAAGTTAGACATAAAGTGTTGCAATTGCTTTTTGAGAATTTAAAAAATAGTTAAAATACATTTATCTATAATATACTATATTAAGAGAAGTAGGTTTTCTACCCTTATGTAATTTTACATTGTGTACACATTTTGAAACAACATGTACAAGAGAGTCAAGCTATTTTAGAGGGGGTAAAGTTACTCATTTTTTAAAGTTTTAAGACACTTTAGGGGTATTTTAGTAATTTTGACACATTTATAACCTATAATTATTATTAATACAATTAAAGTTAGTAGCGAATGTAAGCGAATTTTAATTGAATTAAATGAATTTTAATGTTACTACTATTAAGATGAAGAGTCTTTAGTTAAAATCTCTATTCACCCTGAAATTTCTTCCATATCTACCCTGCTCACACAAAGTTCGACCTCTTCTAATCATTATCACCGGCAAACCGTTCAATTTCTCATCATCATTTATCAATTGAATTGGATTCAATCAATGCGACTTTCAATTACCCTGCCATGCAATTAGATCCATTTATATTTGATTCTTTAACTGTAACGCACCAATCAGGGAAACAAACTTGGGTTTATAAATCGTTTAAACAATGTGCGTTGCCTCAATTGTGTTGCCTCTCTTTCTCGGAACTGCTCCTCCTGTGCCCTAAATCCCAATTCTACTCATCGATTTCAGGTGACATTTTCTTTGATTCTTGTTTTAAGTTGCACACTGATTAGCTAAAATCAAATGGAAGTGACATATGTACTATTATATGCTCTTGATTCTTGATTTGCTTTGCAAAATTAGAGGCTTTAGAGTGAGAAAGAAGAGGTTATGTTGAAATTGGTTGTGGGTATTAGGGTTTTGCTTCATTATGTTAAAAGGGGTGTTAAACAATTAAATAAAAAAAATCTTATTTGCCAAACAAAAAGGAGTTAACTGTGATTGGCCAACTTATTTCTTCTCCAGCGTTGTTTTTAGAACATCTGATGCCAAAAATTGCAAATCAACACCCAAGGGGGCGGTGGAATTGGCGTGGTCCGGTGTTTTCTTCCAAAAAAGCCCAAAAATCATCGACTACAGATGGTCTTAACATGATTGAGATTGCTATAAAGATGTTGGACCTAAATTTGTTTCTTATGAGTTCTTATTGCTACTTCATGTTAAATAAAAAAAAAAACAATCAATCAAACAAATTAAATTGAAATGTAAAACCTTAAATGATTAGGAATTATTTTTCCATCGGCCACTTCTTCTCTTTGAAGTCCGTGATTTATGTTGGAAACCCATGACCATCTAGAGTTAATAATTAATTGTCACTGTTAAATGCTAATTATCAGCTATCAATTCCGGGTCATCCAATCGTTTTCACAGACATAAACTCTATACTCTGTTTTGCTCTCTATCCTAATTTGTTTCGTCCTCGGTTCTTTAACGACAAACCGTAGCTGCCCGTTTGATAACAACTGTTCACTTTCGATGTGTAATAGTTGTCAAAGCAATTGGTTTTAAATATAAGTTATGTGAAATTCGTCACGCAGTGTGCGCCAAAAAAAAATTAAGCATCCGCGGCACCGCGCGGGCATACCCACTTTATAAGATAAGAAAAGTAGTTATATATCAAGTTTAAAAATTATATAAGTAAGTATTCAATGAAAAAAACTGATTTAGAAACTAGTATATATCCAAATTGTTTGGTTATCTAATATCAAGAATAATTCAAATTTTATAATTATTTTGTTCTTTGAATACAACCAATCTTATCATTCAACCCGTGTAATACACGGGACTATAAACTAGTTTAATATTAACTAGGTTAAAACCCCGTGTATTACACGGGTTTACTAAATGCAATTTTATATACTAAATAATAAAAATAATATATCCTTAAAAAACTCGTGTATTGTATGAATTTAACAAATGTAATTTATATACCAAATAATAAAAAAACGTTATATCTTTAAAAATCTTGTGTAATACATGGGTTAAATAAATGTAATTTTGTATAGTAAATAATAAAAAAATTATTTTTTTAAAACCCTATGTATTACACGGGTTGAATAAACCTAATTTTATGTACCAAATAAGAAAAAAAAGTTGTATCATAAAAAACTAATAATAACATATTAATACAAAGTTTGGTTTTCGTGATAATAAGAAAAAGTTATAGCATAAAAAACAAACGATTTCGTTATAGGGAAGCATTCTGTTCCAAAATGGCTAATGAAAAAACTTAGTTATATGAAAAATATATCTATCTATAAAGACACCAAGTATCTATACTTAATATGTTTAAGTTTTTTAAAAGATATGTGAACTTATGAATGCACTATACGTATATGTAAACACAAAAAGTAACATTCACCATTGAAAAAAATTAAAAAAGAGAGTGAATCAACATAATAACATGGATAGATTAGGATCTATTTGGTGTAATTTAGAAGTAAAGTTATTATAACATTCACACTTTAGTAATTAATAAAGAGTAAGTAATTCAACCTAATATACGGTAGAATAAATTAAACAAAAGAAAGGATATTAAGATTAGAAATAAAAAAAATTGATTATTGATTTTGTTGACCACATTGACACAATTCATTTCCAATGAAGATTTCTTCAAATAAAGTGTCGATCCAATCGCTTGTCAGTTGAATCCTTTATCCCAATATTGAATAAATAATTCAAAACCCAACACCAATGTTAGATAAAATTTGAATGGAAGATTTAAAAATTTTAATGGATTAAATTATCTTTAAATCATTAGGCAACAAACAACTATAAATTATTTAAATATTGAACAAAAAATATTATCACACTTAAATAATATTTATAAAAAAATCCAACACCAATGTTAGATAAAATTTGAATGGAAGATTTAAAAATTTTAATGGATTAAATTATCTTTAAATCATTAGGCAATAAACAACCATGAATTATTCAAATATTGAACAAAAGATATTATCACACTTAAATAATATTTATAAAAAAACTTAAATTTTGATAGTCTCGTAGATTGACACGTGTCCCAAAAAAAGTTTCTTTTATTATATGTATAGATTATGGTACTAATAATGATTTGAAAATCAAGAGGGATATCAAACTTGGCGCCTGCTGAATCATTTAACCTGTTGGCTGGAGCAAACTAAATTAATTGCTGGAGAAAGTGAAAGTTGGTGTTATTAATTGGGGAGGCCATGGTTTGATATTTAAATTGTGCATATTTTATTTTCAGGTCAAGTTATTCTACAAAGGCTTTTAATTGTAAGAAGTGTAAGAAGGATTTAGGGTGGAGAGTATAGTTAATCACTCTAGGGTGATTGAGTGAAATCCTACCCAATAATATTATGCCATGTCAACTTCCCAGTCCACTCCCCATTTTGCACTCAATCAGGGGGTATGGTTAATCACACTAGGGTGTTTGAGTGATTCTCACTTTTGATTGGTTGTTCTCTCCTCTCTCTCTCTCCTCCATCACTCTCTCTCAATCACTTCGGTGATTACACACCGAATTCCCTCACCAATTACCCACTCACCGTATAACTCAATAAACTCGGTATAGTCACCGATCGGTGACTATAACTCCCCGCAATACTCACCGCATATTATACCCTCCACCCTTATAGAGTGACAAGTGTCCAATAACCTAAACTTAAACCCACTACATTACCACCCAAAACCTAAACACCCACCCCCACCACCACCCAAAAACCTAAAAATAAATCTAAAAAAAACTAAACACCCACCCTCACCCCACCACCACCCAAAAACCAAAACCCCCACTCCCTCGGCGAAAAAAAGGGTGGGTGATGGGGTAGAGGGTGGGGGTTTAGGTTTTTGGGTGGTGGTGAATGTTTAAGTTTGTTTTTTTTTTGGTGTAGGGGGTGGGGGTTAAGGTTTTTGGGTGGTGGTGGATGTTAAAGTTTTTTTTTTTTTTTTTTTTTTTTTTTTTTTTTTTTTTTTTTTTTGGTGTAGTGAGTTTTTTTAGGAGCATTTGTACCATTTTTATAATTAGGAGTCTTTGTATTTGATCCTAATCCTTTTTATAATTAGGAGCCTTTGTATTTAATCCTAATCCTTTATTTTCTTCAATTTTCTTTGCCTTTTATGCCTTTAATTAGAGTAAATTACAAGTTTTGTCCTTTATGTTTACACCAAATTGCAGGCGCTGTCCTTTAGCGCAAAAGTTGACAAGTTTTGTCCTTAATGTTGCAAAATCCTGCACGTTATGTCCTTTATGCCAAACCCAGTTAATTTTTTTGGTTAAGTTATGTCATGTGCATTGCACATGAGGGTAGAACAGTCATTTCCCATCCCCCACTTGTGTTTCCCCCTTTTAAAACCCTAATAAGACCCCTGTTCATCTTCAACCCCAATTCTCTCTCTCCAACCTTTCACCACCACCAATACCGCCACCACCATTACCAACAGAAGCCTTAAATAAAAGTCATCCAACCACTATCCAATCTATATAAACTCCATCACCCTCCAGAATTCGCGTAATGCGAGTTCTCCACTCTTTATTCAATAAACGCTTCTCATTCTATTTGTAATAGTCACAGTCGCGTTAATTGGGTGTACGTTTTTTGCTTAAACCACCTAATTCAGGTTGTTACAGGAAAAAAAAAACATATCAACAACAAAATCCCCAAATCCCAAAACCCCAGCCATCTTACTAACCATTACTTAATGAAGAAATTAGGCCACCAGAACGCCAACAAACGTGAAAGAGACGCCGCTCGCCTTCGACACCATGCTTGTATCCTCTTCTTTCTCGTCTTCAAATTTCAGATCTGGAATACCTAGGTATGACGGATTAGGGAAATTGAACAGAAGCCAACTTTTGGAGGTTCTTGTTAACTCTCCGGCGAAGAGTTTGGTGGGGTGGTGGATGGTGGTTGCAGGGGTGGCCGGTGGGGATGGTGGTTGCAGTGGTGGATAGCGCTGAGGCGGTGGTTGATGGTGGTAGTCTGGTAGAGATAGAGGCAGAGAGCTAGATTTGTAGTGAGAGAGAGGAGATTAGGAAGAATCTGTATGATTTTTATATATATATATATATATAAATAATAGTAATAATAATAATAGTATTTTTTTAATAATAACAATATTAAATATATAGGTAAAAAGACAAAAATACCCTTGGGTGACCAGATTTAACCAAAAAAATTAACTGGGTTTGGCCTAAAGGACATAACGTGCAAGATTTTGCAACATTAAGGACAAAACTTGTCAACTTTTGCGTTAAAGGACAGCGCCTGCAATTTGGTGTAAACATAAAGGACAAAACTTGTAATTTACTCCTTCAATTATGATAAAATTCATATTTTCTTCTTACATCGATTCTAGGTTTAATCAAATCCATTCAACCGGAGAAAACTAAATCAATGGCTTAAGTGGCAACCTGTATTTAAAATGCGTAGCCACTCATATCAGGGGTGGAACCAATGTAGACTTAGCCGTAGCACGGGCTACGGCTCAACCTCGTATTCGCATTCGTAGTGTTAGTTTTTTTTATACATAAGATACCCCTAAACATATACAAGGATACCCCTAAGAGAAGATTATGAAACTTGATAATTAAGCCCAGATTGTAATAACTAATAAAACCCAAATAATAAAATAATCCATTTGAACAATGTCATGGTTTGTGTGGTCGAAAATATTTTTTTCATAAGATAAAGACGACGATGTGATAGAGCGATTTCAAGCTATGAAAAAAAGAAGACAAATGTGACAACCCAAGTTTTCAAGGTCTTTATTCGACTCGACTAATACTTATTTGTAAGTGTGCTTATATATATATTTATGTGTTAATATTATTCTTGGTGATATTATAAATTATAAAAAGAAACAATAGTTGAATACATGGATTTCATGAAAACACCCTGTCCCATGAAAACACCTCAAGTGTTTTCGTCCACATGAGGCAACGAAATCACCCCAATCTGATAAATGGGCTTTGGCCCAGTTGTGATTTGATAAATATCTGATTTGATAAATATCTGTTTTCCCTTTATGTGAGCATTATTTGGCAAACCTTATCCTATTGTTTCTCTCTCTACTCTTTAAACCCAACAACAACAGATCTCCTCATTCAAAGCTAATCCTCTGTTTAATCCACGGTTAGTTTTACATGTTCGGTTAGTTTAGATGCTTATCGTATGATTATGAATGATTAATTGTTAAGTATGTATATATATATATGTGTTGATACTGTTGAGTATATATATGAATATGTGATCGATCGGGTGTGTTTGTTAGATGATACGAACTGTCTGGTATATTGAATGACTTGAACAACAGTGTGTATCTGTTAATGATTGATACTGATTAAATTATGTTCTTGATCTCAAAATGATTTGGTAGTATATTTGTTACATATCATAATTTGGTTAAATGATTTCATTTATAATAGATCATGTAATTATAAAGATTATAGTTGCTGGGTTAAGTTACTGTAAATATTGATGATGATGAAGGACTTGACGAAATCAACCACAACAAAAACAACCTGGACGAAATCACATAGGTGATTTCGGCCCAAGTATGTTTGGCCCACACATAAGGTTTTCGGCCCATAAGGGGTTTTCGGCCTTTAATGATTTCTGCCCAAGAGTGTTTTCGTCCCATAAGGGATTTCGCCCAAATAAGTTGTTTATCAAAGGGATTTCGGCAATTAGTGATTTCGTCCAAGACTTTGTACAGCAAACTGGTTATTTGATGTTTGTAACTCTGTTAGTTGTTAACACTGTTAAGTTGATTAACTTAATTAAGTATGTTAACCTTGTTAAGTGCTAACCATGTTAAGTTGGTTAATTATGCTATGCATGTTACGAATATAAACCCAGTTAAGTTTATTAAATTCTGTTAAGTCCATAACTCTGGATAGTCTGTTAACTGAGTTAGGTTGTTAACTCTATTAACTTTATTAACACTGTCAAGTATACATAACCTTACTAGTTTGTTAACTCTGTTAGTTAACTAGCACTGTGGTTTGTCATTCCTGTTTGTATATGTTAGTCCAGTTAAGCGTGCTAGCTCTACTAAGTGTGTTGTTAGTTAACTATGTTAGATTAAACTGTGAAAGGCTGTTATGTGAAACACGAATTGTGCACAGGCAATTAACTGTTATGTGATGTATGATTTAACTGCCAAACACACTCTATGATAGTACTGTGATAATAATTACATGTGAAATATTACGAACGTGAACTGATTGAGTATACGTGCACTATAGGACTTGACTGATTTATTGTGAGCACTTAACTTAGCATACCGAGCAAAACAAGGTGAGTTCACACTCTTACCAAGGCATGGGATTCCCGGGGTTGGGAATGGGATTGAAGGAATGGATTTGTACTTACAATGTTACTAGACTATCTACCATCGTCCTCGGATGCGCAGGACACATACGTAAAACCTACGTATACTTGTACACATCACTGTCCTCGGTTGTGAAGGACACTTACGTAAAACCTACGTAAACTTATACTCATTACTGCCTCGGGTTGTGTCAGGCACTTACGTAAAACCTACGTAAACCCCCGCGTACCCCTGTCCTCGGTTGTGAAGGACACTTACGTAAAACCTACGTAAACTTAGTACGTACTACTGTTCTCGGTTGTGAAGAACACTTATGGTTACAAATAGTCTAGTGTATATGCAACATGGGAAGCCCCCACTAATAGAACATACTATCGGCCTAGTAGCGCCACATGTTACGAAACAAACTTACTATTACGAATTTACTTACTGTGAACTCGCTCAACTAGTTGTTGACTCTCTGTTACATGCCTTGCAGGACCATAGGTACTCTAGGAGCTTGCACGGGAGGCGCAGTCGTTGTGGGCACGGATGTGGATGTTTTGTTGAAAACATTATGACTCTTTAAACCAAACACTTGTGTTGGATGTTCATAACTATGCTTCCGCTACCTATGCTATGCTTTTGATTTAGCACCAATTGTATTGTGATGGATTACATTTACTTTTACTTATTACTTATATGTTCAATATGATTGGTGGCTTGATCCTGGTCATGTCACGCCTCCAAGCGGTGGTACTCCGCGTGTGGATTTTGGGGGTGTGACAGCAAATCTATTGGGTATTTGTTTTACTTTATTTATTGTCGTTTTTCTAATATTTTATGATTGCACGGTAAAATTTTTTTAGGATATCTCTTATTTAATGGGCTAGGTCTGCCACTTACTCATATAAAATGCAAGTTGGGTGGTTTTGTGTACAAAAAATCTCTAAATAATCGTATACAGTTCTGATTGCATAAGTTTAAAAGGGAAAAGATCAAATAGGAAGTTTATTTTGGCTAGGAAGTGTAGGAAGCAATAGGATTAGGACATGTGGCAACATTTAAAATAAAGAAAAAAGGTATTTTAGTCAATCCAACTCTTTCTTCTTCCTTTTCAAAACCCAGTAACTTCAAAACCCACCATTTTCAAAACCCACCATCTTCAACCATTTCTTCACTTTCTATCTCAATAATCATTACATTATAGTGCGATTTTCATCACCAATCAATGATTCAAACACCCGATCAACGTGTTCTTCAGCTTTTTTGAAGAAAACCCAGTTTAATTTAATACAAAATCTCGTTTTTTCCATTGATTTTGAAGATAATCACTCGATCCGTTCGATTCGAGTGCTAATAAGTGTTTCAATCATTCAAAATTCCTCAATTGTTGAAGAAATCACTTCGATCCATGTAAGAAATTATTTAATTTCATTTTTACGATCTGGGTTTTTGATTTAGTTATTGCGTTTTACGATCTTGGCGGGGGTCCGGGGGCAACTCCCCTGGTAGCGGGGTCCCAGGGGCGGCAGCCCCTGGTGGGGTCCAAGGGGCAGAGCCCCTGGCTGGGGTTGAAATGCAGCAGAAAAATTATTTTTCGATTAAATTGCTGTAATAAAAATGCAGCAGAAAAATTATTTTTCTGTAAATTGCCTCTGGAAACTACATTCGTAAACTGCATTGGTTCAGACAGTTCACAGCACAGACAATTCACAGCACACACAAAACTATTGTCATGGTTCAATGCGTTTTAGAGAGAACACTTTCTTTGGTGTTTTTAGGCAATTGCGTTTTAGAACTAAAACATTTTTATGTGTTTTCTGGCCATTGCGTTTTAGAAAAGCACATTCTTGAAGTGTTTTTGGTGCATTGCGTTTTAGGTAAAACACCTAAACCTTTTTAGGTGTTTTCAGTCCATTGCGTTTTACAGAGAACACTTTCTTTTGTTTTTTAGGCAATTGCGTTTTAGAATGAGTCATTTTAAGTGTTTTCTGGCCATTGCGTTTTACAAATAAGACATTTCTTTGTGTTTTTGGTGCATTGCGTTTTAGGTAAAACACTTTTTTATGTGTTTTCAGTCCATTGCGTTTTAGAAAACAGACATTTTAAGTGTTTTCTGGCAATTGCGTTTTAGAAATAAGACATTTGTATGTGTTTTTGGTGCATTGCGTTTTAGGTAAAACACATTTTAGGTGTTTTTAGTCCATTGCGTTTTAGAAAGTACATTTTCTTTTGAGTTTTTAGGCTATTGCGTTTTAGAAATAAGACATTTCTTTGTGTTTTCTGGCCATTGCGTTTTACAAATAAGACATTTCTTTGTGTTTTTTGTGCATTGCGTTTTAGAAAAATGTCATTTTTTTGGTTTTTTTTTTCATTGTGTTTTATGTAACTGGGGTTTTTTCTATTGCGTTTTACGCAACTGGGTTTTTAATTTTTTTTTTTGAAAATATAGCAATAGTATACTCGTTTTAAAGATAAAAAAAACGCTCGTTTTTTTGGTGCAATTTTTATAAAAAAAATAATGTCGTATGAAAGAGTTATTAACGTTTAAAAAATGGGGAGGAATTGGATGAGAGAGAAACTATTGCCTTGCATTGACTAGAATACCCCTAAACAAACCCACGCGCCTCTTTTATTCCCTTCAATTTCCATCATTTAATCTTAGCCCTTGATTAACTAAATGGATGGTCAAGATCACTTCCTAGCCTTCTTAGCCAAATAAACTTCCTATTGTATCTCCACCCTAAGTTTAAAATCAAACCATTTAAAAATATTCTTATCTTTTAAAAGTTTCACGTTTTCTGATTGCATAAGTTTAAAACCAAACCATTTAAAAATATTCTTATCTTTTAAAAGTTTCACGTTTTATTTCATGAAATATCTGCCTAAGATCTTAGCAGTCACCTTTGTGAGTGTAAAACTAAAAAATCAGGAACAATATCTACTTAAAATATTCTTGTTCTAACAAAATGTGACTTTTGAAAAACACAATATTCTTTATTTCCTGTGTTTATCTATTTGATTATAAATGCACAATCAGTTGAGTTTATGCATCAACTTGAATTTGATATCTCCTTCAATATTTAAAAATGGAAAATTCTAGGAGCCCATAAAGATAGCATTTGGAGACATGACAACCAAAATATCCAAAACGAAGAGTCAGAAAGGTGTGAACTGAAGGGTAATCAAATGTTCGGATAGAACGAGAGCCGGACGAGTTAGAAAAAGTGAACCCTATCCTAGATAGTCATAATAAAAACAAACGTTTATGCTTATCTAAATTTTTGTTTAAAATTATTTATAGAAAAACAAATATTTATTCTTATTTAATTTTTTGTTTAAAATTATTATTATTATTTAATATGATCATAATAAAATCAAACGTTTATCCTTATCTTAATATTTATTCTTATCTAATATTTTGTTTAAATTATTAATATTATTTAATATGAGAGATAAATAGGAAAATAAGGTAAGAAAGCACCAGAAAGTAACACGTGTCAAAAAAGATTTTCGTTACATATGTGTGTGTATATATATATATATATATATAATGTAAGTATCTATAGAAAACCCACTTTAATTTAGAAAACCCGGGAAACTCTAACCTCCCGAATTTAAAAAAAAAAAAAAATATACACATGTTATATACATGTTTTTAAGGTATTTGGGCAAAAAAAAAAAAAAAATCAAAAAAGCGCCGAGTAGATATTTAAAAAAAAAATAAACAAGTTTTGGTGTAACACGTGTTACAAATATGTCAGATGAATGTAACACGTGTTACACCAAAACTTGTTTATTTTTTTTTTAAATATATACTCGGCGTTTTTTTGATTTTTTTTTGCCCAAATACCTTAAAAACATGTATATAACATGTGTATATTTTTTTTTTAAACATCGGAAGCTTTGAGTTTCCCGGGTTTTCTAAATTAAAGTGGGTTTTCTATACATCCTTCCCATATATATATATATATATATATATATATAGGGAGAAGATCATGCGAGAACCACCTCTTATTGCGAGAACCGCGAGAACCAAGTGTGAACGCAACAATACTCAAACTACAAGGACTGAAATATAAAAATAAGGTATTTTCAATAAATCAGTTGTCATATCCGTTCACAATTGGTGCTATTCACTCATGTCCGACGCCGATTATCACCTCCGTCTCCGCCACCACGATTCCGACCACCGATCGAATATTCCGACGATGTATCTTTAATTCCGGTCACATTCTCAAAACCTCAACGAATTATCAACGAATCAGTTCATGTATTACGACAATTCATACAATTTCTGCAAACCCTAACATTCTTAGATCATATTTGTCATTTATCCTCCACCACGATTCCGACTACCGATCGAAGCTTCCTTATAGTGTATTTTTAATTCCGGTCACATTCGCAATTACGTCAATTCATCAAATTCCTGCAAACCCTAACGTTCTTACATCATATTCGTCCTTTCTCATCTTACAAGGTAATGTATGTGACTTTTTGTTCAATCAGATCTGTATACATATTCAAGAATTAAATGTTTTTAGTTTATGTTAATACATACATTACATTTACACTTGTGTCATAAACATTAAACTGATTTGTTAACATTTAATTAGTACTTTATTTTATCTACTACATATGCACCTATGCATATACATCACTTTTTTGCATATATGTTACTTCTAATACGATCACATATGTTTACACACATTTATAAATGTTATATTATTTGTCATTCTACCTATTGTTACATAATACACAATATGTTATCAATATAATAACAACAAATGTTACTCACATTAATTGCAGAAATCATGGCATCATCTGATTCGTCTTCAGTAAACGCCCCAATCAATATTATTAGAGATGATCAACATTGTCCAACAACAATGCAATCTGAAAAAGGGTTAATTCCTATCATTGATTCATCTTGTGCTGTTGCATCTATCGACCCCATATATGACATTGTGACAGCTGATAATTTTGAAATCCCGTATAACACACAGTCATATTCTGATTCTGGATCGTCTTCTTATGTGTCAACTTCATCAAATATACCACAACAACTACAATTTCTACATAAAGAACAGAAAGGTATTACATTACTACATCATCATTTGTTTAAAAACAATTTACATATTGACTATTCATGCATTAGGTTACAACATAGTTATGTCATTCTTTTATAATATTCATTATAGACCTTATATTCATTTACTCATTCAACAGGTACATTTATAAGTTCAGTTTATTCGTCCCCTGATGGTACCAAATTTTGGACCCCCGACGTTGACATTCAATACATGCCGTCCATTGGAAGTGTATTCCAACACTGGGATGATGCTATCATGATGTATAAACAATACGCTTCAAAGGCTGGATTTTCTGTTCGTATTAGCACTTTGAAATCAAAGCCAGACCCATCTAATCCTAGCATAAGAATTCCTACACATCGGTACCTTATATGTTCAAAAAATGGCCAGCCAAGACATAACACTTTCGATTCATCACTACCACCTACAAACAACAGACGACGTAGCCGATACACCGTTTCTAATTGTGGTGCATGTGCCCGTTTTCGATATTTGGAAACAACAAAACAATTTCAATTATATAGTATTGTTGAGCAACATAACCATTGCATGATCAGTAATGAAAATGCTGATCTTCTCAGACAAAATAGACAAGTAACTTTCGAAGATCAACAATTTATACATCGGGTCGGGTTAAACAAAATTGGGCCGAGCATTGCCCATAATATTTAAGTTTCCTTAAAAGGTGGACCACAAAATGTCCAGGGTACTACAGTGGATTTTAAAAATGTAAGTAGAGACTTTCGATTATTCATTGGTACCCGCGATGCAAACCTTTTTGTTGACACCTTACAATCAAGAAGCCAAAACCGTCAAGATTTCATCTTTGAATATGTTGTTACAAACAACGAGCTTCGTTCCGCTTTTTGGGCTGACTTTGTATCCTTACGTAATTATGAAGCTTTCGGAGATGTGTGTGGATTTGATGCTACATATGATACAAACAAGTATGTCAATTTTCATTATTACTAAATAACAACATATTTTATAATCATATGTTTAATTGTAATTCATGCACATATGCATATGTTTATATTCATTTTCTGTATATTAATATGTATACATATATACATACCATACTCATTTCAAATTTATTATAATTTGCATGTTATTCACTCATGCATACACCATATATTTATTTATTATTTGCCTCATATAAACTTATGCATAACTGCATATAATCATATTATGCTATTTAAAATATACATATATAACATTAACCACATGCATATATGCATATAATATCATCTGCATACATTCTTTTGTATTCATATCATTACTCATACATTACATCATATACATATGTGCATATGTTAATATAACACTATATTATATTTTATCATCATACACGTAAATTCTGATTATTCACGCCTACATACCACAACATACATTTTTTTACATACATATCGTAACTGTATTTCATGATTTGTATTATTAATACATATTACAATACATATGTTGCAGATACAAGATGATTTTTGTTCCATTTACTGGTGTTGATCACCACAAACGTTGTGTAATTTTCGGTGCTGGATTACTATACGATGAAACAATTGAATCATACACTTGGCTGCTCCAAATGTTCCTTAAAGCCCACAAAAAACAACCTTCACTTATACTTACTGACCAGGATGCTTCTATGAAACAAGCTGTTTTAAATGTATTCACCGAATCCACCCATCGTTTATGTATGTGGCACATAACGGATAAACTGCCCGCTAAGGTAACGATATTATTAACTTTATCTTGTTCAATATTCCAATGTACGTATATATCATCATTCTTTTACCAATATTATAATTTAACATTCTTTATTTATAAATTGTCAACCAATTACAGATATCTGGTGATATACTTGCAAATGGTAATCTGAGAAAATCAATACACAAACTTGTTTGGAACTTGTTCATACCAGTTGAAACATTTGAAGCACAATGGCAACTTTTAATGAAGGAGTATAAACTTGAAAACCACAAATGGTTGACCGATATGTATAACATTCGCACACGTTGGGCACCATGTTACTTCAGAGATATTCCGTTATGCTGTTTGATGAAAACGACATCCAGGTGCGAGAGTTCCAATGCACGTTTCAAAACTAACTCTAGAGAAACAAACTCCCTTGTCCAATTCTTAATGTGCTATGATACTTCTGTTGATTCCAATCGTAACAAACAACGTAATAATGAGTTTGATAGTGACACACGCACACCAAAATTTTTAACAACCCTTCCCATTGAAATTCAAGCATCTGAGATATACACTTGGAATATATTTTTGGAAGTTCAAAAAGAGATTCATCGAGGAATGTTGCATTGTATCATTTCTGAGCGTCCCACCACGTCTGTCGACTCTATTTATAATGTTAGACATCTTAACAAAAACAGAGTTACTGTCAACACGTTCGAGGTACCTATTTTTTGTTAACTATTAATTATTATTTTTTATTTTTTTATTTACATTAATTATATGTATATATGCATATGTGCATAATATATGTGATGCATATTTATTATAATTTACATTGTATGCATAAATGCATACATCATCTGATTACTTATTATTTACTTCATCCCAAATTATTCATACTTGCATATATTCCTATTTTATTATGCATACATGTAACTAACACTATAACATGCATATATGCCTACAATACCATATGCATACATATTCATATTCATAACATTATACAACATGTACACTTTATGTACATATTCATATTTTAAAATACCGCTTTATTATATTTATATTATAATAATGTACAACACACATTTATTACATATTTTTATAACTATCCATCATCAAGCCTGAACATACGTCGTATGGAAGTTGTACTCCATATGTAATCATATATTCTCCCATAAATTGTTTACATATTTTTTTATTATATTAAGTTATATGCATATATACCACTTTATTATGTTATTCAATACAAACGATACATCATTTATATTTATACACATCCACTTCACTTATATAGTTATTTAACTTACACCATTCATATTCATGCAGGTTTACGCTGATATCCCATCACACACTTATACTTGTTCCTGCATGGGATTTACACGTATCGGTTATTTGTGCCGTCATATATTTTGCGTATTTTGGTTCAAATCAATTGATCGTATTCCCATCCAATACATAAGTGGGCGATGGAAACGTGATGCAGTCCCATCCAGCGTGTACAACTTATCACACATATATTCAACAGAGATGAGTGAGACTGGTACAATAAAAACTGAAATACTTGATTTACTTACCCAATGCATGAATCGGATTGGAAAAAACCCTGATCGACTTCGTTCACTGTCTACACAAATACGATCTATCAGAAATGAAATATATAAAGATTTACCTGATGAACCAGAACATAATCCAAAGGCTGTTAACATCAGTGATATCCTCAACCTTCCAATTCAGTCATCTTCAACAATCCAGCCACCTATGGGCATACGAAACAAAGGTTCAGGCACCAAAAAAAGACGGGTCGGTCCGGGTGAAAAAATTGTTAAACGTCGTAAACGTCCTACACGTTTGTGCAACCATTGTAACAAATACGTATTTGATCATGATAGTCGCAATTGTCTAAAAGTTAAAGAGGCAAAACGGGCTGCCTACAAGGCCAAATGCGATGCTGCGGCTGCTGCCAACCTTCCTCCTCCCCGTTATGATGTATCGGACAATGAATTCGATTGTGAACCTACATATGCATCTTCCGATTCTGATGAAGAGTTCTACAACGACAACCCTATTTATATAGTGGACGATCCGATTGCAACAAATACTCAACAAGTCGACCTGGCACCTTCAAAAACATCTAACCAACCCATTAGACGTTCGTCCAGAACCCGTCGTGACCCCAACTATGTTTACAATACTGAATCAGAAGACGATGTTTGATATATTTTTACACTGTTTGACCTTTTCATTTTTATTAGTAACATTTGATCATCTTTTTATTTGTCTCTACTATATTAAACATATCGTTTATCACGTTTTACATTCTGTTGTGTTTATCTTTTCAATTTCATTCACCTTTTAACATGCATATCATTACAATCTATGTTTACCTGTTTAAATATGCATATATGAATAATTTATATATATATATATATATATATATATAATATGCATATATGCATATTAACACATTTTTTATCACATGCTACCTTCTGTCATATTTATATAACTATTGCAACACCACATCCACCATTACAACCCTACATATAATCGTTCCATATATATATATGCATATATGCATAAACCCTTATGTACATATTGATATACATATGTACATATAAATTATTATATATTTCTATATTGTTATCAAATATACATCCATTTTACATAATATTTGTCACGACCCCCGAGCCACCCTGGACGGAATCGGAAGCCGCGAACAACCCAGTGGTACCGGTGATTATTTTGAAAAATATTGCAGCGGAAATTTCATCAGGACCGTGAGTTAGGAAAAATATCAGAGTTTAGAAAACACCGGATTTTATTTATTAAATAGATGGGATAAACCCATGTTTTACAATGGTAGCTTTAATAAAGATAAATTTTATTACATAAAACAATATTTCTTAATTTGATTTAATTAATAAAATAAGCCACTTCTTGAAGTCTTTCAGTGCCGTATCCATCTCTACTGTAATTACCTGAAACATGTTTGAAAAAGGTTTTGTCAGCGGGAAATACTGAGTGAGTTCATTCATTTTGCTAAAACGACACATTTGTTATAATATACAGTATTAAGAGCGATTACAATGTTTCTGATATCAAGCCAACTACCCACGGTATTTGTCACTCGACCCATTGGCCCATTCGTCCAATGGTGTCTGTGACTATGGTCATATCCCCCATTGGCTGCCCCAATGGTGACGATTATCAAGTAATGTATACAAAACCCCACATACCGGCTGTAACTTGGTGATTACAAAGACTTAATCCCCGTAATTATAACTTTGAAAATAACATGATTTTGTAAATAGATTTGATAAAAAGAGAGAATGACTCACAGATAATCATGCAGATTCATACGGACATAATTTAGTCTACAGATAAGCCTTGATATATTGCAGATTTATACAGGCAGGGCTTAGCCTATTGATTTTGCCTTGTAACCTAGTGCATACGAACTAGGTAGGTAACTTAATACAATAATTACGATAACTCACGAGATCAAATTCTCACAATGAACGACAAAGTGCAATACTTCATCCATCGAATTAACGATGATCCGTCAAATTAATGACGAACGACAAAGTATAATACTTCATCCATCGAATTAACGATGATCCGTCAAATTAATGACGAACGATAAAGTATAACCCTAGTGTGGGTGGCACTTAAACATCCATTGGATATATTGATCGGTCGGAAAATGAATCGTAATAGCGATTAAGTTAATACCCTGTATCGTAGCAGAATTAGAGCTAGTGTGTGTTTGGTAGAAATAAAAATATATATTTGTAATTTAAGTATAGTACCCCTAATTCAACCTTATCCCGATGTCCCGAGACAGAACCCCAACGAACTTAGTCGGGCAGAGCCCTGACATGCGCTATGGGCTCAGATCAATCGAAAAAGGTAGCGGTGATCGGGGGTTAAAACACTTAAAATGAGGCATGGCTTTATTATTTATAGGGAAAAAATAAAAATAAAAAAAAAATATAAAAAGAATTATGAGAGAGATGGGCGATTTTGAGAGAAAGAAAAGAAACATGATCAGTTCATTGTTTGAATGGTGGTTCTCTTTTATAGTGGTGAGAAACTTGGGCATCACGATTTTGGAAGGACACGTATATGTATAAAATTAATTACTCAACATACATGTCTCTACATGAATGAAGGTTATTTTTAATTGGAGCATGCAGACAACTTGTCAATCACATACATAGTTAGTTTTTTTTTTATTATTTTATTTATATATTGATTTCAATATGAAAGTTTATTAAATTAAAATAATGAAATAGGAAATATGATACGAAATGGATGAAACATGAAACAATGTTTTCATTTCAAATATATATATTTTATTATTATAATTAATTTTACTTGCTTCACTTATTTGGCGCGTATAATTTCTAAAATATGACGTTCTAGAAAATAATAAATATGTTATTAGAACGAGAATATTTTTGTCTACATTTGGGTCTAAGTTTCATTAAAATAGAGTAGGTTCAAAATACAATGTATTTTTATAATTTAATTAGTATACGGTCACTAGACCCTGTCTAGGTACTTCATATTTCTTACAGTTAACTTACCCGTAATTTACCCGTCTAATAATATAAGTTTTTATATACTTTTATTTTATTTAGAAAGGTCACCCATATACAAGCCAAATTATATTATTTGAACCAACTATATAAAATAGTGTTTACACTATTTGGGTTGAATAATTATATTAAAATAAATTATTTACTAGTACTAGTTACTAATGGTTAATAAATTTAATCAAACCTATGGTAAAAATAGGGATGTTACAATATTATTTCTATTTACATAACTAAAACCATTTATAGTACAACATACTACATTATTACACATCATATGCATATATGCATATATAACCGTATCTTGTTACATCCTATATATATAATTTTATATATATGTGCATTCATTCCGTATGTATCAACACGTTTGTTATATTCATTCATTTATATTCTTCTAATTACCATATTCACATATGCATACATATATATGTCAATACATATGTATCAAATTAATTTTATATACATACATTTACATCATAATACTTTCCATATATATTTGTTCGCATTTACCCTGTTCACTTTACAATATACATACAACATTATAAATACAACAACATTTACCGACATCATTCAATATCAATCAATAAACAAAATAATAATAATAATAATAATAATAATAATAATAATAATAATAATAATAATAATAATAATAATAATAATTAACAATCCATTTTATAAATCCAACAATATTCATAATATCATACCATTTTCCAATTGTTAGACTACCTATCCAATTACTTAACAAACCATATCATCAGTCTATCTACCATTTTCTAAACCTGTTCAATAAACCATATAACTTCCAACCACCCTACTATTTCGCTAATCCTCTCCAGCACTCCTCCTGCATTTTTTATATTGTTTTCAATTTACCCTTTTTCTCAACATTCTTCACATTCTCAACCGCCACCTTCGCTAACTCTAACACCCTTTTTCTATAAATGTTTGACGGTGATAACATCAATGTTGTTGCTATTCGCATTCGCATGTTATTCAATTGATGTTGTTTCACATCCTTCAAATCACTGAACCCACAATCAAACTCCTTTTTACTCCCCTTGTAACATTCCATATGGCGCATTGCAAATACCCCACAATCTTTCACATTATCATTTGTTCCCCACGTAATCTTCAATCTCTTTATTACACCTTTTTTAAGCTTTTCTGTATCCGGGTGGTTTACAGAATTCATGTATGTACACATGTAATTTTTCTGCATAATAAACGCCAAAACAAAAAAATAAAAAATTAACATCAGTTGACAATATACATAAATATTACATTAATTTTACATACCACTTTGCATGGTGTCCCCATATATCTAAAATCTGATGATGTCTTTACATGCACTGCATCTCTATTTGAATCCATGTTATCTATCACCTGCACATCTCCTGTATCCAAATCCATACAAATAAGATAAAAATGTGCCTTCTCGATCATTGGTACCACTATTATATTAAAAGCTCTCAAATCCAATAGCGTGTCGTCCCTTTCAAATATTTCTCTCAAATACTTTTTCACAGTTCTCAAAGCCAACTCTTCATCTTGCTTTTTCTTCAGCATATATTCCGGCTGCAATTTGTTTTTTTGTCACATCAATTATATATATTTATATATATATATATATATAATATAACACATATGCATATCTGCATATTATAATATAATCCATATGCATATATGCATATTATATTTTCATTCATATGCATACATGCATATCATAATTCAATCCATATGCATTAATGCATATCACTTGTTTTATATAAATACGTATAAATGTGTATATATATATATATTAAATTTTATTCTGTATACATATATACATATCCAATCACTTTGTTATTAACAATCCTATATGCATATTATAATTTAATTCATATGCATAACATAATTTTCTTTATATGCATATTAACTGTTAACTTGACATATTACATTATCCTATATATGCATATATGCATATTCACATATCATCTTATTATCCAGCACGTGTTTACATTTGCATATTATACATATGTATTTATATTAATATATAAACATACTATCCACTTACAAAGATTGATGTATAACAAAACAACCGTCTTTTCCCGCTAACCACCATCCTTTTCTCCTTATCATTTAACATTGCTGCCCAACAATCTATCAGATTCGTTGATATTTCCTTCCCGAAATCTAGCGTGTTCATTGTATGCCCCAAAGCACACAATCCATGTTTTGTTTCAAACATCTTCAACCTGTATGCACATATATTTTTTCAATTATCCAATAATAATTAAATTGTTTTAACAATTTTTTTTACAACTCTATACAATTTATATGCATTATGCATATTCGTAACAAACATACATGCATATAAATTACATACATAATTATATATATATATACAACTTACATAAAGCTTAATCCGGAATTTTCCTTTTTCATTTCTGTGTCAACTTCGCCTTTCCCATCTTTGTCATGTACGCCTTTCCCATCTTTGTCATCCTTCTTCTTTCTCTCCATCCTACAATATATTTTTTTGTTTTTTTTATTAATCAATACAAATGAAATATACAACACGCTACCTAAATATATACATATATGAATTCATATACATGTTTATTTATAATTATACACACACACGCACAACAAACAATAATTACCTTTTTTTTCCATCCCAATTACCATCACAAAATTCCATAACAATTTTTCTGTCTCATCCAACGGTTTATTCATCGGTACTACCTCCTCGCACTCATCATCATCTGTTTCTTGCGAACTTGGGGTCAATAATAAAAATGATGGCATTGACTTATCAACTACCATCACCCCTTTCTTACGATACTTGTTCGTCACCTTTTTTTGTGCTACCGATTTATCATCTGCCTGTACATCATTAGTACCCTCACTTTCATCATTTTTCTTCCCGCATTCCTTCCCTCCCTTTGTATCATCCGTCATTACGTTTTTCTTTAACATACTAATAACATCATCTACAATTTTATCCACATTCTGTTCAACCTTCTCCATCTTTACACCTTCCTTGAAAGTCTCATTAAACATCCCAATCACTTTCAACAATTGTTCATCGTCTGGATTAAGCAAAAACTGTCTTTCCAACTCTTCCTTTATGTCATTCATCTGATGCTTCAATGCGATTACCGTATCTTCTATATCATCCATATGTGTCTGCATTTATTATTTTTCATTCCTTTTTAGTATTAAAATAACAAATTTATTATATATATTATATAAAAATATTACAATTATTATAATTTTCACATCTTCCTATGAATTACACGTCATTATTCAATTTATACATCATTATATGCATATATGCATATAATATAAATTTGTTTATGCATATATGCATATACATTATATACCCTCCTATGCATATGCGCATATGCATATGTGATTTTACACACAACTTATCATATCTAATAATAATAATAATAATAACACTAATAATAATAATAACAATAAATTTTTTACACATTTATATATTAATTAACTACATATACATTCCCAGCACATTCACATGTTTTATTAATTTAATCTTATCATTCATTTATGCATATACATTTCATATACTCATATGCATATATGCATATTAATTATATACATACTATACTCCTCTGTTTATACTATTACCAACTAATATCCATACGTTAATATGCATAATTAAAATAATATACACATTTGTTTATACCATCATGTGCATATGCATTTATGCATAGATAACATTTCAAATATTATATGCATACATACCTTTTTTATACCCGATATCTCTGTTTCAATTTCACCTTTCTTTTTAACATCTCCTTTCTTATCAGCGTATTTCTACATTACATCAAAAAATACATCATATAACAATTTTATCCTATTATATATGGAAAATATACATTTTTTCATCACACAATATTCATATACCTCAGACGTGCTTCCTTCATTCCATATAACTTCATTCGCATCCTTCTTTGTATCTCCCATTTCAACATCCATTTGGTCATTTTTGTATTCAACTTGCTTAAAGCTGTCCCTCACTATTGCCCTTCCAAAACCGCCATTCACAATCTCATATTTTTCCCTCTTACTCAGCATATCTTTTGTCCAAAACTGTAATGGACCATTCGTTCTTTCTTTGTTCAATTCTCCACATACCGTCATATCCGCATATAACATCTGCAATCACACATTAAACAACATAATAATCATCCAAAAACAACCGATTTCATTCATAAACATACACACATATACAATCATTTATTATAAAAACCAACTTACAGTCAATATTGGAATTGGCCCGTTGTACGAAGTATTGTTTCTTCCTTTTTTCCAACCGTCTTTACAACACCTTATCTTATTGCATATGTATGCACACCAATTTACGTCCTCCACTTCTGTACTATCATCAAATTTGTTGAAATAATCTGTTATGCACCGTCCATCCATATTCACCCCAACAAGAGTATTCATAAATACTGTCAAAAAATCGTATTTGAATTTCCAGCTGACATCATCCATATTCGCTTCGATCCGTTTTACAATGTTTGCTTGTGTTATCAATTTCCCTTTGTACAATGCTTCCCATTCTTTTTTTTTTCAATAATTCAGCATCTTTCCTTTTTTCCTTATCATCCAGTAATATACCGACATTCTTTAATCCTAAAAGATTGCTCACCTCAGTCTCATTGACTTTTATGCTTCCATTTTGCATTTTAATCTCCATTGATGATTCATCAAAACTATCCATTATGAAATACGCAAGCTTTGATGGTATTGAATCTGTATTAATTGTCAGCATCCTTCCAAAACCCATGTTCACAACCGTTTCCCTTTGTGCTTTTGACAACATTTTTACCACATAGCTCAACTGGTGTGGTGATATTCTACACTGCAATGACATTAAAATGTTCTCTTTTTTTGATTTAGCGTTTGTTTTCTTTTTTGCCACCCTCTTTATCCGCTTGTTCAACCTAACACCTTCATCATTTTCTGCATTCAAACCAATGAGATATTCATTATACGTTTATGTTACATGGGATCCCTATGTTACATACACACTTAATATTATTATATCAAACAAGTATGTCATACCTTTGCTTGGTTGTTCAACTGTTGTTGCGTTTTTTGCATTCTCCACATCTTTATTATTAACGTTACTTTTCCTTTTTCTAATTTGTGGTTTCTTAATCATCGACACAATTGGTTCATTATCTTCTTTATCATCATCAACATCGGCACTAAATGTCACTTTCCTTTTTCCCCTTTCATCACCTGTTGTATAAACATTCAATTAAACAATGTTAATATATTAAAACTGATAACATATACGTTTACATATTTTACCGTTATTTTATATGCATAAATGCATACCATTAATCTGTATGCAATTGTACATGTACATATATTATATATGCATCAACATGTATGCATAAATGCATACAATTAATCTATATGCAATGTACATATAAACATACTTTATATTCACCAACTTGTATGCATAAATGCATACCATTAATCTATATTCAATGTACATGTAAACATACTTTATATTCAACAACTTGTATGCATAAATGCATACCATTAATATGTATGCATATATGCATACCATTAATATGTATGCATATATGCATACCATTAATATTTATGCATATATGCATACCATTAATCTATATGCATCTGTATATGTACAACATATTGTATATTCAACTGTACATATATACATATTACTTTACATACTTTATATGTACATATCACATTGTATGCATATATGCATACTTTGTCAAAACTAACATAATCATACATTTGTGTACTAAATTACATGTGTATTCATACAACATACAAAATTAATCTTTGTTCTATTCAACAAACTGTATGCATAAATGCATACCATTAATATATATGCATAAATTCATACCATTAATATATATGCATATATGCATACCATTAATCTATATGCATATGATTAATATATATGCATATATGCATACCATTAATATATATGCATATGTATATGTAAAACATATTTTACATTCAACTGTACATGTATACATATTATTTTACATACTTTATATGTACATATCACGTTATATGCATATATGCATACTTTGTAAAAACTAACATAATCATACATTTGTGTACTAAATTACATGTGTATTCATACAACATACAAAAATTAATCTCTGTATCCATAATTTTACATAAAAATTGTAATTATTTAACTATTATCACAAAATATACAAGCTACGTCTATTAACATACTAAATACTGTATTTAACACAAAAAACGCCATTAAAATACCATATTATTTTTCAGAATTGACCTAAAAATGTGTTATTCGGGTGAAATATGCCCTAATTTGTTGTAATTGTACAAATATGTGTTTCAATTTCAAGTTGCTATACATATTACATGTGTAAACTAAAAAAATACAATAAATCTATGTATAATTTGTTACATGTAGTCTTCTTCCTCAAAATTTATGTATAATTTGGTACCTGTGATCTTCTTCCTCAAAATGCCCTTCGACCTACCCTGTCTGGTTTCACGTTTGTCCTCCGATTCACCGATTTCATCTGTAGTCATTATACTACTCAACAACTTAGAACAACCGTAATCGTCGCCGTAATCGATCGTAATCGCCTCCGCAACAACTTAGAACATCCGTATCGCCGCCGGTTATCGAACGTATTCGCCTGAAATTGTTACAAATCGCCACCGGATGAGTCGTTTATGTGTTCGAAACAACTTGTAACAGCCGTAGTCGAACCGTAATCGCCGTCGGGTTCGCCTGGAATTGTTATAAATCGCCGCCGGAATGAATCGTTTGTGTGTGTATTCGAGTATCTTACAAAAAAAACCCTAACTACATTACACAGTTACTCGTTATTACATGTATAGCCCTTCCGCCTTTTTTTTTTATTTTTTACAACTTTAATTAAATTTCATATTTGGTCCTTGTAAGTGGTTCTCGCGGTTCTCACAATAAGGGTGGTTCTCGCATGAGCCCCTCCCTATATATATATATATATATATATATATATATATATATCGGGAAAGGTTAACATACAAAAAGCCTTATCGTACATCACATACGCGACAAGCGTAACCGTCGGATCAGGGTATAATCACGCATGGAACATATAATCACGCATGGGAACACATAATCACGCATGGGGTCAGTTTTTTTTTATAATCACGCATGGAATCCAAAATCACGCACGTTATTTTGATCAAAATTGTAATTACGCAAGTTATACACTTGGTCGCGTACGATAATGTACGATAAGGCCTTTTGTACATTATACTTTCTCTCTCTCTCTCTCTCTATATATATATATATATATATATATATATAGGCTGGTTATTGTATAAAATGCATTAACGTACGAAGGGTACGGGATTGTAAGTGTTTTTAGACGCATCGATATAATGGTAAGCGTACTGTTATAATTGGTTTAAACCAACCATTTATCGCACATTGCATCAACATGTAGAAAGAACACCATTTTTAAATATAACAATTTTATACTCCATTCAAAGAGAATTTAATATGATATTATATTTTATTCAACACGTGCAATATACGAGTTTTTTAAAGATATATTTTTTTATTATCAAAATTACATTTATTCAACCCATGTAATACACGGGGTTTTAACCTAGTAATACATCATAGGAAAAAAAACCCTTAAAAGATATAAAAAAAGTTATTTTAAAAATGTATATATATTTTTTTATAAAAACATTTCAGGCCATGGGTATTCGCCTACTCACCCCTCCTCCATGTTGGTCTTGTGTATAAGTAAAAATGATGTGTTAATCATGAGTTATTACTTTTTTTAAAAATCATGGAAAGTTAAATGAAAATATGAGTTTATATATACTATTATTAATTTATAACTTTGTTATGCATTATTATGTTGTACTTTATGCCTTGCTTTGTGATGTAGTAATTTTGTTTCCCCTAACAACCCCCCTCCTACTCGCCCCTCATTTGTACTTTTCACGGTCTGCCCCTCCACCTTTCACTCCTGCGGTCATGGTTGTAAAAATCCCGACTAGGCACCGATTAATCCCCGATTAATCACCGATTAATCTCGATTAATCTTGATTAGTTTTTGATTAATTACAATTAATCCCGATTATATCCGATTAATCCCTGGTTAATCCTAATTAATCGCTAGTCCCCACCTCACCGACCGACTAGCGATTTCTACAACCATGCCTGCGGTAATACCTAGCTGACCTCTTCTCCAGTCAACCAATGTCACAACGTCTTCTTGCTCTTTTGTTTGGTTAAGGCTATGGTTAACCCGTTAAGGTTTAAAGTATGTGTTACTCTTTGTTGTTGGATTTCCAGCTAAATGTCGGTTAACCCTAAACGTTTTGACGGCAGTTTTGTTTATTGTTGCTATTACAGCTACACTGATTAACCCTTATGGCTTTACTGGTCGGCGATGTTTGTTATCGAATCTGCTCTTTTAGGGGGGGGGGGGGTATTTTGGATTGATTATCGGTGTTTGCACCATTTTACTTCGGTAACGATGAGTAAAAACTCATTTGTGAGGTTATCTGCGTGTGATGTTTTACTTTAGTAAGTTTTTTTTTTTGTGGTTTTTTCTTTAAGTTTGATTTTTACTAGTGTTGTCATCTGAGAGAGGTAATCTACATGTAAGCTATTACCTTGATATTGTTATTTTTCGTATTTGAAACTTTTGGGTTTTGAATTTTGTTATCCCGATGACTGTGGTTATTGAAAGTTTGTGGCTTTGTATTCGTATTCCACAAAACTTTGGTGTTACTCGATGAAGATGGCTATCTTATCATCTGAGAGAGATAATCCGCACGCATGGGAAGCCTAGGGGGTGGGCGGGGAGGACCACCGGCTAGGGCACATGTTTTCCGAGGGGCATATTTAAGAAAAACCAGCCAACCTACGGCCAATTAGATTTCATGCCAAACTAAGAGCTTATGATGACGTTTTTGGTACTTTGGCACCTCGATTATGACCGTAGTTGGAAGAAAACTAGAGGGTTGAAGGTAACGTGACAATAATCTAAATGTCCGACGGGTGCGATGCAATTCAACAAACATTATTGCTTACCGCTATAAGGGTTAAGTACAATGAAGATTAAAAACTAAAAGGAAAAATTTGAATTTAGGATTATTTATTACCGAGATATCAGGATTTTTTTTTTTAAATTTAGGATTAACTATGAAACTAGATATCAGGATTTTTTTTTTTAAATTTAGGATTAACTATGAAACTAAAGAGATTATGTTTTAGTCAGGAAAATAAAATTCTAGATAGTCTCAATGATTGTCATGTGTCTCAAACTGGTTTACTTTATTATATGTACTAGTGCTAATGGCAGCGAATTTCGCGGTGTTGAAAAATGATATGTTTGTTACTTTTAGAAAAAAAATTATGTTATTGATCATTAAGAAATTAAGAAACTGTACGCGTGAACCTATTATGGAAATCTAAAGTTAAAGATTACAATAAAATGAAGGATCGTACGATAGATGTAACAAAACCGAAAAGATAAGTAAATGAAAGAAATACGTTATTGAAAGCCTATTACTCTAATACTTCTACTTGCTGGAGTTTCGTAACCAATAACCTCGAATTCGTTTTAGACCAATTGAAAAAACAATCATAACCTAACGAAATATGTCCAGCTTCAATTATATCATGTCATCCAACAACACCATACCTATCTTAAAGAAAATATATGAAAAAAAATTATTAGTAATATATAGAAATACGTTCAAAGAAAAGTAATCAATAACATGAGAAATCGATTGACAAACCTTGTTTGACCATCAATATTCTTTGTATGAAGATTCTTAACCCAAGTATTTTCTTTAAGAACTTTGATCGTTATTTCAGAAAACTCATCTAAACCACCTAAGTCAGTAATTAATTTGGAAAGGATCTACATTTGATAACAACATTAAAATACGTAAATTTTATTAATTAAAAAACAGTAAAACATAAAAAAATTAAAGATAAAACGGGATAATATAATATCAATTGATGAGTTACTGTCATTGCAAAAAAAAAAGATAGTTAGGATCGTCACTAAGTTGTAGATAACCTTCGACATTGCTAATATGTTCGTATTCTTGCTGAATCAAAGGAATGTTGTTTAACAAAAGTTGATGACCATGTTTACTGAATATCATAATATTAAAATGTGTCGCATCCTTGATTTGAAAACACAGAATATCACCAAGATTTAATCGAAGATCTTTTATAAATTTAAACTAACCATTAGCAAAACAATAATTTGGACCAATCTTCCTCATACGGACTTCCCTTGATGAAACTCGAATACATTAAGCAACTAAGTTATCCGGTAAACATTATTGATAATGTTTGGCAATAAAAGTATTCGGTAGAACCTGTAGAGAAATCTATAATAATAAAGGGTAATAAAACATAAATTCAAAATGACATCTATAAGAAAATTACGTTCCATAGAAATTTGTAAAGGATTATGAATTATTTTGCAAAATGATTTTCCATACTCTTTATTAGGATCATGAGAGAATTGCTTGAACATGAAAGTACGATGTAACACCCCAAAAACGGGTTTGGTAATCAAACCACGTTAATATTACTGACGGGGAAAATACCGTTAGTGGTAAAAAATTACCCGGTAAATATTAGGATTTAAATAGTTAATCCTAATAATAAATAAAAAGTGAATAAAAAGCTTTGAGAAAACAAAGTATATAAAAAGGCCAAATTAACGGGACTTAAAACATAACGGGTTATAACTTCCCGAACCCGTTAAAGTAACTAGGAGTAACTAACCTAGTTAGTTGATCACTAATGAGCAGTTAAGAGTTAAAACAAATAAAGAATGATAGATGAGGGGCCAAAAGTGTCTAAAAGAAAACTATTTTTAATAAAATAACAAAACTAAACTCAAAACACATTTTTGCCTGTGTTGTTGAGATCGACCAGAACCAGGGGCGACCCCAGGCTCCCCCAAAGCCCTAGATCATCACAAAAACTCACAAATTGAAGGTTCAAATCTCATCCAAAACGAAATCCGAGCTAAGATTAATGATCCCCATCGAAAGGAGATCATAAGGTATGCAAAATTTTATAAAAATTCTCTACTTGAAATTCTCATGAAATTGGGAAATATGAAAATTTATGTTGCATGTTTGCTATTTGGGTAGAATAAGGTTGATATGGTGTCTAGGAGTAAAACCTAGACAATAACATGTGAAATCATGGCTAAATTCTGAAAAATCTCATGAACACATTGAAGGTGATTCATGGGTTTTGTGAGAAAATGATGAACACTAGGATGTAGAATGCTAGTCTAGTGTAAATTGATGCATAGAAACTGATTTCTGAAAATATGATGTGTAGTTCATGAACACTAGACATAGAGGTTTGATTTGTGGTGTAAATTTTGGTAAAAATAACTAGTTATGAACTAGTTAGTAAATATGTAAAATTATGCCCACTAGGTGTTTGTTAAAATGCCTAAACGAAGCTAAAATGTTGAAATTCCATGTGAAGTGTGCATTGAGTATGTTGATAGATCAATTGACTTCTAGGAAGTCAAACTAACCAATGATTTAATCAAGTGATAAAGTCGACATAAGACCCGTTAGATGGAGTAGTCATAATTGATAATGACGAATCTAACCATCTTATGAATTATGATGATAGTTTGACGCCTAACGACCTAGGTGGAAGCTTGATGAGTGAGCGGGTCAAACGAATCAAGTGTGAAGTAAAAGCATGTTTCGGATGCAAGGTAAGTAAAACTTACACCTACTTGTAGTATACGTGTTTATTTTATAGGCGATAAATACGACAAAGGATTAGGTTCGAATTATGGGTTCCGACACGAAACGAATTGGGTCGGAACAAATAGAAACGTTTTAAACCATGATTAAAGGTGAAAGAAGCAAAATGGTAAACTAGTCATGAATTGGTTAAGAGTTGAAAAGTTTTTCTTAAGGTTACCTTATAGCATAACTAGTAATGGGAAATTGGGTAAAAATGGAAATTTAGTCAAGTATCGACTGAAGCAAATTGTAGTTAAAAAGGGGCACCCGTGGCATAAGCCGAATGGGTAAAAATATAAGAAAAGAGTTTAAGAGAAAAAGGGGTCTAGTGGCAAAAATCCGAAATGGGACGGATGAACAAATTGGTAATTAATAACCATGTTTTGCTACTTATGAAAATGTTTGGTCTTATAGGCCAAACGGGTCAAATGGTGTGATAACACCATTTGACAATATCGATTAATATGGTCGTTAAGTCTTGTGTTGACAGGAGCGATTAGCGATTTGGTTAATTGCGTCCATAGAATATGTGATAATAAAAGCGAGGTATAAATCGGGTCTACTTGTTGACCCGAGCCAGGTACGCATCAATGAGATTATATTTTAAAGGTGCGATTTTGATCATAATAGTAGTGAAAGTCCTTCATCATAAATGAGGGACTAATGTTGATAAATATGCCTTTGATGGGTAAATCAGGCAAACGGCTCTTATGGGTGGTTTGGGAATCACGTATTATAATCATGTAATCCTTAGATAAGCATCAAGGTTATAGGCATAAATCTTTGTGGTCAAATGCCTAAGAATGGGTCTTTTTCGTAAAATGACAAACCGAGATGTAAAACGCGACATAAATAGTCTACTACATCAAATCCACCACAAATATAATTGTGGTGGAAGACCATTTGAGAACCAATGTGAAAATATGGTGCTAAAAATGAATGAGCGAGATTTATGCCTAAAAGGACGTAAATACCCTTAATGGGTCAAAATAAGACTATAAGTAAAAAATGGGTTAATAATGCGTAGAAATCCGTAATTGGAACCTAATATGATAGGTAATATTGGACTTAAAGGGTTCATGAGAAATAGGGGTCAAACAAATAAGTTTGTTTGATAAAAATCGAACGGGTCAAAATTTGGTAAAAAGGGTAATAAGCCGAAGAAATAAAAGTCTGGAATTTTGTTAATTCGGATGTCAGATTTTAACTCCATACGATGGAGAATTAAATTACGGTCGCGTAGGAAAAAGAATAGCGTAAAACGGATAAGCAGAATGAAAGTTATGGCACTTTAAAGTTCGTATTTCGACTAAACTTATAGCTGGCAAAATGCAGGTTTCAGAAGGAACCCTGCTGGAAAAAGTGCACCCTCGCGACACGCGACAGAGGGGCCTAAATCCGCCACGACACGCGACGAGACGTCGCGGCCCGCGTAAGATGATGTTAAGTCTGTCGCGGCCCGCGACAGACTACAAATCTGGAAATTTTTCGTTTATTGCATGGTTTGTTGTTTAGAACTTGTTTAACCTATTGTTTAAGCATCAAAACTAACTTTTGAGTTGGTTTTGATCACAGGAAAAATACCAAGTGTTCCCGGATGAAGATCAAGCTCTTGGAAGGACCGAACACGAATGAGAAACAAGCTTCCGCACACTTTGTTTCGTCGTTATTTTTAAACGGCAATTCTGTATATAATAATTGGTATTATTTTCAAATTGTAAAAGTTTTAATTCACCCGTATTATTCGACAGTATTTACATCTAATGTCATGTCTATTTTCGCAAATTAAACGAAAATTGTTAATTAATTAGACGGGTGTTACAAGTTGGTATCAGAGCCTTGGTTTAAGAGATTCAAGTATGGTGGGAAAACTATGCTTGGACTTAAACCTTATGCTCTTAATAAAGATTGGTGTTCGGTTCGAGGCTTGATCGCAAATCCGGTAAGTACATGTATGTTAATAGTTTAGCATGCTAAAGTGTTGTAAACAACACATAGGGCTATCGTGTGATACACGTTACCCCAGTTAAAATGATTGATATAGTTGATGAAAATACGCGCGTTGACGCGTATAGTAGAAAAAGCCTTGTATTATAATACGGGCGATTATTGAAGTTGACGTTACTAACTTTTGTGAATGTTTTAATTGAAGGACACTCGCGTTTGAAGACGACGAGAGTCAAACGAATTGTGGATATGATGATGGAACGGTCCGAAGTATGACAAGAGGAGCATTACCAGGTAAATCGCTTAACGGCCGCGAACAAGGTTAATGGCAAGGAACGCCCGTCGGGGCAAACATTACCAGGTGCACATTTTAAATAATCGCACAAATAGTAATATGCAACAAATAAGTAGAAATTGAAAGTTGCATATGTAGATTAAAAACTTGGAAAAACCCGAATAGAAAATGTATTCGGGATATTGTTTCCAAGAGAAACAAATAGAGGCGTTACTTACATAGGGCGTGATGTGAAAACTATAAAAAGGTCATGTGTGTCATGTGTTAATCGCTTACTCTGGCCAAGTAAGTAGTGGCATATGATACCATGAACTTCTTATGGCAGACACGTTTACATCCGATGTAGTAAGGGCGGGGTGAATGGGACTAACTTAAAAGTACCCAAATGAATCAAATGAGCAAAATATTTGATAATAATGTAAACGCACAGCCGGGTGACGGAAGCATATTACATTAGGATGATGAGCCCGAGTAAAGGGACAAAGATTAATGAAAAAGGATTAAGGTATGCAATTGGGAGGGGTGTGCTTACACTAGAACCCGGAGAATGCAAATATGACTCTTAACGGGCCGATTTTGTAAAACACCAAATTTGAGAACAAAGTAGGAATATAAAAGCGAAACGAAGTCATAATGCATACCGTAAGGGTTGCAATAATAACGACTTCGGTAAAACACCCGGTTGGTGGGTAAGGATTTAAACGCATGCGTAGACTGAGAAACAGGAACGCGAAATAGAAAGTCAAAAGACTCGGAATATGAGTCATGACTAAAAGATGACAAGAATTTTCGCAAACATAAATTTTGATAAAAAAAAATTACGTTCGACTAGTTAAAAGTCGAACGGGTCGAACAGAGAATGAAATTTGACGTTCACCAGTGATGAAATTTCACACGAACAAGTCAAACGAATTAAATAAATGATGACGCTTGCTAATGTAAGTAGGCGCGAACTGAATAAGTAAAAGTGTGAGATGTTAACTAACCTATGTAAAGGGTTATGAGCGTTAAGAACGTTAAGATAAAAGAACCCAGGTAATGGGTTGTATAGAAGTATAAGTATGAACCGGGAAACGGTAAGTGTAGAACAAACTGACGCGTAAATAACGTCAGAAGTCATAAAGTCGGAGGATTAGTCCGGAAGTAAACAAATGAAGCCTTAGACTACGGTCAAGGTCAATTGAAGTTCAAGAGCGAAAACAAATGATTCCAAACATAATAAGAGATGCCTTAAAGCTATATATGTATATATACATTTGAATATAGACAAGAATAAAAGATGATCTACGGGATCATCATAACCTACGGGATTAAACACAGTGTTAAGGTATACGGGACCAAAAAGACCCTCGGGTCATAAAGAGAAAGAAACGAGTTGTTAATGTCTCACCTTAAAAAGGTGAAAAATTTAAAGAAATAGCCTATGAGGCTAAGTGAAAGAACCTACGGGTCAATAGTGTAAAGCAAGGGAACTAGTTAGGATTCCCCGCGTAAAATGAGAACGGAAAAGAATAAATTATGGGTTGTCAATTTCCTTAATATGAGTAATTGACATAGTTAAAAGGAAAAACGTTAAACTAAAATTCAGTTTTAGTAAGAAACAACGTTTTAACAAATATGAATACTATTAGACGAATTTGGAAATAACAAATATCAAAGAGTGTGAGTCTTAACATCGATAGGTGCAAGACGATATATTCGAAAAAGTGGTATTTTCGAAAATGAAAGGTTGATATAAATTAAACATGACGTGACACGATCACGGTCAAGAAATGCAATGTGAAGTGGAATCACATTATCACCAAGCGAGCGGTAAAAAGCATCTGGACTAATAAGTCTAGTTAGTGAGACCGGTTAAGGTCATTTAAGTAAGTTGGTTGCTTGTAAGCGGTGGATTCGGTATAACTGAACCGAATAAATGAATTTGAAAACAAAAGAAATTGTTGCTAAAAGTGAAAGATTTCACTAAAGACCTTTAAACGGGTCAAAGTAACGGATTCATAAGGAAATTCGATAGTATATGAAAGCGATGGATATCGCTAAGTTAACTAAACTAGTGGAAATAACGAGATTACGTTATTTCGAAGTTACACTGTGTTGTATGAGATATGTAGACAATTAGTAACCAAAAAGATGTTACCGTACTTTTCGGGTAATACTAACGATTGGTTAAAAAGTATAAGTAATGTTTAAAATATTTCTCGGATCGAATACATTGAGTTTAAACTCAATGAATTATGTAAGAAAAGGTTTAGAGGACGAAACCTCTTTAAGGGGGGTAGACTTGTAACACCCCAAAAATGGGTTTGGTAATCAAACCACGTTAATATTACTGACGGGTAAAATACCGTTAGTGGTAAAAATTTACCCGGTAAATATTAGGATTTAAATAATTAATCCTAATAATAAATAAAAAGTGAATAGAAAGCTTTGAGAAAACAAAGAATATAAAAAGGCCAAATTAACGGGACTTAAAACATAACGGGTTATAACTTCCCGAACCCGTTAAAGTAACTAGGAGTAACTAACCTAGTTAGTTGATCACTAATGAGCAGTTAAGAGTTAAAACAAATAAAGAATGATAGATGATGGGCCAAAAGTGTCTAAAACAAAACTATTTTTAATAAAATAACAAAACTAAACTCAAAATACATTTTTGCCTGTGTTGTTGAGATCGACCAGAACCAGGGGCGACCCCAGGCTCCCCCAAAGCCCTAGATCATCACAAAAACTCACAAATTGAAGGTTCAAATCTGATCCAAAACTAAATCCGAGCTAAGATTAATGATCCCCATCGAAAGGAGATCATAAGGTATGCAAAATTTTATAAAAATTCTCTACTTGAAATTCTCATGAAATTGGGAAATCTGAAAATTTATGTTGCATGTTTGCTATTTGGGTAGAATAGGGTTGATATGGTGTCTAGGAGTAAAACCTAGACAATAACATGTGAAATCATGGCTAAATTCTGAAAAATCTCATGAACACATTGAAGGTGATTCATGGGTTTTGTGAGAAAATGATGAACACTAGGATGTAGAATGCTAGTCTAGTGTAAATTGATGCATAGAAACTGATTTCTGAAAATATGATGTGTAGTTCATGAACACTAGACATAGAGGTTTGATTTGTGGTGTAAATTTTGGTAAAAATAACTAGTTATGAACTAGTTAGTAAATATGTAAAATTATGCCCACTAGGTGTTTGTTAAAATGCCTAAACGAAGCTAAAATGTTGAAATTCCATGTGAAGTGTGCATTGAGTATGTTGATAGATCAATTGACTTCTAGGAAGTCAAACTAACCAATGATTTAATCAAGTGATAAAGTCGACATAAGACCCGTTAGATGGAGTAGTCATAATTGATAATGACGAATCTAACCATCTTATGAATTATGATGATAGTTTGACGCCTAACGACCTAGGTGGAAGCTTGATGAGTGAGCGGGTCAAACGAATCAAGTGTGAAGTAAAAGCATGTTTCGGATGCAAGGTAAGTAAAACTTACACCTACTTGTAGTATACGTGTTTATTTTATAGGCGATAAATACGACAAAGGATTAGGTTCGAATTATGGGTTCCGACACGAAACGAATTGGGTCGGAACAAATAGAAACGTTTTAAACCATGATTAAAGGTGAAAGAAGCAAAATGGTAAACTAGTCATGAATTGGTTAAGAGTTGAAGAGTTTTTCTTAAGGTTACCTTATAGCGTAACTAGTAATGGGAAATTGGGTAAAAATGGAAATTTAGTCAAGTATCGACTGAAGCAAATTGTAGTTAAAAAGGGGCACCCGTGGCATAAGCCGAATGGGTAAAAATATAAGAAAAGAGTTTAAGAGAAAAATGTCACACCCCCAAATTCCACCTGCGGAGTACCGTCCGCTTGAGGGCGTGACCGACCAGGATCCAGCCACCAATTATACTGAGCATTGGATAATAGCGAGGATGATCACCAACCATAATGGTTAGTAAACACCATAGTTTAAAGTTCAAATGTTTAAGTTCAAATATCAATTAAGTAAGTAGCGGAAGCATAGATAAAATAGTTTAAATAAGGTTCATGGTTCAAATTATTTAGAACCCAACACGCGGGTTTACACGACCACTACACTTCCCAAGCAGCAGCTCCACAGTCACTGGTTACCTGCAAAGCATGCAGTAAGGGGTCAACAATAATGCTGAGTGAGTTCACTAGTTGTCCAGTTTTAATTACCAAAAACTTGTTTCACCAGTTAATTTATCCGTTTATACATGCCATGGGGAGCTATCCCAAAAGTTAGCAACTAAACTGTTTTTCCAATACCGAACACTAGGTGACCGTTGCGTATCAGCAAGAAAGTGCCCCGATGTCAATGTTCTATCATCATTGACGGATGCCTGAGTACATTAGTTCACGACCGATCCCATACCTTGGCACGGTGTGAGGTTGGTAAGACCTAAATAGCGCTATCAACTAATAACCCGTTCGCCTGGCCCCGGCGACTAATCGGTATTAAGTAGTAGGGACTTTAAGTGATAGAGTTTCGTTTAGTGCCGTTTGTTGCAATCCGTATAAACAGTAATTAACTAAAAGGTTTCCCAATGACAAGGGAAGGAAAAGTAAGTTTGTTCCCAGTAACTAGGGAAGGAATGTAGATGGTATCCCCTTTACAAGGGGATAGGGTTGTTTTAGTCTCGTGTCCCAAACCACCGGGACGCATGCTTTTAAGTTGTGAACTCACCTTGGGTTGCTCGGTAGATTATTTTACCCGGTCAAGTATGTTGGTCACCACGTCCTAGCATGGTTACCAAGTATGGGTCAAGTTGGGTACAAATAAACACATAGCGAACACGTACGGCAAACACATATAGCAAACACGTATAACATGCGTAACAACAAACAGTTGGTCAGCCCATACAATCAGCAGCAACAACACGTAGCCCAGTCAACAGAAAACCCAACATTCAAAGTCCAATAACACCAAAATAGCCCAGTCGAGACAAGGGTGGTTGCGACTCGCAACCGAGGTCTCGGTTTATCACGTTTTGGTTACGAGTCGCAACCAGAGGTTCCGACTCGCAACCGGCGGTTCCGACTTGACAGCAGTGATTACGACTCGCAACCGGATTCGACTCGTGTTGATTGCGACTCGCAACGCGGAGATCTCGACAAAACTCGCTGTGGTTTCGAGTCGCTACCAAAGGTTGCGACTCGCAACCGTGATTACGTGCACTGAAGATCTTCTAGAACCTGACATGTACTAACCAATGATATTGCATTTTCATGAAACATGTCTGTTTGTCTATTTTGTGTCTAAATCGGATCAAACAAGGCATATTCAAAATATTTAAGTGACATTCATGCTGTTCATCACCATATTCATATAACATTCAAGCAATTATTTATGAACATTCAAACCTCATTTATCAACAATCCAACCCAAAAATCCTGTTTAAACCTTCTATATACTTCTCGGACAATATCAAGGCACACAAACAAGATTCATCTTATAAACCCAAACATTTATGCCTAAAACCTCCTAACCAACCCTTACTACAACCGAATAGCAAACCTTTAAACACAAAACCGGATCATTTTCATTAAGACACAAAATCATTTCAAGCAACCACTTTTATCATCAAACAAGCATTTTATAGCAACAAACATCAACAATCAAGCACTATCAAGCATTTTAGTAACAAGACAAACAAGCAAAACAACTATGAAGATATTCATGCTAACCGGTTGGAAGTAGGGGTACAAGGAATCAATGAACCAAGCTCCAAATGATGATCTCGAGCTAGAATCCGAGAGTGATCTTGTTACCGGTTGACCCGAGAGAGGGAGAGGAGAGGAGGTGAGTTTGATGTTAGAACCTTAGGGTTTTAGGGTTTTTAGAGAGAGAGAGGGAGAGTGTGAGTGAGAGGATGCAAGAGAGTGATGTTGCAAAAATGGTGAAGTTGTGAGGGTTGGTCATATTTATATCGAGTGGGTTAGGGGGTTTCCGGGTGGGCTAAGGTTACGGCCCAACTAGCCCAAGTGTTTACGGTTCACTCGAGACCGAAGGTGGTCTCGAGTCGGGTCCATGGTGTTCTCGGTTCACTTATACGCACACACATATATATATATATTACATACACAATCATAGTGCAAAGATCACATAGAATCACAAAATAACACGCAACTTTCATTTAATAACGCATATACACATAATGCTAATACAAGATATTTGCTCGGGAAAACCTAGAGTTGTCACATTATCCCCAAGTTTTAAGAACTTTCGTCCCGAAAGTTAAAGCAGCCACTGACGAGCTAGTAAAAGTGAGAGCGTTTCAACGGGGTGTCACATCATCCCCCCGTTAGTTCGGAATTTCGTCCCGAAATTCAGTTGTAGCTTCAGTGCTGGGGGTTTCATTTGGGAACAGCTGGGGATACTTGCGCTTCATCTGGTCTTCCCGCTCCCAGGTAAACTCTGGGCCACGGCGTGAGTTCCAACGAACTCGCACGAGGGGTATCTGGCTACGTTTGAGGGTTTTGATCTCACGATCCGTGATCTCAACCGGTTCCTCAGTAAAGTGTAGCTGTTCGTCAATAGTAAGTTCCTTGTAAGGAATGACGAGTGTTTCATCTGACAGGCACTTCTTCAGATTAGACACGTGGAAGACGTTGTGCACAGCACTCAGTTCTTCAGGCAGATTCAATCTGTAAGCGGCCGTACCGATCTTTTCGGTAACTTCAAAGGGTCCGACATATCTTGGATTAAGCTTGCCCCGTTTTCCAAAGCGGACCACACCCTTCCAGGGTGAGACCTTAAGTAGAGCCCGTTCACCAACCTGGAACTCTTGCGGTTTCCTGTCTTTATCAGCGTAGTACTTTTGACGATCACGAGCTGCCGCCATGCGTTGCCTAATCTGGGCAATCTTTTCTGTGGTGTCAACTACATGTTCCGGGCCTGTGATTTGGCTGTCACCAACCTCAGCCCAGCAGAGAGGCGATCGACATTTACGGCCGTACAATGCCTCAAAGGGTGCTGCCTGAATGCTGGTGTGGTAGCTGTTGTTGTAGGAGAATTCCACCAACGGTAGGTGCTTCTCCCAATTCTTGCCAAAATCGATCACACAAGCCCTAAGCATGTCTTCGAGGGTTTGGATGGTGCGTTCAGACTGCCCATCCGTTTGCGGGTGATAAGCGGTGCTCATGTCTAAACGTGAGCCAAAAGATTTGTGCATGGCTTGCCACAACTCAGAAGTAAAACGCGCGTCTCGATCAGAAATAATAGAGGTAGGCACTCCGTGCTTCGAGACCACTTCTTTTAAGTATACCTCTGCTAGGGTAGAGAACTTGTCTGTTTCTTTAATGGCCAAGAAGTGTGCAGACTTAGTTAGGCGATCCACTATTACCCAAATGGTGTCATTTCCGCGCTGAGACCTAGGCATGCTAGTAACAAAATCCATGGAAATCTGCTCCCATTTCCATTGCGGGATCTCTGGCTGTTGGAGTAGGCCTGATGGTTTCTGATACTCGGCCTTGACTCTTGCGCAGGTTAAACATTTTCTGACATAGGTTGCTATGTGGGCTTTCATGCCAGGCCACCAATAGGTAGCCCTCAGGTCGTGGTACATCTTATCTGACCCTGGATGTACTGAGTAACGGGACTTGTGAGCTTCATCCATCACAAGGTCACGTAAATTCCCATAAAGCGGAACCCATATGCGTCCGGCTACGTAGTAGGCACCGTCTTCTTTTTGTTCCATTCGTTGTCTCGATCCTCGTAGGGACTCGGCCCTGATGTTCTCAGCTTTCAATGCTTCAACCTGAGCATTCCGAATCTGATTAGGGAGGTTTGAGTGGATAGTGAGCTGTAAGGCACGAACACGCTTGGGTTTGGTCTCCTTCCTGCTGAGGGCATCGGCTACCACGTTAGCCTTGCCTGGGTGATATTTGATTGCACACTCGTAGTCATTTAGGAGTTCGACCCATCGGCGTTGCCGCATATTCAACTCCTTTTGTCCCATTATGTGCTGGAGACTCTTGTGATCAGTGTAAATCGTGCACTTGGTGCCGTACAAGTAGTGTCTCCAAAGCTTGAGCGCGAAGACCACAGCTCCAAATTCTAAGTCATGCGTCGTATAATTCCGTTCGTGGACCTTGAGTTGTCGCGAGGCGTAAGCGATAACTTTCTCGCGTTGCATCAATACGCAGCCAAGTCCTTGAATAGAAGCGTCGCAGTAGACGACGAAGTCGTCGGTACCTTCGGGTAAGGAGAGAATAGGAGCACTACAAAGGTTCTCCTTTAGTTCCTGGAAGGCAGATTCCTGAGCATTACTCCATTTGTAAGCAACACCCTTCTGAGTGAGTGTCGTGAGTGGTTGAGCGATCTTAGAGAATCCCTCGATAAATCTTCGATAGTATCCCGCCAATCCCAAGAATTGGCGAACTTCGGTCGGAGTCTTAGGTACGGGCCAATTCTTAATGGACTCAATCTTAGCGGGGTCAACATGAATCCCTTCCTGATTGACGATGTGTCCAAGGAAATGGACTTCTCTAAGCCAGAAATCACATTTCGAGAATTTGGCGTACAGTTGCTCATTGCGAAGGAGTTCGAGAATAAGACGTAGGTGTTGTTCATGCTCCTCTTGGCTCTTCGAGTAGATTAGGATGTCGTCGATGAACACGATTACGAACTTATCGAGGTAGGGTTTGCATACTCGGTTCATGAGGTCCATGAAGATTGCAGGTGCGTTGGTCATACCGAAAGGCATAACAAGGAATTCGTAGTGACCATAGCGGGTTCTGAAAGCAGTCTTAGAGATGTCCTCATCGCGGACTCTCAGCTGGTGATAACCCGATCTCAGATCGATCTTGGAATAATAGCTCGACCCTTGCAGCTGGTCGAACAGGTCGTCGATACGGGGAAGTGGATAGCGGTTCTTGATGGTAACCTTGTTAAGTTCGCGGTAGTCAATGCACATTCGGAATGAGCCGTCTTTCTTTTTGACGAAGAGCACTGGGGCTCCCCAGGGTGATGAACTAGGACGGATAAAACCTTTGTCCAAGAGTTCTTGTAGTTGAGTAGAAAGCTCCTTGAGCTCCGCGGGGGCTAATCGATAAGGTGCACGAGCTATAGGCGCTGCTCCGGGAGCTAGCTCGATTTGAAATTCGACCTGACGGTGAGGAGGGAGTCCAGGTAGTTCCTCCGGGAATACCTCAGGATAGTCGCGTACAACTGGAAAATCTTCAATCCTGTTTTCCCTTTTCTGTGTGTCGGTAATGAGTGCTAAGATAGCGGTGTGCCCTTTTCGTAGGTACTTCTGGGCCTTTAAGAATGAAATGATGCCTGTGACTTCTCCGCTCTTGTCGCCTTGAACTATAAGAGGTTTGCCAGGGGGACGGGGAATACGAATAGCTTTCTCCTGGCAGAGGATTTCAGCTCGATGTTTGGATAACCAATCCATACCAATAATGACGTCGAAGCTTCCAAGAATGATGGGGAAAAGATCGATACAGAAGGTCTGACCAGACAACTCTAATTTGCAGTTACGAATTATGTGTGAGGCCTCGAGGTTTCTACCATTAGCTATTTCAACGGTGTGCTTAGAGCTCAGCGGCGTAAGAGTGAGCTTAAGTTTCTTACTAATACGTAGGGATACATAACTAGCATCTGCCCCGGAATCAAATAGCATGGAAACATAACGATCATTAAGTAGGAACTTACCCGCTACAACGTTGGGGTCATTCCTTGCTTCTCCGGCTCCAATCACAAAAGCTTTTCCTCTAGCACCATTTCCAGCATTGTTGTTATTGTTCCCAGCACCCTGATTGTTGTTGTTCTGATTCAGTTCAGGGCAATCCTTTCGCATGTGCCCCATTGCTCCACACTTGAAGCATCCACGGTTGTTTCCTTGTTGCTGCTGTTGCTGTGGTTGTTGCTGATTCTGCCTAGCGGGGAACTGGCTTCGGCAGTCTTTGGCTTCATGCCCCATCTTGTTGCATCGCTGACACTGACCCTTTCCACATGGCCCACTGTGATGTCGGTTACATTTGTTACACTTAGGGTGGTTTCCTCGATAGCCACCCTGTTGCTGAGGGCCCTTGTTGCTCTCAGTCTTCCTTTGTTGAACTGGGGCCTGAGTGGGGTTAGCATCCTTTCCCTGACTTCCATCCCACTTTCGCTTGTTATCGCCAGAAGTTCCAGTAGTAGCACCGATCCTCTGGGGCAGCTTGCCCTCTTCCACAGCCTGATTGGTGAGTTTGTGAGCTAGACGAACCACAGGCTGTATGGTGTTGAGGTTGGCCGAGGTCACATGGCTCCGGATTTCTGGGACCAAGCCTTTGATGTACAATTCGACCCTTCGATACATAGGTTGGGACATGTTTGGGCAAAGTGCAGCATAGTCATTGGACTGCTTGGTGTAGGTCTCAATCTCTGACCCAACCATCTTGAGTGCATAGTACTCGTTCTCGAGTTTGTGGATGTCATCCCTGTGACAGTACTCCTCTTTGATCATGTCCTTGAAATCTTCCCATGCAGTAGCATTGGCAGTTTCCAGACCAAGCATCTGAATCTGTGCCTTCCACCATGAAAGCGCGTTTCCTTCAAGCGTACCAGTTGCGTACTTAACCCAGTTAGCAGGGGGACACTCGCAGACAGCAAAGACAGCTTCGCCCTTTTCAATCCAATGCAGAAGGCCTATGGCACCCTCAGTGCCGTTGAAAGGGAGAGGCTTGCCATCCATGAAGGTTTTGAAAGTGCAAACACGTGGTTGCGCAGGCGCAGGCTGACCTGTTGTGAGAAATGTAGCGAATAGGTTTTAGAGGTGAAAAGACGATGTGGGGGTAGGATCTAAACATCCTTTAGCAACGAGTTTACCTCCAGGGTGAGCTGCGAAAGCTGCAGCCACCGTGTTGAGCAAGTTAGCGAATTGAGCCTGAGTCATGTTAACGCTTCCTCTTCCGCGTCCACTCATTGTCTTCATAACCAGAAAACACAGTATGAGTGTGATGTCGTAACGTAGCGAGAATAAGATAGAAGAGGGAGGTGTATCTATCTAATCAGGCACACCAGTATGTATAATAGAGCAGTCAATATAAGGTAAACAAGCAAGTAAACACAAGTCCGAGCTACGAGGTCTAGTATGTCGAGTCTTGCCCTTGGAGTGTAGTGTCGTCACGAGTCACGGGTTATAGTCTGGTTTTTCTCAAAAAGACTTCCCTTTTTAAAACCAAGTTCACTATAACCAATGGCTCTGATACCAATCTGTCACACCCCCAAATTCCACCTGCGGAGTACCGTCCGCTTGAGGGCGTGACCGACCAGGATCCAGCCACCAATTATACTGAGCATTGGATAATAGCGAGGATGATCACCAACCATAATGGTTAGTAAACACCATAGTTTAAAGTTCAAATGTTTAAGTTCAAATATCAATTAAGTAAGTAGCGGAAGCATAGATAAAATAGTTTAAATAAGGTTCATGGTTCAAATTATTTAGAACCCAACACGCGGGTTTACACGACCACTACACTTCCCAAGCAGCAGCTCCACAGTCACTGGTTACCTGCAAAGCATGCAGTAAGGGGTCAACAATAATGCTGAGTGAGTTCACTAGTTGTCCAGTTTTAATTACCAAAAACTTGTTTCACCAGTTAATTTATCCGTTTATACATGCCATGGGGAGCTACCCCAAAAGTTAGCAACTAAACTGTTTTTCCAATACCGAACACTAGGTGACCGTTGCGTATCAGCAAGAAAGTGCCCCGATGTCAATGTTCTATCATCATTGACGGATGCCTGAGTACATTAGTTCACGACCGATCCCATACCTTGGCACGGTGTGAGGTTGGTAAGACCTAAATAGCGCTATCAACTAATAACCCGTTCGCCTGGCCCCGGCGACTAATCGGTATTAAGTAGTAGGGACTTTAAGTGATAGAGTTTCGTTTAGTGCCGTTTGTTGCAATCCGTATAAACAGTAATTAACTAAAAGGTTTCCCAATGACAAGGGAAGGAAAAGTAAGTTTGTTCCCAGTAACTAGGGAAGGAATGTAGATGGTATCCCCTTTACAAGGGGATAGGGTTGTTTTAGTCTCGTGTCCCAAACCACCGGGACGCATGCTTTTAAGTTGTGAACTCACCTTGGGTTGCTCGGTAGATTATTTTACCCGGTCAAGTATGTTGGTCACCACGTCCTAGCATGGTTACCAAGTATGGGTCAAGTTGGGTACAAATAAACACATAGCGAACACGTACGGCAAACACATATAGCAAACACGTATAACATGCGTAACAACAAACAGTTGGTCAGCCCATACAATCAGCAGCAACAACACGTAGCCCAGTCAACAGAAAACCCAACATTCAAAGTCCAATAACACCAAAATAGCCCAGTCGAGACAAGGGTGGTTGCGACTCGCAACCGAGGTCTCGGTTTATCACGTTTTGGTTACGAGTCGCAACCAGAGGTTCCGACTCGCAACCGGCGGTTCCGACTTGACAGCAGTGATTACGACTCGCAACCGGATTCGACTCGTGTTGATTGCGACTCGCAACGCGGAGATCTCGACAAAACTCGCTGTGGTTTCGAGTCGCTACCAAAGGTTGCGACTCGCAACCGTGATTACGTGCACTGAAGATCTTCTAGAACCTGACATGTACTAACCAATGATATTGCATTTTCATGAAACATGTCTGTTTGTCTATTTTGTGTCTAAATCGGATCAAACAAGGCATATTCAAAATATTTAAGTGACATTCATGCTGTTCATCACCATATTCATATAACATTCAAGCAATTATTTATGAACATTCAAACCTCATTTATCAACAATCCAACCCAAAAATCCTGTTTAAACCTTCTATATACTTCTCGGACAATATCAAGGCACACAAACAAGATTCATCTTATAAACCCAAACATTTATGCCTAAAACCTCCTAACCAACCCTTACTACAACCGAATAGCAAACCTTTAAACACAAAACCGGATCATTTTCATTAAGACACAAAATCATTTCAAGCAACCACTTTTATCATCAAACAAGCATTTTATAGCAACAAACATCAACAATCAAGCACTATCAAGCATTTTAGTAACAAGACAAACAAGCAAAACAACTATGAAGATATTCATGCTAACCGGTTGGAAGTAGGGGTACAAGGAATCAATGAACCAAGCTCCAAATGATGATCTCGAGCTAGAATCCGAGAGTGATCTTGTTACCGGTTGACCCGAGAGAGGGAGAGGAGAGGAGGTGAGTTTGATGTTAGAACCTTAGGGTTTTAGGGTTTTTAGAGAGAGAGAGGGAGAGTGTGAGTGAGAGGATGCAAGAGAGTGATGTTGCAAAAATGGTGAAGTTGTGAGGGTTGGTCATATTTATATCGAGTGGGTTAGGGGGTTTCCGGGTGGGCTAAGGTTACGGCCCAACTAGCCCAAGTGTTTACGGTTCACTCGAGACCGAAGGTGGTCTCGAGTCGGGTCCATGGTGTTCTCGGTTCACTTATACGCACACACATATATATATATATTACATACACAATCATAGTGCAAAGATCACATAGAATCACAAAATAACACGCAACTTTCATTTAATAACGCATATACACATAATGCTAATACAAGATATTTGCTCGGGAAAACCTAGAGTTGTCACAAAAAAGGGGTCTAGTGGCAAAAATCCGAAATGGGACGGATGAACAAATTGCTAATTAATAACCATGTTTTGCTACTTATGAAAATGTTTGGTCTTATAGGCCAAACGGGTCAAATGGTGTGATAACACCATTTGACAATATCGATTAATATGGTCGTTAAGTCTTGTGTTGACAGGAGCGATTAGCGATTTGGTTAATTGCATCCATAGAATATGTGATAATAAAAGCGAGGTATAAATCGGGTCTACTTGTTGACCCGAGCCAGGTACGCATCAATGAGATTATATTTTAAAGGTGCGATTTTGATCATAATAGTAGTGAAAGTCCTTCATCATAAATGAGGGACTAATGTTGATAAATATGCCTTTGATGGGTAAATCAGGCAAACGGCTCTTATGGGTGGTTTGGGAATCACGTATTATAATCATGTAATCCTTAGATAAGCATCAAGGTTATAGGCATAAATCTTTGTGGTCAAATGCCTAAGAATGGGTCTTTTTCGTAAAATGACAAACCGAGATGTAAAACGCGACATAAATAGTCTACTACATCAAATCCACCACAAATATAATTGTGGTGGAAGACCATTTGAGAACCAATGTGAAAATATGGTGCTAAAAATGAATGAGCGAGATTTATGCCTAAAAGGACGTAAATACCCTTAACGGGTCAAAATAAGACTATAAGTAAAAAATGGGTTAATAATACGTAGAAATCCGTAATTGGAACCTAATATGATAGGTAATATTGGACTTAAAGGGTTCATGAGAAATAGGGGTCAAACAAATAAGTTTGTTTGATAAAAATCGAACGGGTCAAAATTTGGTAAAAAGGGTAATAAGCCGAAGAAATAAAAGTCTGGAATTTGTTTAATTCGGATGTCAGATTTTAACTCCATACGATGGAGAATTAAATTACGGTCGCGTAGGAAAAAGAATCGCGTAAAACGGATAAGTAGAATGAAAGTTATGGCACTTTAAAGTTCGTATTTCGACTAAACTTATAGCTGGCAAAATGCAGGTTTCAGAAGGAACCCTGCTGGAAAAAGTGCACCCTCGCGACACGCGACAGAGGGGCCTAAATCCGGCGCGACACGCGACGAGACGTCGCGGCCCGCGTAAGATGATGTTAAGTTTGTCGCGGCCCGTGACAGACTACAAATCTGGAAATTTTTCGTTTATTGCATGGTTTGTTGTTTAGAACTTGTTTAACCTATTGTTTAAGCATCAAAACTAACTTTTGAGTTGGTTTTGATCACAGGAAAAATACCAAGTGTTCCCGGATGAAGATCAAGCTCTTGGAAGGACCGAACACGAATGAGAAACAAGCTTCCGCACACTTTGTTTCGTCGTTATTTTTAAACGGCAATTCTGTATATAATAATTGGTATTATTTTCAAATTGTAAAAGTTTTAATTCACCCGTATTATTCGACAGTATTTACATCTAATGTCATGTCTATTTTCGCAAATTAAACGAAAATCGTTAATTAATTAGACGGGTGTTACATACGATCACCAACATAGTTGAATATCGTGAAGAAAACTTCATGGCTGAAACAGTTTAAAACCTCACACCATCCATCAGTAAAGTATAATATATCTTCTATTAATTTGATAACAATAAACTATGAATGAGTTTCAACAAATTTAAAAGTAACAGATGAAGATTGTAAGTTATTCATCCATATGAATCTACTATACATGTCGGTATAGCCTGAAAAAACAACAAAAAGAAGAACAAATTTCTCTAGAAGAAACGATAAAAGAATATGAATAATTCCTTTAAAAAATAATATGGAGAGGTGTGTACCTGTTGAAGCGCTAGCGGATCAAGTATAATCATGACGAAGTTCAGACCATGACGATACATGTTAACCAAAACACCAAAAAGAAGAAGAAGGTTAAAGACTGAATACTACTTGCAACACATACAATGAAAGAAAAAAAATGTAGAATATGTATTTGTAAAAGAACATTGCAAAATCATACTTAAAAAAGGGTTATACATCAATATTGACAAAACTGAGAAATATTTTACAAATACTTATGTAAAAAGTTGGTTATTTAACTCAAAGATAAACCAAATTTATTAAATGATCGAATTGCCCTTCTAGTTAACAGAAATAATGGATGAAGTTAACCTAGTGGACTAAAATGGCAACGGTGAAATCTTTTTGGACCCATAGACGAAAAATAAAACCTTTGGACTAAACTTGTAAAATGACCCAATACCCACTATAGTTTACGATATAATATAGATACTATATATTGCAATCGAAGTTGTTCGCACAATATTGATTCAGTTCATTGTAAGAAAAAAAGGTATAGGTTTTCGTCAGGGTACCAGTTCGGTTGATCACACTAAATAACAAAAAAAATATTTTGATTTTGAACAAAACGTTTAGTTAAACGAAGACAAAATAAGCACGTCCCATTAATTCTGAATTCGATTACACTATATTATTGGAATGATGAAAAGGGTAACAATATCAATGTATAAAAAAATTAATATGTACGATTGTGCTAACGATACTTGTAAATTACCACTCACAAAAAAAACTCAGTTTTAGAAGAAAAAAACTTTATATCAAAACGTAAATAAAATCAGACACGTCGAAACAACATGCTAAAAATTATATAAATTATGATATGTATGATAATAATATAATTAAGTAATAAAATAATTAAAACTGAAAAACAATATTAAAAAATCTACTAGGTAAAAAAATAATTGAAAAATATAATATTATAAAAATCTTTGAACACTATTCATCAACACATGCTTTGAATATGTATAATAATAATAATAATAAAAGTAAAATAAAATAAACTATTATATTAAATATAAAATAATAAAAACGTATATATTTTTATAAAAATAAAGTTACTATTCATCGCATTTATTAACAAACTATATATAATTTATACTATATAATAAAATAAACCAATAGAGGGATACTTGTTATTATTCTAAACCATCTACTTTTTGTTTTCCTGCTTCTCTCTCTTACTTAATTGTATATAATTATTATTTAATTTAAATTATTAAATTATTTAAGAAATTACGGATAAAGTTTCATAAAATATCTTATTATTTATTTATATTAATTACTAGGTTAGAAATTATATCATAATAGTTGAAACAAATATCGAGCATTTTCATAACGAGAGTGGAGGGAACATTTTTGTTGCTTAACAAATTATTTATTTATTTAATATATTTAAAAATGCAAGAATAATAATAACTACATTTATCATACTAATAAATTTATCCAAAAAACAATCATCCTTTTAAGATGCAACTCACGTCCAAATATTTAAATTTGAGTAAATTGCCATTTTAGTCCCTGAGTTTTGTCCAAATTTGCCATTTTGATCCAAATAGTTTTTTTTTGCATCTGGGTCCCTGACTTTTCACTTTATTGCCATTTTAGTCCCTGGTTTTGTCCAAATTGCCATTTTAGTCCCTGAGTTTTGTCCAAATTTGCCATTTTGATCCAAACATTTTTAGTGGTTTGGATCAAAATGGCAATAAAAGTGAAAAGTCAGGGACCCAGATGCAAAAAAAAAAACTATTTGGATCAAAATGGCAAATTTGGACAAAACTCAGGGACTAAAATGGCAATTTACTCTTTAAATTTTAAAGTTATATAATTTAATAATTACCGATAATTTATACTTATCTAATTAATTTTAATATTATTTTGTGGATATAAGTTTATCTAATTAGCTAATTTCTATATGCCTAATCTGGACATTTCAACAATATTTTTAAAACTAATAAATTAAGACCACTGTTATTTAAATAAAAATTAGGTTATTAAATTTATGTTCACATGACTGTTAAAACTCGTGAAAAAGTCGATAATACAGTTTGTCTTCTAATCAATTGTTCAAATGCTTTTATATTTATAAACTTGACAAACATCACAAGAGTTTTGATCCTACATGACACAAAATTTTGTTCGGATATCAGAATAACGTCTTAAAATATCGTTTTATAATTCTTAAATCTTCGTTATTAACTATTTGCTTTTTCATTTACTTAACCCGTCACTAACAGGGTTATACCTAGTTTATAAATAAAGTAAATGATTCTTAGCCTTTAACAACTTACCATAAATAAGTTCATATTGAAAGGCATATACCAAAACATTCTATGTTTTTATCATGATAATATCAATAATAAGTGACATACATACATAAAATATTCAAATTGGTGTTCGTATCAATCCACCATGCCACTTCTGTTACGGTTGTGCATACATAAATATGTGTGAGAGAATGTATTATTCTAATTTTATTTTATTAGAACCTTATAAATAAATTAATAGAATAATAAATCTATTAAAATTGAATGAATATCTATATGCCCCCAAGTAAGGAATATCTGAGTTCCAATTCTACGCCTCTAATTCAAGGAACTCAAAAGCTTCCATGCACCTTATCTTAGTTTTTCTAATTTATTTATTTATTTATTTTGGACGGTAAATTTGGATCACTGACAAACCATTGGTATTATCATGTCACTAGCGGAATCACCTGATCATATCCATCTTGACTAGGCTATAATATCCATAAACCAATTCAAGAGAAAACCCAATAAATCTAGTTGTAAGAATCGAACTCAGGACATAATGATCCCTAATACTTATCTCACTCTTAAGATGTCACTAGGTTATAATGTTATGGGCTTCTAATTATTTATTTAATTAATAATCTTTATATATCAATACGCACACTCACACATATACACACATGGCAAGGTTAAAATATATTTTGAAAAAGAAGTGTAAAAAGTAATTGATGCGTTATTTTGTGAGACAATAACAAAAACACAATTTCCCCTTTCATCTTCAATCAACAATACAAATCTTTAGTCATCCACAAAAAAACTTTTATTTTATTTTATTAAGTATGTATAGTAATGAACACAAGTTTTATGTTTCACGTCAATTTTATTTGTAACAACAAAAAGTTTATATGGTTTAAGGGGAAACCGATTCACTACATCCTTAAACACCAAATCCGAGCTTGTTATGATCTGTCATTTGTTTTGCATACTTTTGCGTGTTACATGTTAGATTTTTAATACATAAAGCTAATACAGTATTTTAAATGCCCCCCCCCCACACACCCCATGTTTTTTTTTTTGAAATGTTAACTTCATTAACAAACCACCACCCCAGAAACCGGGGGGCACCAAAAACACACAACCGAACTACATAATTACAAATTTACACCAGTTTTCCCAAGATAAACTCCTAAACCTCGTTCTATTCTTAACCCAAAGAAACCCCAACGCTTTCACCTCACTAATAACCTTCTCTATTCTAACCGAAACATTCCTGAACCTGGCTTCGTTTCTCACTTTCCAAAGACTCCAACAAGCTAATATCATCACACCTTGAAATATAGTTCTTTCCGGCTCTTTGAGACCACACGTCTCATAATACTCCATCAAATCTTGAACAGAGAAAGCAAAAATAGGCGGAACCCGGCACCAATTACTAACATAACTCCACACTACATTAGCCACATAGCAACCAGAAAAGAGATGGTTTACCTCGTCTTCTCTATCGTTGCAGAGACCACAAGACGAATTCTGAATGCTAATGTTTCTTCTCCTCAACGCTTCGATCGTAGGAATCCTGTTAAGAACCGCACGCCAAGCGAAAATGTTACATTTGGCGGGAACCCACTTACACCACTTAAATTTTGACCAGGGACTCGAGCCCCTGCCTTTCAAAATTGTTTTTTTAACAGCAGCCACACTGAAATCCTCTTTTCCTTCCCCAATCCAGATCCAACGATCCGGTCTATCTGACATCGAGACTGAATCCAATAACCTGAGCATCTGAAATAATTCCTCCGGTTCAGACCCTTGCACATGATCTCTTTTCCACTGCCACAGCGTATTAACTTGGTCCGAATCGATTGATATTCTGTCGCTAATTCTGCATTGTTTGACAGCTTCAATGTTGAATAAGCTCGGAAATAAATCTTTTAGAGGCTCGATGGCAGCCCAGGGATCAAGCCAAAAAGAAATAGAGTCACCCCTAACCGGAACCCCCTTAAAGAAGCTTCTCAAAGGTAAATCACTCACCTTCGATCTAGCTATCCAACTAACAATTTTGCTCCAATTACTTCCCCAATTTTTTTTATACGGAATAAAATCCCAACTCCGGATCCCACTGTGAATGGCGGAGACAACTTTCCTCCACAGGCTATTCTCCTCTATCTTAAACCTCCAGCACCATTTCGAGATAAGGGCCAGATTGATGTCTTTAAGCTTACTAAGACCAAGACCCCCACACTCTTTAGGAATAGACACATTATCCCATGCGACCCAATGAATTTTTTTCTCTTCGCTAGAACTCCCCCACAGAAAACGTCTAATCAAGCTTTCTAAATCGTTTATCACTTTGCAAGGCGCCTTGTAGAGAGAAAAATAATAAGACGGGAGGCTTTCAAGAACGTACTTAATAAGCACTAGTCTACCTACAATGGATAAAGAGTTCGCCTTCCATCTAGACAATCTAGCTTGAAAAACATCGTACACTGGTTTCCAGTTATTGACCTTACTCATATTAGCTCCTACCATGATCCCTAAATATCGAAACGGAAGAGCTTCCGCTTTACACCCTACACTAGCCGCCTTATCCTCCACTTCCCCTCCTTCCACTCCCAATCCAAAAAGATTGGATTTGGACAAGTTAATTTTCAAACCCGACCACATGTGAAAGACACGGAGAATTCTGACAACATTCAACACATTCTCCGAAGACCACTCTCCCAAAATGATGGCATCATCCGCAAACAGGAGGTGAGAACAATCGGCCCATCATTCGGAGACTCCACACCTTTCAAAAACCCTTCATCCTTCGCTTTATCAAGCATAAGAGAAAGAGATTCCATAACAATCAAAAACAAGAACGGGGATAACGGATCACCTTGACGCATCCCCTTTTCACACTTGAACTCAAAGGTAGGAGATCCATTAACTAAAACCGAAGATCTGGCAGACTTCAGAATCCCCCATATCCACCTACACCAAATCTCCAGAAACCCTATTTGTTTCATAACATCCACAACGAAGGCCCAATTTACGTTGTCGTATGCTTTCTCGAAGTAGATTTTAAGCAAAAACGCTTTCCTCTTACTCTTCTTGCACCAAGTTATCAACTCATTCACAATAAGCGGCCCGTCGAGAATAAATTTATCCTTCAAGAACGCCGATTGAGATTCCGAAATAACTTTGGAGATCACCAACTTAAGCCTATTGGCGAGAATTTTGGAGATGACTTTACTAATAATGCCTACCAGGTTGATAGGCCGATAATTGTTGAGCTCCACCGGGTCTTTAGTTTTCGGGATGAGAGTAATGAAAGAGGAACCACATCCCACATTAATTTTGCCTTCTTTATGAAAAAAATCCAGCATATTCTTAAAGTCTTGCTAAAAAATATCCCAAAACTTCTTTATAAATTTCATAGTAAAACCATCAGGCCCAGGGGCCTGGTTGTCACCACAATCGAAAACCGCATCTTTTATTTCCTTAATAGAGAATCCCTCGACAATAAACTTCTTATCCGCTGAAGGTAATGATTTAATGCCGCTGCAAATGACAGCCGCTCTACTAGAGCACTCTTCAACAAATTTTTGCTTGAAAAAAGACATAACCTCCTTTTTGACCCTGGAAGGTTTAGTCACCCAGTTCCCATTAATACTTAACCCCGGGATAGACTTCAAGGCCTTTCTTTTATTGATAACTCCGTGGAAATACTTCGAGTTTTCGTCTCCATCAATAGCCCACTTGATTCTAGCTCTTTGTCTAAGATCTTCCCCTTTACTAAAACTGAGCTCCTTAAGAACTTTGTTGCTCTCTTCATAAATCCACTCTTCTTCCTCCGACAACCTCCTACTTTCCATATTTTCTTCTAGCTTTTCCAGCTCCTCCCTAACCCTTTTTTCCTCATCACCTTCTTTTTTAAGCTTATCATCCCTCCAGGATTTAATTTTTGACTGAATGAAAGCAAATTTCTTATTTAAAAAAATATCCGGCTCCCCCTCGAAACTGAAACTGGCAGCCGCCACTCTAACAACATCGTCAAACCCATCTTTCTTTAGCCAAGAGTTAAAGAGCCTAAACGGTTTATGCCCATAGTTCAAGGAGCATAAAGAAAGCAACAACGGTCTGTGATCCGAGTGGAGATTATGCAAAGCTCTAATTGACGCCTCCGGCCATTTATTAAAAAGGTTAGGAGACACCAAAACCCTGTCGATCTTACTAAGCTTTCTACCGTGATCTCTAACACAAGTAAACTGGTTCCCCACCAAATTGTACTCCATAAGATCCAAATTATGAATAAAATTATTAAAATTACTCGCACAACCCTGTTTAAAATCATTGTTCCTTCTTTCTTCACGATACCTAACAGCATTAAAATCGCCCGCTGCCAACCACATCCCTTCTTCTAATGCCATTTCCGCAGTGATTTCATTACACAACTCTTGTTTAGCCCTTATACTTTGGGGGGCATAAACATTCACCACACTCAAAACTTCATTATGCCCCTTTAATATGCCCTTTATAACAATGAAATTCCTTTTTTTAACAGAGCTACTGAACTCGAAGATTCCAGGATCCCACATGCAAAGCAAACCTCCCGACTGACCGACAGAACCCACAAAATCCGAACCAAACTCCCTGTGCCCCCATAGTTTAGATAAATCAAACTTAGTCAAGTCACTTTGTTTCGTTTCTTGCAGACACAGAAAACTGAAATTAAAAGTTTTTTTCAACGAACTAACCCAAGAAGCTTTCTCTCCACCTTCCAAACCCCTGATATTTAGGGATAAAAGAATCATTGATAACCCCCATTAATTCCTTTACCCAAGACCGTCTCTTTAACCAACTGGTCATGGTTCCCAAAAACCACTCCTAATTTTTCTCCAATCTGGATAGTAGCTACTATCTCAGGGTCAGCGTTACCTGGATCGAAGACTCCTCTGGCCGCACCAGATCCTTCAGAAGAAGATCCCACTCCCACAGTTTCTTCTAAATGAGAGTTAGTCGAGGAACTTGAAGAGGTTGCCTGCTGATTCAAATCTATACCCCCAGCTTTTGGATGGTGATTAATACCTTGATTCCTATTGCTAGCTTCAGATAATGTTTTCCAATTCTCAATAAATCTATCTAAGTCAAACGGGTCACTCGAAGATGCTCTGGATCGTTTATTTGGCCTCTCCTCCTCAACCGGGCTTTTATTCAAATTGTTGGGCTTATCTCTACCTGGGCTTTTTAGCTTAGGCCTTCTCTTTCTTCTTTTACCATAGTCAACATTAGAACGCCGACGCAAGCCGATGAAAGGTCATCATCATCAATAGACAGCTGAGCGGGTTTAACAACATTCCCAAACTGACTGGCAATATCATTGAAAACCGAATTGTCCGCTAAATGAAGGGGGACCCCGAAGACATTGAGCCAAGCAACTCTCTCAAACGCTAGAGTTTGGCCTTCCCACATGTCCAAAACAGAAAACCATTGACTCTAAACATCTTTCAAGAGTAAAAAATCTGAAGCTGAATTATGATCCTTAAAACTCAACATGATATGTAACCCTCCGACATAATGGATTTCCATTCCTGCGAAACCTCCATCCCACAAAACTTTGTCCAGCTTATTAAGAGTGTTAATATCCACTGTTCTCCCCACCAGGGCCCTGCCATGCAAGAAGTGGAACGCTCTTACCTCGTCCGATATCGAAATCCTCTTCGTCGCACTAGAGACATAACTAGTTGAAGCCTCATCAGTGGCTCTACCTTTTCCTTTGAACAGCTCCGCAAAAGGCTGACCATTTTTTTTCAAACCTAAGTTGGTTCCCCCAACCCCGTTCTGTTGAGGGAATTCCGGGATGCGATTCGATTTACCCGAAGGCCCAACTCCGATCTTATTCTTAGACGATAAACCCTCCTCAAATAGACCGGCATTCTCAACCGCAAACTTCGCAATATTAACCTTAAGAATAAACTTACCCATTTTGACACCATTCATTCTATTAATCTTGTATACAGATTTATATGTTTGTCGTCCATTCAGTAGCCCGGGTTAAATATTAATAGACACGCCACTAATATAATCCCACGGCGAGTTATACTCAACGAGTGGTTATGTCTTTTACATACGCAACTGTCAGGTGTATGCCTACACCACGTGCTTAAGTCATGGCTATTCAATGAATGAGCCGAGGATATCCAGGACACGGTCATTAACCCCCCAAAGGCATTGTACCAAACAAAACAGATTAAAACGGTTTATTTCAATGATTTAACCACTAATCGATTAAAGATTCAATACCCGACCAACCGGTAATAATTTACCGTATCCCAAGCCCGTATAACGGAAAATAAGTTAAAAGTATTTACCTAAGCTAAAATATAATTTTAATCCCAGTCGTATATCAATTCAGCAAGTACAAGTAGCTTTTACCGGGCTCCTAATATGGAACGAAGGTTTTAATAACCTATTAGATTCCTAATGGGTCTTATTTAAGTTATAACTTAGACCGGTTAGTTTTAAAGAAGGTTTACGGTTCAAAACGCAAGATTAAGCGAAGACCGGATTAGAATGTGATTTAGACCTGACAAGTATGAAGACTTGTATAAAATGGGTAAACTAAACACATTTTGGATTTCGAAGTAAAAATGATAAGGTTTGACCCGTTTTGGTTAATTTATGCAAACTAGTTACATAAACCGTACCAAACACGAAAATGCATAACGGGTAACCAAATGAGTCATGTACAAGTTCCACAAGTTAATATGCTTTAAATAAGTTATGATATCAGTAGGATATCTTCCATTATACCCAAAACGAATTTAAAAACAATTTATGCCCCGTAGGGGTATTTTGGTCATTTTAAAGTTCATAAAAGGGGTTAAATAGGAATCTGAGGTTCTGGTCTAAAATAATCAGTAAAATTTTTTATTTTAACAAGTTACATCAGTAAGATATCATACATATGTGAATTTTATCATTTATGGCCAAACTATGCACCGTAGGGGCATTTTTATCATTTCACATATGCTATAAGGGTCAAATTTGGAAATCTGAGTTCAAAACTTTTGCTTACTGTTAAAGTATAAAAAATTGCTTATAATATCAGTAGGTAATAAGTTTTAGGTGTTAAATATAGTTTTAAACCATACTATGTGCTAAAATCGCATAAAAGTCGACATTTAACGATATTCGGGTTGTTTAAGGGAATCTGAGATTTTGATCAGCCTTTACTATTTAAATTAATTTATTTAATGTATAAAATCATTAGAAAAAGGTTTGACATGTAAAGGATGTGTAAAACTCATTTTATCAAAGAAAAGGGCAATTTCGTCAATACCGAATTTATACTAGAACTCTATAATATAATCAGTATAAAATTTAAATTTTTTTTCTAAAAATCCCGAAATATTATATGTTAACAGTAGGTGGCAAGTTTGGTGCCAAAATTTGAGTTTAAATAGGATTTATGTCAAAAATGCCATTTAATTAATAAAAAGCTTTTGTTTTACGATATCAAGCATAACTCTTATTTCAGACCATAAACTGATGTCAAATTTTTAGGACACACTTAAATATCAGTAATAAAGGTTTTTGTCCACTCACATTTTCAAAAACTTCTTTTAATGATAAAAGGGCATAATGGTCAACAATTAAGCATTTAACGGATACATGCAAATGATTCAGATTTTTATGGAACCTTATAGTATAACCTCAGAGGGTTGTACTAACATGTAATGTGGTCCCAAAGTAACCCTAAGGCATAACTAAACTAAGCTAAATCGGGTCAGAACTGAAAGTCAAAGCAAAAGTCTACTTTTGCGACTTTCGGTTGCGAACCGAGCCTAAACTCAGAATTGTCGGGTTGAACATGCCTAAACATGTTCTTTTATTATTTACCAAGTTATTTAATTGTTAAAACATGTTCCATAACCTCTACATTATCAGTTATGAATTAATTTGTAAAAACTGATTCTGTTGACTTTTTATTAAGAAGTTTGGCCCGACAATTGACCAAGTAAAAGTGATAATCAGTAGGTGCCCTTTTAAGGGTTTATTACCTACATAATTACCAACTCATAGCCACTTTCAATTCAAATAATGACTGGACCATTAGTGATTAATCACTATTTTGGTCATTAAGCTAATAAAACTTAAACTTAGGAAGCTAAGAACACTTACTAGAGTCCTTAGCACGAATTTAGACTAGAAGAAAGCTTCCTTTAGCTCCAGGAGGCTTCAAGGAGTGATTGAGAGTAAAATTGAAAGTGTGCAAATGAACTCAAGAACAACAAGTCCTTTATATAGGAAATTAGATGCTTTAAGATCAGTCCATATGTCCCTATGTTGTTACCAGATGTTCCCAGGTGTCCCTAGTGCATGAAAAACCATTTGCTCAGTCCCTGGTATCGAAATCAGCCATGCAATGGTGGTGTAACAGGCTGCAACATGCAGCTGTCTTCTTTTTGGTCGCTGGTACTTTTGTCACGGGCCGCGTAAGACTCAAAGGGAGTCTACGCGGGCCGCGACAACCGTCTGTTCAGGTAAAAAGTTTTAAAATTTTGCAATTTCAGTCCCTGGTCCATTTTAAGTTTAAATAACCTTCTTTTATTGCACTTTTGACCCCCAAAGTTAACTAACAAGTGTCTTGGGTCATTATTTAACTCCGTTAAGCTCCCGGTTAGTTGTTGGATCACCCGAAACGTCTTGTTTTCAACGAAACTCCATAAAATTACTATCCAATATTCTTGAGAGCAAAATATACAATTATTACAATGCTTTCGGGATCGTTAAAAGGTCACTCAGAGGTAACATTTAACATGTTGACACTTTCAACCCCTATGTTTCATAAAATTCTCAATTTAAACACAAACGGCTTTCTACGTCCGACAATTTTATTCATCAAAGAATACGAACATCTTATGAGGTCATTCAGAGGCACGAGCTTGGCATGATGACACATTTGATCCTTTTACTTACATATTTTACATTGTTTGACAATTTAAGTCCCTCAGAGTTAATCCATTACACGTTTAAAGTCCATGACACGTGTCTTTATTACATTGGACATGATTTTGCGAGGTGTTACATCCTCACCCCCTTAAAAGAAATCTCGACCTCGAGATTTACTGAAATAAATGAGGGTATTTCTGCTTTATTGTGGATTCAACCTCCCACGTGTATTCTGGGCCTCTACGGGCATCCCATTTTACCTTAACGATCAGTACATGCTTCCTTCGAAGCTTCTTAACCTGTCGATCCTCGATTGACAAAGGTTTTTCAACGAACTTCAAGCTCTCATCTATCTGTACGTCCTTATGTGACATTGCTAGCGACTCATCGGCTAGACATTTCTTTAAGTTGCAGATGTGGAATACATTATGTATTCCACTAAGTTCTTCAGGAAGATTTAGCTTGTAGGCCACATTTCCGACACATTCGATGATCTCGAATGGTCCTATGTATCTTGGGCTCAACTTGCCCTTTTTGCCAAAACGCATCACCCCTTTCCAGGGTGATACCTTGAGTAACACTTTATCACCTAATTCGAATTTCAGAGGTTTACGCCTTTTATATGCGTAGCTTTTCTGCCGATCCCTGGCAGCCTTCAAATGATCACGGATTTGAACGATCTTATCCGTCGTTTCGAGGACTATATCAGGTCCTGACAGTTTGACATCTCCAACTTCCACCCAACAAACTGGCGTTCTACACTTCCTTCCGTACAAGGCCTCAAAAGGCGCAGCTTGGATACTCGAATGATAACTATTATTATATGAAAATTCAATTAAAGGAAGATGGTCATCCCAACTTCCACCCAAGTCTATAACACAACCTCGTAGCATATCCTCAAGCGTTTGAATTGTACGCTCGCTTTGCCCATCCATCTGAGGATGATAAGCAGTGCTGAAGTTTAAACGGGTGCCTAAAGATTGCTGAAAGCTTTTCCAAAAATGAGACGTGTATCTAGTATCCCTATCGGAGATAATAGATACCGGCACTCCGTGAAGAGATACTATCTTATCCACGTACAGCTGAGCTAGCTTATCAGAGCTATGTGTTTCTTTAATAGGCAAGAAGTGAGCTGACTTGGTCAGCCTATCGACTATAACCCAAATAGTATCATTCCCATGCTTTGTCTTTGGTAACTTGGTGATAAAATCCATAGTTACCATTTCCCATTTCCAAGTGGGAAGCTCAGGCTGTTGCTGTAAACCTGACGGCTTTTGATGTTTGGCTTTAACTTGTGCACATGTCAGACACTTAGCCACATAAGTGGTTATAGATTTCTTCAAACCTATCCACCAATAGTTTGCCTTTAAATCCTGGTACATCTTATCACTGCCAGGATGGACTGAGTATTTTGAACTATGGGCTTCTTGGAGAATCACATCTCTAAGCCCTCCATGGATTAGAACCCAGATTCTACCATTTAATCTAAGGATTCCATCATTTCCATAAGATAATTGATCAGCAGTGACACCTAACTTCTCATTCGGATAGTTAGTTTCTAAAACAGCTTCCTTCTGAGCAGCTAACAATCGTTCATTCAAGCTGTTCTTTAGTTCAATGCTTTTAGCATTGATCCTAATGGGCTTAACCCTTTCCTTCCTGCTTAGAGTGTCAGCTACAACATTCACTTTGCCTGGATGGTAGCGAATTTCGCAATCAAAATCATTCAAAGTCTCCATCCATCAACGTTGCCTCATGTTAAGATCTTTTTGATTGAACAAGTGTTGAAGGCTTTTATGATCAGAATAAATTATACACTTGGTTCCATATAGATAATACCTCAAAAGCTTCAGTGCAAACACAACGGCACCCAATTCCAAATCATGGGTGGTGTAGTTCTTCACGTGCACTTTTACTTGCCGTGAGGCATAGGCAATAACCTTGCCTTTCTGCATAAGCACACATCCCATACCTGTGTGCGATGCGTCACAATAAACTACAAATTCTTCAATTCCTTCTGGCAATGTCAACACGGGTGCATTGCTTAACTTTTGCTTAAGAATATCAAAGGATTCTTGCTGCTTGGGGCCCCAGTCAAACTTGACATTCTTTCGAGTTAACGATGTTAGGGGAGCAACAATCCTAGAAAAGTTTTCAAAGAAACGCCTGTAGTATCCTGCTAGTCCCAAAAATCTGCAAATCTCTGTAGGTGTTTTCGGTGCTTGCCAGTTCATAATGGCTTCAATCTTAGCGGGATCCACTTGGATACCATGCTCACTCACTACATGACCAAGAAACTGAATGCCACGAAGCCAAAACTCACATTTTGAAAACTTGGCGTAGAGTTTCTCTTGCTGTAGAAGTTTAAGGATACACCGGAGATGTCTTTCATGATCAGCTTGATTCTTTGAGTAAATAAGAATGTCATCAATGAAGACAATGATAAACTTGTCTAAATACGGCTTGCAGACGCGATTCATGAGATCCATGAACGCTGCAGGTGCATTAGTGAGCCTAAAAGGCATCACCAAGAACTCACAGTGACCATAGCGTGTTCTGAATGCGGTCTTGTGGACGTCTTCATCTCTGACCTTCAACTGGTGATAACCTGACCTTAGATCGATCTTTGAAAAGTAACTTGCCCCTTGAAGCTGATCGAATAGATCATCGATCCTGGGCAATGGATATCTGTTCTTGATTTTAACCTTGTTTAGCTCGTGATAATCGATGCATAGACACATCGAGCCATCCTTCTTTTTCACAAACAGAATCGATGCTCCCCAAGGGGACGAGCTAGGTCGAATAAAACCCTTTGCCAACAAATCATCCAACTGAGTCCTTAACTCTTTCATCTTAGTCGGTGCCAACCGATAAGGTGCTCTTGCAATTGGTGCTGCTCCAGGAATGATATCAATTCTGAACTCCACTTGCCTATCTGGAGGTAATCCAGGTAGTTCTTCAGGAAAAATATCTGGATATTCAGAAATAACGGGGATGTCTTCGATCTTGGGCTTTGGTTCATCAATGGTTACCTGTGCCATATAAATGACACAACCTTTCCTCAAACATCTTGATGCCTTAAGCATAGATACTTGCTTAGGCAATCCATACTGAGTATCTCCTTGAATCGTAAATGGCTCACCATAAGGAGTCTTGATAACCACTTGCTTCTTATCACATACAATTTGGGCTTGGTTATGGGATAACCAATCCATGCCTATCACTATGTCGAATCCTGCTAATTTCAACGGAAGCAAGGATAGCGGAAAAGAGTGATTCCTAATGGTTATAAAACATCCATCTAGAATGGTTGAAGCAGTCTCTATAGTACCATCGGCCAATTCTACTTCATACTTTATGCTTAGAGTTTTAACAGGCAGATTTAACAATTTACAAAACTTTATGCTTAGAGTTTTAGAATGGTTGAAGCAGTCTCTATAGTACCTTATGTACAGACTAATTCATCAGTCAAGGTGTTTGTTAATTCTACAGTTTCTTCTATGGTTTGCGGTCTAGCTGCCTTGACTACATGCCTAATCTCTCCAATTAATCCCTAGATGTAACGGGAGATTAATACCGGTTCAGGTGATGCAAAGGTAGGTACTATTCTAGCGTATTCAAAGAATAACTTTGTGTATCCCTTACTATCCACTCCATTCATCTTAAGGTTTAGGAATTTGTTTGCTATCTGTTCCTTTTCATTAGGAGGGCAGAATTTCCTTTCTACCTTATTCTTAAATTCCTCCCATTCCATATTATAAACCCTATCACTTCCTCTAGACTGGAGGATAGTGTTCCACCATTCTAAGGCTGAATTCTTAAATAGATTGGAAGCAAACATTATCTTGTCCTCTTCCGCACATTTGCTTATTTTCAGAACAACCTCAGTCTTTTCTATCCAGCGTAAAGCTGCAATGGGTTCTTCATTGCCCGAGAATTCTATTGGTTTACAGGACTAGAATTCTTTGTAAGAACACCCGTAAGACACGGTTCTTCTTCTTTTGGGAATGGGCACTTGAAGTACGGGTCCATTGTTCACACTGTTTGCAGGTTCAGAGGGTCGTTTGCTATCATGTCTACTCTTATTATTAGCATCCTTAACAGTTTGAAGAATATATGGCATTGCATCAATAATTCCTTGTGCCACTATATGTTGGATGGCACTATTGTCCATTTGGTTTCCATTGTTATTGTTGTTCGGATTCTCATTAACCAAGTAAATGTTACTCTGGTTATCGTTATTCAGATTTTCTTGATTTCCTTCATCGGCCATCTGAATTTTAAACAGTTACCACGTATTAATATCACTAAATAATATTTATTATAGCCAATCACATGATACGCATTTTGGTCAAAAGCGTCGATCATTGCGACTTTACTCTATTCATATAATATGCATCTATTACACACCAGTACTGAAATTAAAATTACAATACCGACTAAAATAAAATTACACTAATAGTAGTAGGCATCCGTAGTTTTTTTTCATACACACATATTATATTATTATTATTATTATTATTATTATTACTACCGTTTTTACCATCACATTCATGGATATGGATTCATCCAGAAATCCATATAGCGCTCGTCATACTTCCAGACGAGTCGCTCTCCCACCTGTCTCATCCTTTCACTATTCTCTAAAATTTTCTCACCAAATGTCCTAAGTTCTTGTACGTTTTCTGCACTCATTGGGGGTGCAGGTTCTAGGACTGGGTTTGGAATCTGGGGTGCAGGTTCCTGGTATGGAGGTGTAGGTGCCTGGAATTGGTAAGGATTCTCTAAAATCTCCCTAATGAATAAATCGTTATCGTAATAGGGATCTAGAGGATCCAAACCTGGGTAGGCTCCTAAGTTTGGCATGGGCATGTCTTCGTGTATCGGGTAGCGTTGCACATAGTCCCTATTGTCGTCCCACCAGGGGTCGTAATTTGGGTCTAAGGGATTTGGTGCTGGTACCCTAGGTATTTCCTCTGGGTTGAAATCATGCATTTCTACTTGATTTTCAGGGTTTTCTATTTCCATTGGTTGGTTTGGAAATGGTGGTTGTGGTTGGGGTGCTATTATTTGTTCCAGATTTGGGTCAGCTGCGGTGGTTGCTAAGATATGGAAATTAGCTAAACCCCTATTAATCATGTCCTAGGCATGGGCATTTGTCTCTCTTTTGACTGCTGCTAGTGCTCTCTGGTCTTGTAACTTTTTCATACATTTTCTACGCTCATGTGCTCCTCTACTGAACCATCCCCTCTTTTTCTGAGGAAATGGCTCTTCAGATTGAGCCTTAAATAAGAATATTCCTTCTTCCGTATCAGCAGAGTACCCCGAAAGGGCAGGCTAAGAAGAGGCACCTTCGCTTCTAGGCGAACCAGACAATTGACGGTACGCGTCAGATGGTCCTTGGTCGCTCATACTGTAAACTAACAAATAGTCAAATAACACATAACAATAAAATACAATTATACACGTATTTCCATAATTTATTTCCTAACAGATTGAATTTTGATGTCAGCAGAACGCTTCTGTGGCTGAATCAGTGGCTTAGCTCTGATACCACCTTCTGTCGCAACCCCCGATCCCTAATTCCCGGGAACGGGCGGCCGCGAGCCAGTTTCGGTGGTATCGCGTGTTTATTCAATTTGGCAGCGGAATTTACATCAGGACCGTAGTTAGGAAATATTTTATCAGAGTAAAATACCACACTTTTAATATATTAAACATATGGGAAAAATCCCAAGTTTAAGTACACAATTTTCATAGAGATAAAACCCTATTTTATTTAATAAAAACATCTATTTCTTTTAGGTAATTTTATTGCCACTTTTCCAAGCCTTCAGTGCTGTCCAGCTGGCTTCTATTTGGCTTTCACATTTTGTTACCTGAAACGCGTTTAAAAATAATTTGTCAGTGGGAAATACTGGTGAGTGAATCCTAGTTTAATCAAGTTTAAATAAAAACCATTGTAAAGTATTGAGGGCGATCTCGCAATTATATTTGTTTCCAAGTTATATCAATTAACATCCATGGTACTGTCAGACCCGACTTGTGGAAATGTTACCCCTCGCAAGGTAATAACATAACTTTGTATACAAAACCCCAACATACTGACGATAATTGTATTCTTACAAATACTCAATCACTGTTTAATATATAATTAATTAAGTGAGGTTTTGTAAAAACAATTTACAAAAAAGGAGATTACTCACATTGCTGTCTTAGATTATCCTTTAGAGTTTCCTGGTGACAATCTATAATTTACACAAATGCACACGTGTTAGTATAATAACCCATTTTAACATTAGTAATACCCTCCCCGAGACGGCATTCCAACGACTACGTCGGGCAGAACAACGACAGCCGTTACGGAACCCTAGATCAATCGGGCAGCGTATCTAATACGTATCCAGGGGTTATGATACTTACAACGGAGCAGAACTTCGTTAATTAGGGGGTATTATACCCAAGATTATGCCTACACTTCAGAAATTTCGAGATTGAGAAAGAAAATGAACGAGCAGACTGAAGATCCGATGCCCTCTACTTATAGGGCTTGATTTTGACTTTTACGCGGCCCGCGTAAAGTGTAGCCAAGGGGCTACACGGCCCGCATCAAAGAAGGTCAATGGCGTAGGTGATCCGGGTCACCTAGTAGGTTCAACACGAGTCGGACACGTGTCAGCACAAGGTTTCGCCGCGTTTTTGTTCTCTAGCGGCCCGTGTAAGGTCCCTAAGGGGTCTACGCGGCCCGCGACAAACCCAAAAATTAAATTTTTAATTATTTTTAATAATATTAAAGGTATTCGGGGTCCGTTTTCGCGTATGGGGGGTATTTTAGGACATATTGGGATATTTTAAAATATATTAGGGCGTTGGAAAAAAATTCAGGAGAGTGTCGATTTAATTTAGAGTTGTAATAATAAGAAAGGTACCTGTTATCACATTGTCGTTCTGAATGGCCTCTTGAGCATTCATCTGGAAGACCCGAGCATTGGTCTTTTTAACCTCTTCAGGTTTCTTTGCATATTTGGGGCAATTGGTTTTAATATGCCCCTTCTCATTATAGTTGTAACAAGTTGCGTCCTTCATTTTCTTGCAATCTAGGGTCTTATGCTCCTTAGACTTGCAGATTCCACAAACTCTACGCTGCGACTACGACTGTGACTGAGATTTTGTTTCGAACCTACATTTCCCAAAATGGTGCTTTTGGCAGGTCTTGCATTTGGGTCTCTTACCTGACTGTTGGTTATCCTTTTTAAATCCAGAACTCTTTCTATGATCCGAGTTCCCCTTTTTCTTCTTGTCGGAGCGATGAGAATTCTCATCCTCTCGTTTTCGTTTACCGTCATCAGAAACTTTGACAGACTTGTTTCTGATAGCATCAAGTGTGAGAGAGAGAGACAGATCTGTCACTGACCTGAATGTGGTAGGTCTGGATGCTTTCACATTCCCTTTGATCTCTGGAGCCAAACCTCCAATAAAACGGGCTATGCGTTTAGATTCTGGTGTAACCAAATAAGGAACCAATCGAGACATGGTGTTGAAGCTCGTAAGATATGCCTGACAGTCTAAGTTCTTCATGACCAAAGTCAAGAAGTCAGTCTCGATTTTCTCAACTTCATGTTGTGGACAGAAATTTTCCTTGATTAGAGCAACAAATTGATTCCAAGTCAAGTTAACAACGGGATCTTCCCTGTAGCTTGGATTAGGGACCTCCACCAAGCTAAAGCTTCACCTTTAAAAGATTGTGAGACAAACTTCACAATGTCCTGCTCTGCACAACCACTAATATCAACCACTGTATCCATCTCATCGAGTCAAGTCATACAATCAATGGCTCCTTTCTCCCCGGTGAAGTCTCTGGCTTGCAGGAGATAAAATATTTGTAAGAACAGGTTTTAACACGCGGATCCTGATTGAGCACAATCTTCTTAGATGGGACACTCCTTTGGTTTGATGAGTGATGAGAATCGTCTTTATGAGATACATGTGTCTTGGAAGGTGGCTTCGTATGAGGTACAGATTGGGTCCTGGTGCGAGTTCCGCTTGATTCTTTAAACTGTCTGTCAAGGGCTTGAGTAACGACATTATCTATTAATGCTTGTAGGTCTGCACCAGCTACATTAATTCTGGTGGTATCATTATTCTCCCTCGGGTGACTGTTGACCTCTTCTGATTCAGCCATGTAGCTTGATTGCTACATAAAAATGATGACAATATTTTATTCAGAGATCTTATTATGGTATTGTCATTCTGATAATTCATTAACCATGGTAAATACAAACCATATTGGTTATTTTGTTAGTCATATTTATTTAGGGTTTTCATTATAATTTGTCCCTAGTTGTAAATCATTAAAGATATTATAGTGGCACAAAAGGCCTAGTCACAAGGACAGTTTCAAAATTTAATAGCCATGATCTTATAGGATCAAGGCATTAAGGTTTGAACATAGTTCATTACCTTTTCTTGACAGGGAGTCGTAGACTACAACTGTCTTTTGTCTTATAGCACAATAAGTGTGGCCCGTAGGCACTTCATCGCTAATGGATGTCTTATATATGATCATCTTAAGTGATGATTTGAACCCATGACTTCTAGATCATTAGGCTAGATAAGGAATTTGGAAAATCCAATATAAGGATGACTAGTGTGATTTATCGAATCACATTTGCTAGGAGTGCTAACATATTTTCAGATGTTAGCAAGGATTTGAATCTTTTAAATAGGTTTTACCATCATGGCCATGTCTAAAGTGACATATCGGCTAGGTTATACCTTTAAGATTCCTTTTAATATTTAATGGCATATCAATTGTAAATTGGAATGATATTTTAATTTATTTTTCATAATATATTCATACATATAACGACAATGAATTTTAAATTAAAACATTCCATTAAATGAAAGAAGTACATAATTGCCCTAAACGGGACTTTAAGAAAATAACATTGTCCACACAGGGACTAACTAAGAAATACAAGTCCTCGCAGGGACCAAATACATAAATAAAATGTCCACGCAGGGACTTGATTGAAATTTAAATTACAAAACAAATAAATAAGGACTTTCAATAATCCCTCTTCTTCTTCCCCTTTATTAAGTCTGCCAAACCCTTAAGTAGACCCCGACAGCTTCTACGCTCCTCATGTACCTCTCGTTCCACATGTTTTGGTATGGTAACACCTTTAACCCCTCGTTCTGCCCACCTTGTCAAGGCATGAACCGTTCCAATGCGTCAAGTTCCTCAAATCCACCGAATCAAATGACGTCCAATCTCGACTTCTATGAGAACAACAACAACCACATGTTATTTAAAATGATGGCTAACATGCCGATGGGCACGTTTGCTACCAACATAATGTAATGGGTTTTCAACAACCTCCACATCAAATGTCGCAAAACTACCTTATTCCCGAATCACAACCCGAGGTGGTGCCTGTAACACCTCGTAAATCTGTGTCGAATTATATAATGACACGTGTCCATTAAACTCTCATATTATGCCACGTTGTTTGGCGAGAGGGACTATTTTGTGCAAAATAATGGAAGAATATTGTGGAGGGACCGTATGTGTCAACATGCCAATTTTTGGCCTCTGAGTGACCGCTTACAGACCGTAAGCTTATATTGCTTATGGACCATAAGCAGAGTAAAATAAATTATAGCTGGCACTTGGTTATTGTCACACCCCGATATTTCCACGTATTACCGGTGGGCCCGGTGGGGAGTATCGTGACGTAGTTGATATCATCATAGTCAATTAATCACAGTTTAATGCACAACGGAAGTCTAAAGTAATAATATTACAAACCGATTCGAAAGTACAATAAAATATTATACAACGGATTGTAAGTGGATCCACAGGCGGATCTAAAATAAAAAGAAATATTGTTCAACAAATTTAAGCATCAAAAGCTTGCAAGACTCTTTATTTGATACTAGGAGTAGCCAGCCCATTACGCATAGTACCTGCACTTAACCTTTTGAAAAATACGTCAGTTTACACTGGTAAATACAATTAACTGACTCTTTTGAAAAGTGTTTATAAAATTGATTTAAATGCACGGGGCACAAATATTCTTTTATAACTTGGGACAATTATTAAAATAATCTTGTATACAGATTTATATGTTTGTCGTCCATTCAGTAGCCCGGGTTAGAAGTACCGGGTTAAAGATTAATAGACACGCCACTAATATAATCCCACGGCGAGTTATCCTCAACGAGTGGTTATATCTTTTACATACGCAACTGTCAGGTGTATGCCTACACCCCGTGCTTAAGTCGTGGCCATTCATTGAATGAGCCGAGGATATCCAGGACACGGTCATTAACCCCCTAAAGGCATTGTACCAAACAAAACAGATTAAAACGGGTTATTTCACTGATTTAACTACTAATCGATTAAAGATTCAATACCCGACCAAGCGGTAATAATTTACCGTATCCCAAGCCCGTATAACGGAAAATAAGTTAAAAGTATTTACTTGAGCTAAAATATAATTTTAATCCCAGCCGTATATCAATTCAGCAAGTACAAGTATCTTTTACGGGCTCCTAATCTGAAACGAAGGTTTTAATAACCTATTAGATTCCTAACGGGTCTTATTTAAGTTATAACTTAGACCGGTTAGTTTTAAAGAAGGTTTACGGTTCAAAACGCAAGATTAAGCGAAGACCGGATTAGAATGTGATTTAGACCCGACAAGTATGAAGACTTGTATAAAATGGGTCAACTAAACACATTCTGGATTTCAAAGTAAAAATGATAAGGTTTGACTCGTTTCGGTGAATTTATGCAAACTAGTTACATAAACCGTACCTAACGCGAAAATGCATAACGGGTAACCAAATGAGTCATGTACAAGTTTCACAAGTTAATATGCTTTAAATAAGTTATGATATCAGTAGGATATCTTCCATTATGCCCAAAACGAATTTAAAAACAATTTATGCCTAGTAGGGGTATTTTGGTCATTTTAAAGTTCATAAAAGGGGTTAAATAGGAATCTGAGGTTATGGTCTAAAATAATCAGTAAAAATATTTATTTTAACAAGTTACATCAGTAAGATATCATACATATGTGAATTTTATCATTTATGGCCAAACTATGCACCGTAGGGGCATTTTTGTCCTTTCACATATGCTATAAGGGTCAAATTTGGAAATCTGAGTTCAAAACTTTTGCTTACTGTTAAAGTATAAAAATTTGATTATAATATCAGTAGGTAATAAGTTTTAGGTGTTAAATATAGTTTTAAACCATACTATGTGCTAAAATCGCATAAAAGTCGGCATTTGACGATATTCGGGTTGTTTAAGGGAATCTGAGATTTTGATCAGCCTTTACTATTTAAATTAATTTATTTAATGTATAAAATCATTAGAAAAAGGTTTGACATGTAAAGGATGTGTAAAACTCATTTTATCAAAGAAAAGGGCAATTTCGTCAATACCGAATTTATACTAGAACTCTATAATATAATCAGTATAAAATTTAATAAAAGTTTCCAAAAATCCCTAAATATTATAACTTAATAGTAGGTGGCAAGTTTGGTGCCAAAATTTGAGTTTAAATAGGATTTATGTCAAAATGCCATTTCACACGAAATGGACCACCTTCAAACGACATGGGACTCAAATCGTACGAATTGATGCTAATGTCACACAATCGGCCATGTTTTTGACAAAATTGATCAGGTTTTAGTTCGATTTTAGGTCTGATTATTTTAAGGATTTGTTAAAACAGTGTTTCGCGTGTAATATGAGAAAATCAATCCATTTTATCCGTAAAATCTTGGTTAATTTGATGAAAAAGTGTAAAAGAAAGAGTAGAAGTCAGAATTTTCGGTGAAAACAAGCTGAAATGGTAAGAACTCTTCCTCCTGAGCTCTGATACCACTTGTAGGATCGAGAATCGACCTAAACGAGTCGTTCAGAAGAGATCTCGTTTAATACGAAAGGCGGAATCAGACGTATCGAAGTTATTTCAGCTGAATACACACTAGAATCACTTTAACTATCTCTTGTATTGATTTGATGACGAATTACAACCTGGAGATACTTCGGTAGAGCTTCGCTACCGGAATCAGAAGTGTTACAAATGAATGACTCAAGCTCACTATTTATAGAAGTCCCAGTTCGCATGGAGTGGACTCATACGACCTGGCCAGTGTCAGTTCATACGAACTGGCCTAGCCAGTTCGTGTGAACTGGACAACCTTCTCTAAAACTCTATTTTTTAAGCTACCGAGCTTTGATCTTTCTAATCTAGCTACAAGACTCGATACAAGACGAAGTCGACAGACATATGCACCAACAGACACAACAGTTGCTCAAGCTGTGGATAAAATTTTTAAAGAACCGAGTCATGTTCGGTCTAAAACTCATACGAAGTCCCTATCGCATTCACATACATTGAGAAAGGATGATTCTCAACATTCATCCAATCAAAAGAGCGAACCTCAGAGATAACTTGTTGTTAATCAGGCTCCAAAGTACAACAAAGGTTGTACTTATAAATATTTCGTTTCGTGTAAGCCAAGAGACTTCACGGGAGAAAAGGGAGCCATCGACTGTATGAAGTGGTTAGACGAGATAGAAACTGTGATTGATATCAGCGGGTGCGTCAAGGAGGACATCGTTAAGTTTGCATCTCATTCCTTCAAGGGTGACGCCTTAACATGGTGGAAAGCCTTAGTGCAATCCACAGGAAAGGTTCCTCTTTATAACCTTTCCTGGAATCAATTTGTTGATCTCATGAAGGACACTTACTATTCGCAACATGAGGTAGAAAGGGTGGAGACTGACTTCCTCACTCTGGTGATGAAAGATTTGGACTGCAGGTCTTATGTGATCAGTTTTAACTCAATGTCCTGCCTTGTCCCTTATCTGGTCACCCCAGAACCCAAACGTATTGCCCGTTTCATAGGTGGCTTAGCCCCTGAGATTAAGGGGAATGCCAAGGCTTCTAAATCGACTACATATAGATCGGTCGTGGATCTGTCATTGTCACTTACTCTCGATGATATAAGGAGTAGGTCAAAGAAAATCACCGAAGAAGAGGAAGAGGAAGAGGAAGAGGAAGAGGAAGAGGGAGGAGGACCAGTCCCACCAATCGAACAAAAAGAAGAAAGGAAACTCTGGTTTCAAGAAGGGGCAGTCAGATGGCAAGCCCAGATGTAAAACGTGTAACAAGAGGCACTTTGGAAAGTGCAATCAGGATCCGCAAGCCAAGCCTTGCGGGATTTGCAAGAAGAAAGGGTACAAAACTATGGAGTGCCGAAACATCAAGGATACAACCTGCTATGGTTGCAATGAAAAAGGGCACATCAAAACTAATTGCCCTAAAAATGCCAAGAAGCCTGAAGAGGTGAAGAAAACAATGCTAGGGTTTTTCAGATGAATGCAAGGGAAGCAGTGAATGATGACAACGTTATAACAGGTACCTTCCTCATTAATGATATTTATGCTAGAGTTTTATTTGATTCAGGTGCTGATAAGTCTTTTGTAGACCATAAGTTTAGTAAGTTACTGAATCTGCCTATTAAAACTCTAGACATAAAATATGAGGTAAAACTTTCTGATGGTACCTTAGAAACAGCTTCAACTCTTCTTGATGGGTGCTTTATATCCATTAAGAATCATTCTATCCCGCTATCCCCTTTGCCAATGAAATTGGCTGGGTTTGATGTAGTTTTAGGTATGGATTGGTTGTCGCATAACCAAGCCCAGATTGCCTGCGATAAGAAACTAGTAAGCATCAAAACCCCATCTGGTGAGTCAGTCAACATTCATGGAGATACACATTATGGTGTGCCCGACAATGTATCTATACTTAAAGCATCAAAGTGTCTGAAGAGCGGATGTGTCATTTACATGGCACAAGTGACAGTAGATGAACTGAAACCCAAGATTGAAGACATTCCAATCATTTCTGAATACCCTGATGTCTTTCCTGATGAATTACCAGGATTACCTCCTGAGAGACAAGTTGAATTTAGGATAGACATTCTGCCAGGATCCGCACCAATTGCACGAGCTCCTTACCATCTAGAGCCTACCGAAATGAAAGAGCTCAGGACTCAATTGGATGACTTACTGGAAAAAGGGTTTCATACAACCCAGCTCTTCACCTTGGAGAGCACCCATATTATTTGTAAAGAAGAAGGATGGGTCAATGCTTCTATGCATTGACTATCGCGAGCTGAACAAAGTAACGATCAAGAATCGTTATCCATTGCCTAGGATCAACGACTTGTTCGACCAACTTCAAGGGGAAAGCTTCTTCTCGAAGATCAATTTAAGATCTGGGTACCATCAACTAAAGGTTAGAACTGAAGATGTACCTAAGACAACGTTTAGAACGAGGTATGGTCACTATGAGTTCTTAGTGATGCCTTTTGGGCTCACTAATGCACCTGCAGCATTCATGGATCTCATGAATCGAGTCTGCAAGCCATACTTAGATAAGTTTGTCATTGTCTTTATAGACGACATACTCATCTATTCTCGTAGTCAAGTTGATCATGAGAAAACACCTTCGGTGTATCTTAGGTTTGCTTCAAAAGGAGAAGTTGTATGCTAAATTCTCCAAATGTGAGTTTTGGCTTCGCGAAGTCCAATTCCTTGGACATGTTGTGAGCGAGCGTGGTATCCAAGTAGATCCCGCTAAGATAGAAGCGATAATGAACTGGGAAGCGCTAAAGACTCCGATCGAAATCCGCAGCTTTCTGGGATTAGCTGGTTACTATAGAAGATTCATTGAGAACTTCTCATGGATAGCTGCACCATTAACTGCTCTGACCCGTAATAATGTGAAGTTTGATTGGGGTCCTAAATATAAAGAGTCGTTTGAGATCCTTAAGCAGAAATTGAGCAATGCTCAGGTGTTGACTTTACCCGAAGGAATAGAAGAATTTGTCGTGTACTGTGATGCTTCACACACCGGTATGGGTTGTGTACTTATCCAGAGAGGCAAGGTGATTTCCTATGCATCACGACAACTAAAGGTGCACAAAAAGAACTACATCACCCTCGATTTGGAATTGGGTGCCGTTGTATTTGCACTAAAGTTGTGGAGACATTATCTATATGGAACTAAATGTGTGATATAGTCGGATCACAAAAGGCTCCAACACTTACTCAATCAAAAGGAGCTTAATATGAGACAACGCCGTTGGATGGAGACTCTAAATGATTATGATTGCGAAATTCGCTACCATCCTGGTAAAGCGAATGTAGTCGCTGATGCTTAAGCCGAAAGGAAAGAGTCAAACCTATAAGGATTAATGCCAAAAGCGTCTAACTTGAGAATAGCCTGAATGAAAGGCTGTTAGTCGCTCAGAAGGAAGCTGTTTTGGAAGCTAACCTTCCAAGTGAAAAGTTAGGTGTAACTGTTGAACAGTTAGCACCTGGTAAGGATGGAATCCTTAGGATGAATGGAAGAATCTGGGTTCCTATTCATGGAGGGCTTCGAGATATAATCCTCCAGGAAGCTCACAATTCCAAATACTCAGTTCATCCTGGAGGTGACAAAATGTATCAAGATTTGAAAGCCAATTATTGGTGGATTGGTTTGAAGAAATCTATAGCCACACATGTAGCAAAATGTATGACATGCGCTCAGATTAAAGCGGAACATCAAAAGCCGTCAGGTTTGCTACAACAGCCTGAACTTCCTACATGGAAGTGGGAGATGGTAACCATAGATTTTATAACCAAATTACCTAAAACAAGGCATGAAAATGATACTATATGGGTCATAGTTGACAGACTGACTAAGTCAGCACACTTCTTACCCATTAAGGAGACTCATAGCTCCGACAAACTAGCTCAGTTGTACGCGGATAAGATTGTATCCCTCCACGGAGTGCCAGTATCTATTATATCCGATAGAGATACTAGATACACCTCTCATTTCTGGAAAAGTTTCCAACAATCATTAGGCACTCGTTTGAATTTTAGTATTGCTTACCATCCTCAAACAGATGGACAAAGTGAGCATACAATTCAAAATTTGGAAGACATGCTTCGTGCATGTGTTATTGATCTGGGTGGTAGCTGGGATGACCACCTACTGTTGATCGAGTTCTCCTATAATAATAGTTACCATACTAGCATTCAGGCTGCGCCTTTTGAGGCATTGTATGGAAGGAAAGGCAGAACGCATGTTTGTTGGGCGGAAGTGGGAGAAGCTCAATTATCAGGACCTGATATAGTCCTTGAAACAACGGACAAGATTTTCCAAATTCGTGATCGCCTAAAGGCTGCCAGGGATAGGCAGAAAAGTTAAGCTGACAAGAGGCGAAAACCTCTAAAGTTTGAGGTAGGCGATAAAGTCTTACTAAAAGCATCACCCTGGAAGGGTGTGATGCGTTTTGGTAAGAAGGGTAAGTTAAGACCAAGGTATATTGGACCATTCGAGATCATCGAATGTGTCGGCAGTGTAGCTTATAAGCTAAACTTGCCTGAGGAGCTGAGTGGAATTCACAATGTGTTCCACATCTGTAATCTAAAGAAATGTCTAGCTGATGAATCGCTAGCAATGTCTCATAAAGACGTACAGATTGATGAAAGCCTGAGATTTTTTGAAAGACCTATATCGATCGAAGATCGACAGGTAAAAAAGCTCCGAAGGAAACACGTGCCTATAGTGAAAGTTAAATGGGATGCCCGTAGAGGCCCTGAGTATACGTGGGAAGTTGAGTCCACCATGCGACAGAAGTACCCTCACTTATTTCAGTAAATCTCGGGGTCGAGATTTCTTTTAAGGGGGTGAGGATGTAACACCACGTAAAAACGTGTCCAATTATGTAAAGACACGTGTCCTAAACCCTAATCATGTGAAAGATTGAGTTGAAGGACTAAAGTTGACAACCGATAAAATATGAAACCAAAGGGATTAAATGTGTCAACATACCAAACTTGTGCCTCTGAATGACCATACATGAAGAATATATTCTTAAACGAGTAATAATTTGAACATAAGAAGCCGTAAATGAAAATATTCGAAAGATTATAAACTATAGGGGTTAAACGTGTCAACATGTTAATTCTTACCTCTGAGTGACCTTTTAACAAACCCGAGGCTTTGTAATATTCAAATATACTCCCAAGAATAAGTGATATCAGTTTCACAAGGTTTCGAGATCGTTATACAAGTTTTCAAGATTATGGGTTAAAAGTGTCAATGTTAAGAAACTTATGTTTACGGTGATCGTTTAACGAAACCGGGCCTAGCGGAGTTTGGTTACACTCCCATGATCCTCTATAAACTAACCACATGGGCCTTTTATGCCAAAAATGATGTTAAATGAAGTTATGAGGACCATGGACTGAATCTGCCAAACAAGAAACAAGTTTTAACCTGGAAACAAGGTCTTCGCGAGGCGCGTAGACCCCCTTTGATTCTTACGCGGCTCGCGACAGACGCCCAACTCTGCAGAATGTTGACAGCTGCTGGTTGCAGCCTGTTGCACCGCCTTTGTTACCTGAAACTCGAAACCAGGAGCTTGCAAATGGTATTAGATTACCACTAGGACACCTGGGATGATCCTAAACATCCCCAAAACACCTGGAATGATCTAAATTCATGGTATTGATCTATAAATAGGCACTTATGTTGCCTTATTCATTTGCTCATAACACTCAAACATTCTCTACTCTCTCATCTAGTGGTTCCTGATTAAGAAGGGAGCTCAAGTTTGTAGAAAAGATAGCTAGGACCCTTTGTAAGTGCCTTAGCCCTCTCTTTAGTTCAGTTTTTAATTTAAAAACCGAAAAGTCAAAGTTATCGTAATTTGAAATTGACCTTCGGTTTAAACACAAATGGTCCAACCATTATTCGAATTGAATGTGGTTATGTGACCATAATTAGGTAGGTGATTAACCCACAAAAGGGCACCTCCTAATTAATTCGTTTGCTTAGTTAATTGTCGGGTCAAACTATTTAGTTAAAAAGTCAAACTGGACAGAATTGTAAATAATAATTAAAATTAATAATACAGAGGTTATAAAATATATTTTAACACACTAATAACTTAGTAATTATTATCAGAACATGTCCAAACAGGTTCAACCCGACAATTCTGAGTTTAGGGTCGGTTCGCAACCGAAAGTCGCAAAAGCTTGACTTTTGCTTTGACTTTCAGTTCTGACCCAATTGAGCTTAATTCTTCCATGTTTTAAGCTTCCATTAGGACCATATTATGTTATAGTATAACCCTCTGAGGTTATATTACCTGGTCATTTGTATTCGGAATTATATGCTAAGTTTCGTTATTATGCTTATAAATGCCCATTTTGCCCTTTTGACATATAAACAAGATTTTTGAAAATGTGAGAGTACAAAAACCTTTATTACTAATATATAAGTATGTCCAAGAAGTTTGACTTCAATTTCTGGTCTCAAACTAAAGATATGCAAGATATCGTAAATTGAAACTTTTTATTAATTAAATTACGCTATCTTGCATAAAGTATGTTTAAACATGGATTTTGACCCAAAACTCATTACCTACTGTTAAGATATTTATTTTTAGGGATTTTTAGGATTTTTGGTCAGATTATAAACTGACCATATCATTGAGTTCTTGTATAATTCGGTAAATGACGATAATACCCTTTTCATGCATAAAATGAGATTAACATATGATTTGAATGCCAAACCCTTTCTTACTGATATTATATATTAAATAAAATATTTTGAACACTTGAGACTGATCAAAATCTAAGATTTCCATAAACATCTTAATTATCGTCAATTAGCAATTTTTACGCTAATTAGGTGCATAGTATGGTTTAAAACCATAATTAACACCTAAGACTTGTTACCTATTGAATTTATAAATAAATTTTAATATTATTACAGTAGGTATAAGTCATGAACTCAGACTTCCAGAAATGTCCTTAAAAACATATGTGTAATGACCAAAATACTCTTTCGGGGCATAGTTTGGTCATAAATGGTAAATCACACATATGTATGATATCTTACTGTTATAACAACATAAAATAAATAATTTTACTGATTACTTAAGACCAGAATAACAGTTTACTATAAAACCTCTTTTATAAAGGTTAAAATAACCAAAATGCCCCTACGGGACTTAAATTGGTTTTAAACACTTTTGGGCATATTTTAACATCCTACTGATGTATTAACATATTTTAAGCATAATAACATATGAGACATGTATATAATTCATTCGGTTACCCGTTAAGAATTTATGCCTTCGATTCGGTTTATGTGACTAGTTTACATAAAATAGCCGAAATGGGTTTAACCTTATCATTTTCACTTCAAAATCCAAAATGTGATAGTTTACCCATATTATACAAGTATCCAAACTTATCGGGTCTAAATCACGTTCTATTCCGGTCTTCGCTTAATCTAGCGTATAGAACCGTAAGTATCTTTCAAACTAATCGGTCTAAGTCTTTGACTTAAATAAAGACCTGTTAGTATCCTAATAGGTTAATAAACCTTCCATACAGATTGAGTAGCCTCGGTAGAAGGTATTTACATAAAGCTTTAGGAAACATACGACTGAGTTACATCTTAACACATCTAGCTCAGTTAAATACTTTTAACTTCTTTTCCTATACGGGCTTGGGATACGGTATAATAATACCGCTTGGTCGGGTATGAAATCATTTAATCGTATTATGATTAATAAATTGCATAACCCGTTTAAATCTGTTTTGTTTTATAACATAAGCGTTGGGGGTTAACGACCATGTCCTGGATATCTTCGGCTCATTTCATTTGAAAATGGCCACGACCTATACACCTGACAGATGCAAATGCTAAATAACCCACATGTTGGGGATAACTCCTTTGTGGGTTTTATAGTGGTGAGTCGGTTAATCATGACCGGCTTCCAAATTGGTCCCATATGTATGACAAACATGTAAAACGGTATACAAGTTTATCTTAAATAATTGTCCCAAGTTATAAATGGTTTGTGCTTTGTGCACTTAAATAAATTTTCGCAAAGTCTTTTCAAATGAGTCGGTTAATTGTATTTACCAGTGAAAACTGACGTATTTTCCAAAGACTAAGTGACAGGTACCTCACGTAACTAGGCTGGAGCTACTCGGTGTCAAATAAGAGGATCTTGCAAATCCTTAGATGCCTGAAGTCTGTTATTTCAGTTTTCTTGTATTTTGTTTTATGATCCGCCTGTGCATCTCTATTACAACCAGTCTGTATATTATTTTATTTGAACACTCGGACACTATGGTTTGTAATAGTAATATTCTACCAAGCCTTCCGTTGTGCTATTATATTGTGTGTATTGACTATGATCATATCAACTACGTCACGATACTCCCCACCGGTAATATGTGGAAATATCGGGGTGTGACAATACATGTATTAGGGGTGTCGGAAATATTTTTAGGAGGGTTGTTATACGCGGGGGGCGACGGCCCCTTTTTCACAGAAAATTACTAGCTGGGAGCTGCATACTCCCAACAATACCATTTTTCACTTAAATGGTCATAACTCCCTCAATGTTTATCCGTTTTACCTCCCGTTTCTTCCTACGTGATTGTAATTAGATTTTATATCATATAGAGTTGAAATCCGACATCTGGGTTAACAATTTTCTAAGTTTTTTAGCCCCCAGCTTTATATTTATTTATAAAACTTTGACCCATTCATGATTTATCAAACAAACTTGTTTGTTTGCATTCAAATTCTCGTGAACGTCACAATATAAATGTTTCCTATTATCCAAGGTTCTATTCATGATTTTAACATTCATTCCATGATATCATACAAAACCCCATTCTTCGGCAAGTATGAACATAAACCCGAATTCATAGATTTTAAGCATCTTCTTATCAATATCATGTATGATGATTCTAAACATAATTATATCATCAATTTCGTCATATTATTAAAACCAATTATCTAAATGTGGTAAATCATATAAACACTCAAATCATAGCAATATATGTACAATTTTCACTTAGGGTTTTGTACCTAAGCAAGTATACATTTCTAATCCTCGGCTCATTTAATTGCAAATGGCCACGACTTAAGCACAGGGAGTACGCATACACCTGACAAATGCTAATGCTATTATAAAATATTTTCTACCCATGGGGATACCCTTTATGGGTTAAAGTGGTGTGTCGGTTAATCATGTTATCGGTTTCTGTACCAGGCCCCATATGTATTGACAAGCATGAAAATCTGAATACAAGATATTTTATATATTTTCCCAAGTTATTTATAAAACATACATGTGCCTGTGTGCACTTAAAACAATTTTGAAATATTTTCAAAATGTGTCGGTTATTTGTATTTACACTAAACTGACGTATCTTCAAAAGACTAAGTGACAGGTTGCAAGGTTACGAAATAGGCTGGAAGTGCCCGGTAATGCTTAACAGGAATTCGCAACTCCTTGCATTTGAAATCTAGTAGTCTGCATATTTTATCATTTTGTTAATTCGATCCGCCTGTGGATCTTTTGAACATTCCGTCTGTAAAATATTTTTGAACATTCGGACACTTAATATTTATAATAGTATTTTACTTACAAGACTTCCACTGTGCTATTTGTGTATTTGATATCAATCGTCACGTACCCCGAGTCCGGGCCCACCAGGAAATATAGGGTGTGACAAGTTGGTATCAGAGCCAACGTTTGAGTGAATTAAATCCTAGCCTTTTTGTTTAATCTCAAACATCACAATAGCATAATCCTTAGACTTTCTGAGTCTAGGCTTTGACCTAGGAATTACTCTCATCCTTTTTAAGTTATATATACGTTGTTTTTTTATTTTTGACAAGATATAAATATGCCGTCAAGATTTCGAGGAAAAGGAAAAGGCCCGATGCGGGGAGGTCCATCTGGACACGCACCCTCGCAACCTCACAGTTCAGATCATCAACTATATTCGGTTGACTCTTACTTGTCTCAATCTGCGAGACATTCTTTTTCTCACAATTCGTCACCATCTCGCCATTCGTATCATTCTCACCGTTCCCACCAATCCCACCATCCCCATTCTCATTCTTTCCATGGATCATTTGATCCAAACTAGTACATTAACACCCCACCTGTTGCCCAAAACCAGTTGGACCAGCCAAACGAACCGGATGAAGATTCTGATCTAGAATACCACCGTCTAGGTCGCATATGCACCCAATTGAAATTTCTAGTGGTTTTGCATCTTATGCAAGATTACCATACAAGGGTCCTAATGAATGGGACCAATATTTCAATCAGTTTACATTCGCTCATACACCTCCATATCAACCTCTGACGCCGCCACTGCCGCCTCCACCAGAGGACGTGCAGATGGAGCCTGTGGAGCAATCACAGTCCCCACCACAACCAAGGAGGAAATATGGAGCACGTATGTCTATACGTGCGGGACAACGGTTGGGCTCGCTACCACCATTGCCCCAAACATACCCTACCATTCCTAAGGACCCACAGACCCACAAATGGGTGAACCCTCAAATACTGTACCGGTGGTTGACCCAACTCCTCAAACATTTGTTCAACCACCACCATTAGGTTTTGATAACCCTATTCCTACGTATCCAGATACGACTGGATACAATCCTTTTAAACCTACTACGCTAATAAATTTTAACTATCAGGCGCCAACTTACAACCCCTATATGCAGGCAGTCGTACATAATGCTCTTTACCCATCTCCTTTCCCTCCAGCATATCCAACTACTGGATATCCGAATTATGGAAACTAGTATCCTGTTGTGCCTCAGCCACAACCACAACCAAGACCACCGCCACAAATGGAGGCCATTAATTAGGCCTTGGAAAGAGTGGAGCAACTTCAGCGACAGGCTGAAAAGACTGAGAAAAAGACAAACAAAATCTTCAAAAAGCTTAACAAGATTATCAAGGGAAAGAAAGACGAGTGAACACTTTCATTTATTTATCTTGTATTGTAATTCTTTTAAATTCCAAAAGTCCCTGCGTGGACATGTCTTTCTTTTCAGTCCCTGCGTGGACAAGTCGTATTATTTTATTTCAAATGTCCCTTTTGGGCAAGTAATGTAACTTTTAATCTTTAAATGATAATTCTAAATTATCTATTATATTTATTGTAAGACCCTTAATTAATATATCAATAGTTTTTATAAGTTTCGCATATAAATGTGTATAAACAAATACACATACATTTGAAAAATACGAGTTTCATAAAACATCTTGAAATTTAAAACATTTCAACTTAATATCGTCGTTTAATTGCGTAACGACGAAACGTAATACGGAAGCTGAAATTTTGATCGTGTTCGGTTCTTCATGGAACTTGATCGTCATCCGGTACTTCAAGATATACCTACATTTCATAAATCATGAAATGTGTTAATTATATGAACTTTATAACATATATAAGTGAGTCCGTAACTCAAAACAAGCAAACAAATAAATTTTTGCCAGCTTCATAGCCTGTCGAGGGCCGCGACAGGCTTAACATATGTTTTTGTGGGTCGCAAGAGCCCGTGGTGGGGTGCGACCGGATGAGGCTAGATATCACACCCCAACCGATGGCTGAAACATCAGAGTGAGACGAAATAGATTGCAAGAGACTTCATGACACTATTTGTGACAAGTAATTAAGTAATAAATTTTCATTTCATTTCTAAAGAGTCAATTACAAGGATTTGAAACAAATACAACATGAATAACGAAATACAGTACAATAAGAATACAAATTTAAAGTGTGTATCTAAGCATCCTACTAAATTCCATGCATCACCAACATCATCGCTAAACCTGCATCATGTTTTAAAAGTGTAGTTCAATACGAAAAGTATTGGCAAGCATACAAGTTTGGTGCGTAGTATATAAGTATAAAAATGATAAGGAACGATCCACATGGCAAACCTAGTTATCAAGATTAACGTATTAAACTGGCATGCGATTTACAAGTCAACCCTCTGTTTACGCAAGTATGAATGAATAAACCTAACATGACCTCTCATTCACGGGTGGGGCGTTACTCCTATAGCGCTATACATGTTAAGTGGAGGCTTGTACGAAGCTAATGACAAGTTCATCACATAAGAATCACCCAGAAAACACGAATCAAGCATAACAAATAGTAAGCATGTATTGGATTGTTTGTTTATGTATTTGCATACGAATATGTATAATAAGTTTGTTTTGTATTTAAAACACGTTACACCCAAAAGTGTGTAAACAGTAAAATGGGTCAAGTATACTCACAAAGTTGTATATGCTTTTCGATTTTCCAATGTGACGAATTTACTAAGTTAATTATATCATGAGTTTGAGCCCCAATTCATCCTTCACTTTGATAATAACATGTGTATGGTCATACGAAAACCCATTCTTCGGCAAGTATGAACATATACCCGAATTCATAGATTTTAAGCATCTTCTTATCAATATCATGTATGATGATTCTAAACATAATTATATCATCAATTTCGTCATATTATTAAAACCCACTTATCTAAATGTGGTAAATCATATAAACACTCAAATCATAGCAATATATGTATAATTTTCACTTAGGGTTTTGTTCCTAAGCAAGTATACATTTCGATGTTCATCAAATTTCACAACTTCGACAAACATCAAAATTCTACATACTTTATGATCCCCTAGCTTGGGTGATCGTTAATTCATGTTCCTTTATGAGTTTGAGCCCCAATTCATCCTTCAATTTGATAATTCTTGAGTGAACTATGGTTTGCTCCCTTTTTTCTTCTCCTGGTCGCTACACACACACACCTAGTGTGTGTTGTGTATTATTTGTTTTAATTAGATTCAAGTTTCTAATTTTTCCCTTTTTGGCCCCTCGAGTTTTTGATTTTATTTATAAGGGCTACAACTCATTGTTTCAATATTATTTCCAAGTTACTAACTAGGTTAATTTGGTCCTAGTTATTTTGTTTACGGGTTAACTTTTACCACCAACACTATTCTACCTGCTCCTTAGTATTAACAGGGTTAAATTTCCAAACCCGTTTTTGGGGTGTTACATGTATTCATTCAAAGCGATCGTTTCGATTTTAATTCAAACTTTACTGATCTGCTAAATATATCAACAAGATCTTCTTAATGTATTTTGACCAGCCTTGTGGCAAAAAGCCTAGATTATTGGCAATTATAAATGACAATTGAGGATGTATAGCCCCTTGTCCAGAGGTGGTGAACTATGTTCAAGCCTCGTGACCTCTATGGTCAAATGAGACCATGGATACATATTTATTGTCAATCCATTAAGACATGCTTTTGTATTAACATTCAAGTAATGTTAATATTCTTGGCAATGTGATATTGAGGAAATCACACTAGCCATCTAGGTGGTGGACTACGTCCAAGCCTATATGATTAAATGAGATCATGGCTAATATCATCAATGCGATGATTATGTATTTTAACATCCTACGGGCTATATTATATTGTCAATCAAGATAATGATAATTGTGGTCATATGACTCCCTGTCCAAAGGTGGTGAACTATGTTCAAGCCTGATAGCCACTTGATCAAATAAGATCGCGGCTCATTTATTATTTTAAATTGTCAAATGCGAAAATGACAGATGTGACTTTATGATCCACTGTTCAGTAGGTGGTGGACTATGTCAAAGCCTCATGGCCTTTGATGGTCCTCTGAGACCGTGGCTAAATATACTTGATTTATCTTATTCAGCATTCATTTGAAATATTAAATCATGAATTTTGGCAGTTGTGACGTTGTGCACACTAGTCCAAAAGGTGTAGGATATATATATATATATATATCCAAACCTTATAGCCTATATGGTTTAATGATGCCATGGCTAATAAAAATTTTAAGTCATCAAATTCGATGACCAATTATTATATATTGCAACTAAGCAATCATTGTTTTTGGTTTTAAACCAAGCTTATTGATATGGCGAATCCACATTCTGATGGAGCCAATAGCGGGCGCAACAATGATATAAATGTGAATATTAACCGCGAAGGCGAAGGAGCTAACCTTCTAGCCTTGATAGCCGCAGAGGTCGGCAAAGCTATGAACAATTTCATAGCAAACTATAAAGGTTTGAGTTCGACTCAACCTAAGTCCTCCCACATTCTTCCGCAAATAAAAGGGAAAGCTCACACTATTCCTCAACTGCGAGGAGTGAGCCAAGGCAAATTGTCAAAGAAAAGTCTCATGCTGTTAAGGACGGGTGTACTTATAAATATTTTGTTTCTTGCAAGCCCTGTGATTTTAATGGAGAAAAGGGGGCTATAGATGTCATGAAGTGGCTAGACGAGATGGAGACAGTGGTTGATATCAGCGGGTGTGCAGATAAAGATGTTGTAAAGTATATTTCCCAGTCGTTCAAGGGTGATGCCCTAACCTAGTAGAAGGCAATGATCCAATCAACATGGAAGATGTCTCTGTACAATATGCAATGGTCCAAATTTGTGGACCTAATAGAAGAGACATACTGTCCACCACATGAAGTGGAGAATATGGAATCAGATCTTCTGACGCTCACCATGAAAAATCTTGATTGTCGGAAGTATGTGTCCGACTTCAACTCGTTGTCATGACTAGTGCCATACTTGATTACTCCCGAATCAAAACGCATTGCGCGTTTCATAGGTGGGTTAGCACCTGAAATTAAAGGTATGGTGAAGGAATCAAAGCCTACTACCTTTAGGTCTGTTGTGGACCTATCCCTTTCCCTCACCCAGGATGAAGTGAGGCAGAAGTCAGTCAAAACTGTGACCGACGGAAAGAGGAAGAGGGAGGATGATCGCTCCTAAAAGTCCAAGAAAGGAAAGTTTGGGTTTGGAAAGAATCAGCAAAGGTCAGATGAAAGACCTGTCTGCAAGACGTGTCTGTAACACCCCGAAAATGGGTTTGATAGCCAAACCACGTTAATATTAATGAACGGGTGAAATACCGTTAGTGGTAAAAATTAACCCGGTAAATATTAAGATTTAAATAAATAAACCTAATATTAAATAAAAGGAGAATAAAAGCTTTTGAGAAAACAAAGTTCATAAGAGGCCCAAGTTAACGGGACTTAAAATAAAACGGGTTATGACTTCCCCGAACCCACTAAGTAACTAGGAATATCAACCTAGTTAGTTAAGTGTTGTTAAAACAATAAAGGAAACATGAAATAATTAAGCCTTTTATAAACTTGAAAACTTGAAGGGTTAAAAGGGGCAAAAAAAATGAAACAAGTTATAATTAAAACATTTAAAACCCCAAAACACACATGCATGTGTGTGTTTGGTCGATGTCTAAACACTCAAAAATTCAACAAAATCAAGGGAAATCAAGATAAGATTTTGGGGCTTTAACTAAATTTGTGATCACCTAAGCTAGGGAATCACAAGGTATGTCAAATTTTGTAATTTGGTGATGTTTTGAAATTATGATAAACACTCATAATCGAAATTCTAGAGTGAATGTTGAATGTATGAGTGATATAGATACGAGTACAAGTCTAGGAACAAACCCTAGATGTAAACTTGTTAAATCATTGCCATGAATTAGTGATTCGGTTAGCTAATCATGTATGTGCTAAGTGGGTTTTATGACAATATGATGAACACTTGAATTAGAGTGTTAAATGGATGAATATTGATGTTATGATGCAAGTTCTAGAAGTCGTTCACGAACACTAGACATAGAGGTTTGATTTTGATGTTAAAAATTGGTTAAAAGAATGACCATGAGATTAGATAAAAGAGGCATAAGAATCGTGCCCGCAAGGTGTTTGTTAAAATGCCCGAATGAATGTAAATATGAATAAAAATCATGAAAGAAACGCGTAATTGCCTAAATTGATTAATTACGTGTGATATGGGATAATACGGGCTTAATCGTGATGTTGATTTAAGTTAATTGCACATATCATATGATTAAAGGTAGTTGAGTTTTGAAAGTCAAACTAACCAATGATGAAGTCGAATAGTAGTTTCGACATAAAATCCCTAAGACGGAATAGTCGTAAATAAGGATGACTAATCTAACCGTCTTACGAGTTATGATTATAGTTTGGCACTTGACAAGCTAGGTGAAGCTTGGGAAGGAAGCGGGTCAAACGAATCAAGCATGAAGGAAAATCGTATTTGGGATGCAAGATAAGTAAAGCTTACGCCCTTTTTATTTACAAAATACTCATTGCGAATATTGCATATGAACAAGGTGAATTAAGTAATTGAAGTATGATGTTCCGCGCAAAATATTGTGGGTCGGAACCAAGGGAAAAATGGTAAGAAACCATAAATTATGTAAAAAGGGTAAAACGGTAAATAGTCATGTTTTGATGAATAAATAAGGAAATTAGAAACATTACATTATGGTGTAAACCATGACGGGTAAAAATGGTAAAATAGTAATCCAGACACGAGTTGACGGATAGATAAAGAGTTTTGAAAAGACGCCATATGGCGTAAATCATAACTGGTCAAACAAGTTAAGAAAACGTCTATTACGTAATATAAATTCACGGTGTGAACTGGAATAGGTATAAGGGGCGAGATGGTAAATAGATATCATCTCATAATGAAAAGTGGTCGTTTGGACTAAACGGGTCAAATGGTAATGTTAACACCATTTGGCAAGTAACCACTAATAAGTGCTTGTCGAGTCTGATGCTCACAGGGTAGAACGGCTTATGGGATTTCGCATTGCTATGTATTAGCAATTTATTGAGGCAAGGTATTAAAACGGGTCAATACTTTGACCCGAGCCAGGTACGCCTAGATAAGATTATAGTTAAATGTGTGATTTTGGTCAAATATTTAGTGAAAGTCCTTCGTCGTAAAATGAGAGACTAAAGTTGACCAAAATGCCTCTGATAAATAAACCGGGCAAATGACCTTTAAAAGGTTGTTTAGAAATGAGTATTATTACCAAGTAAGTATTTGATAAATGCATAAGTTAATTGCATAATCCTTTCTGGGTCAGACGCCCAAAAATGGGCCTTTCCCGTAAAATTGACTAACCGAAGGATAGACTTCGAAATAGTTAGATTACCACAACAAATCCACCATAAATATAGTTGTGGTGGAAGACAAATAGATATTTTAATGTAGAAATAAGATTCGAGTAATGATGAGAGAAATTTATGCTTATATGCTAAAAACCTCTAAACGGGTCAAAATAAAGTAGGTGGTTAAATGTTGGTTTAAGTGTTAGAAAGTTACAAAATAAACCGGCAATGATAATGCGTGCGCAAACCATGAAATGGGAGAAAAAACGCTAATGTTTAAGAAGCCTGGGAATGGGTAAAAATGACTAGAAATAATCATCGTTATTAAACATGTAATGTAACTTAAAACGAAACGGGTCGAATAATCGTAAAAAGGATTTATAAGCCGTTAGCTTATAAATCAGATTTCGATGCAAACAAATGCGTTAAACATATCCGTAATTGTAATACGATCACATAGGAAAAAGAATCGTGTGAAACGGATGTGTAGTTTGAAAGTTATGTAGGTTTATGTTAAAAATAGGAAAAACATATAGTTAGGCAAAATGCAGGTCTCAAAAACGAACCTGCTGGAAAAAGGTAACCCTCGCGCCACGCGAGGGATCAATATGGTGGCGGCGCGACACACAACAGCCGTCAAGGCATGCGACAGAAAGGACCAAGCCTCTCGCATGGCGCGAGAGGCCTAAACACTGACAAAAGTTTTATATGTTGTTGTTTTGATGATGGAACTTGTTTATCAGTGTTTTAAGACCTTCATAACTAATGTTTATGTCGGTTTGACTATAGGTGAATGTTATGGAACTCCGGATGAAGATCAAGTGACGAACGAGAACCGAACACACATCTAAATGAAGCTTCCGCGTTAAATCTTGTATTCTTTTATCAAATGTGAATCATGTAAATACTTATAACATAGTTTTTAATGTTTTGAACATGCATGAACACTTTGAAGCAAAAGTTTTTGTTAGGTGTCATTTTTGATATAAAATGCTTACCTTAATGATATAGAAATGTTAAAAATTACTATGGGTCTTACAGTGTCACAGACGACATTGGGGACAGTGTCGTTCAGACCAACAGGCAAAGCCCTGTGGAATATGCAAGAAGTCTGGTCATAAGTCCTTGGACTGTAAGGACTTAAAGAATGTTGTTTGTTATGACTGTGGTGATAAGGACCACATAAAGACGAACTGCCCCAAACTTGCTAAAGAAGGCAATGCTAAGCCCCGGGAGGCGAAAAAAGGCAATGCCCGAGCTTTCCAGCTAACTGCGAGGGAAGCAGTTAATGACACCAATGTTATAACGGGTACGTTCCTTGTTAATGATATCTTTGCTAGAGTTCTTTTTTTGATTCTGGAGTTGATAAATCCTTTCTTGACCATAAGTTTAGTAAACTACTAAACCTACCCATAAGAACTCTGGATATAGCATATGAAGTAGAATTGGATAACGGTACCTTAGAAACCGCTTCTTCTATTCTTGATGGATGCTTTATATCCATTAAGAATCATTCTATTCCAATCTCTCTTTTGCCAATGAATTTGACAGGGTTCAATGTAGTCTTAGGCATGGATTGGTTATCTCATAACCAAGCCTGTATTGCCTGTGATAAGAAACTCATCGAAGTTAAAACCCCATCTGGTGAAATGTTAACCATTCATGGAGATATACACTATGGTTTGTGATGTGTGCAAAATGCAACATATAAATTACATCAAATAAGGCATAAAACTAACCCTTTTTAAGTACTAATATTGGAAAAAGAGTGTTTTTGTCTTCCTTTTGTATTTTCAAGATTAAATGAGCTAAAAAACACAAAAGAAGCAAAAAGACAGCTAATTCCAACATAAATACAAGGAAAGGAACATTAGTGGACTGCCCGACCCCTCAACGGCACCTTCCAAAGCAAATTAGAGAAGTCAGAAGACTGAACACGCCCCGTGCTCAGCCAGCACGGGGCCGTGCCCAAGAAGCAGCAGAAAAGACAAACCTATAGAAGCTTCTATTGCCCACCACGGGCCGTGCCCAGCGGACACGGGGGCGTGTCGAAAGTACAGCAGGCGCATTTATTGTAATTGCGAATTACAATTAATGAGGAGAGAGAGTGTCAGACAGGCACGGGGCCGTGCCCAGCGGACACGGGGCCGTGCCCAGCTCTCTGTTCAGCCTATAAATAGGAGTGCTTGGATTCATTTCATCTCATCCCTTGGCACACCACCTCTCTCACACTTCATCCACCACCCACCACCATCACAACACCATCATCCACCACCATCATCCATTGTCCATCGTAGAGTGTGTGAGTCGTCTCGGGATCCAAGATTGATCGTAAGAGTTCTTGACAATCAAGGCCATGTTTGCCTAAGTCTCTTACATCACTTGGTGAAGACAAAGTGTCTAGTATAATACTTTTTATTTCTAATCTTTTGCACTTTTTATTTGGTTTTGTATTAATGACTTTAATAACTAGTTACTTATGTTGAAGGTGATCTTTCCTTATCGTTTGTCCGTGGTGTCTTGGCATTATTTTACTGTCTATATAAAATAAAGGATTTTCACCATTCATATCTCCACGGTCTATATGGAGGTATGTTGGCTACCTGGTCGGGGGTTAAGGGAACGGTTTGGTAAAGGTCTTGCCATTGTTCAGCGTTTAGAGGTCCTGCAATGGACCTGGGTCAAATTTAGTAGGACCTCCTTCAATGCTTCATGGTATTGGATGGCGGGGGTCCAAACTCTTTGATCCCCTCATAAGTTAACTACTATTAATACTATAACCTGGCTATTTAGGACTGTATCCCTGCTGACTCAGACTACTTAGCCGAGGGTAACGTCACCGCCAAAAGCGGGGCCTACCACAATACTGCATTAATAACTTAATTCATTATCTTCCAATAATCCACCCTTTTAGGATTGTATCCTTGCTGACTCAAACTACTGGGGTGAGGGTAACGTCACCTTCAAAAGAGGGGCCTACTACAATAACTAAGATAATCTCTTAATTATGTGCAAAAGTGCGGAAATAATCAAAGGTTATACTAGATACGAGTCGGAACCAAGTGATTCATCTTGTCTATTTGTTTTTTATTTTATTTTTATTTTCAACATTTTAGTTAGTTTTTATTTTTCTTAGTTTAAAACATTTTTCTAAACTTTTATTTTGGTTAGACGTTGAGGATAAACCGGTATTAAAAGCTCTTGTGTCCTTGGACGACCTCGGTATCTTACCAACGCTATACTACACTCAACGATGGGTGCACTTGCCCGTATGTGTGTTTAGTGTTAGTGAAATATCGTGTTTTATAAATTTAAAACTTGGCTAAAATAAGTGTTAAAAAGGGATTAAAATATACACCTAATATATACGACACTTCACACGCATCAAGTTTTTGGCGCCGCTGCCGGGGACACAAGGATTTTAAGAAAGTTAGGAATCAACGGCCTAATCTTCTTTTATTTTTCTTTTTAATTTTTTAGGATTTTCTTAGTTTTTCAGCTTCCGCAGAGCTCAGCACGGGTCGTGCCCGGTCAGACACGGGCCGTGCCCAGCATCATCACTGGCAGTTTTTATTTTCTGAGTTACAGAGAGCTGAACACGGGGCCGTGTCGGTGCAACACAGGGTCGTGTCCAACTCCCAGTAACTGGGATACAGAAAACGATTACTGTACTTCTGACCACGGGCCGTGTTCACTGAGCACGGGGCCGTGGTAAACATTCTGACCAGCGTTCTTTTCTGTTTTTGTTGCAGGACTTGGAACCCAGGCGCCACATTTGAACCTCCTACGTAGTGCATGAGCTCCAGTTCTAGTAGAGACATAAAAGAACCCTTAGAAGAACCCGAGCGCTTTCTCAGAAAAAGACTAAAAGCTAAAAATCAAGAGAAAGTCTCGGGGGACCCACTTCCAATGGCGGACCAACGTACCCTCATGGATTACCTACGGCCCACCGTAGGCAATCTCGGCGCCGCTATCAACGCACCGAATTTCAAAGCCAATAACTTCGAACTTCGGCCGCATTTGATACAAATGCTCCAAAACTCCGCAACCTTCCACGGGCTTGCGGACGAGGATCCCCATCTACATATTACTAACTTCTTAGAAATATGTGATACCTTTCGGATCAATGGAGCATCAAATGACGCCATCCGCCTTCGAATGTTTCCATTTTCACTAAAAGACCGAGCTAAGGCTTGGCTTAACACCCTCCCAGTTGGATCGGTAAACACTTGGGATGAACTTGCCCAAAAGTTTCTATATAAGTATTTCCCTCCTGCTAAAACGGCTAAATTAATGACTGAAATTAATACATACTCACAAGAGGATGGGGAATCCTTATATGAAACTTGGGAAAGGTTCAAGGAGCTTCTAAGAAAGTGTCCTCATCACGGTCTAGTGGTGTGGCAACAAGTATCCACTTTCTTCAATGGGTTGTTGCCACACACAAGACAAACACTTGACTCAAGCTCCGGGGGACTCTTAGGTAATCGTCGCCCAAATGAAATATATAACCAAATTGAGGAAATTGCTCAAACCAATTTTCAGTGGCACACTCCCCGAGGTAATAAATCTATTGCCCCGGGCGCCCATAAGGTTGATGAAAGCACCTCTTTACAAGCCCAAATCGAGGCCCTCTCTTCAAAAATCAAAAAGCTAGAAATGACAAAAGCGGCCTCGGTTATGGCTTGTGAAGGGTGTGGTGGGTCACATGAAAATTGGAGTTGTATGAAAGAATTAGAGGAACAAACAGAAACGGTAAACTACATGGATAATAGACCTAGGCCGTCGGGTCCTCCAACGGGTACCTACAACCAAGGATGGCGTAACCACCCAAATCTTGGTTGGAGAGATCCCGGCAATAGTAGTAACCAACAAAACCAACGAACTAATTTTCAACAACAGCAAAATTTCTCTCAACAACAAGGTGGAAGAGAAAGGATTGAAGATACTGTATCTCGCCTCATCTCTGACACTGAAAAGAAAAACTCGGATCGATTTCAACAATTGGAATCGAATTTCAGAAATCAACAAGCTAGCATTCAAAACGTTGAAAAACAATTAAATCAACTAGCTCAAAATTTCTCCGAGAGACCACAAGGCGCGTTACCTAGTAATACCGAAACAAACCCGAAGGCACAAGTACATCTCATCACATTAAGAAATCGAACCGTGGGTCCCGAGGATGCTCCATTGCCGCCAAATGAAAGAAGCCATTCTAGCCAGCCTGTGACTCCTCCTGCGCCAGAAAAGGCTTCTACACCAAATCAAGAGCCCACCAAGACTCCTCCAATTCCGTACCCCGGTAGGTTAAATCGTCAAAAGACCGATGAGCAATTCGCAAAGTTCGAAAGTTTACTAAAACAATTGCATGTTAATATTCCTTTTATTGAGGTCCTAACCCAAATGCCTAAATATGCAAAATTCATGAGGGATTTCCTCACTCACAAAAGGAAAATTGAAGCATTGCAATTAGTTAACTTAGGCGAAGAATGCTCAGCTTTAGTACTCAACAAACTTCCACAAAAGAAAATCGACCCCGGGAGCTTCACAATCCCTTGCTCGATTGGGAAGTCCCCCGTCCGAAATGCTTTAGCCGATCTTGGGGCTAGCATCAACCTCATGCCCACATCAATGTTCAAGCGACTCGACCTGGGAACAACAAGCCCTACAAAGATGAGCATACAACTCGCCGACAGGTCCGTCAAATTCCCACAAGGTGTCGCCGAAAATCTGCTAGTCAAGGTTGACAAATTCGTCTTTCCAACCGACTTTGTCATCCTAGACATGGAAGAAGACACCGATGTCCCTCTCATCCTCGGGAGGCCATTTCTAGCCACCGCCCAAGCATTGGTGGATATGAATGACGGAACTCTAACATTGAAGTTTGGGGATGAGGAAGTGAAATTTGAATGTGGAAAGCGAGTAGAGGAAGAAGATCCGGTCAACTACATGAAGGTCATAGACTCAAGCTTGGATGACGCTCTCCGACGGTGTAACATGGGATGCAATGCATCCCACTTGGGTAACATATGACCAGGCTTTGGGTCTAGCCAAGGACCCTTATAAACGTGGCGCACCATGGAGGCATTCCACGGAACTATCCTTAGTTTAATTTAGATTAATTTTTATGTTTTCTAGTTAGTTTTAATTTTCAGGAATAAAACACACTCATGGTGGTAAAGGATGAAAAGGGGAACGAGAAAAATGACCCCATGCACAAGAACAAGGCAACCCGACAATTCTCTCCATTTCAGAAGGTTCAACACGGGCCGTGCCCAACCAACACGGCCCCGTGCTGAACCACCTGCAGAAAACGCCCAGTTCAGGTAACTGGACACGGGCCGTGTTCACCCAACACGCCCCCGTGTCCAGACTTCTGTTTCTCTTGTTTTAATTTTGTTACTGGCACTTGAACACGGGGCCGTGCCCGGATAACACGGGGCCGTGTTCAGTGCCCAGTAACACAAATTTTTGCTTTTTAAACACTATTTTACACATCTAATCAACCTAAAAATTTATTTTTGGGACACATTGAGGACAATGTGTAATTTAAGTGTGGGGGGGATGCTAAAACCTTGAATTTTGCAAGTCCTAAATACAAGCCTTACACAAAACTCTATTGGAACCGCTAATCACCCCAAATTTTTTTCAAAAATTTCATTTTTTCTTACTTGTCTAGGTTTAATTCGGGAAATTCAAGTTCTCAAAAAGGTTATATTTTTACAAATTTACAATCGATAGCATAGTGATAAAAAGAACCAACATAAGAAAATTATAAAAAGGCATGGCAAACTTAGTTAAAATTTGATTATATACTTGATCACATAAAAACCCATTCCCACAAAAAGTGAGTTTTGAGCCTTTATTGAGCATACAAATTTACATCTTTAGACTAAATGCTCATTTTTCGTTTCTTGTGTGAATAGCCGCTTGGTTCTTACAACTCTAGAACTTGCCATGACGATACATTCCCGGTCCTTATCAACTTAAACCCGAGTAAGTAAATGATGGAGGCATTAGGACTAACCCCTTTTTATTTCTACACCATTATTTTTCTTTTTCTTTTACCACCTACCCAAAAATCCCCCTAGTTAGCCCCTTTGAGCCTAAACCTTTTCATTTCATCACCCAAACCAAAAACCCTTTTACCCACCAAAACCTTTTTCATTTTTAACCCTTTGTTTTAGTAACAAGTTCGGTTTTTCGTATGACAAAAAAAAAAAAATGTGTTGATGATGAAGCAAAAAGAAAATAAACAAACAAGTTCATCAAAAATAACTTTGTTTGAATAAAAGCTTCATCAAAATAAAAAGTTGAAAAAAATAGAAAGTCCTACGAAAACCGACACTTGTTACGTTTTTCGCCCTTTTTCTACTAACCACTATCCCAACCACCTACCTTTAACCCAAGCCTAACCCTTAACCCACAAAGTCCTCTTGATATTTACAAAGGTATAAAAGTTAAAAAGGAGGAGGATTGATTGCTTGGCAAGCCTATGGTAGGAATAAGTTCCATGCCGCTCTCGAGTGATTCACTAAAAATACACCCTCGGCCGAGTGTGAGTGATTTCTCCCGTGTGGTATGTGAACTTGTATATAAATGGAATTTTAAAAAGGCATGTTATGCCCAAATAAGTAATTTCTCCTATGAAAAGTTATAAACAAATCATTACGAATAGGAGTGTAAATAAATAAAAATAAAACCCAAAAAGATCTTGGATATCCCGACACTCTACGACAAGACCAAAACCTTCTCTTCTACCCATTCCATTTGGGAGTGTAAGCCACATATTAAAGAGTTTTGCTTGAGGACAAGCAAAAGTTCAAGTGTGGGGGTATTTGATGTGTGCAAAATGCAACATATAAATTACATCAAATAAGGCATAAAACTAACCCTTTTTAAGTACTAATATTGGAAAAAGAGTGTTTTTGTCTTCCTTTTGTATTTTCAGGATTAAATGAGCTAAAAAACACAAAAGAAGCAAAAAGACAGCTAATTCCAACATAAATACAAGGAAAGGAACATTAGTGGACTGCCCGACCCCTCAACGGCACCTTCCAAAGCAAATTAGAGAAGTCAGAAGACTGAACACGCCCCGTGCTCAGCCAGCACGGGGCCGTGCCCAAGAAGCAGCAGAAAAGACAAACCTATAGAAGCTTCTATTGCCCACCACGGGCCGTGCCCAGCGGACACGGGGGCGTGTCGAAAGTACAGCAGGCGCATTTATTGTAATTGTGAATTACAATTAATGAGGAGAGAGAGTGTCAGACAGGCACGGGGCCGTGCCCAGCGGACACGGGGCCGTGCCCAGCTCTCTGTTCAGCCTATAAATAGGAGTGCTTGGATTCATTTCATCTCATCCCTTGGCACACCACCTCTCTCACACTTCATCCACCACCCACCACCATCACAACACCATCATCCACCACCATCATCCATTGTCCATCGTAGAGTGTGTGAGTCGTCTCGGGATCCAAGATTGATCGTAAGAGTTCTTGACAATCAAGGCCATGTTTGCCTAAGTCTCTTACATCACTTGGTGAAGACAAAGTGTCTAGTATAATACTTTTTATTTCTAATCTTTTGCACTTTTTATTTGGTTTTGTATTAATGACTTTAATAACTAGTTACTTATGTTGAAGGTGATCTTTCCTTATCGTTTGTCCGTGGTGTCTTGGCATTATTTTACTGTCTATATAAAATAAAGGATTTTCACCATTCATATCTCCACGGTCTATATGGAGGTATGTTGGCTACCTGGTCGGGGGTTAAGGGAACGGTTTGGTAAAGGTCTTGCCATTGTTCAGCGTTTAGAGGTCCTGCAATGGACCTGGGTCAAATTTAGTAGGACCTCCTTCAATGCTTCACGGTATTGGATGGCGGGGGTCCAAACTCTTTGATCCCCTCATAAGTTAACTACTATTAATACTATAACCCGGCTATTTAGGACTGTATCCCTGCTGACTCAGACTACTTAGCCGAGGGTAACGTCACCGCCAAAAGCGGGGCCTACCACAACACTGCATTAATAACTTAATTCATTATCTTCCAATAATCCACCCTTTTAGGATTGTATCATTGCTGACTCAAACTACTGGGGTGAGGGTAACGTCACCTTCAAAAGAGGGGCCTACTACAATAACTAAGATAATCTCTTAATTATGTGCAAAAGTGCGGAAATAATCAAAGGTTATACTAGATACGAGTCGGAACCAAGTGATTCATCTTGTCTATCTGTTTTTTATTTTATTTTATTTTTATTTTCAGCATTTTAGTTAGTTTTTATTTTTCTTAGTTTAAAACATTTTTCTAAACTTTTATTTTGGTTAGACGTTGAGGATAAACCGGTATTAAAAGCTCTTGTGTCCTTGGACGACCTCGGTATCTTACCAACGCTATACTACACTCAACGATGGGTGCACTTGCCCGTATGTGTGTTTAGTGTTAGTGAAATATCGTGTTTTATAAATTTAAAACTTGGCTAAAATAAGTGTTAAAAAGGGCTTAAAATATACACCTAATATATACGACACTTCACACGCATCAGTTTGCCTGAGAAGGTGTCACTACTCAAGGCATCTAAGTGCTTGAAGAGCGGATGTCTCATTTACATGGCACAGGTGACGATTTATGAGTCGAATCCAAGGATGGAAGATATCCCAAGCATCTCTGAATATCCAAACATATTCCCTGAAGATCTACCCGGTCTACCCCTAGAGAGACAAGTTGGATTCAGGATTGTCATTCTACCTGGAGTTGCTCATGTGGCAAATGCTCCATATCGGTTAGCACCTGCAGAGATGAAGGAGTTAAAGACCCAACTGGATGAGCTTTTGGAGAAAGGTTTCATTCAACCTATTTCTTCACTTTGGGGAGCTCCTATCTTATTCGTCAAGAAGGAGGATGGTTCAATGCGGATGTGCATTGATTATCGTGAGCTAAACAAGATAATGATCAAGAATCTTTATCCACTGCCGAGGATCGACGATTTGTTCGAGCAACTTCAAGGGTCTAGTTACTTTTCCAAGATCGACTTGAGATCGGGATATAACCAACTGAAGGTTAGAAATGAAGACGTTCCAATGACTGCTTTCAGAACGAGATATGACAATTATGAATTTCTAGTGATGCCTTTTGGGCTCACAAATGCACCTTTAGCATTCATGGATCTCATGAATAGAGTCTGCAAGCCGTGCCTAGATAAGTTTGTCATTGTCTTTATAGATGACATACTTATCTATTCTCGTAATCACGCTGATCATGAGAAACATCTTCGGTGCATCCTAGAGTTCCTAAAGCAAGAGAGGCTTTATGATAAGTTCTCAAAATGTGAGTTTTTGCTTAGAGAAGTCCAGTTTCTTAGACATGTGATTAGCGAGTGTGGTATCCATGTGGATCCCGCCAAGATAGAAGTTACCATGAATTGGGAAGCACTGAAGACACCATTTGAGATACGTAGTTTCTTAGGATTGGCTAGTTATTATAGAAGATTCATTGAGAACTTCTCAAGAATAGCCACTCCTTTGACTACCCTGACCTACAAAAATGTTAAGCTTTATTGGGGTCCCTGTGACAACCCGAATTCCTGAGGTTATTATATTTGCATTACTTCTATCTACATTTCGACATACGCTGTGATCTTGTGCTTATTGTGTGAAACCAATGTAGTTGGGTTTAATTGAATGTGTTATGCTAAGTGTATAATAAGTATATTAGATGGTTGGGGTAGTCGCACACTTTGGTCAAACCGCACACACTCCCTCACTTGGATGTCCTCTAAATCTCAGCCCACACACACACACTAAAGCAGGCCAAGATCACTCCAAGTGTAGGATCGATGAATCGTCCAAACGAGTCAATCAGAGTCAGATCTAGTTTCTAGAAAGGCGGAATCAGACTAGAAACATTGCAATCACTGTTAGAACAGGAGTAGAAGGGTAGAAAGTCACTTTAAACATATTCTTCATTGATTTTAGACGTTTTGGTATAGAGGGAATCAGACAGCACTTCGGTACAAAATTCTCCAGAAAGTTACAAATGATGAACACTACTGGCCTATTTATAGACCTACCAGATCTCACGGGATAACATACCCAGACCGCACGAGCTGGACAAGCTCACCTCGTGCGACCTGACCTACCAGGTCGTGCGAACTGGTCAAAATACATAAACTTAACATTTCGAATCACAAAGCTAGCCTATTACATATAAACGGCACGACATAGACTGATGACGCAGGCGATAGACATTATGCATCAACAAACTCCCCCTTGGATATTGCCGCAGTCTTCAGTCAGCCGGTCTTCAAAACATTCTTCACAGAGACTTGAAAAATTCTTCCCTTTGCTTCGGCTTTTTCAATAACGCTTTCCTGAGCTGTTTCTTTTCTTTGGCAGCTCTCTTTTCTTCCTCAGCTAGCCTTTGCCTCCATGTAGCTCGAGCGATTTTGTCTTTTTCTTCACGCTCTTCTCTTTCCTTCTCTGCTTTCAGAAACTCTTCTCTTTCAATCTCTCTCCAACTTGTTAACCACATATTTTCAGAATTTATACCCTTCTGAAAACATACTGTAGCTACCTTCTGAAACTGCAGAGCTTGTTCTCTATCTTCTGCTTTATATCCAATCTTGTTCACAAACAGACATTCAATATCCTTCGCAGAACAATTTACTATCCACATCGGATCATACAGATGAATATATCTGAGTTCATTCTCAACTCTGTACACAATTACTGCTTCGGTCGTCATGTAACTATAAACCCAGCATACAAACCCTTCACGAAAATTATGTTCCATCTTTGGCAATGGAATATTCTTCATAACCCTGGGCTTCTTGATCTTTAGAATTGTTTCCACAATACCTGTAACAGGATCCTTCCTCTTGACTTTCTTAGGATAATGTGGCTTCCAGTGACGAAATTCTCTGAATGCTTCAAATTTCATCAAGCCCCATATTGGCATATCATGAACTCTGACTGGATATGATAATGTTCTAACTTGGGACAACTCTTCAACATCCCACCAAGGTAGAGACATTATATCTTGAATATATTGGAAATATTAAACACCAAATTCTCTTCTAATAGCATAAGCGTTGACTTGTGGCAAGTACCCCCAGCTTATGATATCACCCAGAGAAACATCTCTATCCCTTCTATAATACTGTAGTGGTCTTTTATATTTTCTTTCCGTATACTTCCTGAACCACTTCTTTCGTTCTTCACTTTGTTCTTCTTTAGACATTTCTCTAAAACTCTTACTCTTAACACTTTCAGCAACTTTTCTTCTCAATTCATCCTCATTTGCTTGACTGAAAAACTCAGCAAGAGTTGGAAAGCTAGAAGTATCAACATTAACATTCTCAGACTGATCATCGTCACTCCAGTCTTCTACTTCCACTTTATCATAATTATCAGCTTCTTCAACATACTTGTACTGATATGCAGGTTGATGATTGATATCAAATTCGTTCAACTCCTCTTCAAAATCGAAGTTGAACTCACCTTCTTCAACATCCATCATCTTAATGATCTCAGCTCTAGTGTAAGTATGCAATAACTCACCTTCCTCTACATCATGTTCAAGACGTAGAATCAAACCTGCACCCTGATCAACATTTTCATCAACATTATCAGCATCACCATGCTCCCCCTCTCCTCTTGCATTTTCTGGTTCTTCGTTTGCATCATCATGAAGATACTCGTCAATATTCTCTTCTTGTGACGCTTCAGTTACTTTTATACCAGAATTACCTTGATCAGCATCATCATTTCCATCATCATCATCATCATCATCACTATGAACAGAAAATACTTCATCTGCATCATCTTTCAGATTATCATCCTCGTCTTCTTCATCATCTTCGATCTTAATCATACCAGATACTGAAGTTAATGGACAAGGATCTGGAATAGACAATTCTGGAACTTTTGTCGGGGATTTCAGCTCAATCAGAACAATTTCCCTTTCAGTCACTTGAACATCATCTTCAACTTGAACATTTTTACCCTTATCTTTTATTTCAGCTTTACGTCTTGCTATAACTTCCGCAAGTTCTATCTCTTCAAACCTTTGTTCAATCGGCTTACCAATCAAATCTTCCAACACTTTCTTTAACATATACTCTTCATGTTCCTTTCTAGCATTCTTGGCTTCTAACTCTTGATTTTTCAACTTGAAGTACTCATTCTTCTCATCCCTTCGAGACTTTTCTTCTTCCAAGACAGCTATTCGAACTTTCAGAATGTCTATGTTGACTTGATCAGCTTCAATCTTTTTCAACAAAGATGAATTCTCATATTCAACAGACTTGACAAGTTCCTCTAACTTCTTTTTCTCACTAGACACCTCATTCACCTTCTTTTGCAACTTTTTCGCAAGATCATCATTCACAAAGCTAAAATCAGCAAGCTCTTCAAGAACTGTACCCTCTGGAATATGTGGACAATTTTTAAAACCAGACGATCCAGGAGTAGTATGAACTGATGGTTGTGTGGTTGGTGGTGTTTGTTGGACGTGTGGTGAAGTTATTGATGGTTGTTCATGAATAGGTGATGAAATATGATGTTGTGGTGGTGATTGTGGTGATTGTAAAGGATCAGGTGATGGTTGTTGTGGTGGTGGTGATATTGGTTGATTTTGTGGTGGTGATGGTGGTTTAGTTTGTGGTTCTGGTGGTGGATTTAGTTTTAGCTTGAATTTTAACTTTCGCGCTGCTGGAGTTCCGACATGTTTTCTTGATGTTGATTTCTTTCTACCTCCTGAAGATGGTGATTTTACAACCTGAACATTCTCTGGTGGAACATATGTTTCATCATCATCATCCGAACTCCTCTTTTTCTTCTTTTGTTTCTCTCTATCTTTTGGATCATAGTTTTCACTGATCCAACGTTCAACTTCAGCATCCGTATCAACTTCTGAACCAGATGAACTCTCCTTTTCATCATCAACTGTTATCTTACTGGCTTCTGCAGTATCATCAATATCTTTCAACAACTGCTCAGTTTCAGGAGCTAACGGTTCTTGATCTTTTTCAACATTAGCTTCTGTCTCATCTACTTCTGGTTCATCAACCAACATTGTTTCAACCACTTTCTTTTTACATTTCTTCTGTGGTTGAGAAGATGATCCTTCTTCAGCTTGGACTTTCGGTGTAGGATCTCTCTTTCCACCTTTTTTCTTCTTTTCTTTTTCTATTTTTGTATACCAATCATTTCGAGTTTCACAGAAATCCTCTAACTTCTTTAATTCATCAATTGCACTTTGTTCTTCCATTTCAGCATCATTCCTCCACTTTAAATGATTTACTGGATCTGGATCCTCACACTTTTCACTTTTGATGAACCCGAAAAACTCTGTCTTCTTCGGTTCAGGCCAATTCTTTGTATACTTGGATAATCAGATTAATGTTTCATTATCCATGTGATGCAACAACATTAGATCATTTTGTTCATCTTTCTTCAGATTTGGATACGCATGATCCAACATCATCTGTACAAACCTTGGATACACCCAACTTCGACTACCAGAAGTAATATTATCTTTCATGTAATGAAAAATAATTCTAGAAAAATTGTATTTCTTGTTTAGCACCAACGCTGTCACCATACACAATAGTCTTTCATAACATCGTATCCACCTTTCCAGTGACTTAACGGTTGAATCATTGAGTGAATGGAGAATTTGTACGGCTTCATAAAACAGGCTTTCAAATAATTTGCTTTATTCAACGGGCCATTATAAACCATTCTAAGCATACATCCTTTGACCATCCTTTCCGGAAACCCTGTTGGCGAATTATCATCATCTGGAAACTCTAATACTTCTCGTATAAGCTGTTCTGTGATTTTGATTTCTTTATCCTCATCATCTATACTAACACTTGAATTAATAACATCATTCACTTCATCATAACTAGCATTCTTCCAAAAATGATTAACATGAGATTTGAATACTTTGTGCTGATCCGTTAAAGCTTTCTGAATTAGTAAACATCTCGTGAATGGCAAAATCTCCTTAAACACACTCATCTTTGGTAGTGTTTCATCGTAAACACAGCAAATATTGTGCGGTGGATCAAACAACACATTCGATGCCTGAAAAACAAACAAAAACAAACAAGTTAAACAATTTGCACAAGTTTCAATACAAAATTAACATTCACACGATCTGGCTTCATGCGATGTGGCCAGTTCATGCGACCTCATGCCAAACTGATCATGCTTTTCAAACGATCTGGTATACAAACGATCTGACCAACTCATACGGTCTGGTGGTTAAAAGAACTGACCAATCCAAACGATCTGGAACTTCAAACGAGTTGGCCAATTTTCAAACGATCTGGAACATTCAAACGATCTGGCCATCTCGTACGGTCTGAATCAAGATATCATCCACATCGTGTGGACATGGTTTACCTCGTTTGAACCCTCATAGATGAACAGTAAAATTGCAGGTTTTTAAAACGTGTTTTTATTATGAAATTGATACATTAGATCTGTTCTACAACACAATCCGAGCATGTTGATATGATTTTTATTCAATTTAATCCATTACATAAGCCTAGATCTAAGTTCAAAGAATATGTTCATTCGTGTTCATACGAATTCAAGTGATTTGGTTCAAATTAAACAACAATCTATACCTTTCCCATGATATAAGTTGTGCCAACCAACTTATACAAGGAATCAAAACACAGATCACAAGATTAAATCTTGAAAACAAAGAAATCGTTCAAATCGCCTGAAGGAGGTGTGTGTGGTGTGGTGTGGTGTGAGGACTGAAAATTGTTCACGCGATCTGGGCCCTCCTTTATTGTCACACCCCGAATTCCACGTGTCACCGGTGGGCCCGGTGGGGAGTATCGTGACGTAGTTGATATCTTCATAGTCAAACAACACAATATATAAAATGCACAGCGGAAGCAAAAGATGAATATATTACAATCCGAATATAAAGTAATATCAAGTATCACAACGGAAAGTAAAGGATCCACAGGTGGATCTTAAAACGTAAATATTGTTCAACAGACTTTAGACGCCTAGAACTTACAAGATTCCTTATTAACGTCCTGACCAGCTTCCAGCCTATTACGTACTTGTACCTGTCACTTAGACTTTTGAAAATACGTCAGTTTTCACAGGTAAATACACTCAACCGACTCATTTGAAAATGTCTGTGAAATTTGGTTTAGGTGCTCAAGGCACGAAGATGTTTTGACACTTTGATTAAAATGCACAAGGAAAAAATAATCTTTTATACTTGGGACAAACTATATTTCATGTTATCAGTTTTACATAACTTTCTCTACATACGGGGCCCGGTTCTATGCCGGTTTAAGATTAACCGACACACCACTATTCCCTTATTGGGAATCCCTTATTGGGTATTACTAATTAATAAACATATGGCATCTGTCAGGTGTATGCCTACACCCCGTGCTTAGGTCGTGGCCATTGCATTTAATGAGTCAAGGATATCCAGGACACGGTCGCATTAATTCCCAATGTTTCAGTCAAGCAATACGAATTAAAACAGGTTATTTGGATTTCCCGACTTATTGGTCTTTGAATCCCATACCTGACCATGCGGTATTTATATTACCGTATCCCAAGCCCGTAATAGGGAAAATAAGTTAAGAGTATTTACCTGAGCTAGCTCCTGTCTTAAATAGCAAGAATTATAACAACTCAGCCGTATTCACTTAAGTAAGCGTAGGTATAATTTACCGGAAGGCTCTAGTCTAGAATGATGGTATAAATAACCAATCAGAATGCTAACGGGTCTTTAATTAAGCCTAAGCTTAGACCGGCTAGTTTTGAAGAAAGATACGGTTCAAACGCACGATAGGGTGGAGACCGTTTTAGAATGTGGTTTTGACCTGGAAAGCTTGTATGCTTGTTTAATATGGGTAATCTAGGCACATTCTGAATTTTGGGCTGAAACCGATAAGGTTTGACCCGTTTCGGCTAATTTATGTAAACTAGTTACATATGCCGAACCGAACGCGCAAGAGGCGTAACGGGTAATCATAAGGGTCCTAACCAGGTTTCCTAAGTTAATATGCCTCATATATGTTGTGATATCAATAGGATACCTTCCATTATGCCCAAAACAAATTTAGACACAAACTATGCCCCGCAGGGGTAATTTGGTCATTTATAAGGTTAAAAAAGAGTTTAAGTATTAACCTGAGTTACAGGTCTGATGTAATCAGCCAAAATACTTAATTTGATAAATTATAACAGTAGGGTAAAGTATATATGTGAAATTTATCAATTATAACCAAACTATGCACCGTAGGGGCATTTTGGTAATTTCACATAAGCCGTAAAGCTCAAAACTGAAGTCTGAGTTAAAAAACTTTTGCTTACTGTTAAAATATCATAATTTACCTCAAATATCAGTAGGTATCACCCTTGTATGTTTAAAAATAGTTTTAGTACATACTATGCGTTAAAAACGCTTAATTAGGCGATTAGAAGCCGTTTCCGGGTTCTATATAGAAAGCTGATATTTTTATTATTCTAGAAGGTTTAAAATAATTTATTTATCATATATAATCAGTAGCAAAAGGTTTGGAGTCATTTAGATGCGTAAAACTCATTTTATAGCCCGTAAGGGCAAAACCGACAATTACCGGATTAAGCCTATGACTATAAGTTATGCTCAGCCTAAAATTAATTAAAAATCTTCAAAAATCCCAAAATAATATATTACATCAGTGGGTAATAAGTTTGATACCAAAAAGTAGGTTTAAATAGGCTATACACTAATTATGTCGTTTAATCGCTAAATAAGCTTTTAATTACGCTAATGAGCATAACTCTCAATCTACACCTCAAACTGATGTCAAATTTTGGGTGCAAGTTTATATATCAGTAACTAAGGTTTCTACTCTTTTGTATTTTCAAAAATCACGTTTTAAGGTGAAAAGGGCATAATGGTCAACATATGAGCAATTAACGGAATCATGCATATTAATTGGTTAACTAATGAACCAAGGTGTATAATCACAGAGGGTTATACTAGCATGTAAACTGGTCTAAATAAAGCTCTAAGATATTTCTAAATCATACCAAAACGGGTCAGAACTGAAGTCAAAGCAACAATCAAAGCTTTGCGACTTTCGGTTCCGAACCGGGTCTAAACAGTAAATTGTCGGGTTGAACATGTTTAGACATGTTCTTATACTAATTAGCAAGTTATATTAATGATCAAACAGGTTGTATGTGTTCTACATTGCTAATTATGCATAAATTAGAATTTAAGTATCCTGTTGACTTTTTAATAACAAGTTGACCAGACATTTGACCTAGTTAGAGTGGGAATCAGGGGGAACCCTTTTAAGGGTTTATTACCCACATAATTACCAACTTATAACTACTTTCAATTCGACTAATCACTGGACCATTAGTAATTAATCACTAAGTCATCCGTTAATTACGACGGTTTGACTTTTAAGCTAAAACTAAGCAAAAACTTAACTAAGAAAGGTTAAGCAAACTTACTTAAGTCCTATGCACGATTTGTGAAGCTTAGAGAGAAGTCTTTAGCTCCAGAAATGCTCCAAAGTGCAGATGGAAGGTGTGAAGAACTTGTTGCAACTTAGTGGCCTTTTATAGTGTTTAAATCACCATAGATTGTTGACATCTAAGTCTACAACTGACCATAACTTACCCACAAGTGTCCCTAGTGCTCTAGGAACTGTTTAGGGGTCGCCCACAATGTGAAAATATCTGTTTTGGGTCGGTTATGCGTGAATACAGGCTGCTGTCTACACTTTCTGCATCTGATGGTCTGACGCGACCCGCGTAAAGTCAGGTTAACCTTTACGCGGCCCGCCTGAGTCTTGAAATCAGATTATGCATTTTCTAGTTTTTGCATATTGTCCCTTGGCCTTTCGAAAGGTCAACTAACCTTTATATATTACAATTTGAACCCTCTAATTTGAAATATAAGGGCTTCAAGATATTTACCCACTTTGTTAAGTCCTCGGTTAACTTTATTGTTACCCGAAAGGTCCTAACTTTCAACGTTGACGCTTTAACCCCTCGCATACGGATTTGATCATAACTTTCTCATACGATAACGAAACTTTATGAAATTTATATCGTTCATTCTAGTGAGCATAATTAACCGTTACAAAGCTTCGGGTTTGTCAAAAGTTCACTCAGAGGTATAACTTAAACATGTTGACACATTTAACCCCTGTAGTTAGTAATCTCTCACTTTCTTTCATATTTAGCTTCGTATGATCCATGATTTATTCGTTTGAAGGTATGAGCATCATGTAGGGTTAATGTACAATTTATTTATTCACCGTTGACATTTAGAACCCGTATATTCACATACTTTCCATGATTGTCAACTTTAGTCCTTCTATAACATTCTTTCACACGTTCAAACATGTGACACGTGTCAACACATTATAGGACGTGAATTTTCGGGGTGTTACATCCTCACCCCCTTAAAAGAAATCTCGACCTCGAGATTTTTTAAAGTAAAGGAAGTATTTTCTACCTTATATTGGGCTTAATCTTCCCCAGTACCTTTGAGCCTCTAAGGCACTCCAATTGACCTTTATAATAGGTACATGTATCTTTTTGGAGCTTCTAATCATGTCGATCCTCAATCGACATAGGTTGCTCATACAATCATAGATCTGCATATCATTATGTGATAGTGCTTTTTGGCTTATTGGCGAAACACATCCTTCAGTCACTAGTGTGTAAATGTATTGCGAGCTCCGCCAAGCTCCTTAAATAGGTTTTAGCTTATAAGCTACTTGATCTTGATACATTCGATTTCCTTCGAATGATTCTATATATTCAGAGCTTAACTAGCCTGGTAATTTAACAAATTTGGCACACCCTTCCTGGGTGATTTCTTTTGTTGAACCTTATTCTTTAACAAGAACTTAGGAGGGTTGCTATTTTAATAAATCATTGATTTCCTGCCGTATACTGGCAACTTACAATCGATTATGGATTTGTATGATCTTATTCGTTGTTTCCAAGTCAGCTTTCAGATCCTGATAATTGGACTCACCAATCTATCGTTCTAATAGTAAAGGTTTAACATTTCATCTATACAAGGTCTCCAAAGGACCACCTTGATACTTATATAACAATTATTATAGAGAAGCTTATCTTAAGGTGAGATGGTTATTCCAACCATTGCTCAAAACTAATCTTAAGGAATAGCTAATCCTTACAGCTAGTCGAACAAATCGACGATCCTGGCAGGTAATAGCGATTCTTAATTGTTGCCTAAATAGGGTTGCGGTAATCAATGCATAAGCAAGATGATCCGTCTTTCTTATTTATATAACTCGGAGTTCTTAGAAATTTCAAATTTTGGCTTTATGAAATCTTCTCTAAAAACTTATCGATTTGGCTCTTAGTTCTTCCTATTCCGTTGATACTAACAGATATAAGGATTTTACAATAATTGTAGCCCTAAGCGGGATGTTCGTTCTAACATCCACTTGCCTCTCAGAAGGTAAACATGGTAATTCTTATAAAGAAGATAATCATGACACACACAGAGATGTTAGAGATGTCTATATTCTCAGGCTTTGGTTCATCTATCGATGTCGGTGTCAGATATATGACACATTCTCTTTACAAATGCAAGGATGCCCTAAGTAGAGATACTTATAAGGACATTTTATATTGGATATCTTCTTTGAATACTACTAGTCGACTTTAGTACAATATGACCATTGGGATATCTCAGGGGTTCCATGCATTAAACCTCCATACTGATCAGGCATGGAAGCAATCTATGGGACACACTAGGATACGCCAATCCTCATATGGTACTCTTATCAAACATAGTTTGGCATTCGCAAGCGATATAAAATAATGAGAAAATAATAAAATAAAGTAATATATCTTGTCGTACTCTTTTTGGGGAAGAGTACTCTAGATTTTTGTGAAAGGATTATCTCCGAGGATGGGAGAGAGGGTCATTAAAGATTCCATTGGTAAATTATACCTTATTTTTAATATCTGAAGTTCTTATGAATGTAATCAAAAGCTTGCTAAGCTTATGGTTTACTAAAGGTTTATTATCCCTTGCATTAACGTAAAATACTGAGCAGATACAATCGATGCTAAAAGGTAAAGACGTACCTAATGCTATTATTGAGATGCACTGTCTCTGGCAATCAACCGTTAGTTTAGGCGTTTTCTTTCTTATCCATCCCAGACTTAGCTGCTCCTTCTTTGGCAGCCTCAGGGCAATTAGTACTTATGTGGCCCTTTTCGCCACAGCTGAAACAGTTTGCATTCTTTATGTCCCTACATTCGTGGGACTGGTGGCCAGTTCTCTTACAGATACCACATTGCTTTATCTTTTGGTTTGATCGACACTGTCCCCAGTGTCTTCTTTTGCAGGTTTTGCATGTAGGCTTCTTGTTGGAATCCTGTTGGTTATTGTTGGACTCGGATTTGCTCTTCTTAGGATTCTGGGAGTTATCCTCCTCCCTTTTACGCTTCCCATCTTCAGAGGCCTTGGCAGCCTTGTTTCTAACCACATCAAGTGTGAGAGATAGCGACAGATCTGCCGCTGACCTGAATGTAGTAGGTCTCGAGGCTTTCACACTTGCCTTTATTTCTGGGGCTAGACCCCCAATAAAGCGAGCTATTCGCTTTGGTTCCGGTGTGATCAAATAAGGAACCAATCGAGACTTGGTATTGAAACTTGTAAGGTATGCTTGACAATCTAAGTTCTCCATGACCAATGTCAAGAATTCAGTCTCAATCTTCTCAACTTCATGTTGAGGAGAGTAATTTTCTTTGATAAGAGCAACGAACTGATCCCAAGTCATGTTGTACAAAGGGATCTTCCCGGTGGCTTGAATCAACGATCTCCATCAGGCTAAGGCCTCACCCTTAAATGATTGTGACACAAACTTGACCACATCCCTCTCAGCGCATCCGCTGATATCCACAACTGTATCCATCTCATCTAACCACGTCATACAATCTACAGCTCCTTCCTCCCCAGTGAAATCCCGGGGTTTACATGAAACAAAGTACTTGTAGGAGCAACCCTTATCACGGGGTCCTTGATTTAGTATGATCTGTTGAGACGGATCACTATGATGATTAGAAGAGTGACGCTCGTCATCTTCCTTCTTGGGTTCATCCTTCTTGGGGGGTGGCTTTGTATGTGGTGTTGATAGGGTCCTACTTCGAGTCCCACTATACTCTTCATACTGTCGTTCTAAGGCCCTTGTAACAGCGTCGTCTACTAACGCCTTCAGTTCAGCACCCGTTAAATTAATCCGGGCGTTATCATTATTCTCCCTTGGGTGACTATTTATTTCATCCGAGTTAGCCATTTTAATTTGAACTGTTGCATAAAACAATGACAATAGTTTATTTGGGAGTTTATTATGGAATTGTCTTTTATGGCAATTCATTAACCATGGTAAACATAGACCATATATGGTTAATTTATCATTCACAATTATTTAGGATTTATATTATAACTTATCCTAATTATAAAAACAATAACAGTTTTACTAGTGGCACGAAAGGCCTAGTCACATGGACATTTATAAATTATAAGTTATGATTTCAGAGAATCAAAGCATTGATGTTTGAATCATAGTTCATTACCTTTTCTTGACAGGGAGTTGTAGGCTACCACTGTCTTTAGTCTCAGAGGACATTAACTATAGCCCATAGGCACTCCCCTTCTAAGGGATGTTTATAATATGATCATCTTATAGGATGATATAAGCCATGATTTTAGAGAATCGAGGCATTAAGGTTTTAATAATAGCACAAATGGCCTAGTCACGTAGACAAGTTTAATTTATAAGCCATGATTTCAGAGAATCGAGGCATTAAGGTGTGAATCAAAGTTCATTACCTTTTCTTGACAGGGAGTTGTAGGCTACCACTGCCTTTAGTCTCAGAGGACATTAACTATAGCCTGTAGGCACTTCCCTTCTAAGGGATGTTTATAATATGATCATCTCATAGGATGATATAAGCCATGATTTCAGAGAATCGAGGCATTAAGGTTTGAATCAAAGTTCATTACCTTTTTCTGACAGGGAGTCATAGCTACCACTGTCTTTTGGCTCATATGGAAATGAGCAAGGCCCGTAGGCACCATATTACCACGTATGGTTGAAATATGATCATCTTAATTGATGATTTAAACCCATGATTCAGAGATCATTAAGTTGGGTTTGGAATCTTTGGAAAGATCCTTATATAAAAATGACGTGTGTGATTTTAACGAATCACGTCTGCCAGGAGTGTTAACATGTTTTCAGATGTTAACTGGGATTTGAATCTTTTTAACTGGTTTTACCATCTTGGCCAGGTCTTATAATGACATGCAGGCTAGGTTTTACCTTTAAGACTCTTTTAATATTTAACGCAGAACAATCCTAAATTGGAATGTTAACAAGGATCTGAATCTAATTATGGGACTACCATCTTGGCCCGGTCTTAAAATGACACGTGGCTAGGTCTTGTCCTTTTTAGATTTTGCCATTTTATTATAATGGTAGATCTTATAAAAGGAATGTTATTTTTCATTTATTTCATATTTCCTATCTAGGATGAAAATTCAGTCATTCCACTATAAAATAAAAATTTCAGGTTTGCCCAAAAAGGGACTTTGAAAGAAATAATGTTGTCCTCGAAGGGACTGGAAAATAAATATGTCCTTAGAAGGACTATTAAGGAAACGATCTTCCGCAAAAAAAAGAGTTTCTTCTTCATTTTATTTCTGAATGCTTTCTCCTTGGTTGCACGTTTCACCTTGGCCGCGGTACGAAGCTCAGCTTTTCAAGGCTCCGGATGTGGAGAATTCTTATTACAGCTTCTTCGCTTGGCGACGTATCCAATATATAAAAATTTGGAAGCAAAAATTTCTAGATTAGGATTGAGATTATTCCTATGTTAAGTCTAGACTCAGAAGGTCAAGGAATGTGCTACTGTGTCATTGAGATTAAACACAAAAGGGTAGTGTTTAATTCACTCAACATTGGCTCTGATACCAACCTGTCACACCCCGAATTCCACGTGTCACCGGTGGGCCCGGTGGGGAGTATCGTGACGTAGTTGATATCATCATAGTCAAACAACACAATATATAAAATGCACAGCGGAAGCAAAAGATGAATATATTACAATCCGAATATAAAGTAATATCAAGTATCACAACGGAAAGTAAAGGATCCACAGGTGGATCTTAAAACATAAATATTGTTCAACAGACTTTAGACGCCTAGAACTTGCAAGATTCCTTATTAACGTCCTGAGCAGCTTCCAGCCTATTACGTACTTGTACCTGTCACTTAGACTTTTGAAAATACGTCAGTTTTCACTGGTAAATACACTCAACCGACTCATTTGAAAATGTCTGTGAAATTTGGTTTAGGTGCTCAAGGCACGAAGATGTTTTGACACTTTGATTAAAATGCACAAGGAAAAATTAATCTTTTATACTTGGGACAAACTATATTTCATGTTATCAGTTTTACATAACTTTCTCTACATACGGGGCCCGGTTCTATGCCGGTTTAAGATTAACCGACACACCACTATTCCCTTATTGGGAATCCCTTATTGGGTATAATTAATTAATAAACATATGGCATTTGTCAGGTGTATGCCTACACCCCGTGCTTAGGTCGTGGCCATTGCATTTAATGAGTCAAGGATATCCAGGACACGGTCGCATTAATCCCCAATGTTTCAGTCAAGCAATACGAATTAAAACAGGTTATTTGGATTTCCCGACTTATTGGTCTTTGAATCCCATACCTGACCATGCGGTATTTATATTACCGTATCCCAAGCCCGTAATAGGGAAAATAAGTTAAGAGTATTTACCTGAGCTAGCTCCTGTCTTAAATAGCAAGAATTATAATAACTCAGCCGTATTCACTTAAGTAAGCATAGGTATAATTTACCGGAAGGCTCTAGTCTGGAATGATGGTATAAATAACCAATCAGAATGCTAACGGGTCTTTAATTAAGCCTAAGCTTAGACCGGTTAGTTTTGAAGAAAGATACGGTTTAAACGCACGATAGGGCGGAGACCGTTTTAGAATGTGGTTTTGACCTGGCAAGCTTGTATGCTTGTTTAATATGGGTAATCTAGGCACATTCTGAATTTTGGGGTGAAACCGATAAGGTTTGACCCGTTTCGGCTAATTTATGTAAACTAGTTACATAAGCCGAACCGAACGCGCAAGAGGCGTAACGGGTAATCATAAGGGCCCTAACCAGGTTTCCTAAGTTAATATGCCTCATATATGTTGTGATATCAATAGGATACCTTCCATTATGCCCAAAACGAATTTAGACACAAACTATGCCCCGCAGGGGTAATTTGGTCATTTATAAGGTTATAAAATAGTTTAAGTATTAACCTGAGTTACAGGTCTGATGTAATCAGCCAAAGTACATAATTTGATAAATTATAACAGTAGGGTAAAGTATATATGTGAAATTTATCAATTATAACCAAACTATGCACCGTAGGGGCATTTTGGTAATTTCACATAAGCCGTAAAGCTCAAAACTGAAGTCTGAGTTAAACAACTTTTGCTTACTGTTAAAATATCATAATTTACCTCAAATATCAGTAGGTATCACCCTTGTATGTTTAAAAATAGTTTTAGTACATACTATGCGTTAAAAAACGCTTAATTAGGCGATTAGAAGCCGTTTCCGGGTTCTATATAGAAAGCTGATATTTTTATTATTCCAGAAGGTTTAAAATAATTTATTTATCATATATAATCAGTAGCAAAAGGTTTGGAGTCATTTAGATGCGTAAAACTCATTTTATAGCCCGTAAGGGCAAAACCGACAATTACCGGATTAAGCCTATGACTATAAGTTATGCTCAGCCTAAAATTAATTAAAAATCTTCAAAAATCCCAAAATAATATATTACATTAGTGGGTAATAAGTTTGATAACAAAAAGTAGGTTTAAATAGGCTATACGCTAATTATGTCGTTTAATCGCTAAATAAGCTTTTAATTACGCTAATGAGCATAACTCTCAATCTACACCTCAAACTGATGTCAAATTTTGGGTGCAAGTTTATATATCAGTAACTAAGGTTTCTACTCTTTTATATTTTCAAAAATCACGATTTAAGGTGAAAAGGGCATAATGGTCAACATATGAGCAATTAACGGAATCATGCATATTAATTGGTTAACTAATGAACCAAGGTGTATAATCACAGAGGGTTATACTAGCATGTAACCTGGTCCAAATAAAGCTCTAAGGTATTTCTAAATCATACCAAAACGAGTCAGAACTGAAGTCAAAGCAAAAGTCAAAGCTTTGCGACTTTCAGTTCCGAACCGGGTCTAAACAGTAAATTGTCGGGTTGAACATGTTTAGACATGTTCTTATACTAATTACCAAGTTATATTAATGATCAAACAGGTTGTATGTGTTCTACATTGCTAATTATGCATAAATTAGAATTTAAGTATCCTATTGACTTTTTAATAACAAGTTGACCCGACATTTGACCTAGTTAGAGTGGGAATCAGGGGGAACCCTTTTAAGGGTTTATTACCCACATAATTACCAACTTATAACTATTTTTAATTTGACTAATCACTGGACCATTAGTGATTAATCGCTAAGTCAACCGTTAATTACGACGGTTTGACTTTTAAGCTAAAACTAAGCAAAAACTTAACTAAGAAAGGTTAAGCAAACTTACTTAAGTCCTATGCACGATTTGTGAAGCTTAGAGAGAAGTATTTAGCTCCAGAAGTGCTCCAAAGTGCAGATGGAAGGTGTGAAGAACTTGTTGCAACTTAGTGGCCTTTTATAGTGTTTAAATCACCATAGATTGTTGACATCTAAGTCTACAACTGACCATAACTTACCCACAGGTGTCCCTAGTGCTCTAGGAACTGTTTAGGGGTCGCCCACAATGTGAAAATATCTGTTTTGGGTCGGTTATGCGTGAATACAGGCTACTGTCTACACTTTCTGCATCTGATGGTCTGACGCGGCCCGCGTAAAGTCAGGTTAACCTTTACGCGGCCCGCCTGAGTCTTGAAATCAGATTATGCATTTTCTAGTTTTTGCATATTGTCCCTTGGCCTTTCGAAAGGTCAACTAACCTTTATATATTGCAATTTGAACCCTCTAATTTGACATATAAGGGCTTCAAGATATTTACCCACTTTGTTAAGTCCTCGGTTAACTTTATTGTTACCCGAAAGGTCCTAACTTTCAACGTTGACGCTTTAACCCCTCGCATACGAATTTGATCATAACTTTCTCATACGATAACGAAACTTTATGAAATTTATATCGTGCATTCTAGTGAGCATAATTAACCGTTACAAAGCTTCAGGTTTGTCAAAAGGTCACTCAGAGGTATAACTTAAACATGTTGACACATTTAACCCCTGTAGTTTGTAATCTCTCACTTTCTTTCGTATTTAGCTTCGTATGATCCACGATTTGTTCGTTTGAAGGTATGAGCATCATGTAGGGTTAATGTACAATATATTTTATCACCGTTGACATTTAGAACCCGTATATTCACATACTTTCCCTGATTGTCAACTTTCGTCCTTCTATAACATTCTTTCACACGTTCAAACATGTGACACGTGTCAACGCATTATAGGACGTGAATTTTCGAGGTGTTACATTTATATAGAGGATGCCAGGTCGTGCGAGTTGGATGTTGAGGCGGTTTGAGGTGTTCAAGCGGTCTGGCCAGTATTTGACACAGTTTAGCCAGCTCATACGAGTTGGCACCTCATGTGAAACTTTTATTTTTTCAAATTTTTCAAATTTTTAATTTTTAACTTTTTAACTTTTTATCAACACACACAGTTAAACAAGTCCAATTTAATGACCCTGATAAACTATTTAGCCCGCCAAATCCAAATTAATGACTTTGGCTGACCAAATTATGATCTCGCTGATAATTTTGAAACATTTTAAGTTCAAATTAATGAACTTTTAAGCATTTTGAGCAATTCCCAACACTTTTCTCAAACTTTTCTTATCCAACCCAAATGATCCAACTTGTTTAGCACTGTTGGACTTTGATTATCAGATCCCCAACGTCTGTTGTCGAAAATAAGATGAAGTGACAAATCTTTTTGAATTTTTCAACATTTTGGCTAAACAAACAGAAAATCTTTTGGATTTGAATGTTAAACTGAAAAAGAATGAAATGCAGTAAATGAAAACTATATACAAACATATTTTTGGTGAGCGTGTTAGGGGATCATATCAGCTGCCGATAAGCTACAAGTACCGTTAAGCTTTGATTTCATACTAAGCATTAAACAATTCATAGTGATTGCTGATATATGATCCAATTTAAATTTTCACACAAATTTCAATCTGTTCAGGATACGGATTAGTGTTTTTAAGACTTAACTTATACGCGTGTACCACCTCAGAATATACTCCCATATCCAGACTACTATATTTAGTCTTACAGGTGAGTGCACACTAATGATATTTGTAATGGGTAAATGCGAGGCCATGAGAGCTCAGGCTAGAACTTCCGTTCAATCAGAGAGATGATGGCTCGTCTTTAGGTGGGTCCCCCTTTGGGATCTTCTTTTCAACAGCACATGATTAGCATTTTTCAATGTTTCATCATTTTTATGCTGAGGGTGGGCTTTATGAATAAAGAAGTGCAGAGTATTATACGAGGACTAGGCTATTGCTCCCGCAAAATCAAAAGTCCTGGTATAATACCCAGATATCATTACGTACAAAGACCTAGTATGTCAGAAATAGAGCCTTTCAAACAGGATATATCCAAGAGATGTTCCCCATGTAATAAGCAAGAAATGATTTAGATTTATATCCCTAACAAACTTACTAAATGTGTAAAAACCTATCGGCATATCATCAGCAAGACTGCTTAACACTTTTAAACTACACATTTCTTTAGCGTACTGCAACTGTCTAGCTGATGTACTATCATTTCCCATTTTTACACAAAACTCTTTTTGTCTTTTTCAATGTTTTTGAATTTATGAAATTTTATCATGTTTTTGTATTTTCTATAAACTTTCTCCCCCTAAAATCAAAAACATATTTTTGTGTTTTTGGTTTTATCAAAAGCAATAAAGAAACTGTACAGAAAACATGACAACTAGACGCAGATCACTTCTGATCGCCGTCCGCCTCGGCCACACACTCTACCACCCTCCCAAAAAACAAATTCTTTAACCCGTTCAATTTTAAAAGATAATTAAATCTTGTTTTCTCAAAGGGTTTAGTGTAAAAATCAGCTCTCTGATCATCGGTGTGAATATAATCAATTCGAATCATTTTTTTCTCGTAGCAATCACGAATAAAATGATGTCGAATCTCAATATGTTTTGTTTTTTAGTGTTAAACCGGATTTTTAGTGATACTAATGGCTGCCTCATTGTCCACAAAAATTGGTGTGTCTAAGAATTGCAGACCATAGTCCCTCATTTGCTGTTGAATCCAGAGAATCTGGGAACAACAGCTGGAAGCTGAAACGTATTCGGCCTCACAAGTCGAGAGAGCGACTGTGGTCTGTTTTTTACACTGCCAAGTGATTAACCGAGTTTCGAAGAACTGGCAACCAGCAGTTGTGGACTTAGCGTTCAACTTACAGCACCCGAAGTCAGAGTCAGAATATCAAGTTAGAGAGAAGTCACCGGATCGGGGATACCACAAGCCGGTGCTTGGGTAACCTTTGAGATACCGTAAGATCCTCTTCACTATCGTCATGTGTGATGCTTTAGGACTTGACTGGTACCGGGCGCAGAGGCAGGTTGGATACATGATGTCTGATCGTGATGCTGTCAGATACATTAGCGATCCTATGATTGACCGATAATGCGTTTCGTCCACTTTCTCACCACTTTCATCTGGACATATGCCATGATTCATAGCCAAGGGGGTTGATATGGGAGATGTTCTGAAGCCCGAGGAAGAACTTCATCTCCCCTATTGAAATCATTTCAAACTTCTGCTTCATGACCTTCTCAAACTCCTTACACAACTCATCGTTCGTTGATCCGAAAATTATATCATCAACATATATTTGCACGATCAGTAGATGTCCTGAAACCTCTTTAGTGAACAGGGTACTATCGACAATCCCTCTGGTGAACCCGTTGGTCAGCAGATGCTGGGAAAGCGTCTCGTACCAGGCTCTCAGGGCCTGGTGTAATCCGTATAACGCCTTGTCGAGTAGATACACCTTATCCTTGTGTACAGGATCGGTAAAACCCGGTGGTTGACCGACGTACACCTCTTCTTTAATTTTGCCGTAGAGGAATGCAGATTTGACATCCAGTTGATAGACCTTGAACCCCTTCCATGACGCGAACGCCAAGAAGATTCTGATTGCCTCAAGTCGAGCAACGGGAGCATATACTTCAGTAAAGTCAATCCCTTCTTGCTGACTAAATCCTTGGACTACCAACCGTTCTTTGTTCCTTACTATAACCCCTCTATCATCTCTCTTTCATTTGAAGACCCACTTGGTCTTGATCAACTTCTGATCTTCCGGGAGATCAACCAACCTCCACACTCCAAGCTTTTCAAACTGTTGTAACTCCTCTTGCATTGCATTTACCCAACTCTCTTCGGTCAATGCTTCTTTATACGTTTTCGGCTCTACCTGCGAGATAAAACATTTTAATGAGAAGTCTACTTGTAAAGGTGCTACAGATGAGTAAAAACATGTAAGCCCTTTGTTTATTTGTTCGCGGGTTTTTACGCCTCTTTGAAGGTCACCAATGATTTGCTCCGACAGATGGTAAGATAACGTTCTTGGCATGACCGTATCCAGTACGCTCACTTCCGATTGCAAATTTGTTATATTCTGATCACCCGTGTGATCAATAGCATTTGAAGTCGCAATATTTGGTTCCTCGTCATAAATCGGATCGGTTTCCGATTCTGAGTCGTCAGAATGGTCAAATATTGGAGCTGTTTCTTCTGGGGGTACATGTGCAGTTCCACTAGGACCAGCCTCCTGATCATTTGAACCCACGATGGGCGAAGAAACCACCAACGGTCTCGGTACTTGTTCTTGTGAAAGAAACTGCTGTTGTTGGTATAAGAACGCCTGTTCCTCCTCATTCGGCTCTATCGGTAAATGGAATGACTCCCAGAGATTGCCGTAATCAAATAGCAACCTGTTTCCGGGAAGTTGATTTGGAGCGGTAAACCGTTGACAGTCAACGTGTTGAACTTGTATGATCTTCCCCAAACTCGGAACAAAAACTCTCTTCAACGGACTAGCGTATCCTACAAAAAAACCTTCATTAGCTTTCGAACCAAATTTACCGTCTGGATCAATGAATGTGAATGGTAATCCGAATGGTTCTAAAAATTTTAGATTCGGTTTGTAAAGATGAAGCAATTCAAAACAAGTTTTCTTGTACTTCTTCACCGTAAGAACCCGATTAAGCGTGTAACATGCCGTGGCGACCGCTTCACTCCAAAAATATACCGGTAATTTCGAATCTGCTAACATGGTACGAGCCGTTTCGATCAACATACGATTTTTTCGTTCTGCGACACCGTTTTGTTGAGGAGTATACGGTGCGCTGAACTCATGAAGAATGCCCTTATCATTGCAGAATTCGAGCATAAGTTGTTCTTGAATTCCGTGCCATTGTCGCTTCGAATACGTCTAATCGGCAATTTGTAAACATTCTCCATCTTTTTTAATAGCCTCATCAAAGAATCAAACGTTTCCTCTTTTTTCTCTAGAAACATCACCCAGGAAAATCTTGTAAAGTCGTCAGTAACAACTAAACAATATAGATCTCCACTTATGCTTTTTACATTTACCGGTCTGAAAAGATCCATATGGAGTCTTTCGAGCGGTAATCTGATGGAGTTCAAGAGCTTTTTCGGGTGCGATTTCTTCGTCTGCTTCCCTTTCTTACATTCAATACAATCATCGTTAAAATGGAAGCTTTTCAAATTAACCCCGTCTACAAGATCATTATGAACTAAAAAGTTCATCTTTCTCAAATGAATATGGCCCATTTTACGATGCCACGTGATGGATTCTTTTTCAGTCGCCTTCGTCTTACTCACAAAGCATTGTGCCTTTTTATCTGTCGTTGTTGCAACGCTCATGTCTAGTATATAGAGATCGTTTTCACGAGGAGCGCGCATCAACACCATTTCTTCGGGTATTTTAAACCCCGTTTTAAGAATCAGACATTCATCTTTTGTAAAATGAACAGTAAATGACTTATCACAAATCTGAGAAATGCTCAACAGATTGTTTTCTAACTCAGCAATGTAGTTCACTTTATCGAATGTTACGACCCCGTTAGTAAGTATTCCTTCTCCAACAATTCTTCCACCTCGAGTTCCAGCAAACCCGACATAACCTCCATTGATTGATTTAACGTCATATAGCAGTGCTAACATCCCTGTCATGTGCCGTGAGGCACCACTATCCATTATCCATTTAGAAATGATAGACCTTGGATGCCCCTACACACATCAAAAGACATTTACTTAAACAATGATACCCAAGATTTTTCAAAATTTGGTACACTACCAAAGACAATATCATGAGCTACTATGTCAACTTTTGGAATGTTAAAAACAACATTTGGAACATAATATTCTGGTTTTGATTTTAGAGCTCCTTCCTTGATAGGTGGGAATTCTTCAATCAACTTATCTAACTCAAACTCAATTTTCTCATCAGTGGTTGCAAAGAATTTCGGTTCAGATTTTAAAACTTCTTCCATTTTCTTTTCCTCAAAAGAATGTTTAGGTTTCTCTACCCATGATTGACTTTGGGAAGTCTTTGTTTTAGAATAAACCTTTGAAGTCTTTTGTGATTTTGAAGATTCACCAATTTCAAAAGTTGATTTTGGTTTGTCCTCTGACTTCAATGATTCACCGCGTTTAATAATATGCACGGGGATACCATAGGTGATTTTCCCTTAACATCCTTTGAAATTTTTGGTTTTGTTTTATGGAAAACTGGTTTCATTATCTTTTTGACACATTGTTTGGCCATGTGACCGATTTCATTGCATCGATAACAGATTCTTTTGTCATATTCAATAAAAGTGGATCTGTTGGTCTCGTCTCTTATCTTTTTGGCCGCAATGTAATCGTCAATTGCTTGCTTACTAAAGATATAATCCTTTTCGACTTCTGTATTATTACCAGACACAAACACTTCACTCAATTTTTCTTTTGGCTTAACTGCTTTCTTAGCCATTTTCATCTCAAAACCAACACCTTTCTTTTTGTAGTTATTACCATGTCTCTTGCTATTACCATTGTTACCCACCCTTTCATTTTTCTTTCCCGGGTTGTTTGTCAGTTGTTGTTTAACAAAAAAAATTTCGGTTTTGATAGAAATGAATTGTTGTTAACTTCTGAGATATCAATTTCCACGAGTTTAAAAACTTTTTCAACCTTTTCCAGGTTCGCATTCTGAATCGGGTACTCAAAATCAGTATACAGTTTGTGAGTTCCGGTCATCGTGTAAACCACAATGATCGAATCGTCATCCAAAACTTTATCTGACTTTGGGATAAACTTATCAAGAAAGTTTCCGTCATCTTCAGAATCTGAGCTGGAATTCTCAAAATGAGTTTTAACCGTTTCAAAATTAGTGTTATCACTCTCTTCATCCAACACTTGGTCTACAACTGTTTTAACCAGTTGTGACTCGTTGTTGGTGTCAGACGGAGAGAATGTAACATCTATGTTTTCCGGTAACTCATTCTCTTATGTTCTCAGTTTGAGATTCAATACCTCCACCACCCCGTCTGGATATTTCTGAGTATAATGATTCCACATTGGGGGTGGAACATTTTTGAAAGCTGGTTTAACTTCAGTTTGTTGAGGAACGATCTGATCAATCACATATGAAGATGAAAGATAACTGATCAACTTTTTGTCGACTCTTTCTGTCTCAATGCGCATCAACTCAAGTTCCTTCTTTAGAGATGCGATTTTGTCCAGATGGATGTTAATCGACATTTGCTTTTCCATGACCTTGGCTTTGAGCAAATTAGCAATTTTATCATTTTATTTACTTTCAGTGTGAATCATTTTAATTGATCGTGACAGAGTGTCATAAGCTTCTTTAACATCATTAAAATCGAATTTTAATTTGTCGTTAAACTTTTTCAACTCTTGAAACTGTTTGTCTTTTTCAAGACAACCCATGCATGGTTTCAAACAGTTTTTTCATGGCTTTTCCAGAATTGAATCAACTTTTTCAAAAACATTTTCTTGTTTATCATTTTTACTTTCCAATTTACCAAACTCTCCGGACTCAGACTCAGATTTCTCTTTGACTTCGGACTTCACATTTTCTGATTTTTCATCAGACTCGGACTTCTCTCCTGACTCATATGTATCACAAGTCTCGATAGTTGACTCCTTTTCAACAGAAACTGACTCTTGAGTTGCATCTTTGGTCTCATTGTTATCAGAAGGTGTTTTAGTTTGTTCTACCTCTTGCAACTTAACCATAAGAGCTTTGTCTGCTATTTCTTTCAAGGTCTCTTCATTCATTTCCTTTGAGACATCAATGATCTCTTGAACCGGAGTTTGTTCAACTTCGTACTGTGGGCAAAAACCCGTAGTCGGTTCACTAAAGAAACCTGTAAAAGAATAAAAAACATTAGCTGGCATTATAGATTTAAATGCATTAGTAATAACCTCCTGTTCAGACTGATAATAATAGACCGCTGCTGCCTCCTCTTCTAGATCTGCAAAACTTTCTTCATTTACCACTTCACTGACTTCTTCAACTTCAGGAACACTTTCCTCGATTTCCGGTTCCGACTCTTCAATAATTCCAGCCATCATTGCAAGACCACCTCCTGGAATGTACTTATCCCAACTGAAACCTTCTGGAATCTTTTCATCATCTTAATTCACCAAAAGAGCTTTTTCTGTTTGTTTGGATTGACTGTTCTCGATTTGAGGTCGTGGAATGAATGGTTGTTGACTGTTTTTATGATAGATGGCCTGTCGGTAATAATCGTTGGCGAATGGATTCTGGTGGTTATTAACTTCTCTGTTCGGACATGCTTGAAGTGTCCTTTCTCTTTACACTTGAAGCAAGTCACCTTCGATTTGTCGAATCCAAGTTTAGAATCAGGACCTGCGAGACTACTTCTTCTGGTAATTTCCATGAACCTCTGAGCTCTTCTCACAATGCTCACCATACCTCATTTTATGTCGATGAGTTCTAGTTCCTCGGGATCAATTTGATCATAATCTTCTTTAGTCATGTCTGGATTACCAATTTATCCGGCTACTAGACTCTCGTAAGACTCAAGTACAGAAGCTAGAAGTGCTATATGCTGCTTTGCGGCTGTCTCGGTAAAATCTTGACCGTTTTTTATACTAACAGCGATATTGCACTGTATCCCTTGACTATAACTCTAATTGTTCGATCCTAAAGAACTTTCAGGAGAAACCTGTTCTTGAAAACTCTGAACCTTAGGATTCGGTTCGTAATTTGAAAACGGTGAAAAGTTGTTGTTAGGCATGCTTTGAGTTACTCCCGATGAAGAATCTGCACTGAATGCCGTTTGAATCTTTGGACTCGGAGCAGATGTGGCAGATGAGTTTCCTTTGTAATAAAGCTGAACATCTTGCTGTACGTTTGCAGATTTCATTTTCCTCATCTTCCGAAGTTCAAGCTCATGAGCTTCAATTCTCTCGATAAACGTACTTAAATTGAAACCCATGTATTCCAAATTGTTTTTCAAAACCAATAAGAACGTACCCCACTCTTCTTGTGGTAGTGCATCAGCCAACTTATCAACCCACTCTTTGTCTGATTTGTCTATATTCAAACGTTTCATTTCCACTACCAAGTGACAGTACCTCTCAATCAACTCTTTCGTTGATTCTCCTCTGATAGCAGTAAATATGTCGAATTCTTTTTTCAGAAGCGCCTTTTTGCTTTTGATCATTGAAACACTTCCAAGAATTTTGATTTTAAGAGCGTTCCAAATAGATTGCGCGTCACCCTGATGTTGTAACAGTACCAAAATGTCTTCTTTAATTGCCCGTTGCAATATACTGACCATCTTCTTGTCGGCTTTAAAGTTTTCTTGTTCAGCCGGAGTTAACATGTTAAGTGTTTTCGAAAGACCAGCATCATTCATAGGAACTACATATTTCGTTTCAACTTTCAGCCAGCATTCAAGGTGATTCGCCTGAACCCACGTGCGAAATCTATCCTGCCACCCCGAATAATCTTCAATGTTGAGCAGTTTCGGTGGTTTTTGCATGGTTCCAAGCTCGTTCTCCATATTCACATTCTAGGCTATACTTGTTGGAGTTTGAACAGTCGTACCTCCTCCAAAAAACTCATTATAAAACTCTTGATTGTCCATTTTTATACTTTGAAAAATGTTTCGAAAAATTTCTAAGTTTTGAAAAATTACACTTTCAAGCGACCTGGACTTTCAGATGACCTGAACTTCAAATGACCTGATTCAAACGACCTGAATTTCAAACGACCTGGACTATCCAAACAGTGCGAGGTGAGTAAAAAATTTCAGTTCGTGTGGTCTGACCACTCAAGTCGTACGAGTTGGTCACAATGTTTGAAACTTTCAAACGATCTGGTCCAATCCTGCGATTTGGACAAGAATTTCATACGGTTTGGACAGTTTCACTTCGTTTGAAGAATTACCTTATCAAAATTTCAAGTTTTTGACATTTTTGGATCAATTTTAGTTCGATTTATGGTCTGCAACTTTGTACAATTGTTCAAAATGATGTTTTACACAAAATATCTAAAATTCAGTCCATTTTATCCGTGAATTCGTCTGAAAATCCAAGAAAGAGTAGAAATATATGGTTCTAAACTGTTCAAAACATTGATATCAACAGATTTGACTCCTCATGAGCTCTGATACCACTTGTAGGATCGATGAATCGTCCAAACGAGTCAATCAGAGTCATATCTAGTTTCTAGAAAGGCGGAATCAGACTAGAAACATTGCAATCAGTGTTAGAACAGGAGTAGAAGAGTAGAAAGTCACTTTAAACATGTTCTTCATTGATTTTAGACATTTTGGTATAGAGAGAATCAGACAGCACTTCGGTACAAAATTCTCCAGAAAGTTACAAATGAAGAACACTACTGGCCTATTTATAGACCTGCCAGATCGCACGGGATAACATACCCAGACCGCACGAGCTGGACAAGCTCACCTTGTGCTACCTGACCTACCAGGTCGTGCGAACTGGTCAAAATACATAAACTTAACATTTCGAATCACAAAGCTAGCCTATTACATATAAACGTCACGACATAGACTGATGACGCAGGCGATAGACATTATGCATCAACACCAAGCCCAGCCATTGTGGGTTACGCATACATGAGGGACGTGAGTGTGGTGTATTGTGATTTAGAAAGTGTCAAAACCCTACTTCCTTCCCCTTCGTTTCTCTGGTAACCGACGGCAATCTTTCCCCTTTGGAGTCCCCTTCCTTCTCGGCCCTAAACACATTCTGTGCATCTTATATTTGGGTAAGTATCATACCATTATTTGATTCAATACATGGCAGTAATCATACTCCATGATTTACGTGAATGTTATGATTGTTATAATGATCCATGACTGATAGAAAACATGTTAAATATTGGTTAGATTGTATGAATAATGATCTGATTTATTAAGGCTTTATATAGGCACGACAACTCGGAAAGTTACGGAATAAGCGGCGATTAGGAACCTTTATAATGTTTAATCACTAAACTAGGATTATATGGTTGTGAAGTGTAATCATGGTTGCGACAATAACATTAATTGTGAATTCAGAATTTAGGGATGATGAGACTTAAAAGATATAAGGGTGCATGTGATATGATGTGAGTTCGATTATATGATTAATTATATGATCGATGATTGGTTATAAGTATGCTTGAGAATTCAGGAATTAGTTATGACTTGGGGGGTTCACGTGGATCTATGGGATTGGGGTCATTATGTGATAATCATTTTAAATCAATGAACAACTATAACTAACCAAGAAGATAATATGCTATTTGATTTGAATGGGAAATATTAAACTGTGGATGAATGCTATTAATAATTCTTAGAATTATTTGCTAGTTTGATTGTTGATTCAGTTACACATTATTTTGGAAACTGTTGTGAGACTTGGGAAGTAACTGATGGAACCTTTGTAACCGATTGACCTTAGGTTACGGCCGACTGTAGCTGAAACCGCACAAATATATATATCAGTCGCACAAATACGAATCGCACAACTTGAATCACACATTTTTAATTGAGTCGCACAAACTGGACCTTGTCGCACAAATCATATAGGATCGCACAAGTTTGTTGGGCCGAGTTAGGAGTGGGCCACACCCAAGAAGATGAATTGCACAAACTAAACATGTTTGAATCATGATCTGAGAAATTGTGTGAAGTGTCAATTGATGAATATGATTAGGGAATGCATGATAGTGTGATGAGCCTGTTGTGGTAATCAATTTATTGATTAGTACTGATTAAGGCATCTAATGTAGCAAATGATAATAATCCATGAAAGCCGGTGACATGCACTTCGAAAACCCTTTTGGAATGTAATGATGTTGATATGTATATTAATCAGAACTTGCATGTTAACCGAGGGAGGGGAATGGTTCTTATGTTGTTAAATTGTTAAGCTAGTTATTTGATGAAACTATGAAACTGTTGAAAAAGTTAATCATGGTAATTGATCTAATGTGAACATGATGAGAATTGTTTGATGCGAAACGGAAACAAAACCATCCATGATTCTGTTTACATAAATTAGGGGATTGGTTTCTAAATTGTGTAACTGATTGAGTATTCTTGTAACCGAATCCATGTTTATAGATTTAATTATACTAACCGCACAAGCTTTGGGTCACACACTAAGTCTCGAGTCGCACTAGTCTTTTGGACTTGGTACATTTGGGCCACACACACACATATGCATACGTTTTATAACTGGGCTGAATCACATATTAGGGGCCCGATATGAATTCGCACACACTTGGTGTCTAATGTTCTGAACTATTATGTGATTTGTGAAACATGCACTTGCATGTGACGTGAATGCTTGTTATATAATGATATGGATTGCTGAATGATTTCCTGCTACGGCTTGCATGATGATGTATGATTTACTTGTATGCAACTTGTGGAACGTGTATAAAGAATACGTGATTTATATACACATGAAACTGATTGTTGTCGGTACCCATGCTAGGACGTGTTTGATCCACTGTTAAACAAGTGACTAATCTTACCGAGCAAACCAAAGGTGAGTTAATTCCTCTTGAGCATGCGTCCCAGTGGGTGGGACAAGCATTGGGTATCCCTGAGAGGGATAGGTTTTTGGGTAAATCAAATGGGTATTCCGGAGAGGAATACATCTTGTGGGTAAAGTCTGGAATGTTGGATAATATCTCATTTCCTATCATTTTAAGTCCCATCTTATACCAAATAGTTACCTGAGAGGTAACGGGGTATTAGTTGATAGCGCTATTAGTCTTGGCAACCTCACACCATACCTGAGTGGACGGGCGTGAACTAATGACCTTAAATCATGACCAATGCTTAAGATAGGGGGCATTGGGGACGGGCAAAACAATCTGGAAGCCATCTTGTACGGTACTCGAGTTATTATCAAAATTATTATCAATGAACTGATCTAAACACTTGGTAACCAACATTTTCGTAAAACTATGAACTCACCAGTGTTGTCTGATACACTTGTTTGCATGCTCGCAGGTTATAGATATGTGAGAACGTGGGACTTGCTGTCTGGGATGCTGGAGTGGTCATGGGTCGAGATACTTGGAATCATGAGACAAGTCTAATGGTTTTCATTCACTTGGTTTATGAAATATTTAACTAACGGTTTATGCTTCCGCTGAACACGTTGAATTATAATTAATGTTTTGTAACACTTTTTTTCAATGAATGAAAGTTTTATTTGAAATTTTGTGATGAGTTCAATGTGATTGGTGGCTAGATCCTGGTACGTCACACGCCTCACGGGGGTTACCGCATGTTGTATTTTGGGGGTGTGACAGTTTGGTATCAGAGCCACTGGTTATAGTGAACTTGGTTTTAAAACGTTTTCATAAAACCAGACTATAACCGAACAGATCTGAACACGACCATGACACTCAGCACCAGATTGCAAGGTTCGTCTCTCGTTTACTTATTGCACATCGTAACTAGTGAACACCTACGTATGATATTGCATGTGATTGCACGTTTAGCACTACAGTATGAATTCATGTTTTATTTACCTATGTTGTGTGATGCATAGTATGACAGTGTGGTATTCCTTCTAGACTCTCATGATCCATGTTTTGTGATGTCCTTTGTCTTGCTACCCGAGTACGAGGAACCATTTAACACGAGTTAGGAGGATCTGAGACGAGCATGCAAGTCACATTGTTATTGTTGGTGCACACATGATAATAATGTGGGGTGCATGTGAGTCCCAGTGAGGCTTAACAAGTGTGAAAGGGGTTCATTCCATTATTCGAACTAATGAAAAACACAACGATCCATAGGATCCATAGCGATGATTGCCCCCTATTCGAACGTAATCCTTCCACTTCTCTTTGAATCCTTACGAATCTCGATGACAACGAGTGTTGCCTGAACACGTATCTGCATGTTTAGCGAACCATATAAGAGTGATAGTTGCTAGTGCGAACGTCTCTGAGTTAGATATTGAAGTGTCGAATGTTTGACCTGTACTCTCCTCATATACCTCGTTTACTTGAATTCCATGGATTGACGCCTTAGATCCCGAAGTATGGTCACTTCTGTACTCTCTAGCAACTTACCGTGCGTTGTTCAATCGACTCGCAAGGCCGATGGATAAGAAGATGAACGTGATACATTACCAACCTTAGTATTAGGACGACCCTGCTTTCCGACGACGAACACCAGCAGATTGATTTCAATCAAATCACTAACTCTAGTCAGCAACCTCTAAGAGCCAACTCTTACGAAATCATCTGGGGATAAAGGATGACAATTGACTAGAGTGTGGAACGTGTAACTGCTAGCTCAATGGATAGTACTCTAGGACGTGACAAGAACAACGGGAAGGTGGACCCAACTGACAAAAGACCGTAGAGATCTATCTATAAAGAAACAACATTAGTGGTAATGGCCACGATGACAGCAAGGAACCCGTAATCATAACCTTCAGTATGGGAACGAAGGTGATTTCAACAAGGATTGATTGTTGTTAAGTCAAGACGTCAACAACCAAGGGAACAATTTCAGTATTAGGAATCCTCGTAATGATAACAACGACACTGGATGTGGTGCTCATGGAAGAGCATTTGAGATTGGCGTGGGTGACGCCAAGTATGATAGCAACAGGGTGATTTGTACGTTTTTGGTAGCAAATCTCTTCTCCTTTGTCCTGATTCCACTCCGACATCTCTTGAGATCAGGCACATTGTAAAACTGGTTGACGACAAGACAAGAGAAGCCTCATACGTTCAGTTAGGATGCAAGCACGATCTTTCAGGTCACGTGTTCGACATTGACCTTCCCCCTACTACTTTTAGAAGCTTTTATGTAGTCGTTGTTATGGACTGGATAACCAGGCCTCGAGCAGAATTTCTATTGACATAATCCCCGAGGTGTTTCCGCTACCCTACTACTCCATCACTGGTTACCAATACTCAACCTGAGGAAAAGAAGATTGAAGATCTACCAGTTGTTCGTGGTTTTCTCGATGAGTTTCCCTAAGAACTTCTAGGCAATTACTTCCACATCCTTAGGTGGAATCACATATTGACCTCACGTCAGTAGCAGCCCTGATCACTCGTAATCCTTATCGTCTAGCACTAGGAGGGTCACAAGAATTGTCCAATCCACTTCAGGAACAGTGGGAGAGGGGTTTTGTCTGATCTACTTTTCGCCTTGGGGAGCGTCAGACCTATTCGAGAAGAAGAAAGATGGGTCACTGCACATGCGTATCGATTATCGTGAACCTAACAAAGTCTCAGTTAAGGACCGTTGTCCTCCACCATGCACCGACAATTGTTAGACCAACTACAAGGGTCGAGCTTTCAATTCAAAAACCGCATTAGGGTCGGGCTGTCTTCGGATGGAAGTCCGAAGAAAGGATGTTTCTAAAACGACGTTTTGAATGCAGTGCGGCCCTTATGATTTTTTTCTGTCCATGTCATTCGAGTTACCCAACACACCAGCAGCCTTATGGATCGCATGAATCGAATGTGTAAACCTTATCTCGCCGAATTAGTCAACCGTGTATATTGATGACATTTGAACCATTTCTAGGAGAAAGGAACACCATGAGAGGCACTTGTGTTTTACCTTAGAACTCCTGATGGAGGAGCAACTCCACGCGAAGTCTTTCTAAGTGTGACTTCTGGATCTGGGGAGTACACTTTCTTGGTCACATAGTCAACAAGTTGGGAGTATGAGTGGAATTCGCTATAATCGATTTTACCCGAAGCTGGACGACACCAAAGGATCCTTCAGAGATGCGGCAAACTTCTTGGTCTAGCTCGGTAATATTGTAGGCTCACCGGGGGATTTTCTAAGATCTCACAGCTTGTAACGCGTTAACACAGCAGGGTGTTGTGTATTCGTGGAGGACTAAACAGGAGAACGACTTTTCAGCTTTGAAACCAAACTCTATAGTACACTGAGTATTATCCTTGCCCAATGGTACAGGTAATTTGGTAGAGTACCGCGTTGTTTCGATTCAGGGTCTCGGTTGCGTGCTGATGCAACGCGAGAAAGTGATAGCTTACGTCTCTCAGTAGTGAGGGAAGCCATGGTCTTTGCATGTGATATCTGGAGGCATTACTTGTACGGTACCAAAGCGCTATTTAGACCGATCACAAGGGCCTTCAGCATATCTTTGAACAGCAAGAGTTAAATATACGACGGCGTCGCTGGATGGAACTCTCCAAACGATTACGACTATGGAACCTAAACGCGTACGAGCTTTGCAGCTCACCATCGACTCTAGCCTACCCGATCGGATTCGCCCTGTTCAAACCGAAGCACTGAAGGAAGAGAATTTTCAAGTTAAATCCATGCGGGGCATGAAGAAGCAACTTTTGGCAAGTCAGACGATATTCGCTACTTCATGGAACGAATAGGGATCCCACTATACGGCAACCGTAGGGAACTTGTGTTGAGCGAAGCACACTAGCCTCGATATTCTAGTCGTCTGGATTTTGATAAGAGATATTGGGATCTAAAAACCTTGTACTGGTGACCGGGCATGAAGGCCCACATGGCAATGTATGTGAACGATAAATACAGTTATGCACGTATTTCCGTATTTTATTTCCTAACACTTTACATTTTGATGTCAGCAGAACACCTCTGTAGCTGAATCAGTGGCTTAGCTCTGATACCAACTTCTGTCGCAACCCCCGATCCCACATCCCCGGGAACGGGCGGCCGCGAGCCTGTTTCGGTGGTATCTCGTATTGTCTAATTTGGCAGCGGAAATTTTCATCAGGACCGTAGTTATGAAATATTTGATCAAAGTAAAATACCACATTTTCATAGTCTTAAACATATGGGATAAAACCCAAGTTCATAGTACACATGTTTTCATAGGAATAAATCCTATTTTATTTAATAAAAACATCTATTTTTATTTTAGGTAACTTTATTGCCACTTTTCCAAGCCTTCAGTGCTGTCCAGCTGGCTTCTATTTGACTTTCACAATTTTTTACCTGAAACGCATTTTAAAAACATTTGTCAGTTGGAAATACTGGTGAGTGAATCCCAGTTTAATCAAGTATAATAAAAACCCAGTGTACAGTATTGAGGGCGATCCCGCAATTATATTTGTTTTCAAGACATATCAATTAACATCCATGGTACTGTCGAACCCGACTTGTGGAAATGTTACTCCTTAACCAGGTGGTAACAAATTTTGTATACAAAACCCCAACATACTCATCATAATTGTATTCATACAAATACTCAATAACTGTTATTCGCATGGAAAAGTATTTAAGGTTTTGTAAAAATTGTTAACAAAAGGTTTACAAAAAGTGGATCAACTCACATTGCTGTCTTAGATTCTCCGTAAGGGTTTCCTGGTGACAATCTATAATTTACACAAATGCACACGCGTTAGTATAATAACCCATTTTAACATTAGTAATACCCTCCCCGAGACGGCATTCCAACGACTACGTCGGGCAGAACCACGACAGCCGTTACGGAACCCTAGATCAATCGGGCAGCGTATCTAATACGTATCCAGGGGTTATAATACTTACAAAAGAGCAGAACATCGCTATTTAGGGGGGTATAATACCCACGTATTATCTCTACTATTCAGAAATTAAGTAAGAAAGAAAGAATTGAGCGATCGGAACTGAAAGCCGGTGCCATTCTTATATAGTGCCTGATCTTGACTTTGTCGCGACCCGCGTAAATGTAGCCAAAGGGCTACGCGGCCCGCGTCAAACCTGGTCAACTGCGTAGGGGGTCCGGGTCATCACATAGACTCGACATGTGTTGGGCCACGTGGCCACACCGGGCTGCGCCATGTTTCCGATCTTACGCGGCCCGCGTTAACTCACGGGGGTCTTACGCGGCCCGCCTAAACTTAAAAAATCAAAGAAATCAGGTTTTAACCTTTAAACCACCCGCGTGAGGGTTGGGGTGGGGTCTACGCGGCCCGCCTCAACTTTAATTTTTAGTTTTTAATTATTTTTAATACTATTTAATGTATTTGAGGCCCGTTTTATGTATGGGGTGTATTTTGGGACATTTTGGGATATTTTAAAATATACTAGGGTGTCGGAAAAAAAATTACGAGGGTGTCTGTTTTATTGAGGATGGTTATATCCTCCCCACCTTGTTTTAGAGCTCGTCCTCGAGATCTACTGGAACAAGTGTGGATATTTACTTTGCATTTCAGATTCAAGCTCCCATGTATACTCAGGTCCTCTTTTGGAGTCCCACTTTACTTTGACCAGAACTAATCTCTTATGTTTGAGATTCTTGACTTTCCTGTCTTCAATCTTTAGAGGCCTTTCTACAAACTTGAGTTGTTCATTTACCTCTATATCCTTAAGAGGTACTATTAGCGATTCATCAGCTAATTTCTTGAGATTAGATACATGAAACACATCATGTATTCCTGCCATTTCCTCTGGCAGTTGTAGCTGATAGGCTACAGGTCCTATTTTTCTAATAATCTCAAAAGGTCCAATATACCTGGGACTTACCTTTCCTCTTTTGATGAATCTTACAACTCCTTTCCAAGGAGAGACCTTTAACAATACTTTGTCTCCTTTAACAAGCACTTTTCTATCGACCACGTGCTGCTTTCAGTCGTTCTTTGACTTGAATAATCTTGTTGGTTGTTTCTTGTACTATCTCAGGTCCAGATAGTTGCTTTTCTCCAATTTCTGCCCAACATACTGGGGTTCGGTACTTTCGTCCATAAAGTGCTTCGAATGGTGCAACATTGATACTTGTGTGATAACTATTATTATAAGAAAATTCTATTAAAGGTAAGTGATCGTCCCAATTACCTCCGAAATCAATTACACAAGCTCTAAGCATGTCCTCCATTATCTGAATTGTCCTTTCGCTTTGTCTGTCTGTTTGAGGATGATAAGTTATGCTTAGATTTAACTTGGTTCCCATTGCCTTTTGGAAACTTGACCAAAAATGAGAAGTAAATCGGCTATCCCTATCAGAAACGATTGATAAAGGAATTCCATGTAATGAAACAATGTCATTTACATATAATTTAGCTAACTGTTCCATACTGAAAGTTTCTTTCATTGGTAGGGAATGAGCTGACTTGGTTAGCCTATCTACAATCACCCAGATTGTATCATTTCCTTTCTTTGTTTTGGGTAATTTAGTAACAAAATCCATTGTTATTAATTCCCATTTCCACACTGGCATTTCTAGCTGTTGTTACAAACCTGAGGGTTTCTGGTGTTCAGCTTTAACTTGTGAACAAGTTAAACATTTAGAAACATAGGCTGCTATGTCCTTTTTCATTCCTATCCACCAAAATTTTTTCCTTAAATCCTGGTACATTTTATCACTTCCTGGATGCATCGTATACTTAGACTTATGGGCTTCTTCTAATATACGATGGCGTAGGTTTCCTAATTTAGGTATCCACATTCTCTTTTTATGGAATCTCCATATTCCATCTGTTCCTTATTCTAATTCTTTTAGCGTACCTTTTAATTTTTTAGCATCATCCTTGATTACTGATTCTTGTGCTTCTCTTATCTGATCATTTAAATCTACTTGCAGATTTAATTTAAGAGAACGTACCATTTTTGGCTTTTCGTGATACTTTCGGCTTAATGCATCTGCCACTACATTTGCTTTTCCTTCATGATACTGGATATCACAATCATAATCACTAAGCATCTCCATCTAGCGTCTTTGTCTCATATTCAACTCCTTTTGCTCGAAAACATACCTTAAACTCTTATGATCAGTGAATATGGTAAACTTACTACAATAAAGGTAATGTCTCCAAATCTTAAGGGCAAAAATTATAGCTCCTAATTCCAAGTCATGGGTTGAATAATTCTCTTCATGATTCTTAAGTTGCCTAGATGCATAAGCTATAACCTTTTGGCGTTGCATCAATACACATCCATAACCTAATTTAGAAGCGTCACAATAGACTACAAAGTCTTCAGTTCCTTCTGGTAACGCTAATATGGGTGTATGGGTTAATTTATGTTTAAGAATTCTAAATGCTTCTTCTTGTTTTGGTCCCCATTCAAACTTAATGGATTTACAGGTTAACTTAGTTAAAGGAATGGCTATTCTAGAAAAATCTTGAATAAATCTCCTATAATAACCGGCCAATCCTAAGAAACTTCTAACCTCAGTTGGTGACTCAGGGGTTTTCCATTTGATAATCGCCTCGATCTTTGTTGGATCCACATGAATTCCTTCATGGTTCACTAAGTGTCCAAGAAATTGCACCTGTTCTAGGCAAAACTCGCACTTTGAAAATTTAGTATAAAGCTTTTCCTTTCTTAATAGACTTAAAAGTGCGTGCAAATGCTTTGCATGATCTTCCCTATTTTTAGAATAAATGAGAATATCATCTATGAAGACGATTATGAATTTATCCAAATATGGCTTACATATTCGTTTCATCATGTCCATAAATGCGGCTGGGGCATTGGTTAAACCAAATGGCATGACAGTAAATTCATAATGGCCATACCTTGTTCTGAATGCGGTCTTAGGAATGTCATCTTCCTGTACCTTTAGTTGATGATATCCTGACCTTAAATCGATTTTAGAGAAAAATCGAGCTCCTTGCAGTTGATCGAACAGATCATCGATCCTTGGTAATGGGTACCGGTTCTTGATCGTGACCTTGTTCAATTCACGGTAGTCAATGCACATACGCATCGATCCGTCCTTCTTTTTGACGAACAGTATCGGCGCTCCCCATGGCAACGAACTTGGTTGTATGAATCCTTTTTTCCAGCAATTCGTCTAATTGTTTCTTTAATTCCTGCATTTCTGCGGGTGCCAAACGGTAGGATGCTTTGGCAAATGGTGTTGTTCCTGGTATCAGATGGATTCTGAATTCAACTTCTCTGTCTGGTGGTAGTCCTGGTAATTCTTCTGGAAATACATCTGAAAACTGAGACACTACTGGAATGTCTTTTAGTTCTTTTCCTTTAGTGTTAGTGATTATGGAAATCAAATACACTATAGAACTTTTTCTTATATAACTTGCAGTTTTCATCACAGAGATGAATTTTGTGGATCTAGATGGTTTATCTCCTTTAATTGTGATCTTTTCATCCTTTGGTGAATTTACTTGAATTGACTTTTGATCACATAAAATACTAGCTTTATTGGCTATTAACCAATCCATTCCTAATACAACATCAAATCCTGCCAGATTCATGGGATAAAGGTTTGCCATAAACTTTTGATTTAAAATTTCTATTCTTGCTCCCTGCAAGATTTCCGAAATCTTAACAGTTCCTCCATTAGCTGTCTCTACTAGGCATTCTTGTGGTAGTTTAGTTAATTACTGATTTAGAAGTTTGCAAAACGAAGTATTAATGAAACTTTGGTTTGCACCAGAGTCAAATAATACCTTAGCAAAAACATCATTAACTAAAAACGTACCAGCTATCACGTCTGGAATCATCTTGGCTTCATCTGCAGTCAGAACGAATGCTCTAGCATTTTTAGTGTTCCTGTTGTTCATAGCTGGAGCCAATTTTGGACAATTCAGCTTGATGTGACCTTTTTCTCCACAGTTGTAGCATAGTCCGTTACTGGATTTTCTCCTGCAATCTTCTTCCTTGTGTCCTGGCATCTTGCAAAAATTGCAAAGAGTTGAGCATTTTCCCGAATGTTTTTTCTTCCAGACCTTGCAAAAAGGTGCAGAGATAGAACCCATATTCCTACGGTTGTAATTCCCAGAACGGAATTCTTGAGTAAGCCTTTGGGTTAGGTTTCTCCTCTGGTCTTCTTCCCTGGTACGGATTAATTCATCTGTCAAGGTATTGGCTAGTTCTACAGCTTCTTCTATAGTTTGGGGTCTAGCTGCCTTGACTACATGTCTAATTTCTCCAATTAATCCCCAGATGTAACGGGAGATTAACACTGGTTCAGGTGATGCAAGGGTTGGTACTATTCTAGCATATTCAAAGAATGTGGTAGTATAACCCTTACTATCTACCCCAGTCATTCTTAAGTTTAGGAACTTATTTGCTATCTGTTCCTTTTCATTGGGAGGGCAGAATTTCCTTTCTACCGTATTTTTAAATTCCTCCCATTCCATATTGTATACCCTATCACTTCCTCTTGATTGAAGGATAATGTTCCACCATTCTAAGGCTGGGTTCTTAAACAGATTAGAAGCAAACATTATTTTATCTTCTTCAGCACATTTGCTTATTTTTAAAACAGCCTCTGTTTTCTCTATCCAGCGTAGGGCTGCAATGGGTTCTTCATTGCCCGAGAATTCTATTGGTTTACAGGACCAGAATTCTTTGTAAGAACAACCATAAGGCATGGTTTTTCTTCTTTTGGGAATGGGCACTTGAAGTACAGGTCCATTGTTCACGCTGTTTTCTGGTTCAATTGGTCGCTTACTGCTATGTTTACTTTTATTATTCGCTTCTTGAATCGTTTGAATAATAAATGGCATTTCATCTATGATTCCTTGTGCCACTATATGTTGAACGGCATTATTATCCATTTGGTTTCCATTGTTATTGATGCTCGGATTCTCATTAACCACGTTAATGTTACTCTGGTTATCGTTATTCAGATTTCCTTGATTTCCTTCGTCGGCCATCTGAATTTTAAACATTTACCCCGTATTAATATCACAAAATAATAGCTTAATATGGTTAATCACATGACACGCAATTTAGCCAAAAGCGTCGATCATTGCGACTTTACTCTATTCATCTACTATATATCTATTACACACCAGTACGGAAATAAAATTACAATACCAACTGAAATAAATAATAGTAGGCATCCGTACACACATATTTTATTATTTTATTATTTTATTATTATTACTATTACCGTCTCCATTCTCACATTCACGGATATGGATTCATCCAAAAATCCATATTGCGCTCGTCGTACTTCCAGACGAGTCGCTCTCCCACCTGTCTCATTCTCTCACTGCTCTCTAAAATTTCCTCACCAAATGTCCTAAGTTCTTGTACGTTTTCTGCACTCATTGGGGGTGCAGGTTCTAGGACTGGGTTCGGAATCTGGGGTGCGGGTTCCTGGTATGGGGGAGTAGATGCCTGGAATCGGTAAGGATCTTCTAATATCTCCCTAATGTATTCATCGTGGTAATAGGGATCTAAATGGTCCATACCTGGATAGGCTCCTATGTTTTGCATGGGTGTGTCTTCATGTATCGGGTAACGCTGCACATAGTCCCTAACTTCATCCCACAAGGGATCGTAATTTGGGTCTAGGGGGTTTGGTGCTGGTACCCTAGGTATTTCCTCCGGGTTGAAGTCATGCATCTCTACTTGGTTTTCAGGGTTTTCTATCTCCATCGGTTGGTCAGGGATTGGTGGCTGTGGTTGGGGTGCTATTATTTGCTCCAGATTAGGGTCAGCTGCAGTGGTTGCTAGGATGTGAATATTGGCTATACCCCTATTTATCATATCATATCATGGGCATAGGCATTTATCTCTCTCTTAGCTGCTGCTAGTACCCTCTGGTCTTGTAACTTTTTCATACGCTTCCTACGCTCATGTGCCCCTCTACTGAACCATCCCCTCTTTTTCTGTGGAAATGGCTATTCTGACTGAGCCTTAAACACAAAGATTCCTTCTTCCGTATCAGCAGAGTACCCTGAGAGGGCAGGCTGAGAAGAGGAGGTGCCTTCGCTTCTAGGTGAACCAGACAATTTACGATACGCGTCAGATGGTCCTTGGTCGCTCATACTGTAAACTAACAAATAGTCAAATAACACATAACAATAAATACAGTTATGCATGTATTTCCGTAATTTATTTCCTAACACTTTACATTTTGATGTCAGCAGAACATCTCTGTGGCTGAATCAGTGGCTTAGCTCTGATACCAACTTCTGTCGCAACCCTCGAACCCACATCCCCGGGAATGGGCGGCCGCGAGCCAGTTTCGGTGGTATCTCGTATTGTCTAATTTGGCAGCGGATTTTTTCATCAGGACCGTAGTTAGGAAATATTTTATCAGAGTAAAATACCACATTTTCATAGTATTAAACATATGGGATAAAACCCAAGTTCATAGCACACATGTTTTCATAGGAATAAATCCTATTTTATTTAATAAAAACATCTATTTTATTTTAGGTAACTTTATTGCCACTTTTCCAAGCCTTCAATGCTGTCCAGCTGGCTTCTATTTGGCTTTCACAATTTGTTACCGGAAACGCGTTTTAAAAACATTTTTCAGTGGGAAATACTGGTGAGTGAATCCCAGTTTAATCAAGTATATTAAAAACCCAGTGTACAGTATTGAGGGCGATCCCGCAATTATATTTGTTTTCAAGACATATCAATTAACATCCATGGTACTGTCGAACCCGACTTGTGGAAATGTTACTCCTTGACCAGGTGGTAACAAATTTTGTACACAAAACCCCAACATACTCATCATAATTGTATTCTTACAAATACTCAATAACTGTTATTCGCATGGAAAAGTATTTAAGGTTTTGTAAAAATAGTTAACAAAAGGTTTACAAAAAGTAGATCAACTCACATTGCTGTCTTAGATTTTACGTAAGGGTTTCCTGGTAATAATCTATAATTTACACAAATGCACACGCGTTAGTATAATAACCTTTTTTAACATTAGTAATACCCTCCCCGAGATGGCATTCCAACGACTACGTCGGGCAGAACCAAGACAACCGTTACGGAACCCTAGATCAATCGGGCAGCGTATCTAATACGTATCCAGGGGTTATAATACTTACAACGGAGCATAACTTCTCTATTTAGGGGTGTATAATACCCGCGTATTATCTCTACTATTCAGAAATTAAGTAAGAAAGAAAGATTTGAGCGATCGAAACTGAAAGCCGATGCCATTCTTATATAGTGACTGATCTTGACTTTGTCGCGGCCCGCGTAAATGTAGCCAAAGTGCTACGCGGCCCGCGTCAAACCTGGTCAACTGCGTAGGGGGCCGGGTCATCACATAGACTCGACATGTGTTGGGCCACGTGGCCACACCGGGCTGCACCATGTTTCCCATCTTACGCGGCCCGCGTTAACTAACGGGGGTCTTACATGGCCCGCCTAAACTTAAAAAATCAAAGAAATCAGGTTTTAACCTTTAAACTGCCCGTGTAAGGGTTGGGGTGGGGTCTACGCGGCCCGTCTCAACTTAAATTTTCAGTTTTTAATTATTTTTAATACTATTTAATGTATTTGAGGCCCGTTTTCACGTATGGGGTGTATTTTGGGACATTTTGGGATATTTTAAAATATACTAGGGTGTCGGAAAAAAAATTACGAGGGTGTCGGTTTTATTGAGGATGGTTATAGAATATCAGAAACCTTCTGGTTTGTGTCAGCAACCAGAAACAGACTGCCATGAATTTTGTCACTGGCCTACTTAAAAACTCAAAATGGAGACGGTATTACCTAGGTGATCGTTGATTATCTCACATAACCAGCACACTTTCTTGCAATCAAGGAAACTGACGAGTCTTCACAGCTTGTGAATAATCCTCTGAGAGAGGCGGTTTCTAGGCACGAGGTGCCAACTTCGGTTACCTCTGATTGTGATCTGCGTTTATACCCGATTTTTGGCAGGCAATACACAAAACCCTTGGCTCACGTCTAGACATGAGCACTGCTTATCACCGTAGGACAGACGGTCAGAGTAAACGAACCATCCTGACACTCGAAGACATGCTGTGAGCATGTGTGTGATTGACTTTAGTAAAAGTTGGAAGGACACTTACCTTTGGTTGAGTTCTATTCCAGCAGTTACCATTCTAGTATTCAGGCAGATCTGTTCAAGGCATTGCATGGACGATAATGTCGATCTCTTTGTTGGGCTGAGGTGGGTGACAGCCTAATCGCAAGTCCAGGGCTTGTACTCGAAACTCCTGGGTTGATTGTCAAATCGGAAATCATATGGCGACAACGCGTGACCGCCACAAACATTTGTGACACCTTTACTAGAGCCTCAAATTAACGATAAGTTGCAGTTGGTGAGAAATCTATTGTAATCGTGGACCAGGAAGTCAAGGTTCGTAAGCATAGTCTAATTTCAATTATGATAGTTCGTTGGAACTCGAGATTAAGTATTCTCAATTGTTCAAACCTACCGAAGCAACTCATGGTGTAAATGATGAATTTCGGGATGAAATTCCCTTTCAAGTTGGGGATGATGTGGCACCCGAGGAAATTCACAGTCATCCTAGTCTGTCACTTCACTTTCATGGGACTACTTATCAAATTTCGGGACGAAATTTCTTTCAAGTTGGGGATGATGTGACAACCCGAATTCCTGAGGTTATTATATTTGCATTACTTCTATCTACATTTCGTCATACGCTGTGATCTTGTGCTTATTGTGTGAAACCAATGTAGTTGGGTTTAATTGAATGTGTTATGCTAAGTGTATAATAAGAGTTAAATGCCAGGATAGTCCCTGTGGTTTGTCCTTTTTTCACCTTTAGTCCCTAACTTTCTACCCAACTTTTCAGTTTCCGTTCCCGGATAGTCCCTGTACCTAACTACAGTTAGTTTTCTCAGTTAAGAGGGTGTGAAATGACAAAAATACCCTTACTCAAAACAAAATAACGTAAGGGGAATTTTTTTCATTTCAAATTTCCAGGGACTAAAAGAAAAAGTACTCACCCTATCTCCTTCTCACCTCTCTTTCTCCATCAACATCCCACACCACTTGAAACCTCCTGTATAAACCCATATCTACTTAATTGATTTTCTGTCCCCAAAATCATAACTTGCAAAGTTGATCAAATCCTAGAACCCAAAGTTAGGGTTTTAAACATACATCACATGCATAATTAGATCCTAATTCCCATCTTTCTTACTCGTATTCTTACTGGAACCACAAAGCCAAAACCCCCAATCGAATAAACTCGCCGGAATACAACCCAAATATCCCGTTAACAGTGATCTGAAACCGGACACAAACAAGAACAAAAATCCGGGTAAGTTTCAGGTGGAATAGAGGTGATGTGGCGCGAGTTCAGAATCGATTGCAGGTTTGAAGGGCTTTTCAAAGGATCCATAATGAGTAGTTGATTACCATACTTCGGTGGGTTCGTTTTGTTTATTTATTCAAACACCAAGTAGAAAATAGTAAAATACCAAGCAGAAAAAAACTCCCAAAAGCTAGAACAAGGTCACAAGATTTCATAATCATCTTATCCACTTTGAAATGACAAGATTTCATATCAGCTTCAAGGAATTACCAGCTCATGAGAATGAAAAAGAAACAAATATTGAAAATCCTACAGAAAGAAAGAAGACACTTTATGTTACACATGACATAAGGTGGAATCTTCAAAAGCGGTGTTCAAGGAGAGATTTGGTGATAGTCCATGTGGTTTATCATTTTTAAGGGAAGAGTTTTTTGTCATTTCACACCCTCTTAACTGAGATAATTAACTGATGTTAGGCATAGGGACTATCCGGGAATGAAAATTGAAAAGTTGGGGACTATAACTGTAATTTTCGAAAGTTAGGGACTAAAGGTGAAAAATGACAAACCACAGGGACTATCCAGGCATTTAACTCGTATAATAATTATATTAGATGGTTGGGGTAGTCGCACACTTTGGTCAAACCGCACACTCCGCTCACGACCGCACACACTCCCTCACTTGGATGTCCTCTAAATCTAGGCCCACACACACACTAAAGCAGGCCCAGATCGCTCCAAGCCCAGCCATTGTGGGTTACGCATACATGAGGGACGTGAGTGTGGTGTATTGTGATTTAGAAAGTGCCAAAACCCTACTTCCTTCCCCTTCGTTTCTCTGGTAACCGACGACAATCTTTCCCCTTTGGAGTCCCCTTCCTTCTCGGCCCTAAACACATTCTGTGCATCTTATATTCGGGTAAGTATCATACCATTATTTGATTCAATACATGGCAGTAATCATACTCGATGATTTAGGTGAATGTTATGATTATTATAATGATCCATGATTGATAGAAAACATGTTAAATATTGGTTAGATTGTACGAATAATGATCTGATTTATTAAGGCTTTATATAGGCACGACAACTCGGAAAGTTATGGAATAAGCGGCGATTAGGAACCTTTATAATGTTTAATCAGAAAACTAGGATTATATGGTTGTGAAGTGAAATCATGGATGCGACAATAACATTAATTGTGAATTCAAAATTTAGGGATGATGAGAATTAAAAGATGTAAGGATGCATGTGATATGATGTGAGTTCGATTATATGATTAATTATATGATCGATGATTGGTTATAAGTATGCTTGAGAATTCAGGAATTAGTTATGACTTGGGGGTTCACGTGGATCTATGGGATTGGGGTCATTATGTGATAATCATTTTAAATCAATGAACAGCTATAACTAACCAAGAAGATAATATGCTATTTGATTTGAATGGGAAATATTAAACTGTGGATGAATGCTATTAATAATTCTAAGAATTATTTGCTAGTTTGATTGTTGATTCAGTTACACATTATTTTGGAAACTGTTATGAGACTTGGGAAGTAACTGATGGAAACCTTGTAACCGATTGACCTTAGGTTACGGTCGAATGTAGCTGAAACCGCACAAATATATATATCAGTCGCACAAATACGAATCGCACAACTTGAATCACACATTGTTAATTGAGTCGCACAAACTGGACCTTGTCGCATAAATCATATAGGATCGCACAAGTTTGTTGGGCCGAGTTAGGAGTGGGCCGCACCCAAGAAGATGAATTGCACAAAATAAACATGTTTGAATCATGATCTGAGAAATTGTGTGAAGTGTCAATTGATGAATATGATTAGGGAATGCATGATAGTGTGATGAGCCTGTTGTGGTAATCAATTTATTGATTAGTACTGATTAAGGCATCTAATGTAGCAAATGATAATAATCCATGAAAGCCGATGACATGCACTTCGAAAACCCTTTTGGAATGGAATGATGTTGATATGTATATTAATCAGAACTTGCATGTTAACCGAGGGAAGGGAATGGTTCTTATGTTGTTAAATTGTTAAGCTAGTTATTTGATGAAACTATGAAACTATAGAAAAAGTTAATCATGGTAATTGATCTAATGTGAACATGATGAGAATTACGTTGTTTGATACGAAACGGAAACAAAACCATCCATGATTCTGTTTACATAAATTAGGGGATTGGTTTCTAAATTGTGTAACTGATTGGGTATTCTTGTAACCCCAAAAATATAAATTTTATATTATAAATTAAAAGTCAGTTATGGTCAAGATGAAGTAACTAGGAATAAGTAACCTAGTTAATCATAGGCATCGAATTAATAAGAAAAACAAGGTTAAAACACCCTTTATAAAAATAATTGAATTGTAGAAGGGCTAAACTTGACAAAAGTGAAAAAGGTTTTAATTAAATTAAAAATCAAATACCAAAACACACCTAAGTGTGTGTTCTGGGCGTGCGATCCACAGAGCCAAGAAAGGGCTCTCAAAAGTTCAACCCTAACTCACAAAATTGATCAAATTAAGAAGGCAATTCAAGTTCAAATCAAAAACCAAGATCAATCCAGTGATCACTCAAGTGAGGGGATCACAAGGTATGTTGAATTTCGTATTTTGGTCACTTCTTGAATTCTTGATGATTTGTGAAATCAAAATTTGAACTTGCATGATTGATGTTTAGATGAAATTAGTAATGAAAACATGTCTAGGAGTAAACCCTAGTCAAATACTTGTTGAATTGATGTTCATAATTGTGAAATTCATGGCCACCCATCTAAGTGTAAAATGGGTTTTGTAGAATGATAAAGAACACAAAGAATTTGACTTTTAAACGAGTGTCGTTGACTTACATGAAGTGAATCTAGATGTTATTATGCATACTAGATATAATGAACTTGCAAAAATTGTTTAATTTTGGGCTAAATAGTTAGTCATGAACTTGATAATGGGTTTTATAAAACGATGCCCATAAGGTGTTTGTTAAAACGCCTAAGAAAAAAATTAAATGTTGAAATTCGGAACAAAACGCATATTTGAATGATGTTGTGAATTATGCGTTATATGGCATGAATAGAGTTCTAAACAAATCGTTGACTGAATTCTATAGGCAAGGAATCGAGTCTTCAAGCGGACAAGCCGGAGCAGACACACGCTTGAATGGAACGCTTTAAAGGTACGCGACTTGTCACTTTGTTATATTCATGTAGACAAGTTTAGTCATAATTTATGTTAAATGTTGATATAGCGAAAATATGTGTGTTTTTGGTAAGTCATGGAAGTGATGTAACTCACTCGACAACCAAACGGGTCAAAATATTTATTTAGATATGTTTGTTCATAATATTGTTTAATTAGTCATATTTGGAATGTAAATAAAGTGATGTAACTCACTAGATAAAGAAACGGGTCAAATAATGGTCGAAATGGTAGTGTTCGAAGTGACTTAAATATCACTCATTAAATTTGAGTTATAAAAGCGTAAACCATGGATTCCAAGGGATACGCTAAGGTTGACAAGCCCAGGAATGGGTAATTATGGTTAAAAAGCAATGTTGATGAATTATGCAAGTACGTAACTATGGTTTTGTTACATTATGCATAAATATTGATTATAGTTTGTTAAATTGAATTAGCGTTATAAGTAAATGTGATATGTGGTTGAAGTGATGAAGTTCACTAAACTAACAAAACGGGTCAAAAGATTGATTAGAGTATGTTTGGTATGTCGTTTAAATGGTGGTTTCCATTAGACAACCAAACGGGTCGAACAATGGATAAATTGGTAGTATTGAAGTGACTTGAATGTCACATGATGATTTTGGATTTTGAAAGCGTAAAACCATGGAATGGTTATGATACGCCGAAGTTCACAAGCCCGGAGAATGGGTAATTACGTCTATAAACCAAAATTGATGAATAAGGTAAAGTATGATATATATAACTAAACGGGTCGAATAAATGAAAAAGGAAATTTTTAGGCTAACAGTTATAAAGCCAAGTTTATGCAAATAAAGATAGTGAACGCGTTCGTATTTAAATTAGGGACGCGTAGGAAAAAGAATTTCGTAAAACGGATTATTAGAATGAAAGTTATGAACGTTTAAAGTTGAATTTTTGGTAAATTATGGAGCTGGGAATATGCAGCAAAAAACCAAGCAACCTGATGTCGAAATTAGGGGGTCGCGTCGCGCGACACCAAGGCAGAATCATGGTCGCGTCACGCGACGTTGGTCGCGGCCCGCGACGGTTATTAGCGACGTAGGTCGCGGCCCTCGAGGGCCCTATCAGCTGAAGTTTTGTTGAATCTTATTTGTTTTGTTCAATGGACTTGTTTAAACATGTTATTAACTCATCAAAACTAACTTATATGTTGGATTTGAATTTAGGTACTCATTCTAAGCATTTGGATGATGATCAAGCAAGAAACAAGAACCGAACACACAACTTTTGAAGCTTCCGCCGTGATCTATTTTGTTTTAGACTATGTGAATTTTGTAAACACTTAATACTTTGTTTTGAATGTTTAAAACTAGTTGGAAAGTTAACTAGAATACTATGATCATGTAGGTTCATATTCCTAACTAAGTTTTGAAATGACGCATTTTTCGTTTAAAATGTGTTGTTATTATTAAAATCTTAGTTTTATGAGACGGTTGTTACAAGTTGGTAATCAGAGCTCAAGGTTGTTAACAAAGTGTGTTCGGTTCAAGCTTGATCAAACATCCGGTAAGAATTAGTCATTTAGTAGATTTTATTAGATTGTTAGAAAAAGGAATTCGAGTTGATGTGCATGGAAAGAGCGTGTTAACACACTCAAACCCGGAAAGTGCACTAAACATGAATGGTTTAAGCAAGTTACAAACTTGACTAAATCAAAATGAAAGATGCAAACGATAATGAAATAAAATGTTTGACAATTGATATAAACATTTCAGAATTGAGATGTCTAATGTCGGTAAAAGACGATTAGGTAGTATAAAGCCTAACCACAGATTGATTATAAAATAAGTACTTGTGAAATAAGTATAATTGAATGTCATGTATAACAATACGGGCAACACTGAATAACAAGATTATTAATAAATTGGAAATATTCGAAAAATATGATGACCGCATCTGGAAGATGACGGGAGTTAAACGATTTAAATGACGGAAGGTTCGAAGGCATGACAAAGAACATGCCAGCAAAGAATCTAAATCAAGTGATGATTCGAGACAACGGAGTAGCAATCAGGTACACGTTCTAAATTACGATAAGACAAGTGGAATATAAAAATCCACTTGATGAATAATAATTGCGTATGGATATATAAGGTTGGTGAAATGAGTGTATTATATTAATATATATATATATATATATATATATAAACAAATAAATGGTGAACAAGTGAAACCGAGGTAAAAGTAACCTCGATAAATATATATACATATTGCAATGGGAAGGAGCGCGTGTGCACTCGAACCTGGGAACGCAATGAAATATAAGTGTCATAATGGGAAGGAGTGCGCGTACACTCGAACCCGGGAACTTAATGAAGCGAACAAACGTTGTATTGGGAAGGAGTGTAATTACACCCGAACCCGGGATTTTTAATAGTAGAAAGCGGCGAAGACAAGGTTATATACTTGTCTAAACCTAATAAAACACGTAGAAACATCGTTTATATTGATAAACGATGTGGGTAAATTCCATACAACGACATGGAATAAGAAAATGAAATAAGTTGAATTTGGTTATTCTTACAATGGAATGATGTCAACCGCAGTTGGCGACGACACGATAACCCTCATGACTGAGGAGACGTGCAAAAAGGATCTATGGGAAAGTATGAAAGGCTATTGAAGCCGTGAAACCCGGAGTCATGGAAAGGCTACAAGTCACCATGATGACGACAAGGAAAGAAGAGATGAACGAGTTGGGAGAAAGCCCGTCGGGATGAGTAACGCAGGTACACGTTATAAAATTACAACAAGATAATGTTAGGCAACAATTAGATAATGGATTAAGGTTATGAATGAGAAATTAAGACTTGGGCAGAAAATACCCTCCAGGAAAAAACAAAACTAAATGGATGATACGCATTATTCGCTACTATGAATAATAAAGTATCAACAAATGCGGATTTAGAGACTTGGATACGAATAACCGCCCAAGTAAGACATTATTAATCAAATCCTTACGAGGAAGAACGATGATCACATTGATGGGTGTGATCGTATAAAAGATTAGTGAAATAAACGTATTTAAAAGTGTTGGAACGAAAACGGGTAAAACCCCAAAAGCCGTATAACAATAACAGTGGTTTATCAAATAAGGATTAAGAAATGGACCTTCAGGACATTAATAAAAGAGACGGACCTAAGGGTCGCTAACAAAAGAAAGACGGGTGTTCAGATCAAATAAGTAAAATGTTTTATAATAAAGGAAAACGCAAACTAGTGAAACTGGAGAGTTAAAAACATTAAGATAGAGAACCCGGGTAACGGGCTGTAAAGAAAAAAAATAAGTATGAACCGGGTAACCGTAAGCGAAGAACAACCCGACGTGTAAATGACGGAAGAAGTCATAGAGTTAAAAGAATAGTTCAAATGAAAACAAATGTAGCCTTGGACTACGGTCAAGGTCAATAAAATTTAAAAGCGAAAGTGAATGATTCCAAACATAACAAGGGGTGCCTTGACGCTATATGTGTAGATATACATTCTAATAATGACACGAGTAAAAGATGAATCTACGAGGTCATGATAACCTTCGGGATTACAAACAAATGTTAAGGTCTACGGGACCAAAAAGACCCTTGGGTCACAAATAAAAAGAAACGAACTATTGGGGTCTCATCTTAAAAGGGTAAAAAAAACTAAAGAAATAGCCTACGAGGCTAAGTGAAAGAACCTACGGGTTATTTGGGTTAAGTCAGGAAACTAGTTATAACTCCCCACCCTAAATAATAATGGAGAGGAATAAATCCTCGGAAGTAAATTTCCCTGATATAAGTAAATGACGTAAGACAAAGAGAAAACGTTAAACTAAAAATTCGATTCTTAGTCCGAAGCAACGTTTTAACAAATATATGTAGTATGAAGCGGTTTGGGAAATAGTAAACACACAAAGGGCCGGAGATGGCAATGTGGTGCACCCGGATGACGGGGTATGAAGTAACGGTGACTAATTAGTCTAGCCGGTAAAACCATTCAAGGTCAAGGTACTGCTATGACTTATGTAACGCGTTTGTCAATATAGGATTAGCATGAAGTAAACATGCTGACAGACTTAGTGACCGGGTGATCAAATGACAACTCGGTCAAATAGGCAACAAAAGAAGAAATACAAGATACAAGTTACAGTCCGTAAGGACTTACACGTGAAAGACACACGCGTAAATGCGAATGATCACTTTTGACTAAAAGAAAGAATGCCTTGAAAACGAAACTAAGTTTGTTTGGACAAAACCAAAGAACTACTTAAAAAAGGTTTCGGGGACGAAACCTCTTTAAGGGGGGTAGACTTGTAACACCCAAAAAATATAAATTTTATATTATAAATTAAAAGTCGGTTATGGTCAAGATGAAGTAACTAGGAATAAGTAACCTATTTATTCATAGGCCATGAATTAATAAGAAAAACAAGGTTAAAACACCCTTTATAAAAATAATTGAATTGTAGAAGGGCTAAACTTGGCAAAAGTGAAAAAGGTTTTAATTAAATTCAAAATCAAATACCAAAACACACCTAAGTGTGTGTTCTGGGCGTGCGATCCACAGAGCCAAGAAAGGGCTCTCAAAAGTTCAACCCTAACTCACAAAATTGATCAAATTAAGAAGGAAATTCAAGTTCAAATCGAAAACCAAGATCAATCTAGTGATCACTCAAGTGAGGGGATCACAAGGTATGTTGAATTTCGTATTTTGGTCACTTCTTGAATTCTTGATGATTTGTGAAATCAAAATCTGAACTTGCATGATTGATGTTTAGATGAAATTAGTAATGAAAACATGTCCAGGAGTAAACCCTAGTCAAATACTTGTTGAATTGATGTTCATAATTGTGAAATTCATGGCCACCCATCTAAGTGTAAAATGGGTTTTGTGGAATGATAAAGAACACTAAGAATTTGACTTTTAAACGAGTGTCGTTGACTTACATGAAGTGAATCTAGATGTTATTATGCATACTAGATATAATGAACTTGCAAAAATTGTTTAATTTTGGGCTAAATAGTTAGTCATGAACTTGATAATGGGTTTTATAAAACGATGCCCATAAGGCGTTTGTTAAAACACCTAAGAAAAAAATTAAATGTTGAAATTCGGAACAAAACGCATATTTGAATGATGTTGTGAATTATGCGTTATATGGCATGAATAGAGTTCTAAACGAATCGTTGATTGAATTCTATAGGCAAGGAATCGAGTCTTCAAGTGGACAAGCCGGAGAGGACACACGCTTGAATGGAACGCTTTAAAGGTACGTGACTTGTCACTTTGTTATATTCATGTAGACAAGTTTAGTCATAATTTATGTTAAATGTTGATACAGCGAAAATATGTGTGTTTTTGGTAAGTCATGGAAGTGATGTAACTCACTCGACAACCAAACGGGTCAAAATATTTATTTAGATATGTTTGTTCATAATATTGTTTAATTAGTCATATTTGGAATGTAAATAAAGTGATGTAACTCACTAGATAAAGAAACGGGTCAAATAATGGTCGAAATGGTAGTGTTCGAAGTGACTTAAATATCACTCATTAAATTTGAGTTATAAAAGTGTAAACCATGGATTCCAAGGGATACGCTAAGGTTGACAAGCCCGGGAATGGGTAATTATGGTTAAAAAGCAATGTTGATGAATTATGCAAGTACGTAACTATGGTTTTGTTACATTATGCATAAATATTGATTATAGTTTGTTAAATTGAATTAGCTTTATAAGTAAATGTGATATGTTGTTGAAGTCATGAAGTTCACTAAACTAACAAAACGGGTCAAAAGATTTATTAGAGTATGTTTGGTATGTTGTTTAAATGGTGGTTTCCAGTAGACAACCAAACGGGTCGAACAATGGTTAAATTGGTAGTATTGAAGTGACTTAATGTCACATGATGATTTTGGATTTTGAAAGTGTAAAACCATGGAATGGTGATGATACGCCGAAGTTCACAAGCCCGGGGAATGGGTAATTACGTCTATAAACCAAAATTGATGAATAAGGTAAAGTATGATATATATAACTAAACGGGTCAAATAAATGAAAAAGGAAATTTTTAGGCTAACAGTTATAAACCCAAGTTTATGCAAATAAAGATAGTGAACACGTTCGTATTTAAATTACGGACGCGTAGGAAAAAGAATTTCGTAAAACGGATTATTAGAATGAAAGTTATGAACGTTTAAAGTTGAATTTTTGGTAAATTATGGAGCTGGGAATATGCAGCAACAAACCAAGCAACCTGCTGTCGAAATTAGGGGGTCGCGTCGCGCGATACCAAGGCAGAATCATGGTCGCGTCACGCGACGTTGGTCGCGGCCCGCGACGGTTATTTGCGACGTAGGTCGCGGCCCGCGAGGGCCCTATCTGCTGAAGTTTTGTTGAATCTTATTTGTTTTGTTCAATGGACTTGTTTAAACATGTTATTAACTCATCAAAACTAACTTATATGTTGGTTTTGAATTTAGGTACTCATTCTAAGCATTTGGATGATGATCAAGCAAGAAACAAGAACCGAACACACAACTTTTGAAGCTTCCGCCGTGATCTATTTTGTTTTAGACTATGTGAATTTTGTAAACACTTAATACTTTGTTTTGAATGTTTAAAACTAGTTGGAAAGTAACTAGAATACTATGATCATGTAGGTTCATATTCCTAACTAAGTTTTGAAATGACGCATTTTTCGTTTAAAATGTGTTGTTATTATTAAAATCTTAGTTTTATGAGACGGTTGTTACACTCACCAGCGTTGTCTGATACACTTGTTTGCATGCTCGCAAGTTATAGATATGTGAGAATGTGGGACATGCTGTTTGGGATGCTGGAGTGGTCATGGGTCGAGATAAGTGGAATCATGAGACAAGTCTAATGGTTTTCATACACTTGGTTTACGAAATATTTAACTAATGGTTTATGCTTCCGCTGAACACGTTGAATTATAATTAATGTTTTGTAACACTTTGTTTCAATGAATGAAAGTTTTATTTGAAATTTTGTTATGAGTTCAATGTGATTGGTGGCTAGATCCTGGTACGTCACACGCCTCGCAGGGGTTACCGCATGTGGTATTTTGGGGGTGTGACAGTCCCAAGCAGAAATAATTCTTTTAGATTCTGAAGCACAAGTTGAGCAATGCTCCAGTTCTAACTCTACCTGAGGGTATGGAGGATTTCGTTGTTTATTATGATGCCTCGCACACCGGAATGGGTTGTGTGCTTATGCAACGAGGCAAAGTGATTGCTTATGCATCACGACAACTAAAGGTGCACGAAAGGAATCACACCACCCATGATTTGGAGTTGGGTGCCGTTGTATTTGCACTTAAGTTGTGGAGACACTACTTATATGGCACAAAGTGTATCATATACACTTATCATAAAAGTCTCCAACATTTAAATTATATTATTAAAACCAATCTTAAAAAATAGATTATCAAAAACTATAAATACCCATGAACTATTAATTGTTTTCAAGTCTTGATCACCAAGTTTAAGTGTTTTCCAAGCATGTAATCAGATCTTGAACACATGTATGGCTAGGAGCATTCCTTGGGCAACACTTAATCCACATGTCTTGATCCTATGCATCATCAAAAACTATAAATACCCATGAACTCTTTCATTCCAACTTGCTCATTTGCTCATTCTTCACTTTTGAACTCTAAGTGAAGGCTACCATCTTTTGGATGCCTTCTACCTGAGTTTTCTAGTTATTTTTCCAGCCTTAGAGCACTTGTAAGTGTTCTTTCATGGCTTGTTCATTCATTTCAGCAATTACAAGCCGAAAGTCAAACAGTTTGACTATCGTTTGACTTTCGGTTTTGACCATGAATTGGTCAAGTCAAAGTTCAATAGAACTTTGCAACGTGAGCATAATCACGATGGTTATAATCCCTTGCGATTATACCTACTGATTGCCACATTGACTTGTCAAAGTGACGAGTCAAATTTTTGGTAAAAATGCACGTTTATGTGCATTTTACGATGAAACTATTTTCGGGTATCAAAACACTTTGTTTTGATACCAAATCAGTTTCCTTGCGATGCATTGAGTCGCAAGGAAAAGGTTAAGCCTATTTGGATTAACGCCAAGAGTAATGAACTCAAGAATTGCTTGAATGAGAAGCTATTGGATGCTCAAAAGCAAGCCTTGTTTGAGGCTAATATTTCTAATGAAGGATTAGGTGAAACTGTTGATCAGTTGTCACCTAGAAAAGATGGAATCTTGAAATTTAATGATAGAATTTAGGTTCCTATCTTTGGAGGACTTAGAGATCTAATCCTCCAGGAAGCACATAATTCTAAGTATTTTGTTCATCCTGGAGGTGATAAAATGTACCAGGATCTGAGAAAGAACTATTGGTGGATAGCTAAGTATCTAACGTGTTCACAAGTTATAGCTGAACACCAAAAACTATCAGGTCTTCTACAACAGCTTGATATTCCCATGTGGAAATGGGAAATGGTAACTATGGATTTAATCACCAAGTTACCCAAGAAGAAACATGGTAATGACATGATTTGGGTCATTGTTGATAGGCTGACGAAGTCAGCTCATTTCTTGCCAATCAAAGAGACTTATAGTTCCGATAAATTGGCTAAGTTGTATGTGGACGAGATTGTGTCCCTGCATGGTGTGCCAGTATCCATTGTATCCGATAGAGATACTAGATATACATCTCACTTTTGGAAGAGTGTCCAACAATCATTAGGCACGAGATTGAATTTCAGTACGGCTTACCATCCTCAGACTCATGGATAGAGTGAGCGTCCTATCCAAACCTTGGAAGATATGCTTAGAGCATGTGTGATTGATTTGAGTGGTAGTTGGGATGACCACCTACCCCTAATAGAATTCTCCTATAACAACACTTATCATACGAGCATCAAGGTCGCTCCTTTTGAAGCCTTGTATGGGAGAAAATGTAGAACGCCTGTTTGTTGAGCTAAAGTTGGGGAAGATCAACTATCTGGACCTGAGATTGTCCTAGAGACCATGGAAAAGATTGTTCAAACCCGTGATCGTCTCAAAGCCACCCGAAATAGGCAGAAAAGCTACACAGACAAGAGGCGTAAACCTCTTAAGTTCCAAGTAGGGGACAAGGTCTTACTGAAAGTATCACCCTCGAAGGTAATGCGTTTTAGAAAGAAGGGCAAGTTGAGCTCGAGATATGTTGGACCATTCAAGATAATCGAATGTGTCGGTTCAGTGGCCTATAAGCTTAAACTGCCTGAGAAGCTTAGTGGAATTCACAATGTGTTCCACATCTGTAACTTAAAGATATGTCTAGCCGATGAGTCGCTAGCAATGTCACATCACGATGTGCAAATTGATGAAAACCTAAGGTTCGTTGAGAAACCAATTTCGATCGAGGATTACCAGGTTAAAAAGCTTTGAAGGAAATTGATACCTATTGTAAAGGTTAAATGGGATGCCCGTCGTGGCCTCGAGTATACTTGGGAGGTTGAGTCCACTATGTGACAAAAGTACCCCCCCATTTTTTTAATAAAATCTCGAGATCGAGATTTCTTTTAAGGGGGTGAGGATGTAACACCACATAAATCTGTGTCGAATTATATAATGACACGTGTACATTAAACTCTCATATTATGCCACGTTGTTTGGCGAAAGGGACTATTTTGTGCAAAATAATGGAAGAATGTTGTGGAGTGCCTACACCCCGTGCTTAAGTCGTGGCCATTTGCAATTAAATAAGCTGAGGATATCCAGGACATGGACGTGTTAACCCCCAATGTTTATGTTCTCAAGCAAAACCGATTAAACGGGTTATGCGGATTTTCTAGTCACAATCCGATATATGATATGATACCCGACCAAGCGGTAATAATTTACCGTATCCCAAGTCCGTATAGGGAAAATAGGTTGCAATCTACTGGAATGCCTTAGTCTGGAATGAATGGTATAATAACCAGTTAGAATGCTAACGGATCCTATTCAAGTCATAAACTTTGACCGGTTAACTTAAACTAATGAAAACGGTACGATACGCTAGATTAAGCGTTGACTGGATAGAACGTAGTTTAAACCCTCACAAGTACTAAGACTTGTATAAAATGGGTAAACATGTTTACATTCTGGAATTTGAGAGAAATTGAAAATATTTGACCCGGTTCGGTAAACTTACGTAAACTAGTTACATAAGCTAACCGTACGCGCATAGGCGGTATCGGGTGATCGGATGAGTCATAAACAAGTTCAATATGCCAAAACACGTTAATTATATTACCACATCAATAGGTTATGCATTTTACATGTTCATTATGGTTTAAAACCAAATTATGCACCATAAGGGCATTTTAGTCATAATATGGCATAATTTAAGAACTTGTATAAAAACTCAAGAACTGATTATAATCAGGTACTATAACCACAGAGGGTTATTCTACACTATAATATGATCATAATGCAACTTAGAATCAGTAGCTAAAGTTTCTAAATCGGTCAGAATCGAAAGTTAAAGCAGAAGTCAAACTGGCCGACTTTCGGTTGCGAACTGACATGTAAACTGGAAATGACGGGCTGAACACGCTTAGACATGTTCTAATGTTAGTTACCAACTGATATGATGTCAAAAACATGTGTTTAAACATTGACAAGTTCATTTTATAAGTTTTCCGAAAACTGCGTTTTTGACTTTTTATTAAACTTAACTTTGACCCTTCGTTTGACCAACTTACCGTGATTTCCAGGAGGTGCCCTTTTGAGGGATTAACACCTACCTTATTACGATCACGTAGCCAAGTTCGATTCAAACAATGATTGGATCATAATGGTCTAACCAAAAGTCAAAGCAAAAGTTAATTTGCTTGACTTTCGGCTAAATTCTTAGTCTACAAAAAGAAGAGGAGGAAAGGAACACTTACTTGTGATCCTTAGAAGAAAATAGAACTCAAAGGAGGTCCTTTTTGATCAGGAGCTCCAGATTAGAGAGTAGAAAGGGGATGTGAGAAATGAGCAAGTTGCCTATGAACTCAAAGTCCCTATTTATACTAAATGAAGGTGCACAAGATCATTACAGGTGTTAGGGGATGATGTATGATGCTTGCAGGTGTCACTTGAGGTGTCAAGAGCTGCAAAGGTGTTTAGGGTCGCGAGATAGGTGGCACAAGGGCAGAGATGCTTGGCCTCCAAACAAAACTGCAAGTGGCAGTGCTTACAGACCGTATGGTCTTTTGGCTTACGATCCGTAAGCCATGTAAGTGCCCCTAGTTTTCAAATCCCATACGGACCATATGCTATAAGCCTTGCGGTCCATAACCAAGTGCCAGCTACAATTTATTTTACTCTGCTTATGGTCCGTAAGCAATATAAGCTTACGGTCCGTAAGCGGTCACTCAGAGGCCAAAAATTGGCATGTTGATACATATGGTCCCTCCACAACATTCTTCCATTATTTTGCACAAAATAGTCCCTCTCGCCAAACAACGTGGCAGAATATGAGAGCTAATGCTATTATAAATATTTTCTACCCATATTGGGGATACCCTTTATGGGTTAAAGTAGTGTGTTGGTTAATCATGTTATCGGTTTTTGTATCGGGCCTCATATGTATTGACAAACATGTAAATCTGTATACAAGATATTTTATATATTTTCCCAAGTTATTTATAAAAAATACATGTGCCTTTCTGCACTTAAAACAATTTTGAAATATTTCAAAATGTGTCGGTTATTTGTATTTACCAGTGTAAACTGACGTATCTTCAAAAGACTAAGTAACAGGTTGCAAGGTTACGAAATAGGCTGGAAGTGCCCGGTAATGCTTAAGAGAAATTTGCAACTCCTTGCATTTGAAGCCTAGTAGTCTGCATATTTTATCATTATGTTAATTTCGATCCGCCTGTGGATCTTTTGAACATTCCGTCTGTAATATATTTTTGAACATTCGGACACTTAATATTTGTAATAGTATTTTAATTCCAAGACTTCCACTGTGCTATTTGTGTATTTGATATCAATCGTCACGTACCCCAAGTCCGGGCCCACCGAGAAATACAGGGTGTGACAGTGCCGGAGACGCGACCCGACAAGGTGGGTCCGTCACAAAACCACAAGAGGTCTTCATCAAAGAAAAAGGATTTGGAGGACACGACGGTTAGGCGATCGCATATGGCGTGGACACCAGTTGAGGAGTCCACTTTGGCGCGTTCTTGCCTCGACATAGTCGACGACCCAAAAGTTGGTATGTGTATATTATTTCGGTTTTTTTTCTTTCCATTATATAAATTCTTTTCCAGAACAAATATATATTTTTTAAAGGTGTAGTGAACTATCAAAAAGAAAATACATTTTGGGCACGGATTATAAAATTGTTTTACGCTGAAATAAAAAAGGCTAAGACTATCGTACGAGTGACCAAATTACAAGTAAGTGGCGGGACATGATGACGAAAGTCTCCGACTACAACGCAATCTATGCTAGAATGTGGAACGCTAGAGATAGTGGCCAAGACGATGCTATGGTGCAACAAAATGTCTTGGTTGAATACCAAAGAAGGAAAAGACCTTTTCCATATCTCAAACAATTAAAACTTTTGAGGAAAAGTTCTAAATGGCACATGATCTCGCTCATGAACACTAGGCCGTCGAAAAAATCAAGGTCTTCTTCATCTACCCCAAATGCGAGCCAATCGTCGGATGGTCGGGGTGAACATTGATTTAAACGAGTCGGACAACGGAGACGATGAAGATAAATTGCCCGAATTTGTCGACCTCCCACGGCCGGCCGGTAGAAGAAGCGGTTCAAAAAAGAAAAATGCTTTCGGGTCACAAGATCTCTACAACGAGCGCTATTTAGAGATGAACGAAAGACTACAAGTGCTAACGGACATTGAGCGACAACGTTTGAAGAATCGCCTAAAACAAGACGAAGAGAGACAAGAACGCCTCCAACTTAAAAAGTATAGTCAAGTGGCTATTTACCTTATAATATTAGACCGACCAATACCGGCAGGAATGCAACGAGAGCTACAACTGAAGTTGCGCCAATGAATTAAAAACAAATACGGACTCGATGACGACGACGAGTGACCTACGATATTATGTAGTTTTTTTCCGTCTTTTGTTGTTTATTTTTGCTTTTTCCCGTATTTTAAATTTATAAAATGTTTTTTTTGTTATATTTCGTTTTAGTTTTATAAATTGTTGTATAAATTTAAAAATAATAACAATAATAATTATGCATTTAATGTCCACTAGGGTGAACCACTACACCTTTTTTGTATGTGGTATGGCTAAGGTGTTGTGGCAACCACATAACAACAAACCGCATGTGATTTACCCTTCCACTACACAGTCTTACCATATGGTTGTGGCCACGAGATAGTTCAAGAGAGAGGTTGGATGTGATTGGTTGGGTTATGCTTTAACCAATCAATTTTTTTAATTAATTTTTCAATTCCAAACCACATGTCTCACCACTATACCTTTTCACCAAGTGGTTTAGTTAAAATGACGTGGACGTCACATGTCAAAAAAAGAGCATGTAGTTTACCAAATCACTACTCATGGTCTTAGACCATCTCCGATGCAAGATCAATTTTTTTGTTAAAAACATCTCACTATCCAGTCTCTTTCCTCTTTCTTCATTTAAGAACTCACTACTCACAAACATCGAGTTTTTTTCCAAACTAGTGTTGGTGGAGAAAATATTTATCATTTTGGTGTTTCTTCAAAACTATTTACCAAAATGGTGTTTCTTTATATATATATATATATATCTAGGGAAAAGATCAAATAGGAAGTTTATTTTGGCTAGGAAGTCTAGGAAGCAATAGAATTAGGACATGTGGCAACATTTAAAATAAAGAAAAAGGGTATTTTAGTCAATCCAACCATTTTCTTCTTTCTTTTTAAAACCCAGTAACTTCAAAACCCACCATTTTCAAAACCCACCATCTTCAACCATTTCTTCACTTTCTATCTCAATAATCACTACATTATATTGCGATTTTCTTCACCAATCAATGATTCAAACACCCAATCAATGATTCAAACACCCGATCAACGTGTTCTTCAGCTTTTTTGAAGAAAACCCAGTTTAATTTCATACAAAATCTCGTTTTTTTCGGGTGATTTTGAAGATAATCACTCGATCCGTTCGATTCGAGCACTGATAAGTGTTTCAATCATTCAAAAATCGTCAATTGTTGAAGAAATCACTTCGATCCATGTAAGAAATTCTTTAATTTCATTTTTACGATATGGGTTTTTGATTTAGTCATTGCGTTTTACGATCTTGGCGGGGGTCCGGGGGCAGCGCCCCTGGTAGCGGGGTCCCAGGGGCGGCAGCCCCTGGTTACGATTAAATTGCTGTAATAAAAATGTATCAGAAAAATTAATTTTCTGTAAATTGCCTCTGGAAACTGCATTGGTCCAGACAGTTCACAGCACAGACAATTCATTTTCTTTGGTGTTTTCTGGCCATTGCGTTTTAGAAAAACACATTCTTGAAGTGTTTTTGGTGCATTGCGTTTTAGGTAAAACACTTTTTTAGGTGTTTTCAGTCCATTGCGTTTTACAGAGAACACTTTCTTTTGTTTTTTAATCAATTGCATTTTAGAATGAGTCATTTTTAAGTGTTTTCTAGCCATTGCGTTTTACAAATAAGACATTTCTTTGTGTTTTTTGTGCATTGCGTTTTCGGTAAAACACTTTTTTATGTCTTTTCAGTCCATTGCGTTTTAGAAAACAGACATTTTAAGTGTTTTCTGGCCATTGCGTTTTACAAATAAGACATTTGTTTGTGTTTTTTGTGCATTGCGTTTTAGGTAAAACACATTTTTATGTGTTTTTAGTCCATTGTGTTTTAGAAAGTACATTTTCTTTTGAGTTTTTAGGCTATTGCGTTTTAGAAATAAGACATTTCTTTGTGTTTTCTGGCCATTGCGTTTTACAAATAAGTCATTTATTTGTGTTTTTGGTGCATTGCGTTTTAGAAAAATGTCATTTTTTAGGTTTTTTTTTCATTGCGTTTTACGTAACTGGGGTTTTTTCTATTGCGTTTTACGCAACTGGGTTTTAATTTTTTTTTTTTTTAAATATAGCAATAGTATACTCGTTTTAAAGATAAAAAAACGCTCGTTTTTTTGGTGCAATTTTTATAAAAAAATAATGTCGTATGAAAGAGTTATTAACATTTAAAAAATGGGGGGGAATTGGAGGAGAGAGAAACTATTGGCTTGGATTGACTAGAATGCCCCTAAAAAAGTCACGCGCCTCTTTTCTTCTTTTCAATTTCCCTGATTTAATCTTAGCCCTTGATTAACTAAATGGATGGTCAAGATCACTTCCTAGCCTTCCTAGCCAAATTAACTTCCTATTTTATCTTCACCCTATATATCTAACAACAATGGTAATTCTGGAAGTAATAATACAATTATAAAAAAATATGAAATCACAGATACAAGTATAATATAGTTTAATCAGCTTGATTCTTTTTGTTCGAATATAAAGTCTTTTTATTCAAACGGATTCAATTGAAAACACAAATAAAAACTTGGAAATTAAAGAAAGCAAATTCCGGAAGTTTTTATATAATTCTAAAAATGATCAAATCACAAATGCATATTGTTCTAATAAGTCGTTCTAATATAATTCAGTCTCCATGTTCAAACAGATTCAATCTCTCTGCAAAGTGTTAAAAACTATAAAATCATAAACAAACAGCGTCAATATTTCTGTTCAATTCAAATTTAATTGAAAAAACTTTGACATCATAAACACAAGACAAGTTCCATATTAAAAATTAACTAAAGATACTATGGGATTACACAAAGTTCAGGGATTACACAAAGTTCAACAATTAAAAATTCTCATTTTAAAACTATGAAATTCTTAAAATTGGTTGAGGTCGAAGTCTGGATGAGGCCGATCGATTCAGTCCATCATTTTAAAACTATGAATCAATCGGTTTCAATGGTGTTGACAGAGGAGTTCGACCGATTATGATTAAACAGTTTCAATGGCTTTGGCAGAGTTCGATCGATTATGATTCAATGGTATCAATGATGAAGATTGAAGGGAGTCGCATCTAATTCAACTGAAATGTTCGCTTACCTGCGATATTGATGTAAAGTGTATTATGCTCCTTAATTGGTTTTTCATTTTTTATAAATATAAAGAAAAACACTATATTGGTAAATAGTTTTGAAGAAACACCAAAATGGTAAATATTTTCTCTAGCAACACTAGTTTAGGAAAAAACTCTACAAACATCATTATCTCTCCACAAATGTTTGCACTTAGCCAATAACTTTTATACCCTCTCTTTACTTTCTTTCTCCTTCAATTCATCTTGAATGTCACAAATGCATTGGATTGTGTTTTACTTACAGGTTACTTCATGTTAACATTTGGAAAAAAAAAAAAAAAAAAAACCATCACTTTCTTTTAAACATTTATGAAAATATCTCAACAATGAAGATCAAAACTTAACTAGTTTTTAGATTCTAAACCATTACAAACGACGAGTGTAGTAAAAAAGCTTGAATACTGCTATTATTTTTTTACATTTTAAGACTTTAAGACCTTATATTGATGTGAATACTTAACTTTGGGATACAGGAGGATACATATATGAAAGTTGTGGTTAATTTTACTTGATAGAAAGATTAATATAATTCCTTTCAAAAAAAAAAAAAAAGGTTAATATAATTTTTAGGGACACAAAAACCCACAAAAGTTTGAAAAAGAGAGTAACACTCCTTGTTAAACTTAAAGAAGATTAAAGAAAGGATCTTCTACTGCAATACCAAACTTTAATGAAGTGAGAAGGAAGGTATTAAAGATACCCCTTTAGCATTTTTTTTCTAAATATATAAATATTTATGATTATAAACAAAGATTAAAAGGGTCACAAATTTCAAGATAATAAAAATTCGGATCTTTAAGAGGATCCATTTTTATAGCCCCGGTACCTGTTTTTTATTTAGAGTAGACCAAAGACGCCCTTTTTCTCAAGGTATCTTTATTACCTCCAAATTTTTGTAAAAGAACTTAGGTCCAAGAGCTTAAACTTTTTTAATTAATTACATAAAATTAGTTTTGTATTAACAAGTAAATACACATATAGATATTTACTTTTATTGCTAACAAAATAGAAAAAGTATACAATTTGGTTGGTAGTATGTTTTGTCAAAATATTATATAGCATAAGGATGCATTTGAGTAAGGTTTTTTGTTTAATGAAATGAACTAGTATATGAATGGAATGGAATGAAATATTGCCTAATTAATATTGTATGTTTGCTTAATGTATAGTATATATCCATGAGATTTTTGACGTGTTGCGGCGTACATCCGATCAATGGTTCACTTCATTACACTATGGGTAAGATACTTGCACTTGTACAATAACCGAAAGAGATGCATCAATCAAACACCAAAAAACAAATATCGGTACCAGTTCAAATTATAATATACAGATACCGATAACGATATTATTCAGCCAGAATCGGTTCGTTTCGTGACAACACTCATAGGAACGTTAAGAAAACCATAAAAATAAATACCCGTATCAATATCGATGTTCGGATGGCATCGGTTCGGTTTGTCATGGTAAAGATCAAAAATCAATTATAATTGACTTGTTCGTTTTTTAACATAACTTGTTTGATTTTTAACATAACTTTCTTTCTGAAACACGAATAAAATTAAGCATATCATATTATATTATTAAAATAAGTCACTTTACGTATAGAAAATTTAAATCATGAGACATAGCATTTTTCTTTAGGAAAAATATGTGATTCAGAATGTTTTTCACAATTCTCAATTACCCTTCTATTTATGTATATATATAGTAAGGTGTCACACCCCGACCGCGTAATACAATAAACCGCGGCGGAAACGTCGGGGAGTGTCGTAACAGAATCATTGTTTCACAGCACATGGTAATTGAAGTTTTGTTTTATTTCGTTAATTGACTCAGGGGCTGTTTGGTAGCCTCTTAATGACCATTCAGATGCTACCTCTTAATGGTTTAAAACCTCTGAATGAATAAGAGGTAACCTCAAGTCTGAATGGTTAAGAGGTAACCTCTGAATGGTAAATCATCACATGTCACATTCTTCTACCTTCTCATTGGTAAAATTCTTAATGGTTCCATTAAGAGGTAGCCTCTTAATGACCATTCAGAGGCTACCAAACAGCCCCTCATTGTTTTGATATAAACCAAAAAATTACAACAATTGTCTTTTAAGTTTTAAGTCACTAAAGCCCGCGTCTATCCTATGTGTAGCAAGCAATCAACAATCTTCACAACATAGAACCTCAAACATATGTGAAAAACGGTCAGCATAAAAATGCCGGCGAATACATAGGTTTTGTATGTCAGATTCATGGCTCTGAATTCATATTGCAATACCTCGACCAACTACTAGAGTTGTCGAGTATGTACCTTGAAATCAAAAGTGTTTGATATTGCAATATGTTTTATCAACTTTACAAGTTGATATAAGTAAAACCAAAACCATTGTATCCATGAATCTTGACTGAAAACATTTGTCTTTGTAAAACCAAGTAGCAAATCGTCTTTGAAAGTAAACATTGTATGGTTTATATCTTTAAGTAAACCTCGTGTGTGACATCGTTTGAAAACATTCGTCCAAAATCGTTCAAATCGACCGTGTTTTAATTGTGAAATACAACTTTTGGTCGTTTTTTAATGAATACATTCAAACCTGTGCTCTGACTCGACTATACCACCCATGGGGTATCTTTAATAGGCCCTGAAAGACCTCTTTAACATCGACTAACAAACCACCAAAGGGTTTGTTAAAATCATCAGGTTCTGTCGTTACCCACATTATCCACCAAAGGGATAGTCCGATAACGGGATTTGTAAGATCCTATGGTATCATAACATACTACTGGTTGGCTTGATCATAGTTAATGAATGTCATTCGTCTGTCTTTCGACTAACGCCCCAACAAGTTCGTTCACATTATTGAAATCATCGTGTTTTATATAAACAATAGCATTTGTTTATGAAAACTTAAAAAGCATTTAGCACATATGAGTCACCCCAAAACAATTGAAAGCATAAAAGAGGGGAGCTATGCAATCACTTGAGATTGCAAGTATCCTTGATTAAGTGACCTCACAAAGCTCGGGAAATCAAGGAATCAAGTGGCACCTAGTATCGAATCACTATGTTAATAATCGGGACCTAAATCGGGAGATCGGATAGAATGAGATCTTGTAAACCAAATGAGTGTTGGAACTCATATGATATGGTTTAACAAAGCCTACATTCTGATTTGATACCGATCCTAAGTGCTTATGACCCGTTAAGGTAGTTTACGCTACTTTAACGCATCATTTGCGCAAATGCGCGTTCGGATGGCCTAACTAGTCCTATGATAAGTATTATATGCCTAAACATGTTTAATAATGTTGCATAATCCGTTTAAGTGTCAAAATTTTGGTTACATGTGCTTAAATTGAAATTATGCGCAAAAAGGGCATTTTGGTCATTTTCTTAAGGCATATAAACTACCTATCATACAACTAATTAAACTAAGTGACCATAAGGTATAACCTCGGAAGGTTATTCCCTATACAACTATGGTCACAAAAATATGTTTGGTCGGATCCTAATGATCGACCAAACGGGTGTCGAAACCGCTTGACTTACGACCCTAAATAAGCACAAAACTAAAAGAGACGAGTTAAACATGTTAAAACATGTTTAACTAAGTTAGAAAACTGATTTGGTATCAAAACAAAGTGTTTTGATACCCGAAAATAGTTTCGTCGTAAAATGCACATAAACGTGCATTTTCACCGAAACTTTGACTCGTCATTTCGACTAGTCAAAGGTAGTCAAAGTTCGATTGAACTTTGACTACACCAATTCATGGTCAAAACCGAAAGTCAAACGGTAGTCAAACTGTTTAACTTTCAGCTTGTAATTGCTGAAATGAATGAACAAGCCATGAAAGAACACTTACAAGTGCTCTAAGGCTGGAAAAATAACTAGAAAACTCAGGTAGAAGGCATCTAAAAGATGGTAGCCTTCACTTAGAGTTCAAAAGTGAAGAATGAGCAAATGAGCAAGTTGGAATGAAAGAGTTCATGGGTATTTATAGTTTTTGATGGTGCATAGGATCAAGACATGTGGATTAAGTGTTGCCCAAGGAATGATCCTAGCCATACATGTGTTCAAGATCTGATTACATGCTAGGAAAACACTTAAACTTGGTGATCAAGATTAAAAACAATTAACAAAACCAAGTGCAGCAAGTTGTGTTTCAAAAACCATCTTTCTGTCCAGCTATAGGCGTCACGTCGCGCGACGGCCACACCCTCAACCAGACTTTCAGCAATTGACAGAAATGGTCCCTGCACACACTTTAATGCATTTTCGACACGTTTAACCCCCGTTAACCCATTTTCAAGGCTCTACAAGGATCTTGAAGCTTAGGGGACTTGAAATATGCTTGGAAATATCATGGATGTCGGTTCGTTCGGTCGTACGGTCGTGTTTTGCGGTTAATTATGACGAAACTCGAACGGACGCGAAATCGATCCAAATTGTGCGACGAATGGTATTTTTGCATTCCTATCACTAAAATACAATATTCTAGGGATTACAAAATTTTTTGGATGTCCGGATATGGTCAGAACGCAAGATATGCACGAAAATGCATACTTTCGCAGTTTTTGACGCTTTTAGTCCCTGTTGATCAAATAAGCATATTTTTGCATCTCTAACCCCTCAAAGCTTATTTCTAAGCTATGTCAAGGGTATTTATGGTATTTTTAGCTTATGATCTTGTTCTGGAGTATACGTTGCTATGCGAATCAGCAGACTTTTGTAGTTTGTCGCAAATAGTCCCTGTGATCGAATAAACTTGTTTTTGCCATACCAAACCCTTCAAAACTTATTTCTAAGTTAGGTAAAGGTTATTTAAGGTATGTTAAGCTTATTTCACTTTTCCAGAGTGTTTTTTCGCGTTTAAACTGATTACATTTGTGTAACAGTTTGCGTATAACTTTCCAGAAAGTGATTAAGGGCTCGAAATTGAACAAGAATTGATATGTGTAATGGTCACATGTAATTGTACAAATACCAAGAATGAAACACATGATTTCATTGGATTCATATTTGTATGACGGTCGTAGAGGCACAAATGTCACTCCCCTACTTTAGGAAATTTCTTCCCGAAATTTAATTTAGAGGAAACTTCTGAAAACAGATGTGGATGTTTTGCTTTCAAATGAATCCTCCGTTCCCTAAGTAAAACTCTGGGCCACGTCTGGATTTCCAGCGAACTTTGTCATTCGTACTCGTCTGTTGTTTATAGGGAAGAGTGCAGATCCAAAGATTTAAACTCCATTCCAATATGTTTGAGTATCATTGTACCAAACCTCAAGAGTGTCATGTATTTGTCAAAATGATGTCCTTGTTGTAGTAAAATATGGAGAGCGTGTGAATTCGACAAGAAGTTGGAATTTCGAACAACGGATGGGGAGAATGTTTCCTATGAAGACTATTATAGGAAACTTGTGTGTGCTCGGAATTGAAGTCGGAGAGTATAACATAAAGCAACATTGGTCAAAGTCCAGAACTTCTAGTAACTTAAATAACATCACGCTTGCAATGTAATAAGGAACACTTATATATAGGAAGTACCATCGGCGTATCCACCATGCCCTTATTACATTGTTCACGTTTCGTTATTCTTATCACTATGGGTTCTTACACATGACAAAACTTGTTGTGGTTTCTGTACACTGAATTCCATAATTATGTATGCATCCATAATTACGTAATTCCTTGCACAGTCCGCACAGTTCATTTTATAATGTGTAGGGAAAAATCATACGAATAATCCTGTGATGACTTGACTAGACTACCATAGAGTCTCTTTAACTAGATCAACGAATGATCTCTTTAAATAGACCACCAAAGAGTCTCTTCAACTAGATCACCAAAGGATCTCTTTAACTAGATCGACGAATGATCTCTTTAATTAGATCAACACATGATCTCTTTAACTAGATCGACGAACGACCTCTTTAACTAGACCACCAGAGGGTCTCTTTAACTAAATCAACACATGATCTCTTTAACTAGATTGACAAATCAATCTCTTTAACTAGACCACCAAAGGGTCTCTTTAACTATATCAACGAATGATATCTTTAACTAGATCAATGCGTGATCACTTTAACTAGACCACCAAAGGGTCTCTTAAACTATATCAACGAATGATATCTTTAACTAGATCAACACATGATCTCTTTAACTAGACCACCAAAGGGTCTCTTTAACTATATCAACACATGATATCTTTAACTAGATCAACACATGATCTCTTTAACTAGACCACAAAAGGGTCTCTTTAACTATATCAACGAATGATATCTTTAACTAGATCAACGCATGATCTCTTTAATTAGACCACCAAAGGGTCTCTTTAACTATATCAACGAATGATATCTTTAACTAGATCAACACATGATCTCTTTAACTAGACCACCAAAGGGTCTCTTTAACTATATCAACACATGATATCTTTAACTAGATCAACACATGATCTCTTTAACTAGACCACCAAAGGGTCTCTTTAACTATATCAACACATGATATCTTTAACTAGATTGACGAATCAATCTCTTTAACTAGACCACCAAAGGGTCTCTTTAACTACATCAATGAATGATGTCTTTAACTAGATCAACACATGATCACCTTAACTTTGGAATAATACTTTACAATCCAAGGGTCTTAACTATTGCATAGAATGCCATTAAAGATTTAAGATAATACTTTTGGATATCCTTCTAAGAATCCATCATATGAAGATATGGAAGATTCTACAAGGATTTGGATAGCGAGCATTTGGATCACATATAAACATATAATCACAAAATTGTCAACTTGGTCATCAACTTGTTATCAATTTGTCATCAACTTGTCATCGATTTGTACACATGCATTTAAAGTACACCAGGAATCCAATCCATGGACTTCACTTAGTAATTTAAACATCCTCAAGAATCTAACAATGAAGATAGAAAGTTCTTATAAGGATTTGGTTTTGTCTTATTGAATCGTAACATATGTATTAAATGTCACACCCCCAAAATACCACATGCGGAAACACCGTGGGTCATGTGACGTACCAGGATCCAGCCACCAATCACATTGAACTATAACATGATATTAAATAAAAGTTTCCATTTATTTCATAAGATAATTCCAAATCACAACTTAAAACAAATATGTTCAGCGGAAGCATAAAGTAAATCGTTATTCAAGTGTTTCAAAACAAACGTGCGAAACCAATGAACACGTATCCAAGAGCCACAACCCATGACCACTCCAGCACTCCCAGATAGCAAATTCCAACCATGAATTTAATGACCTGCAAGCATGCAGACAAGTGTATCAGACAACGCTGGAGAGTTCAAAGTTTGTTAACACGTTTAGTTACCAGTTATGAGTTTAAAACATTCCAGAGATTCGATGTTGTTAATAACTCGATTACCGCAGAAGGCTCCAGATTATTTGGCCTTCCCCAATGCTCTATCAAACATTGGTCGAGTGGTTAAGGTAATTAGTTCATGCTCGTCCTCCCCGGTACGGTATGAGGGTGCCAAACCTAATAGCGCTATCAACTAATAACCCCGTTGCCTCCCCGGCAACCAATTCGGTATATGATGGGACTTAGGTGATAGATATGAGTGTATTAGCCAACATCCCAAGTTTAACATTCCAGTTAAACCCATTTACCCAATATTCCTCCCTGGAATATTTACCAAATGTCCCACCCTGGGACGCATGCTTGAAAAGACAGTGAACTCACCTTAGATTTGCTCGGTATATTAAGTTACCTGTTCCACTTAGTCAACCAACCCTACCGTGGTTACCAATAATATCAGTTTCATAATCAACCAAGTCACGTATTTCAAACAGATTGTATTCCTCATAGAGACCATAGTATAACATGTAACAAGTACTCAGTTCGCATACAAGTTCACATTCTATGTGCATGAAACATAACAACACATAACAGGTGGGTTTACACATATGCAGCATCCTCCACGAAGAATTCATTCTTCGTGGGATGCTCCCTTGGCGAAGGACCCTCCGGCGAAGGTCTATCCTTCGTCGGAGTTGAGTATGGCGAAGAACCCCTCGGCGAAGAATCATTCTTTCGTCGAGTATGAATATGGCGAAGTATAGGTTCGTCGACCTAGGTTCTTCGTCGGGGGCAGTCCTTCGTCGCACCAGTCGAGACAGTTATAATTTTCCTTAATCTCAGCCATAACGAATGTTCACAATTCTTGACAGTTTCTCAATCAAATCAAACAACACTTTAATCATGATCAAGGACCCTAAATACAACAATCATTTACCGTTCATCAATTATTTCGAAGCATAATAGTTTCACCATTCAATACAATGCAAACCCTAGTTAATAACTTAGCATGCGATCATCATTATTAATCAAGCAATTCATCAGTTGAATACGAAACCAAAGTTACATACATACAATCATCGACCACAGAGTTTCTAACCACTAATACCAACAATAACCAACACCATAACCATTCACCTATTCTAAATTCAGGGTCTTATAGATAAAACCCTAGTTTCACATAAAATCACAACATCAATAATCTAGCGACTAACAACGATGAACACTAACCGTGATACCAGAATGATAAGTTTGATTGAGATGAAAGGCTTCGATATTCATAGTTGTCGTCGCAAAACAAGGAGAGGGAAAGATAGTTTTAGGGTTAATGTTTTTAAGTTCCACAGGTTACAAAGTTTTAAACAACAAAATAACAGTTGGGCCATTCTGGGCTACGAAGGGATTTGGGCCGAAAATCCTTTCGACAAAGTTCCTCATGGCGAAGGACCTACTCGGCGAAGAACTCATCCTTCGTCGAAGAGTATGGTGACGAAGAACCCCATTCTTCGTCGAAGAGTGTTGTGACGAAGAACCCCCATTCTTCGTCGCATTGGGTTCTTTGTGGTTCAAGTGTGTTATGCAGTCCAATGTTAAACATGAACATGTTAAGTTATGACTAAACATTACACAATACTTAAGTTTCCAAGAAACACCTTAACGTAACAATACTTTACTCATTCGAATATCATGCACAAGATATAACATAAAATGAATTGTGAAGCAAGTGATGCATAGAGAAAGACCTTGAAATCTCGGGTTGTCACATCATCCCCAACTTTAAAGAAATTTCGTCCCGAAGTTTGATAAGAATCATTCTTTCGTCGAGTATGAATATGGCGAAGTATAGGTTCGTCGACCTGGGTTCTTCGTCGGGGGTAGTCCTTCGTCGCACCAGTCGAGACAGTTATAATTTTCCATAATCTCAGCAGTAACGAATGTTCACAATTCTTGACAGTTTCTCAATCAAATCAAACAACACTTTAATCATGATCAAGGACCCTAAATACAACAATCATTTACCGTTCATCAATTCTTTCGAAGCATAATAGTTTCACCATTCAAAACTATGCAAACCCTAGTTAATAACTTAGCATGCGATCATCATTATTAATCAAGAAATTCATCAGTTGAATACGAAACCAAAGTTACATACATACAATCATCGACCACAGAGTTTCTAACCACTAATACCAACAATAACCAACGCCATAATCATTCACCTATTCTAAATTCAGGGTCTTATAGATAAAACCCTAGTTTCACATAAAATCACAACATCAATAATCTAGCGACTAACAACGATGAACACTAACCGTGATACCAGAATGATAAGTTTGATTGAGATGAAAGGCTTCGAGATTCACAGTTTCCGTCGCACAAGAAGGAGAGGGAAAGATAGTTTTAGGGTTAATGTTTTTAAGTTCCGCAGGTTACAAAGTTTTAAACAACAAAATAACAGTTTGGCCATTCTGGGCTACGAAGGGATTTGGGCCGAAAATCCTTTTGACGAAGTTCCTCATGGCGAAGGACCTGCTCGGCGAAGAACTCATCCTTCGTTGAAGAGTATTGTGACGAAGAACCCCATTCTTCGTCGAAGAGTGTTGTGACGAAGAACCCCCATTCTTCATCGCCTTGGGTTCTTTGTGGTTCAAGTGTGTTGTGCAGTCCAAAGTTAAACATGAACATGTTAAGTTATGACCAAACATTACACAATACTTAAGTCTCCAAGAAACACCTTAACGTAACAATACTTTACTCATTCGAATATCATGCACAAGATATAACATAAAATGAATTGTGAAACAAGTGATGCGTAGAGAAAGACCTTGAAATCTCGAGTTGTCACATCATCCCCAACTTGAAAGGAATTTCGTCCTGAAATTTGATAAGTAATCCAAAGCAGCACGTTGTTGGATCAGGATGATTGTGGATTTTCCCCAGGTGCCACATTAAAGCACACAAAGAATCTAATTAAGGACTTTGATTTCGCACTTTAAACATCCATAAGGATCTAACTATGAAGATAGGAAGATCCTATAAGGATTTTGGAATTCGTGTAGCGAGAAATTGTTTCGAAACCTTGTACTAGGTATGCTACGTCAACATACGAGTGAAGTGTTCATGAAATCAAGGTACTAGATATGCTAAGTCAACATATGAAGCAAAAAAGGATCTTTGAAATCAATGTGCTAGGCATGCTAACTCAACATACGAAGTAGAATGTTCTTGAAAATCGTGTACTACGTATGCCAAGTCAACATACGAGCAGAATGTCCTTGAAAACAATGCATGAGATTTTTGAAAATATGTTTGTAATGTTTTTGAAATCATGTACTAGGTAAATATGTTTATAAAATGTTTTAGAACCATGTGAAATGCCATTGGAATCATGTATGAGGTTTTTGAAAACATGGATGATGTTTTTGAAATTATGTACTGGTATATTGGGAAAATATACTATGTTTAAATGTTTTTAAACCATATGAAATGTTTTTGAAATCATGAATGATGTTTTGAAATCATATACTATGTATAATGTCATGAAACCAGAAAGAAATGATATGTACATAGACATATTGCGTAAGACCAATTAAGGACTGTTGGTGCATTCATCTGTCGTCTTCGTCTTATATCGAGTCTCGGTTGCGGTGCGAATCTGATCAAAACATGATGTCATTTTATTCCTTGATGACATCATGTAGATGACATCATCTTGTGCCATATCTCACGAAACTGAATCGTCACATAAGACAAAATGTTATATGCACGTGATAGATAGCTAACTAGAAGACAAAATAGTTTAAGTGTCTTATATGTTGATTTCGCTCATAATGTAAAATGCTGATTTCGCTTCTGATATTGATTGATAGCTAGGAGCAAAATCAGAGACACTATATATAGTGTCATTTGAGGCGAAATCAAAGAGAGTTCGAGGAGTTGTCTTCCGGTGAGCCACGAAGTGCTGCCGAAGTGTTGACTCGATTGTAAACGTCATTCAAATCAATAGAAGCAACAGTTTAAAGTGTATTATCGCTGAATTGAATCTGATTTGTCTGTTTCCGCCATTCAAATCAGTAAAAGCTCTTCTAACCGACTCGTTCGGATCCAAAAACGATCCGGTGGATATATTTTTCAAACAGTAAAAACCTGACTTGCCGGAGATCCCAAGTTTGTAATCGTGGATCAGGAATCGGCATTTTTCTTAATAATTGTTGATGAAAATGAATTTAATAATGAAATTTTGGAAATTCATACTGCAGGAATAGCCGGAACTCCCAGGTTGGTAAGTGTGGAGTATGAATCGGCACTTTGAGAATTCAACCAACAGATGATGTTTGGTTGAAAATGCTTGGTTGGATTGATCTTACAAATGGTAAATCAGGGACATTAAGTTGTATCTGATTTCCTACAAGTGGTTGAAAAACAATGTGATGAACCAAATCCCTAACCTACTAATGGTTTTACAAAATCAACACAACTTATTTTCCGGAAAAACCATTTTGATTTAAACAAACTTAAGTGTTTTGAGATCATAATGGGAAAATAGTTTGTTGTGAGGGGGAGTTCTGATTGTTTATGCCAAATGGATGGCGAATTGAGGCAATTCGATTTCAGTTGTCATGTTGTTTGTACAGTTTATTTTCAAATTTCCTAAAATGTGTTTGCATTTTAGGGGGAGTAAGAAATTTCAGAAAATTCAAAAACATTTGAAAATTTGAAAAAATCAAAAACATGATAAAATGAAAAATGAGTTTTGTTGTATAAAAGAGGAAATGATAGTACATCAGTGGACTATCACAACATGCTAAAGAATTGGAAAGTCAAATGTGATAAACGGTCTCACTGATGATGTGCCAGTAGATTTTTGCACATTTAGTAGATTGTGACGAGATATAAACCTAAATTCAAACTTGCTTATATCGTGGGGAAACATCTCTCGGATATATGGGTAACCCCCGAAATCTTGTTTGAAAGGTCCCTCTTTCTGAGATACTAGGTCTTTATACTCAGTGATATCTGGGGTATTATCCCGGGACTTCTGATTTTGCGGAAGCAATGGCCTAGTCCCCGGAGAATACTTTCTGCTTGCTTGAAATATAGCGCCGCCCTCAGCAAATTGATGCAACAATAAAATTGATAGTCATTGCTGTTGTAACAAAAGATCCTCTAAAGGGGACACACCCAAAAGTTGAGTCATGATCTCTCTGCTGAACGGTAGTTCTGACCTGAGCTCTCATGATTCTTCATAATTTATAACACCTTACAGATATCATCTGTGGTATACTCACCTGTAAGACTGAATATTGGGATCTGGATACGGGAGTATATTCTGAGGTGGGACACGCGATTAAGTTTAAGTGCTTAAGACATTAATCTCGTATCTCGAAACAGTTGAACTTTGTGTGAAAATTTAAGTGGATCAGTATACTGACAATCTAAGTGAACCGTTTAGAACTTAAAATGTTTAAAGCTTAACGGTGTTGGTGATTTGTCTCAAAAACTGATATGACCCTCTTACACAAACTCACAAAAATATTGTTTGTAAATATTTCTTTACTGCATTTCATTCTATTCAAAAATTTAAAAAAGATTTTCAGTGTGTTTTAGCATAATTTTTTTGAAAATACAAAAAGATTTTCGACAACTGGTGTTGAAGAGCTGATTTTCAAAATTCCAAGTGCTAAACTTGACGAACTGGTTTGGGAGTGTTGTGTGTGAAAGAATTTTAAGTATTGTTACAAGTGGTCATCAAAAGTTTTGAATTTGATACTTCTTCAAGTGGTTCATCAGAGACTATAAATGTTAGATCATTTTTGTGATATTTACAAGTGGTGTCTGAGTGTGTTAAAGTTTAATATTAGAAAACTTATGTTTGTGGTAGAGAATGTACAGGTTTGAGGAAGAGTCAGGTTCCGATACCTGATGAATGTGTGATTTCAACATGCCAGACTGCGATTCCAGCATATCGAAAGGGGGAGACTGAAGACATCTGAATAGAGATTGTTCGTGAGGAGTCTGTTGATGCTGATTGAAAGAGTGAAGCACAAAGACTGATAAAGACTGAAGATTGTAAAGACTCGACACTTAAGACTCGTCAACATCTGAGGGGGAGTTTGTTGGTGCATTCATCTGTCGTCTTCGTCTTATATCGAGTCTCGGTTGCGGTGCGAATCTGATCAAAACATGATGTCATTTTATTCCTTGATGACATCATGTAGATGACATCATCTTGTGCCATATCTCACAAAATTGAATGGTCACATAAGACAAAATGTTATATGCACGTGATAGATAGCTAGCTAGAAGACAAAATAGTTTAAGTGTCTTATATGTTGATTTCGCTCATAATGTAAAATGTTGATTTCGCTTCTGATGTTGATTGATAGCTAGGAGCGAAATCAGAGACACTATATATAGTGTCATTTGAGGCGAAATCAAAGATAGTTCGAGGTGTTGTCTTCCGGTGAGCCACGAAGTGCTGCCGAAGTGTTGACTCGATTGTAAACGTCATTCAAATCAATAGAAGCAAGAGTTTAAAGTGTATTATCGCTGAATTGAATCTGATTTGTCTGTTTCCGCCGTTCAAATCAGTAAAAGCTCTTCTAACCGACTCGTTCGGATCCAAAAACGATCCTACAAGGACTTACAGAAGTACCCTTAGGTATCCAATCAAGGATTTAAAGTGGTACTTTGAGTATTCGTCCAGAGTTTGTAACTTGTACCTTGTACTTTGTTTCTTTAGAAGAAACGAGTACTTAGGATTTTCATGGAGATCGTGAGCGATCACAAAAATGGAAGAACTACGAGAGTAGTTTGTCTTGCAAGGAACATGGTTCCTTGGTATCGGTATCGTAGGGGTATGCCATACATACGCGTGTTCACATTGACTTTGTAAATAAAATGAAACGATCAATTTATTTATAGAACAAGCAAAGTGTTTCAAGATCCTTGGAAAGTAAACAGAAAACACAAAAGTTTAAGTGTTTATTCAGACATTAGCACAAGCCTTGATATTGCCAGTGTTAATCTTGTGCCCATTTGTTTAGTCGTCATTTGCCAGCCAAGTCAATTGATGTGGTTAGGATAACCACAATTGAAGCAGGTTCCATGTGGTTAGTTAGGACAAACATGTATTGCATGAGGAGTTGCGATAATTTGAGTAGGAACTGCCATAGCTTGGTTTGGCGTAGCGGCTAAACGACAGACATTTGTTGTATGACCAAAACATCCACAGTTTGAGCATTTTCGGCATTGGACACTGGCATGGTGATGAAGGTTACATTGATTGCACAGAGGAGCTTTTCCTCTGTATGGTTTCTTAGCTGGTGGTGATGCCACCTGGCTAGGTCCCACTTGGTTAAGCGGAACAGGAGCAATCGCTGTAAGATTCCTTGAAGCTTTACGCTTCTTTGATTTTCTTGAAGGCTTGGCTTTTGCCTTCTTAGGTGCCTCTTGAGTAGTCACTGTCACACCCGCTCATAGCGGAAGCGAGAGGCGTGATCTGTATGGTTTTCATTGCATAAATATTGAAGTACATGAACAAACTATATGAATAAAACATACTCCATTGCCATTACATAATTGTTTCAAAAGATTACATCATAAGTTTAGTGTTTTGGTTATAAACCATTGCCAAATATATATATTCTTGTGTCGTGAGTTGTATCGTAGTTGTATAAAATGTGTGTTCACCAAGTGTTAGGTGAAAGTATATGTGTATCGTTGTACGTATGGAAATACGTATGTTCTCGTGTGTATTATACGTGCTCTTGTATTCTTAGAATATATATGCTTATATATTCTAAGATATAGGTGAAATATATAATTAACACTTGGTAATAAAAGGTATAGAAAAATATCTTAAAAATAATCTATTTTTAAGATTGGTTTTAATAATATAATTTTAGTCTTTTACTAAAACTATATATTTTAGATGTTTAGAAAATATATATAACTTATATCTTCCCAAAAAAATACCTTTTTAATAATAAACCATAAGTAATATTTTTGTATATTTGTAGAAAAATATATGTTTACTTCTTTGGTTTTAGAAAATGTAGTTTTACCAAGTCGTCGAAATATTGTATATTACAGTCCTTAATATATATATATATATATATACATAGTCCGTATATTTGTCCGTAAGTCCGATTTGTCCATAAGTTGCGTCTAAGGGCTCGGAACGTCCGTAAGTTGTTTTTTAAGGCGTATTTACATGTAGTCTTGTAAGACTTTAGTTGAAATATACATTGTGTTTATTTGTACCATTGTATTCAAGTTCCTAGTTATCATACATATAGCTAATACAAACAAATAACACTTAGCACATAGGTTGTTAAGTTAACTAAATATATATTTTCTCAAAAATATATATTTATATCAAATTTTGCTTTTATAAAAACTATTCTTTTAAAATCTTTTTAATCTAATAAAGATTTTGTCAAAAATGGTAGTTTTTATAACACATGATTTTTAAGAAAAATGGCCATATTTCCTTTGAAATATATACTTAGCCATGTTTAATAAAACATATCTTTTTCTTATAAAAATCACCGACAATAATCTAATGTTATTCTTAATAAAAACATATGAGATTTATGTCAAAATCTCAACAAGATGAAACCAATAATATGTAGGGTTTTGGTATGATCATAACATAAGTTAACTAGTTCAAAATCCATGCTTTACTTCTAGTTTTAACAAACTTTTTATAAAAACTCATCTTGTATGTTTCTTTTTATAACTTTGTCAAAGTATTATTTTTAGTGAAAACCCCCTTATACTTTAACAAAATCCAAGATTATGATCATCCATCTAAACATTTATGTTTAACAAAACCCTTAAACATTTTCATGTACACTTGTTAGATTATGTTTTTAAACATCATCTAACAAGTTATTCATAGGCTAATCATCAAAACTAGATCAAATATGCAAGTAATCATCCTTAAATCACAACATAAACACACTTTTATATCATGATTATTATTTTGCTTCTTTGTATTTTCATATTATTTTGTATGATTATTTAGTTTATTACATGTTTTTTAAACAAATAATACATAAATAAGTATGAAAAAGAGATTTTAGAAGCTTACTTCTAGCACTAATGGCTAGGGATGATCTTGATGATGATTAGAGAAAAGAAAAAGTGTTGATCTTGGTGTTTGGAAGCTATGGAATGGATGGAATGGCTTGCTTCTTCTTCTTGTTGCTTTAGATCACCTTAAGTAACTTCAAGCTCCATTTTGATCATCAAAAAGTGTCAAAAAGATGAATGATTTTAGTGGGTGTTCTTGGCTAGGATATGAAGGTTGAGAGAATTCCTTAACTATGTGTAAAAGAAGGTGAAAAGTGAGATGAAATGCTTTAGTGATTATGGTAACTAATGTTATAAGTCTTCCACCAAGTTTACCAACTTGTGCAAGTTGCAACACCTAAGTAATATCTAAGATTTTTATGGGAACAATGGTAAAAAAAAAAAGTGGGTCCCACATGTGGTGAAAGTGTTAGTTTTTATAAGGAAGTGTTAGTTTTGCTTCTTGTTTCCTTAGGTAAAAGTGTTAGTTTTTATTAGGAAGTTGTTTAGGAAAGCTTTAGATGTTCAAGTTTTTAAGTGTTTAGAAGGTGTTAAGTGACCATTACTAGACCATAATGATCCAATTAACACTAGATGGTCACTAAAAAAAAGATCCGACATTGTTCGGATATTCGTTTCAAATTGTTTCCTTTAGTCGTTATTTGAACGCTAAGTCGTGTAACTTGTGTGAATTGATGTAGTTATTGGTTCGGATGATACCCGAAGGTATCCTCCTATGAATTCTATGTTAAACTGCACTTTTACATGTTGTAAAATGATTAAATGGCTGATTTCTTCATAATTTTTGCGAAAAAGTGTTGAAATTGCCGCTTTTAGTGTTTTTCGGGTAGTTTTTAGTGTTATCAGACTTCGGGAAGGTTTTAAATCAAACCCTTGCATTCCTAGTTAGGGTTTAATATATATTAGATGTTGGATTTTCGTCTGAGTCCTAAAGATGTCGTTTAGATGGTTTCTGCGGATCCTGCGTTTTTGTCAGAATACTTGTTTACTAGGTGCTTTTCTAGTAGTTTCGATGCATTGTTTAAACTGTTTCAAATGTACTTAATAAAAATGAATCATACGCGTCCTAAGTAAGTATTCCATGAGTATTCTAAGTGTATGTCATGAAATACGCAGTTCGAGTGTTCAAAATGCATAAGAATGTAGCTAAAAATGAGTATTTTAGGTGTAAGAAAGTTACCGAAAAGTGGCAGTTGTCCCATTCTCCCCATGTTATTGAGAATTTCGTCCCGAAATTCAAGCTGAGTCATCCTTCGCAGGAGTCTTTGCGAACAGGTGAGGATATTTTGCCTTGATTTGATCTTCACGTTCCTAAGTATACTCGGGTCCGTGTCGAGAGTTCCAACGGACTTTTACTAACTTGATACGACTTCTTCGAGTTTTCTGGATCTTCCAATCCATGACCTCAACAGGTTCTTCAGTGTATTGGAGTTTGTCGTCAATGTGAACTTCATCCGCCGGGATGATAACGGTTTCTTGTGTTGGACTCTTCTTAAGATTCGACACATGAAATGTGTCGTGCACACTACTTAGTTCTTCTGGTAACTTCGGCTTGTAGGCAACGGTGCCAATCTTTTCCAAGATTTCAAAGGGTCCTACATATCGGGGGTTAAGCTATCCACGCTTACCGAATCTTGGTACGCCCTTCCAAGGAGAGACTTTCAATAAAACCTTGTCTCTGACCTCAAAAGATAACGGCTTCCGTCTCTTGGCTGCGTAGCTCTTTTGTCGATCGCGAGCCGCCTTGATACGGTCTCTGATCTGAAAGATTTTATCTGTAGTCTCTTGGACTAACTCCGGACCGATTAGTTGTTTATCGGCCGCTTCCGCCCAACATAGCGGAGAGCGACACTTCCGACCGTAAAGAGCTTCGAACGGTGCAGCTTGTATACTTTTGTGGTAGCTGTTGTTGTAGGAACACTCGAACAATGGTAAGTGAGTATCCCAGTTACCGCCCAAATCCATAACACATGCATGAAGCATATCTTCGAGTGTTTGGATTTTCCGTTCACTATGACCGTCAGTTTGTGGATGAAAGGCCGTGCTTAGATTCAAATGCGATCCAAAGGCCTCTTGAAAAGACTTCCATATTCTTGAAATGAAGCGACCGTCTCGGTCTAAGATGATTGAAATAGGCACTCCATGATGAGCCACTATTTCCTTAAGATAGAGTTCTGCCAATTTCTCTGTACTGTCCTTCTCCTGAATCGGCAAGAAGTGTGCGGACTTTGTCAACCTATCGACGATTACCCATATCATGTCGTGGCCTCTTGAGGTCCTCGATATATGTTCCCATTTCCAAACGAGAATCTCGGGTTGTTGTAGCAAACCCGACGGTTTCTGATACTCTGCCTTGACCTTCACGCAGGTCAAGCATTTTCCGACATAGATAGCAATATCCCTTTTGAGGTTAGGCCACCAATAGTACTCCTTCAATTCTTGGTACATCTTATCTGATCCAGGATGAATCGAGTACTTTGACCTATGTGTTTCCTCAAAAATGAGATCTCGAAGACCTCCAAAGAGTGGAACCCCAAATTCTACCTGCAACGTACAAGGTTCCATCCTCCTTTGGCACTAACCGTCTTTCCATGCCTCGAAGTGATTCTGGTTTAAGATGTTCCTCCTTAAGTGCTTCTTGTTGTGCATCACGGATTCGTGTGGTAAGATCCGTGTGAATTGTCATTTCTAAGGCATGAACTCTCAAAGTTCTAACCCGTTCCTTGCGGCTCAAGGTGTCTGCTACAACGTTCGCCTTGCCCGGATGGTACTTAATTTCCCAATCATATTCGTTCAGCAATTCAATCCAGCGTCGCTGGCGCATGTTTAGTTCCTTTTGATTGAATATGTGCTGAAGACTCTTATGATCTGTTAAAATTGTACACTGAGTACCATATAAATAATGTCGCCATATCTTCAAAGCGAATACCACTGCGCCTAACTCAAGGTCATGAGTGGTATAGTTTTTCTCATGAACTTTTAGCTGTCTTGATGCGTAGGCGATAACTTTATCCCGTTGCATAAGTGCGCAACCCAATTCTTGATGCGATGCATCACAGTATACTACGAAGTCATCGGTACCATCAGGTAGTGATAAGATTGGTGCCTCGCATAACTTATCCTTGAGTAGTTGAAACGACTCTTCTTGTTTCTCACCCCAATTGAATTTCTTGTCTTTTTGGGTAAGGGAGGTTAGCGGTTGAGCAATTTTTGAAAAATTCTCGATAAACCTCCGGTAATACCCCACTAATCCCAAGAACTGTCGGACTTCAGTTGGAGTCTTGGGTGCTTCCCTGTTTTTAATTGCTTCGATCTTCTAGGGGTCTACTTGAATGCCTTTCTCGTTCACTATATGCCCGAGAAATTGTACTTCACGAATCCAAAACTCGCATTTGGAAAACTTCGCGTATAGTTTCTCCTTCTTGAGTATTTCTAAGATGGTTCTCAGATGTTGTTCATGCTCGTCTGCCGATCGTGAGTATATCAAAATGTCTTCAATGAAAACTATGACGAATTTGTTGAGATACGGCTTGCACACGCCATTCATTAAATCCATGAAGACGGCTGGTGTGTTCGTTAGACCAAAAGGCATAACTAGAAACTCGTAATGACCATAACGAGTTCGAAAGGCCGTCTTCGGTATGCTATCTTATTGTATCCGTAGCTGGTGATACCCCGATCGTAAGTCTATTTTGGAGTAGAAGCTCGAACCTTGCAGTTGGTCGAATAAGTCATCAATCCTCGGTAGTAGATACCGATTCTTGATGGTGAGTTTATTCAACTCCATGTAGTCGATGCACATTCTAAATGTCCCGTCCTTCTTCTTCACAAAAAGAACTGGAGCTCCCCAAGGCGAGAAGCTTGGTCTAATGAATCCTTTATCCAACAACTCTTGAAGTTGTGTGGATAATTCCTGCATTTTAGAAGCTGCTAATCGATATGGAGATCTGGCTACATGTGCTGCTCCTGGCACCAAGTCGATGTGAAACTCGACTTGTCGAATTGGTGGTAGTCCCGGCAAGTCGTCAGGAAAGACTTCAGGAAAGTCTTTTATCACAGGAATGTCTGTCAGCTGCGGCCCCTCGGCCTTCTTGTCGACAACATGCGCAATGAATGCAATACCACCCTTCCGTAATGTGACACCTGTGTCACTTCAACCACTAAACAAATACCAAACCAATGAAATATTATATTTCATACTTGTGAATTTGTATAAATATGTGTATCGTTTGCACATATCAATTCTTGTTCCATTTCGAGCTCTAAATCGCTTTCTGGAAGGTTATACGCGATCTGATGCGTAAATATAACCAGTTTAATGCAACAAACACTCCGGAACAGTGACATACGCTTAACATACCTTAAATAACCTTTACATAACTTAGAAATAAGTTTTGGATGGTTTGGTATGCCGAAATCAAGTTGATTCGCTTACAGGGACTAATTTCGACAAACTGTGAAAGAATGCCGATTCGTACTGTAACGAACATTCCGGAACTTGATCATAAGTTAAATATGCCCTAAATATCCTTTACATAGCTTAGAAATAGGCTTTGAGGTGTTTGGTGCTCAAAAATAAACTTTCTTGATCAATAGGGACTAAAAGCATCAAAAAGTGCACAAGTTTGCATTTTCGCGCATATCTTACGTTCTGAATATATCCGGACATCCAAAAATTTATGTAAGCATTAAAATATTTTATTTTAGTGTTTGGCATAATAAAAATCCATTCGTCGCTTAAATTGGATCGTTTTTGCGTTCATTACGACTTTCGTCGTAATTAACCGAACAACGAAACCGTACGACCAAACGAACCGACATCCGAGATATTTTTTAGCATATTTCAAGTTCCCTATACTTTAAATTCGTATTTGAGCCTTAAAATGAGGTTAACGGGGCTTAAACGTGTCAAAACACATCAAAAATCAAGTTTGGAGACTCAGGGGCCTGTTCTGCCAGTTACCCAAACTTGCAGCCAGCTAACCAGGTCCTTACGGACCGTATGGACCCTCTTACAGTCCGTAAATCATCTCCAGAATAGCATAAAGTTGTTTCCAGCTTGATTCAGCTGTTCCACACTTGTGCAAATGGTTTTGAGCAATTCTATGGGCTCCCTTGGTTTTGTAAATCTGTGGGCACGAGGTGTATGGCTGAGATTGAAGCTCGGTTTTCAAGAAACGATCCTAACGGTTCTATGAAAACTATATATACCCCCACCCATTTCACTTCATCCTCACAAAAATCTGATCTAAGATGCTCTAAGTTGAGGCCTTTGCTTCATACCTGAGCTACTTGGATCAAGATTTGCTTGCGGGGACCTGTTGTAAGTATTCCTTCGTTCTTTTCATTCGTTTTTATTGTAAAAGTCAAACTGCGTTTGACTTTCTGCATTAACCAGTTTATGGTCAATGCGAAATTCGTTTGAACTTCATAACGTGAGCGTAATCACGATGGTTATAGTTCCTAGTGACTATACCTACTGATTACCACGTTATCTAGGTTTAGTGACGAGTCGTAGTTTCGGCCAAAATGCGTATTCTTGCGTATTTTGTAACCAAACTACTTTTAGGTATCAAAACCGTTTGTTTTGATACCAAACCTGTTTTCCAACTTAGTTAAACATGTTCTAACATGTTTAGCTCGTCACTTTAGGTTTAGTGCTTATGTAGCGTCGTAAGGTAAGCGATCTAAACAATCGCTTATACTTTCGAACCCAACCCGTTTGGTCGATCATTAGGATCCGACCAAACACTTTAGGTGACCATAGTTGTATAAGGAATAACCTTTTGAGGTTATACCCTTATGGTCACTTCGTTTAAGTAGTTGTATGATAGGTAATTTATATGCCTTAGGAAAATTACCAAAATGCCCTTTTTATGCATAATTGATATTTAAGCATATGTAACCCAAACTTTTGTCATTTAAATGATTATTAAACATGTTAGGGCATATAATACTTGTCATAGGACTAGTTAGGTGGTCCAAACGCGTTTTACGCGAACGACGCGTTAAAGTAGCATAAGCTACCTAAACGGGTCGTAATGGGTCGTAAGCACTTAGGTTAAGTTTCGTTTTAGTATGTAGGCTTTGTTAAACCATATCATATGAGTTCCAATACTCATTTGGTTTACGAAACCTCATCCTATCCGATCTCTCGATTTAGGTCCGGTTTATTAATATAGTTACCTATATTAGGTGCCGTTTGAATTCCGTGATCCCTCTAGCTTGCTTGGTAGTTGTTCAAGACTTCTAAGCACACTCAAGTGAGTACATAGTCCCCTCTTTTACTGTTTTTTAAATGTTTTGGGGTGAAATATGTGCACCTATTTGTTATGTTCTTGTTTTCAAAAGTATAATTGATTATACATATTAGTACTTATCTTTTTACAAACTGAATGATTATTTATGGTTTAAAATCTAATTTTTCTAAGATTATAAAATTAATTGTTGGATAGTACTTATTTTTGTTCTCCAGACCGGTTGGTAGTATGATATAGCGCTATAGGATTTGACACCCCATTCCTGTTGTCATGGAATGTCAGAAACCGATTTATTTTTATCCAAATAGGGATTGCCTTTGTGGTATTCCTATAGTCTCAATTAGTGTAGTTTGATGCACTAAGGTTTGGTTGAATTCTTAAATAACATATTTGTTGTATATTTTGTTATACTCCCAAAAGTATAGCTTGATATGCTCTCATGGGTGATATTGTACAAAACCAACATATATTTTGTTAAAACCCAAAACATAGTTTAATATGTTATTTATAAAACCTAAAGCATAGTTTAATATGTTATTTATAAATCCAAAGTATACTTTTGATATGCTACTGAAAACTATTATTTGACACCTAAAGTATATTTAATATACTATCTGTTTGACTATTTTGGAACTAAAATATATTTTAATATATTACTTATTCGACTTTCTTAAAACCAAAGTATACTTTTATATAAACTATGAACCTTTTTATCAAAATATTGTTTTCAAACAATATATATATATATAGATATATATATATAAACTCATTTTTACTTAATTATTTATTTATACATCTTTCTTTTATATCATCTGTTTTCGTATTGATTTTTATATGATTTACAAAACAAAAACATTTTACAAGGATCATGACTAACTTTTCTTAAAACATTTTCTTTAAACTTATAAGTTATGAATCCTAATTATAATAAAACCTATGTATCTCACAGGCATTTTTATGCTGACGTACCTATTTTTACACATGTTTCAGGTGCTGTTATGTGGTGATTGTTGGTGCATGCTATACATAGGATGGACTCGTGCCTTAGCGACTTTAAAATTTGAAAGATAATAGTTGTACTTATTTGATTGTATTAAAACAATGAGTTCATTTATTCAATAAAACGAAATTATTTATTCCATGGTTGTGAAACAATGATTCTGTTACAACACTCCCCGACGTTTCCGCCACGTCTTGTTGTTTTACGTGGTCGGGGTGTGACAGAAAAGTTGGTATCAGAGCCAATGGTTATAGGGAATTAGGTTATTAGTAATGCTTTGACTTAGACTATAACCTTCCTAGGACCCTAACACAAGTTATCTTGTGTTTAGTTTTAAAACAATACCGTCACTTATCCTTAGGTGACAACCACAACGAGAACACTAATTTCGAATCCGCTTTGAAAACCAATCATCTGTTCTAGGATGATTTATTGTAAGGTTTTGAACCTTCAAAGTTTTCAAAATCTTGTCAAAGTTTGGTCTAAATAATGTGAACACGTGCAAACTGGAAGGGTGGATGCCTGTATCCTGAGTTTTATGTCTAAGGCTAGAGTGTTCGTACAAATCCACATAATTGGACCAGTCACTCTTAGCTGGGAACTCTTGGGGTGAGTGTCCACTTATAGGTGAGCATGTCTTCGCGATACATTGTGAAGACCTATTTACTTTGATTCAGCTTTTGTGTGTCGTTTATTTGCTTCATGGTTCAAACAAATGACCATCACCCATGCTTTTTGGTCAGTGATTGTAACCTCCTATTCTTACCCAATGCCATTCCACTTGTTTCCCCTCATGTTTTCATGTCCTTTTTAGACGATGCCTCCTCGACGAGAAGCACAGCCTCAAACGAATGAAGAAATCGCAGCCCTTGTCTCTCAGCAAATGGCTGCTGTACTTCCGGGCATAGTAAACGAAATCCATCAGATATACAACAACAACAACAATGCTCAGTGTAATTTCAAGACCTTCAACTCTGCTAAACCTTTGAAGTTTTCTGGGTCTCAAGGAGCAACCACGCTCCTGCAATGGTTTGAGAGTTTGGAGAGCACATTCAGGCATGTGCAATGTCCGATGAGCGTAAGGTTGAGTTTACATCCAGTGTGTTTGAGAAGCGTGCTCTTACATGGTGGAACGGAGTGATGCGTGATAGGGGTGCCGATGTGGCACTAGCTCAAACTTGGGAGGAGCTTCGAACTCTAATGATGAAAGAGTTTTCTCCTCGTCGTGAGCTTAGAGCATTGGATAGAGAATTCGATGATTTGAAGCAAGACAGTGGCGAACATCGAGCCTATACTGACCTTTATGAGGAGATGAGCCTTGTCCGGCCATGGTTACGCCTGTGGAGAAGGCGATTGAAAAGTACATTGATGGTCTTCCTGACCTAGTTCAGGATATCGTTAGTGGCAGTAACCCTACTACTGTCAGACTGGCCATTGAATTGTCTGCCACCCTGACTGAATCCCATATCAGGAAGGGTAAGCTCTTTCGAAAGGGCGACCCAAGACCATCCGACAAGACTGCACAAGTTGAACCAAAGGAGAAACAGGCCGAGACACCCAAGAAGAAGAAGCGCAAGGCTTCTCAAAACTGTGCCATAACCGCTCAAAACGATCAGGTTGCACCAAACCAACCAGCACAACCTCGTAAAAGGAAAAATTATGTTGGTACTGCACCTTTGTGCAACAAATGCAACCGTCATCACCTGGAGCAAGTGCAGTGTCACAAATGTACCCAATGTGGGCGATTGGGACATTTGATCAACACCTGCCGTTATGCCAACCAAAACCAAGCTGCTGCCAATACTGCTGCTGTTCAAGCACGGTTTCCACCTGGGTCGTGTTATAACTGTGGTGACCTCACTCATTACCGCAACAATTGCCCAAGACTTGTTAACGCAAATTCAGCGCGTGGACGAGTGTTTAACATAAACAAGGCAAACACGAACAACGATGCAGCAGTGAACAATTAGTCTTTTGAAATTCCATGGTTGTTATCTTTTGATGTTTAAATCGACTCAGTGGTTATATAAATAAAAATTTTTGTTTCAATTTTTATTTTGTGAAACTGATACGATTGTGTGAATGTTTGATACAACCCTTCGATGCCGACACAGAGACAAACTACTCTTATAGTTCTGTCATTTTTATGATCATTTGTGATCTCCTCAAAAATCTTAAATACTCGTTTCTTGTTAAGAAACAACGATAAATTTCTATTAAGATCTCCCTATCTTCATAGTTAGATTCTTATGTTTAAAGTGCCAAATGGAATCCACGGATTGAATTCTTGGTGTGCTTTGAATACTCGTATACTCAATTAACAAGAAAATTAACAAAATAAAAGTTAAACAATTATATGATTATGTGTTTATGTGATTTCTTTATATCTTGTGTTTTTGGGTAATCCGAATTTTCAATATCCAAATCCTCGTAGAATCTTCCATATCTTCGTATAAGGGATTCATAGTAGGATATCCAAAGGTACTATCTTAATTCCTTAATGGACTTCTACGTTGCAGTTAAAGTCCCTTGGGTTATGAAGTACTATTCTATAATTGGACCCCTTGAGTGGTCTGGTTAAACATATTGATTTAAAAATCTGGATAGGAATATCATGTGATGATATAATTGAAAAGATCCCTTAAGTGGTCTATTTAAGGATATCGTACGACGGTCTAGTTAAGAAGATCATGTGTTGATCTAGTTAAAAAGATCGTTCGTTGACCTAGTTAAAAAAAGATCCGTTGGTGGTCTAGTCAAATCACTTCATGTTTATTCGATTGATTTTCCCCTGCGCATTATGAAATGAACTGTGCGGACTGCACAAGGAATTACGTAATTATAGATGCATACATAATTATGGAATTCAGTGCACAGAAACCACAGCAAGTTTTGTCATGTGTTAAGCCCTATAGTGATGAGAATAACGAAACGAGAACAATGTAGAAAGGAGCATGGTGGATACGCCGCTGGTACTTCCTATATATAAGTGTTCCTTATTACATTTCGAACGTAGCGTTATTTAAGTTACTAAAAGTCCTGAACCTTGACCAATGTCATTTTATCTTACACTCTCCGATTCTGATTTCGAGCACACACAAGTTTCCTATGATAAGTCTTCATAAGAAACGTTCTTCTGTCCATAGTTCAAAACTCCATGTTTTGTTACTACAAGGACTTCACTTTGATAGTTGACAATTTCGCTAAGAATCCAAACATGGCCCATAGTTTCACTTAGGGTTCGAGGGATTCATTCAAAACCGAAACCATCACAATTGTCTTCACAAGTTTCCTCTAAGATTAAATTTCGGGATGAAATTTCCTAAAGTAGGGGAGACTGTGACACCTGTGTCACTTCAACCACTAAAAAAATACCAAAACAATGAAATATTATATTTCATACTTGGGAATTTGTATAAATATGTGTATCGTTTGCACATATCAATTCTTGTTCGATTTCGAGCTCTAAATCGCTTTCTGGAGGGTTATACACGATCTAATGCGTAAATATAACCAGTTTAATGCAACAAACACTCCGGAACAGTGAAATAGGATTAACATACTTAAATAACCTTTACATAACTTAGAAATAAGTTTTGGATGGTTTGGTATGCCGAAATCAAGTTTATTCGCTTACAGGGACTAATTTCGACAAACTGCGAAAGAATGTCGATTCGTACTGTAACGAACATTCCGGAACTTGATCATAAGTTAAATATGCCCTAAATATCCTTTACATAGCTTAGACATAGGCTTTGAGGTGTTTGGTGCGCAAAAATAAACTTTCTTGATCAATAGGGACTGAAAGCGTCAAAAAGTGCACAAGTTTGCATTTTCGCGCATATCTTACGTTCTGAATATATCCGGACATCCAAAAATTTAAGTAAGCATTAAAATATTTTATTTTAGTTTTTGTCATAATAAAAATCCATTCGTCGCTTAAATTGGATCGTTTTTGCGTTCATTACGACTTCCGTCGTAATTAACCGAACAACGCAACTGTACGACCAAACGAACCGACATCCGAGATATTTTTTAGCACATTTCAAGTTCCCTATACTTTAACTTCTTATTTGATCCTTAAAATGAGGTTAACGGGGCTTAAACGTGTCAAAACACATCAAAAACCAAGTTTGGAGACTCAGGGGCCTGTTCTGCCAATTAGCCAAACTTGCTGCCAGCTAACCAGGTCCTTACGGACCGTATGGACCCTCTTACGGTCCGTAAAGCATCTCCAGAATAGCAGAAAGTTGTTTCCAGCTTGATTCAGCTGTTCCACACTTGTGCAAATGGTTTTGAGCAATTCTATGGGCTCCCTTGGTTTTGTAAATCTGTGGGCACGAGGTGTATGGCTGAGATTGAAGCTCGGTTTTCAAGAAACGATCCTAACGGTTCTACGAAAACTATATATACCCCCACCCATTTCACTTCATCCTCACAAAAATCTGATCTAAGATGCTCTAAGTTGAGGCCTTTGCTTCATACCTGAGCTACTTGGATCAAGATTTGCTTGCGGGGACCTGTTGTAAGTATTCCTTCGTTCTTTTCATTCGTTTTTATTGTAAAAGTCAAACTGCGTTTGACTTTCTACATTAACCAGTTTATGGTCAATGCGAAGTTCGTTTGAACTTCATAACGTGAGCGTAATCAATATGGTTATAGTTCCTAGTGACTATACCTAGTGATTACCACGTTATCTAGGTTTAGTGACGAGTCGTAGTTTCGGCCAAAATGCGTATTCTTGCGTATTTTGTAACCAAACTACTTTTAGGTATCAAAACCGTTTGTTTTGATACCAAACCTGTTTTCCAACTTAGTTAAACATGTTCTAACATGTTTAGCTCGTCACTTTAGGTTTAGTGCATATGTAGGGTCGTAAGGTAAGCGATCTAAACAATCGCTTATACTTTCGAACCCGACCCGTTTGGTCGATCATTAGGATCCGACCAAACACTTTAGGTGACCATAGTTGTATAAGGAATAACCTTTCGAGGTTATACCTTATGGTCACTTCGTTTAAGTAGTTGTATGATAGGTAATTTATATGCCTTAGGAAAATTACCAAAATGCCCTTTTTATGCATAATTGATATTTAAGCATATGTAACCCAAACTTTTGTCATTTAAATTATTATTAAACATGTTAGGGCATATAATACTTGTCATAGGACTAGTTAGGCGGTCCAAACGCGTTTTACGCGAACGACGCGTTAAAGTAGCATAAGCTACCTAAACGGGTCGTAATGGGTCGTAAGCACTTAGGTTAGGTTTCATTTTAGTATGTAGGCTTTGTTAAACCATACCATATGAGTTCCAATACTCATTTGGTTTACGAAACCTCATCCTATCCGATCTCCCGATTTAGGTCCGGTTTATTAATATAGTTACCTATATTAGGTGCCGTTTGAATTCCGTGATCCCTCTAGCTTGCTTGGTAGTTGTTCAAGAGTTCTAAGCACACTCAAGTGAGTACATAGTCCCCTCTTTTACTGTTTTTTAAATGTTTTGGGTGAAATATGTGCACCTATTTGTTATGTTCTTGTTTTCAAAAGTATAATTGATTATACATATTAGTACTTATCTTTTTACAAACTGAATGATTATTTATGGTTTAAAATCTAATTTTTCTAAGATTATAAAATTAATTGTTGGATAGTACTTATTTTTGTTCTCCAGGCCGATTGGTAGTATGATATAGCGCTATAGGATTTGACACCCCATTCCTGTTGTCATGGAATGTCAGAAACCGATTTATTTTTATCCAAATAGGGATTGCCTTTGTGGTATTGCTATAGTCTCAATTAGTGTAGTTTGATGCACTAAGGTTTGGTTGAATTCTTAAATCACATATTTGTTGTATATTTTGTTATACTCCCAAAAGTATAGCTTGATATGCTCTCATGGGTGATATTGTACAAAACCAACATATGTTTTGTTAAAACCCAAAACATAGTTTAATATGTTATTTATAAAACCTAAAGCATAGTTTAATATGTTATTTATAAATCCAAAGTATACTTTTGATATGCTACTGAAAACTATTATTTGACACCTAAAGTATATTTAATATACTATCTGTTTGACTATTTTGGAACTAAAATATATTTTAATATATTACTTATTCGACTTTCTTAAAACCAAAGTATACTTTTATATATACTATGAACCTTTTTATCAAAATATTGTTTTCAAACAATATATATATATATATATAAACTCATTTTTACCTAATTATTTATTTATACATCTTTCTTTTATATCATATGTTTTCGTATCGATTTTTATATGATTTACAAAACAAAAACATTTTACAAGGATCATGACCAACTTTTCTTAAAACATTTTCTTTAAACTTATAAGTCATGAATCCTAATTACAATAAAACCTATGTATCTCACAGGCATTTTTATGCTGATGTACCTATTTTTACACATGTTTCAGGTGCTGTTATGTGGTGATTGTTGGTGCATGCTATACATAGGATGGACTCGTGCCTTAGCGACTTTAAAATTTGAAAGATAATAGTTGTACTTATTTGATTGTATTAAAATAATGAGTTCATTTATTCAATAAAACGAAATTATTTATTCCATGGTTGTGAAACAATGATTCTGTTACAACACTCCCCGACATTTCCGCCACGTCTTGTTGTTTTACGTGGTCGGGGTGTGACACGTAAGCACTTCTGTGCCTTCATACAATTGATAATCCACATTGGTGTGTCGCACTTCTCTCCGTGTATTAAAAGTGTCTCTTCGTTTGGTAGTGGTAGGCGTATGCTCTTCTCATGGCACACGACTTTGGCTCGGTTATCGGATAGCCAATCCATGCCAACCACTACGTCGAAACTACCCAATTCGACATGTAAGAGATCGATATTGAATGTTCGCTCACCAAGTTCTAAGGAACATCCCTTAGCAACTTCCTAGGACTCGACAAGTTTACCGTTTGCCAATTCTATAGAGTAAGGCACATCTAACTTACTTGTTTCTATGCCCAGAATATTTTTAAAGTCCATAGAAATTAAGCTAAAATCGGCATCGGTATCAAATAATATGGATGCGAAATGATTGTTGATGAGGAACGTACCAGTGACCACATTAGGGTCTTGGCGCGCATCCCTTGCTCCGATCACAAATGCTCTACCCTGAGCTGGGTTTTCCTTAGGACAATCTTTCTTGAAGTGATCTTTGCTTCCGCATCCAAAGCATCCTTGACCACGGCCATTTCCATTCCCATTCTTGTTACCATTTCCACTTCCCGATCCAGTATTATTTCCCGTTCCCCAACATGCTTCAGCACGGTGGCCATTCTTGCCACACTTGTCACACTTGACAACCCGACAATCGCCCAGGTGGTGATATTTGCATCGCTCACACTTGGGTAAAGTACCAGCGTACTTCTTAGGACCAGTGTCGTTTGTGGCTACAAATGCCCTTGCATCCTTTTGCGAGTTATTCTGTCGCCTGTTGTTGTTGTTGTTGTTGTTGTTGGGGTTATTGTTGTTGTGGTTGTTGTTGCTGCTGTTGCTGTTGTTATTACCACCAGTTCCCTTTTTGAAGTTCGAGTACTTCCTCTTCCCATTGTTGGAAGACTCGACATGTGTTTCTTTCTTCTCATCACCTTTCTCTGAGAATATATTCATCCTAACCCCGTCTTCAGTGAGACTCACAGCTATAGTCACAACCTGAGTAATAGTCGTGGGCTTAGCGGCAGTAACTAGACTCCGAATCTTGGGAGAAAGTCCCTAGGTGTAGCGTTCGATACGCTTGTATTCTGGTGATACAAGATAAGGAATCACGTGAGACAGATCATGAAACCTTTGCGTATATCCAGTGATATCAGCTCCGATCATGGTAAGGTTCCAAAACTCGTTCTCCAACTTCTGGAGTTCAGCGCGAGAACAATACTTATCCCTCATATGTTCCTTCTGTTCATCCCATGTCAACGCATAAGCAGCGTTATCACCCAAAGTTTGCACTTGCAAGTTCCGCCATGTGAGGGCCTCGTTGAGAAACATACCAGTAACGAAAATGACATGCTGATCAGCGGTACATCTACTCCTTCTGATAGTGGAATACGTTTTCTCAGCCATCGCACGAAAGCCACAGCACTGCCTGTGCCATCGTAGTTAAGTGGCTTGCAGTCCAGAAACTGCTTGAACGTGCACCCTGAAATTGTACAAACGGGTTATGAATGAGCAAACAGTGAATCGCACGAATAGACCACAAAAGGAATTGAATGAGTTGTAACAAAAATGTCTAAGCATTACCATTAGCATTGTTTCTGCCTGAAGTACCGCCTGTTCCGCCAGTGCCACCACTGGTTTCGACACGCGATGCTTCGTACAGTGCTATGGCTTGTGTTATCCTTTCTTCAATTAGTGCATTCAGTTCTGCCTCAGTCGTAGGCATTGGTGGGGGTGGGGGTGGATTAACTTTCCGTGAACGTAAGGCTCTCCTTGGTGGCATGATTTTTCCAAAGGAGAAATAGGATAAAGATTATACATTGATTTGGTTACTAAATATTTATTTTATTAAGAAAAAAAATATATTCATAATCATTAAATAACAATATCACCAAGACATACATCATGTGAGTAAATAAGTTAAAATATGCGATAAGATATTTCCAACCAGACCATTCAGATGCATATAAAAGATAACACCAAGTTTTTCATATATATCATTCAACCGGTTACATAATCATTTGAAAGGAAACAAAATGGACTCAGGCTACATAACCCGGTCATATTAGTCTAAAGAGATAACAAAATCTTCCTTCAAACTGTGAGATCTGCTGTCTGTCGGTTGCCTTCAAAACTCGGTGTAGCGTCACTATGTACACAAAACGGGTAACTATATCCCGTCACAAAAGATAACCTGTAAACGTCTATGGTGGATGGGGGATAGGTGGGGGAGTCAGAAGTACCAAACTGTGAAGGTGTGCAACCTCCTCCTCGAGTTCATGAACTCGACGGATAAGGAAGTCTATCTGATGCTCGAGCGTCAGTACACGAGCATGCAAGACAACGGTTGGTAAACCAGGTGATGGTGGTAGACCATGTGGTGGTGAATGAGCTGCTGGAGGTGGAGGTCTAGCCTCAGCAAGCTGCTGCAGCTCCTAAACTCTGCGAAAAAGTACGTCAACCTGAAGCTGCAGGGAGAGGATAAGGTCATCAGTAGAGATGCTCGGATATTGAACAGGATGATACGGGTCAGTAGTAGGCATAACATGTGGTGGAGAGTGCGGTGTCCCAAGGTGCTCGACTGGAACCTGCGGTGGATAGTAAGGGTCGGTCTCTCCAGGTGGGATATGTGCGTGTCCTGAGGGTCCTGCCTCGTCTGGGTGATGAGTGGGTAAACTAGTAGGAATAAAATGCATAAGTCGTATGCAATCGGTAGATCCATCTGAAGCAGGTGCCAGAATAGGCTCATCAGTAGGTGCATGAACTGGGGTATGTGGTGGAGTAGGGACCTGAATAGGTGCAGGGATGACTGGCTCAGTTGGAATGATATAATCCCCAAAGTCTGGGTATCGCTGTAGGCCAACGGCCTGTAGTGCAGATGAAGTAACAGATGCATAAGAGGGATCATCTAAATCGGCGTCTGAATCTGAAGAAATATCGATCACCGAGACCACGGGTGATGCAATGTCTAAAATAACCACATCATGAACTTCCCCGTCTCCCAAATCAGCATCCATGTGATCCACTGGAATCACTGGAATAACGTCGTCGTCGTCATCGAGGTTGACGATAAAAGGCATAACATCAAGAGGAGCAACGTCTAAGGGTATAACCTCTACTACATGTTCACCCTCCGGGTGACCCAAAATAACTATCTTGTTGAGTAGAGGGGGAATAGCTAATACATCGTCATCGATAATGTCGCCTAGAAGTGCGAACGGCTGAAAGTCGTCCATGAAACTGTCAGATGTAGAGTCGCTATCAGATGAGATGACCTGAACCTCCGGCACGAAATCATCGTCGGATACAATCTCCATTGGGTCTACGTCATCATATATGTTGCTACCTTCAGATGAAGACATGGTGACCTGAGAAATAAGTTGTTCGACATGTATGATTAATTGTTACTTTACATATATACACAAAATGTATTTTTAACATAATGTTCATTTTAAGTTATCCTAATTGAGTTGTGTGGATTAACTTAAAGTTTCATGTCTACCATTTAGATGTCTTAGTCTCTAATGTCCTTGCTTGATTTGTATGAGATGAATTTTTGTTGAATATGGACCATGAAAAAAGTTTATGCAAATGAAAACATTTTTTTGTGTTTAAATGGTTTTCGTGAGAGATCCCTAGTGATTGTAGACTTAGACTCGAGAAAGAATCCTGGTTCACTACAATCGATGCTCTGATACCAACCTGTCACACCCGCTCATAGCGGAAGCGCAAGGTGTGATCTGTATGGTTTTCATTGCATAAATATCGAAGTACATGAACAAACTATATGAATAAAACATACTCCATTGCCATTACATAATTGTTTCAAAAGATTACATCATAAGTTTAGTGTTTCGGTTACAAACCATTGACAGAAAAGTAAAGTGTTATTGTTTCATACATGAAAATGAAAGTTAACTACTAAGGTTTTGACCACTATATTGCCGCAAAAAAGCGGTATACAATAGACAAACCCACCAAAAGATGGCATGGAATTCTGGTACTTGTTATCCTGACTATGATTCCCGACATGGTCCATTAATTCCCTGAAATACATGTTAAGTTTGGAAAACATCAACAAAAGTTGGCGAGTTCATGCAGTTTAGTTGTAAAATATGTATTTAAAATGTAAGTTGTAGTATGTAAAGCATCAATGAAATCGTTGATCATTAATGTTTTGCAAGGACATTAATATGTGGGACGAAAAAGGAAGAAATCCAACCCTAGACGATTTTATGTCGACTCCTATCGACTGGGACACAAAAGCACTCTTCTGTATGGGTCCACGACCAAGAGTGGGGCTCGCCAAAACCCATTAGATCTAAACCTTTGTACCTAGGTCCAAACTGGATTAATGGTGCTTAGATGTATAACCCTAATTCGCACATGATCTAAGGTGTTTCATTCCATAACTTTAACGTACGTTGAACATGTATTTTCCCCGATAGTTGTAAAGTTGTAAAACATTTAAATGAATAGGGGACATGAACTCACAGAATCGCGTCCGTGAATAGAAGTAACTTTGATCTCACGTGCGGTCATCCTGAATAGTGTTGCGACCTACAAATGTTCTTATATTTGTTAGACACCTCGGTCTTTGTAAATGACTTGAGTACAAGTCTTCTGTCTTGAATGTGTGTTAAGACTTGTATGTCTTTGTTGTTCGTTGAACTGTGTCTTAGATGTATTAACTGTTAACTGTTTAGTGAATATATATTTTGCCAAATATATATATTCTTGTGTCGTGAGTTGTATTGTAGTTGTATAAAATGTGTCTTCACCAAGTGTTAGGTGAAAGTATATGTGTATCGTTGTACGTATGGAAATACGTATGTTCTCGTGTGTATTATACGTGCTCTTGTATTCTTAAAATATATATGCTTATATATTCTAAGATATAGGTGAAATATATAATTAACACTTGGTAATAAAAGGTATAGAAAAATATCTTAAAAATAATCTATTTTTAAGATTGGTTTTAGAGAAAAATGCCCGGATAGTCCCTGTGGTTTCGCCTTTTTTCACCTATAGTCCCCAACTTTCTAAAATGACCTGAATAGTCCCCAAGTTTTCAATTTTCGTTCCCAGATAGTCCCTGGCGTGGATGGAGGTTAATTTTTTTTGTTAAGTGGGTGTGAAATGACTATAATGCCCTTAAGGAAAACAAAATGAATTAATTAAGTATTTTTTCTTAAAATATAAAAACCAAACTCATCCCTATCCCACCACAATCTGTCTTCATCATCACCTTCAGACCCCTATCTCTCTCGCTCTCTCTCTCTAAACCACCACCACCTTCATCTCCACCACCACCATAAAACCCCACCGCCTATCAACACCCCTATCACCAACCCATCGCCCCGCCGCCATTAATCATTAAACTATAAAAACCCTTTTTTTATTAAAAAACAAACCCCAATTCGAAGCCCCATCCCTTAAAACCCTCAAATATCTCCAATTCGATGAACTAAATCAAACAAAAGCATTATGGGATTTGTGAAAGTGGATTCATAATGTAAAAGGTTTATTTCAGAAGCTGAAAAAGTTTTAAGATCCAGGATAACGATTTGAACAATTGAATCGAGCAGCATCTCTGATTTACCTGGAACTTGATCTTCAAAACCTTCAATTTTCAGAGAGTGATGGAGATGAATCTAACCTTCAATTGTCATGATGATGATGATGTTGATGAAGTGATGATGATGAGGTTTTGTTCTTCATGTGTTCTTGGTGAAACATTCTGATGAAGATAGGTTTTTTTTTTTAAAGGTAAGATGAAGATAGGTATGTTCTTTGTCCTTGTTTTATAATTTGCAAAGTTATTTAACTGAAGATCTGGAAAATAATTGAAGGTGTGGATACTTGAAGATCTAGAAAATAATTGAATGTCATCGATTGATCAGTTCTTCAATCAACTGTGAAACTTGAATGTCGTCGATGGTTTTATTTGGTTTTGATGGGAGTCAATTGAAGTGGTGGTGTACTGGATGCGAGTCGGAATAAAGAAGTGGCCTGGGAGTCAATTGAAGTGATGGTTTTATTTGGTTTTGTTGAAGTTGGTTGTGGCGGAGGGTGGTGGTGGAGATGAAGGTGGTGGTGGTTTAGAGAGAGAGGGAGATGGGGGTTATGAAGGTGATGATGAAGACAGACTATATGGTGGGGATAGGGATGAGTTTGATTTTTATATCTTAAGAAAAAATACTTAATTAATTTATTTTGTTTTACTTAAGGGTATTATAGTCATTTTACATCAACTTAACTGAGAAAACTAACCCCCATCCACGCCAGGGACTATCTGGGAACGAAAATTGAAAACTTGGGGACTATTCAGGTCATTTTAGAAAGTTGGGGACTATAGGTGAAAAAAGGCGAAACCACAGGGACTATCCAGGCATTTTTCTCTTGGTTTTAATAATATAATTTTAGTCTTTTACTAAAACTATATATTTTAGATGTTTAGAAAATATATATAACTTATATCTTCCAAAAATACCTTTTTAATAATAAACTATAAGTAATATTTTTGTATATTTGTAGAAAAATATATGTTTACTTCTTTGGTTTTAGAAAATGTAGTTTTACCAAGTCGTCGAAATATTGTATATTACAGTCCGTAATATATATATATATATATATATATATATATATATATATATATATATATATATATATATATATATATATATACATAGCCCGTATATTTGTCCGTAAGTCCGATTTGTCCATAAGTTGCGTCCGAGGGCTCGGAATGTCCGTAAGTTGTTTTTAAGGCGTATTTACATATAGTCTTGTAAGACTTTAGTTGAAATGTACATTGTGTTTATTTGTACCACTGTATTCAAGTTCCTAGTTATCATACATATAGCTAATACAAACAAATAACACTTAGCACATAGGTTGTTAAGTTAACTAAATATATATTTTCTCAAAAATATATATTTATATCAAATTTTGCTTTTATAAAAACTATTCTTTTAAAATCTTTTTAATCTAATAAAGATTTTGTCAAAAATGGTAGTTTTTATAACACATGATTTTTAAGAAAAATGACCATATTTCCTTTGAAATATATACTTAGCCATGTTTAATAAAACATATCTTTTTCTTATAAAAATCACCAACAATAATCTCATGTTATTCTTAATAAAAAAACATATGAGATTTATGTCAAAATCTCAACAAGATGAAACCAATAATATGTAGGGTTTTGGTATGATCATAACATAAGTTAACTAGTTCAAAATCCATGCTTTACTTCTAGTTTTAACAAACTTTTTTATAAAAAAACCCATCTTGTATGTTTCTTTTTATAACTTTATAAAGGTATTATTTTTAGTGAAAACCCCTTATACTTTAACAAAATCCAAGATTATGATCATCCATCTAAACATTTATGTTTAACAAAACCCTTAAACATTTTCATGTACACTTGTTAGATTATGTTTTTAAACATCATTTAACAAGTTATTCATAGGCTAATCATCAAAACTAGATCAAATATGCAAGTAATCATCCTTAAATCACAACATAAACACACTTTTATATCATGATTATTATTTTGCTTCTTTGTATTTTCATATTATTTTGTATGATTATTTAGTTTATTACATGTTCTTTAAACAAATAATACATAAATAAGTATGAAAAAGAGATTTTAGAAGCTTACTTCTAGCACTAATGGCTAGGGATGATCTTGATGATGATTAGAGAAAAGAAAAAGTGTTGATCTTGGTGTTTGGAAGCTATGGAATGGATGGAATGGCTTACTTCTTCTTGTTGTTGCTTTAGATCACCTTAAGTAACTTCAAGCTCCATTTTGATCATCAAAAAGTGTCAAAAAGATTTTGGTGGGTGTTCTTGGCTAGGATATGAAGGTTGAGAGAATTCCTTAACTATGTGTAAAAGAAGGTGAAAAGTGAGATGAAATATTTTAGTGATTATGGTAACTAATGTTATAAGTCTTCCACCAAGTTCACCAACTTGTGCAAGTTGCAACACCTTAGTAATATCTAAGATATTTATGGTAACAATGGTAAAAAAAAGTGGGTCCCACATATGGTGAAAGTGTTAGTTTTTATTAGGAAGTGTTAGTTTTGCTTCTTGTTTCCTTAGGTAAAAGTGTTAGTTTTTATTAGGAAGTTGTTTAGGAAAGCTTTAGATGTTCAAGTTTTTAAGTGTTTAGAAGGTGTTAAGTGACCATTACTAGACCATAATGATCCAATTAACACTAGATGGTCACTAAAAAAAGATCCGACATTGTTCGGATATTCGTTTCGAATTGTTTCCGTTAGTCGTTATTTGAACGCTAAGTCGTGTAACTTGTGTGAATTGATGTATTTATTGGTTCGGATGATACCCGAAGGTATCCTCCTATGAATTCTATGTTAAACTGCACTTTTACATGTTATAAAATGATTAAATGGTTGATTTCTTCAGAATTTCTGCGGAAAAGTGTTGAAATTGCCGCTTTTAGTGCTTTTCGGGTAGTTTTTAGTGTTATCGGACTTCGGGAAGGTTTTAAATCAAACCCTTTCATTCCTAGTTAGGGTTTAATATATATTAGATGTTGGACTTTCGTCTGAGTCCTAAAGATGTCATTTAGATGGTTTCTGCGGATCCTGCGTTTTTGTCAGAATACTAGTTTACTAGGTGCTTTTCTAGTAGTTTCGATGCATTGTTTAAACTGTTTCAAATGTACTTAATAAAAATGAATCATATGCATCCTAAGTAAGTATTCCATGAGTATTCTAAGTGTATGTCACGAAATACGCAGTTCGAGTGTTCAAAATGCATAAAAATGTAGCTAAAAATGAGTATTTTAGGTGTAAGAAAGTTACTAAAAAATGGCAGTTGTCACAGTCACATCATTAGATATGGTGACAACTAACTCAATGGTTCTAATGACTAACACGCCTATTTGTTGAGCTGTTTTGATAGCCAAATCCACTATTTTGGCGTTGTCGCGTATAGGAGGCATTCTAAGAGAATAAGGAAACATGGGAAACGTGTGAGATTGACATTTGAATAAACAAAAGAGGTATTGAAAATATCGACCAAATGTGAAGATTGTGACCATTCGTTTGTTAATTAAAACAAACGTCACGGTAACTAATCAAAGTAAGTGGGTCATAATAATGTATCACAAAGACATGCTTTAGCCTATAAGTGGATACTAACCCCAAGAGTTCCCAGGTAAGAGTGACTGGTCCGATGATGCGGATTTGTACAAACACTCTAGCCTTACACAGAAATCTCGAGGTACAGGCACCCACCCTTCCAGATTGCACGTGTTCACATTATAAAGACCCAAACTTTGACGAGATTTTGAAAACACCAAAGGCTTAAAAGCCTAAAACAAACCATCTAAGGATAGATGATTTCTTGTGAAGTTTTGGAAAAGTTTTGACTCGAGAAAATGAATTGTGTTTTGTTTTTGTTGATCACCTAAGGATAGGTGATTAGTATTGTATTTAGAATATAAACACAAAAAGAAACTCGCGTTAGGGTCCTAGGAAGGTTATAGACTAGGTCAAGAGCATTACTAATAACCTAATTCCCTATAACCATGAGCTCTGATACCAACTCTTCTGTCACACCCCGACCACGTAATACAACAAACCGCGGCGAAAACGTCGGGGAGTGTCGTAACAGAATCATTGTTTCACAACACATGGTAATTGAAGTTTTGTTTTATTTCGTTAATTAACTCATTGTTTTGATATAAACCAAATAATTACAACAATTGTCTTTCAAGTTTTAAGTCACTAAAGCCCGCATCCATCCTATGTGTAGCAAGCAATCAACAATTGTCACAACATAGAACCTGAAACATATGTGAAAAACAGTCAGCATAAAAATGTCGGCGAGTACATAGGTTTTGTATATCAGATTCAAAGCTATGAATTCGTATTGCAATACCTCGACCAACTACTAGAGTTTTCGAGTATGTACCTTGAAATCAAAAGTGTTTGATATTGCAATATGTTCTATCAACTTTACAAGTTGATATAAGTAAAACCAAAACCATTGTAGCCATGAATCTTGACTGAAAACATTTGTCTTTGTAAAACCAAGTAGTAAATCATCTTTGAAAGTGAACATTGTATGGTCTATATCTTTAAGTAAACCTCGTTGTGTGACATCGTTTGAAAACATTCGTCTAAAATCGTTCAAATCATTCAATCGTTCAAATCGTCCGTGTTATAGACCATCGTTCAATCGTCCGTGTTTTAATTGTGAAATACAACTTTTGGCCGTTCTTTAATGAATACATTCAAACCTGTGTTCTGACTCGACTATACCACCCATAGGGTATCTTTAATAGGCCCTGAAAGACCTCTTTAACATCGACTAACAAACCGCCAAAGGGTTTGTTAAAATCATCAGGTTCTGTCGTTACCCACATTACCCACCAAAGGGATAGTCCGATAACGGGATTTATCAGATCCTATGGTACCATAACATACTATTGGTTGGCTTGATCATAGTTAATGAATGTCATTCGTCTATCTTTCGACTAACACCCCAACAAGTTCGTTCACATTATTGAAATCATCGTGTTTTATATAAACCATAGAATTTATTTATGAAAACTTAAAAAGCATTTAGCACTTATGAGTCACCCCAAAACAATTGAAAGCATAAAAGAGGGGAGCTATGTACTCACTTGAGATTGCAAGTATCCTTGATTAAGTGGCCTAACAAAGCTCGGGAAATCAAGGAATCAAGTGGCACCTAGTATCGAATCACTATGTTAATAATCGGGACCTAAATCGGGAGATCGGATAGAATGAGGTCTTGTAAACCAAATGAGTGTTGGAACTCATATGATATGGTTTAACAAAGCCTACATTCTGATTTGATAACTATCCTAAGTGCTTATGACTCATTAAGGTAGTTTACGCTACTTTAACGCATCATTTGCGCAAATGCGCGTTCGGATGGCCTAACTAGTCCTATGATAAGTATTATATGCCTAAACATGTTTAATAATGTTGAATAATCAGTTTAAGTGTCAAAATTTTGGTTACATATGCTTAAATTGAAATTATGCGCAAAAATGGCATTTTGGTCATTTTCCTAAGGCATATAAACTACCTATCATACAACTAATTAAACTAAGTGACCATAAGATATAACCTTGGAAGGTTATTCCCTATACAACTATGGTCACAAAAATATGTTTGGTCGGATCCTAATGATCGACCAAACGGGTCGGGTTCGAAAGTCTAAGCAGTTGTCGAGACCGCTTGACTTACGACCCTAAATAAGCACTAAACTAAAAGTGACGAGTTAAACATGTTAAAACATGTTTAACTAAGTTAGAAAACTGATTTGGTTTCAAAACAAAGTGTTTTGATACCCGAAAATAGTTTCGTCGTAAAATGCACATAAACGTGCATTTTGACTGAAACTTTGACTCGTCATTTTGACTAGTCAACGTGGTAATCAGTAGGTATAATCGTAAGGGATTATAACCATCATGATTACGCTCACGTTGCAAAGTTCGTTTGAACTTTGACTTGAACAATTCATGGTCAAAATCGAAAGTCAAACGGTAGTCAAACTGTTTGACTTTCAGCTTGTATTTGCTGAAATGAATGAACAAGCCATGAAAGAACACTTACAAGGGCTCTAAGGCTGGAAAATTGACTAGAAAACTTAGGTAGAAGGCATCCAAAAGATGGTAGCCTTCACTTAGAGCTCAAAAGTGAATAATGAGCAAATGAGCAAGTTGGAATGAAAGTGTTCGTGGGTATTTATAGTTTTTGATGATGCATATGATCAAGACATGTAGATTAAGTGTTGCCCAAGGAATGATCCCATCCACACATGTGTTCAAGATTTGATTACATGCTTGGAAAACACTTAAACTTGGTGGTCAAGACTTGAAAACAATTAACAAAACCAAGTGCAGCAAGCTGTGTTTCAAAAACCATCTTTCTATCCAGCTATAGGCTTCGCGTCGTGCGACGGAAAGCACCCTCAGGTGTCGCGCCCCGTGAGCCCTCAACCAGACTTTCAGCAATTGACAGAAATGGTCCCTGCACACACTTTAATGCATTTTCAACGCGTTTAACCCCCGCTAACCCATTTTCAAGGCTCTAAAAGGATTTTAAAGCTTAGGGGACTTGAAAGATGCTTGGAAATATCATGGATGTCAGTTTGTTCGGTCGTAGGGTCGCGTTTTGCGGTTAATTACGACGAAAATTGAACGGACGCGAAAACGATCCAAATTGCGCGACGAATGGTATTTTTGCATTCCTATCACTAAAATACAATATTCTAGTGATTAAAAAAAAATTTGGATGTCCGGATATGGTCAGAACGCAAGATATGCACGAAAATGCATACTTTTGCAGTTTTTGACGCTTTTAGTCCCTGTTGATCAAATAAGCATATTTTTGCATCCCGAACCCCTCAAAGCTTATTTCTAAGCTATGTAAAGGGTATTTAGGATATGTTTAGCTTGTGATCTTGTTCCGGAGTATACGTTGCTATGCGAATCGACAGACTTTTGCAGTTTGTCGCAAATAGTCCCTGTGATCGAATAAAATTGTTTTTGCCATACCAAACCCTTCAAAACTTATTTCTAAGTTATGTAAAGGTTATTTAAGGTATGTTAAGCTTATGTCACTGTTCCGGAGTGTTTTTCGCGTTTAAAATGATTACATTTGCGTAATAGTTTGCGTATAACTTTCCAGAAAGTGATTAAGGGCTCGAAATTGAACAAGAATTGATATGTGTAAATGTCACATGTAATTGTACAAATACCAAGAATGAAACACATGATTTCATTGGATTCGTATTTGTATGATGGTCGTAGAGGCACAATTGTTACATAAGGATCTTAAGAGAAACACGTGGTAGTTGAGAAACGCGAGAAACATTCTAGACCTGACATTTTCTCTAAGTTAAGTTTTTTCTTACTTTTAATGGAACGTTTTTAAGAGGTTTTTTTTAATATATATATATATATATATATCAATTCTTAAACTATACAAATGTATATAGTATGAAACATATATGTACCATACTTATTTTTCAACTTTAAATACGTATTTTACATATATGTACATACAACAGCAACAACCGTATCCAGTAAATCCCATAAATAGCAAAGCTATTCATAGGGTCTAGGGAGCTAAAGATGTAGACAGACCTTGCCTCTACCCGTGTGGGTAGATAAGCTGCTTCCAGAGAGACCATCGGCTCAGAACAATCAACATGCAAACAAACCGGCCTAAAAATATAGCAGTGGCTCAATAACATAAAATTGGTGACAGAGTTGCATAGCAAAATAGAGATAGATATAAGTCACAAAACAGAGAAAAATATAAACAAATATACCATCGTACTACATCTAAACATACGCCATAAGGTAATCACATGCAATTTCCACCTAAAGTGTTGGAAAATCTACACCTCTAGGACAAAGCTAAGACCCAACTGTACCATCCCCTAAAAGTTTTTAACTTTAATCCTATGTCTCAATGAACTCCTATCTTGTACCTTGTCCTCAGAAAGGTGCATCTCTTGAAAATCTTTCATAATCAGCTTATCCCAAGTCAATTTAGGCATTCCTCTACTCTTCCTCCCCTCCACACCGAGGGGTTCCATTACCCTATTTGGCGGCATCGTCAACCTTTTCTTAACATGACCAAACCATTTCAATTTCCTCCTTTATATCTTACCCGATATACTAGTCACCCCTAGTCTTTCCCTAAAAACCTCATTTCTTATCGGATCTAACCTTGTGTTCCCACACATCCATCTAAGCATCCTCATCTCTACTACCTCCATCTTGCGCGCTTATGTCTTCTTAATAGCCCAACAATCTGTCCCATATAACATTGTAGGTCTAATTGCAATCCTATAAAATTTTCCCTTTACTTTAGTTGGGAAGCTCCTGTCACACAATACCCTAGTGGTTACTCTCCACCTACTCCAGCCCACCTAAATGTGGTGGGCCACATCACTATCTATCTCCATGTCCTGTTGCACAAACGATCCTAAATATTTGAACTTAGCAGCCTACGGAACCACTTGGCCATCAATGGTGATCTGAGTGTTCTCATAAGTTTTTGTACCACTAAAATCACAATAAAGGTACTCTATATTTGAGCGACTAATCTTTAAACCTTTACCCTCTAACGCCGCCCACCACTCCTCTAACCTCGCGTTCAGGCTTTGCCTAGTCTCTGTAACTAACACAATATCATAAGCAAAAAGCATGCACCGTGGTACAGTCTCCTCAATTGACTTTGAAAACTCATCTAGGACAACTGCAAAAAGAAACGGACCCAACGCAGACACCTAATGGAGTCCTACCTCCACGGGGAAGAAATTAGTATCCCATACGGGCGCACAAACACTCATTTTAGTTGTATCATACTATATCTATATATGTCTATATACTTCCTTGGAACCCCTTTACCCTCCAAACTATCCCAAATAAGTCTACATGGCACATTGTCGTATGTTTTTCAAGGTCAATGAACACCATATGAAGATCTCGCTTCTTCTCCCTATACTTTTCTATCAATCTCCTTAGGATGTGTATTCCTTCTGTGGTTAACCTTCCCGGCATGAAACCAAACTGGTTTACCGTAACCTAGGTTTCTCTTTTAATTCTAATATCAATTACCCTCTCCCATAGTTTCATAGTATGACCAAGAAGCTTCCTTTATATACATATATGTACAATCATTTATACACATATGCATATTATCAAACATAGATGTACAATACTTATGTTTTAATTTTAAATACATATATACATATATGTATAGTTGAATATTGGCAATATACACATATGTATATATATATCCTAAAAAATAAAAAAATAAAAAACCTGACAGAAAAAGCTTTGATTTCCAAAAAAAAAAATTGTATAATATATATTGCTTTTTTTGCTTACGGAAAATGTGTGGATCAGAATGCTTCACATATTTCTTAATTAGCCTAGTGTTTCTTACATGATTCTAGGTTTCTTACATGATTCTAGAATCATGTAAGAAACACTAGGCTAATTAAGAAATACGTGAAGCATTCTGGACCACACATCAAGGGGGTTTTCTCTTGATCTTGATCCTATACGTATGTGTATATATATATTGGATGGTTCATTTGAGAAGAAAATTTAATTGAGAAGAAAAAGAACAAATGTTAATTTTGTAAAACATTAAATAGTTTTTCCACTTATCTCATTTATTATCATTTTTTACTAATTAGTTAGTCATAAAGACTAGTATAATCCACACTAACTTTTGTTGTCTACACACATCAAAAGTTATCTTACATATTTCGAAATTCATCATACACGTTGAAATTTATCCTACACAACTCGTAATTTATCCTGCACTTTAAATTATTTTATTTTATTTTTTTGAAAAAATATATATGTTGAAGACAAGTTACAAAAAAATTAATGTAGTTAGTTATTAAAGAGAAAGACTACAAATTAATGACCTATGTAGATTTACCAATGTACCCTTATAGTAACATTAAATACTTATATTAAATGAAGTAAAATAAAGTATTTTTATTTGTTGAAATTTCTTTTTTTTTTTCTTCTTACGAAATTTTTTTCTCATTTGAACTCTCCACTATATATATATAGGTGGGGTTACAGAGTGAACATTAGTGTATTTGTGAACTGAGTGAACAAATCTTATCATTAATTTACATCATCAAATCGTAAAATACACTAGTGTATTTTCATCATCAAATCTTGGCTATTGATTTACACTCATGTATACACTTGTGTATTGATAATCAAGGCCTAGGATTAGTTCACTATCAAGGGGGTTGTTCACTAATGAATCTAACCCTATATATATACGTATAGGATCAAGAGAAAACTCTCTTGAGTTGTGAGAACTTAGATAACTCCAACTTTTTATCCGAGTTTTGCCCCCCGTTTTTTGCACAAGTAGATTAAAATGTTACAAACACAACTGTAAAAAAAATATATGCAAAATGACAAGTCTTTTGTTGTAAAAGTTGCTGACATCAACGTTTACAACAGCTTTAAGGGTTTTTTTTTTACTTATGGTGTAAATCAACAAAAACTAGATTTTTTTTTTTTTGGAAAATTTGAATTTTATTTTTGTAGGATTTTTGGTAAAAAAATTGAAAAACTTTTTATAAGACTGAGTTCTCTAATTTCTCACAATTTGTAGGAGTTTTCATTTTAGTCTAACCCTATACGTATATATAAAAACGTATGTGTGTGTTTTTCACAAAACTTATGTAAATTCTCACATAATGTTGTCTCAAAAAGAAGGAATATAGGAATCCCACATTATAAAGAGGAACAATCTCCTTGATTACTAAAGGGTTTGAAGTGGGAGGTCACGCTTTTAGGTTTCATGTAATTATATGATTTATATTTTTATACTACTATAAATCAATTGGCTCATAATCATATATATTTACTTCTGCTAAAATGGATTCAAGGATTTGCAAGACCTAATCAATGAACATGATATATATGTCGATTTCAAAAGAAAACCACCTTAAATTTAAGAAGTATTAAGAATAATGCTTGGGCATATTTGCACAATTTTTAAAGAGAACCACCTTATGTGACTAATAAATTCACATTATCAGTTATTGCTACATACAATATATATGCATTCTTAGCATAGTGCGCAATTGGGTGTATTAGCGGCGACAAAAGTCGCCGCTATTGCCAGAATTCTTTGTAGTGTGCGTGTATTGTTGCATACACTACATATGTTATACTCTCTTGTTGTGTTAAAGATAATGCATGTGTTATTTTTGTGGTCTCTATTATTGATGTTTATTGTTTTTATTGTCATCGTTCATGTTCATGTTCAGCCTTGAATGTTCTCGTCACGTATCCTTTTTAGATTCAATTGTTCTCATTTGATTGTTTTCTATTTCGATCGTATTTTTTTGTGATGTCAGCTTATTGTTGATTTTGATTCACCTGTTCCAATTCGATTATAATTCAATGGTTTTTGTTCAATTTTTTTTTTATTTTTTTTGTTCAGGATACAATAGGTTTAGACACATGTGAAAGAAAACCGTCGTACAATAATTTGTAGAGACGCAAACGAATTTGCCATTTCGGTGTTACTTGAATTCAACTATATGTATAAGGCGTTGTAATTTGAATCAACCAGATCCCCCACACACATTAATAAGGCTGATATATTAAACCATAAAAATAGAAGATAAATGTAAGAGGCCTATTAGTAGTAGTAGTAGAATCAAAGCACACCTTTTTCTTGAAAACAAAAGGAGAAAAATGAGTGCGAATCTAATTCCTCCATGAGATAGAGAGACTATAAATGATGGATGAAAGTTGGTCACTTTCTATAATCAGTCTTCTCCTACAAGACTACAATTCTTACCTTTTCTCAAGATTCTCGCCCAAGACCAACTTTATAAATACATAAATAAATACACACACATGTATGTATGCATATACATATAGGTTCATGTATAAAGAGTGTTGTTTTTTATGTGAAGAGTACAAAGTCCATGTGATGAGACATATGTATTTTAAACGAGTTATTTGCATGTATAATTAAACACCATATGTATATAACTATGTACCATACATTAATAGTTAGCAAACATAGATGTACAATCACGTACCATTATTATACACACAATATATGTATATAATTACGCATTTAGTAAACAAGTAACATCGACCTTTTTTAAAATGTTATTCTTCTTGAGTATACAACAATAAATATAATAATAAAGGATATAAAATTTATTTGAGTTATAAATGATAAAACTAGACTTAAATCAGGGGCGGACCTGCCTTATAATAACCCCTTTACAATCCGGCGGTAGTGTAAATTTTGGAAAAAATTGACGTTTTTTGACGTTTTGTCGATTTCGTTGCCCTTTTTTTGAAACATTACCCATATAAAGTTTTTCTAGATTCCGCCACTTATTTAAATGAAAAGAATAACTATAAAAATTGATTCCCTTTATACCATTTTTTATTACTATTTACGTTTGTTGTTGTTTATGTTTTACATTTCTACTGTATTTCTTAAAAAGTAAATGAATATTTTGTATATTTCAAGATATTTTAAAGATGATGCATAAAAATAAAATAAGTATTTAAATGATCTTATATACTTGAAAATAATTATGGTATGACTCTCTACAAGTAATTATACAGGAAAATCTATTTTCTTTGAAGAAAAGAAATTAAAAAGTATCATATACAACATATAATGCATGAAGGACAATATGGTATAGCGTAATGAGAATTTTTCTTTGCTTGAGGTTAAAAAAAGGGTTTATAACGTGTGTGCATACCATATGGAGGCAAAGATTCTTATTGGTGGGGTGGCACGTGTCACTGTCACATGTGATATTCTATTCCTACTAAACCCTACCCCCTGAATATCCCTTTTGTCTGCTTCATGTTTTAACTCCTATAAATATTCCATTCTAGTGTTATTTTTTCAATTTTTCATGGGTCTACATATTTACACACCTTATTGCCTATTTGGACACCCTTCAAGACGCCTCGTAGCCTTTTTCAATTTCTAAGAGAATCTCTGATTATGTCATATTTTGTCTTATTTGTCTCGTATACGCCTCGTATAGGCCTATACTGGGCGTCTAGGCTAAAAAAGACCATTTAACCCCTGATTTAGGCCTATACTGGGGTAAATTGGTCTTTTTTGCCTCTCTTATATGCCTAGTATAGGCCTATACTAGGCGTATATAAGGGTTTTTTTTTTTTTTTTAACAAACATTTTATACAATATTAATCGTTTTAGCAAACTTTTATACAAAAACAAGTTTTTTTATTTTAAATAATATTAGGACCCCTCGTTGGTTTTTTTTTAGTTGAAAAATGGATGTTTTGGTATGGTAATTTGATTGTTTTTGGAGGGTGATGTTTTTTGAGTAAAAAAATGGGTATTTTGGTGGGGTAATTTGAGTTGTTTTTTAAGAAAAGTTTTATTTTTTTATAAAAATATTTTAAAATATTCGATCGTATAAAAAAAACCAACGAGGGGTCCTAATATTAATTATTTAAAATAAAAAAACTTGTTTTTGTATAAAAGTTTGCTAAAACGATTAATATTGTATAAAATGTTTGTTAAAAAAAAAAAAAACCCTTCAAGACGCCCAGTATAGGGCTATACTGGGCGTCTATGTGGACCAAAAGACCATTAAACCCCTGAATTAGGCCTATACTGGGGGCAAAACAGGGCTATAAAGGTCTTTTGGACCCCTCGTATACGCCCAGTATAGCTCTATACTGGGCGTCTATTATTATTTTTTTTTGTTTTCTTTTTTTAATATTTAAAAAGAGAAATAAAAAAAAAATAGACGCCCAGTATAGAGCTATATTGGGCGTATACTAGGGGTCCAAAAGACCATTATAGCCCTGTTTTGCCCCTAGTATAGGCCTAATTCAGGGGTTTAATGGTCTTTTGGTCCACATAGACGCCCAGTATAGCCCTATACTGGGCGTCTTGAAGGGTTTTTTTTTTTTTTTTTTTAACAAACATTTTATACAATATTAATCGTTTTAGCAAACTTTTATACAAAAACAAGTTTTTTTTTTTGATACAATCGAATATTTTAAAATATTTTTATAAAAAAATAAAACTTTTCTTAATAACAATAAAAAACTCATATTAATTATAATAACACTAATATTAATTATACGATGCCTATACGAGACTTATACTATACTATACGATACGATACAACACGATAGGCTTATACAAGACCTATACGAGACTTATACTACACTATACTATACGATACGATGCGATACAACACGATACTATAGGATACGATACCACATCCATAGGCCCATACAATGCCTATACGAGATTTATACTACACTATACGATACGATATGATACGATACAATACAATACGATATTAGACCATTGGATAAGATACAACACTCGTATAGGACTATAGGTGTGGTTTAGGTCCCGTTTAGGCCTATAGGCTTATACAAGACCTATATGGGTACTATACACTATACGATACGATACAACACCCGTATATGTCGATAGGCCTATACAAGACCTATAAGGGACCTATACTACACTATATGATACGATAGTATCGTATTGTATCGTATTGTATTGTATCGTATAGTATGGTATTGTATCGTATAGTGTATAGTATAAGTCTCGTATGGGTCCCATATAGGTCTATACGAGAGTTATACGAGACTTATACTACACTATACGATACAATACAATACGATACAATACTATAGGATATGATACAACGCCCGTATACGTCGATAGGCCTATACAAGACCTATAAGGGACCTATACGAGACATATACTACACTATATGTTAAAAACAATGTAATATTTCTACGATCGAATATTTTTAAAGGCCGATCTTGAAAACGGTAAAATATTTTTATAAAAAAATAAAACTTTTCTTAAAAAACAACTCAAATTAACCCTCCAAAACACCTATTTTTTTACTCAAAAAAATCACCCTCAAAAAACAATCAAATTACCCTACCAAAACATCCATTTTTCAACTAAAAAAAACCAACGAGGGGTCCTAATATTAATTATTTAAAATAAAAAAACTTGTTTTTGTATAAAAGTTTGCTAAAACGATTAATATTGTATAAAATGTTTGTTAAAAAAAAAAAAAAAAAAAAAAAAAAAACACTTCAAGACGCCCAGTATAGGCCTATACGAGGCATATAAGGGGCAAAGGGTCATATATGAGGCCTATACGAAGGGTCCTATACGCCCAGTATAGGCCTATACGAGGCGTATTGAAGCAGTCAAACCAGAAGTGACATGAGTCAGACACTGATTTTGATGTAACCCTATACGCCTCGTATAGGCCTATACGAGGCCTATACGAGGCAAAGGGTGTCTAAATAGGCAGATAAGGTGTCTGGATAGTTTGAGCCTTTTTCATTAATGTGTTAGTGTGGGAAAAATCAAATAATCGATCTATAATTGAGATAGCAAAACGAACTGACTCGAAATAACTGAAGCAATTGAGAAACCGATTATTTGATTATAATGTTTTCTTTTATCTTTCATTTATAGTTAACAATATTTTCTTTTATCTTTCATTTATAGTAAACAATATTTTATGAAGTTCAGAAGTTGTAATCTATATAAGATAAGCAAGATGTGTGATATAAGAAATATTATGTATGGAAAGAGTTTGATATAATTGAATGAAATTAGGAAAGTAGTTTGAATGTATTTAACTAAATTAGCATAGTTTTGATCTTAACTAACTAAAATGAAATTAGGTGTGTAACAATAACTCTTCTCGCGATAAATATTTATTTTGTGTATAAAGTAATTACTATATATAAATCATATCACTTAGTGAGCTCGGGAATCCATATCCATACTATATAATAAAAGAAACCTATTTAGGGACACTTGTCATCATACTAGGCCATGTCTTATGGATAATTATTATTTTTATTTAATCTTTTTAATCTAAATATTAATAAATCATTCCCACAAATAACTTTTATTTAAATTTTAATGATTCTAGATTTCTTATATAATTATTTAGTTAAAAAAAAAACAATACAATAATGGTAGATCGAAAGTGACAAAATAGATTTATCAATTCGATTTTACTTGATCAAATTCGTTATTATCAATTCCTTCTTATTTTTCATAAAATAATTTGTATCATCCCATATGCTAATATCAATTCTTCTTATCTTCTTATTTACCATTAAAATATATTTTAACATCCGATAAGGTAATATCAATTTATCTTGTCTTCTTCTTATTATTTTTTGAACTACGAATTTCTTTTAGTCTCTCTCATCGTTTGTGAGACTTGAACCCAAAGTTACCCCTTCCAAACCCATATGTTTTAAAAGATTTGTCTTTTCCAATGAACCATCACCCCATTCATATCTTCTTATTTACCCTTTATCCATTACCAAATGTCTGATTTTTTTGCCAAAATCGTCCATGAGATTTGAGATTTTTTGTCATTTTCATCCAATTAATAGAAAAAATAAAGCAAATTAGATGTGTGGATAAAAATTGCAAAAAGAAAATACAGTGGTCAAACATGTTATTCAAAAAGTAAATAAACAACCATTTGAGTGATAAAATATAAATTATAGTTAAAAAAACCCGTAATAAATCTAATTTTATATATAAAGTAATATTAATATTATGAATGAGAAGTATACATTAAACTTAAACTAAATAATAATTATCTATAGTTAAGTAGAAAAGATTAAACAAAATAATATTTAGTAGGAGAGTTACCTATAATTAATTAGAAAATATTAAATTAAAGAGTAAATTGCCAAAATCGTCCCTCAGGTTTGGGTATATTTGTCATTTTCGTCGAAAACAACTTTTTTATACTATTTAGTCATTCACTTTCACCATATCTATCGTGTACCGAGTATATCTATTAGTTTTTTTAATATAATTTTCTTATTATTTGGTATATAAAATCATATTTATTCAAGCCGTGTAACACACGAGGGTTTTTTAAGATATAACTTTTTTTATTATTTGGTAAACAATTTACATTTATTCAACCTGTGTAATACACGTGGGTTTTTTATTATTTGGTATAAAATTATATTTATTCAACCCGTACAATATGGTTCTTATAGATATAACTTTTTATTATTTAATAAATAAAATTACATTTGTTTAACCCATGCAATAAAGGAGGTTTTTGGAGATATATTATTTTATTATTTAGTATATAAAATTCATTTATTCAACCCGTGTAACACACGGGACTATAACCTAGTGAAACCATATAAAACGTACTCTTTTAGTTTTTGTATTTCAAAATAAGTGTATTTTTGCTATTTTATTCATATTTATATATTATTAATTTGCAATATATTTGTGCTTCTACTGGTTGTATCTTACGCTTTAGTGCTTTGTTGTGCATCATGTGTGTACTCTTGGCTTTGTTAGTTGTTTTCTTTAGTGGGTATTTATGTGATGGTTTTAACGGGTTTTGACCTCACTCGGAAGTTTCCACTTTCTCTCTCTCTCTAAGACTGACGAACTCCCACCCCCTCTTCGATGGGCTCCGCCTGCAATGGCCGGACTCGCTTTGATCGTTAGCTTACATGATGTTTACAGGTAGATTCTTGTTGTTGTTGTTGTTGTCCTCGTTACGTTTGTTTACGTGTTTTCGCATACGTAGAAACAATGTATTACATTTTGGAAGTTCTTTTTACAGTTTAATGTTGGGGCTTTGTGTTGGTTTTAACAATTTGATGTTGCATGGTCTTTTTTTGGGGGGTTTCTTCCGTCGTTGAAGACGACGTCTTACGGTTCGTCGTTTGATTTTCGATTTTGTGGTCTCAGTTTTGTGTCTCTATAACGATCTGTTGGTGCATGTTTCTTTTATGTGAATCAGGGTCTCATTATTGAACATATGATGTTGTTTAAGTTTGAAATTTTGTTCGGAGTTGTTTTTCGATGTTTGGATGAGACCTTTTTTTTGGTTTTTTAAGTGTCAGTGATGGTGTAACGATAATGTTCACCGGAGATTCTTTGTGGCTTTACAATTGTTGTTTGTCTTTGTAATGTTTGGTTGTTGGGTCGATGAAGATGGCCTATGGATCGGAGACCATCGGCTATAATGTTGCTTTGGGCTTGGCTTGGTGACTTATGTCACAGTCATATATTGCTTATAAGTTTTGCTTTATGGCTTTTTTTAACTTTTGATGTTGATTATGGGCATTTGGGTTCTATTGTTGTTGGCTGGTGTGCAGGTCACTTACCCTCAGTGGTTCAAAACAGTCTAAGATGTTCGTTTACGCTTGCCTTGGTAACCTTATCTGCAGTCGTCTATTGCTTAAACATTCTTTTGTTTGGTTTTTTGTTTTAAGGGTCTTTGTGATGTTTGTTTGTTGGGTCGATAAAGATGACTTATGGGTTACCCGAAACGATTAGCTATAATGTTGCTTTAGACTTGGCTTGGTAACCTAAAGTGCATCCTTTGTGGTTTTACAGTTTTGTGTCTTTATAATGGTCCGTTGGTGCATGTTTCTTTTATGTGAATCGGGGTCTCATTATTGAACATATGATGTCGTTTAAGTTTGAGAATTTGTTCGGAGTTGTTTTTCGATGTTTGGATGAGACCTTTTTTTGGTTTTTTAAGTGTCTGTGATGGTGTAACGATAATGTTCACCAGAGATCCTTTGTGGCTTTACAATTGTTGTTTGTCTTTGTAACGTTTGGTTGTTGGGTCGATGAAGATGGCCTATGGATCGGAGACCATCGGCTATAATGTTGCTTTGGGCTTGGCTTGGTAACTTATGTCACAGTCATATATTGCTTATGAGTTTTGCTTTATGGCTTTTTTGAACTTTTGACGTTGATTATTGGCATTTGGGTTCTATTGTTGTTGGCTGATGTGCAAGTCACTTACCCTTAGTGGTTCAAAACAGTCTAAGATGTACTTTTACGCTTACCTTGGTAACCTTATCTGCAGTCGTCTATTGCTTAAACATTCTTTTGTTTGGTTTTTCGTTTTAAGGGTCTTTATGATGTTTGTTTGTTGGTTCGATAAAGATGACTTATGGCTCACCCGAAACCATTAGCTATAATGTTGCTTTAGACTTGGCTTGGTAACCTAAAGTGCATCCTTTATGGTTTTACAGTTTTGTGTCTCTATAACGATCTGTTGGTGCATGTTTCTTTTATGTGAATCGGGGTCTCATTATTGAACATATGATGTTGTTTAAGTTTGAAATTTTGATCGGAGTTGTTTTTCGATGTTTGGATGAGACCTTTTTTTGGTTTTTTAAGTGTCTGTGATGGTGTAACGATAATGTTCACCAGAGATCCTTTGTGGCTTTACAATTGTTGTTTGTCTTTGTAACGTTTGGTTGTTGGGTCGATGAAGATGACTTGTGGCTCATCGGAGACCGTTGGCTATGATGTTACTTTGGGCTTGGCCGGTAACTTATGTTGCAGCCGTCTATTGCTTATGAGTTATGTTTCATGGATGTTTTGATGTTGATTATGGCCATTTGGGTTTTGGTGTTTGCTGATGTGCAACTTGCTTACCCTCAATGGTTCAAAACATTCGAAAATGTGCCTTTAAGCTTGCCTTAGTAACCTAAACTACAGTCGTATATTGCTTTAACATTCTTTTGTTTGGTTGTTCATTTTAAGGGTCGGTGAAGATGATGTTCATTATGGCCATTTCGGTGTGCAATGTTATTTGCATGCTCTTTGTTGGTGTTATCCTGTTGTTGTTGGCTGATGCACAAGTCGATTCGACTAAGTGGTTAAAAACAACCTTCTTACGAGAAAGAGCCAAAGTTATGATGTTGGTGAGGATTTGGATTAGTGTTGTATGTTCCCGCCATCCTAGACCTCTTAGCTTCATTATTTAAGTGTTTTGTTGAGGGTTATGGCTGTTTGGGCATATTCGGTGCATTGTTGGCCATGATCATGCACTTTATTTGCCTTTCACATTGTCGTCGTTAAACATGCAGCCATGGGTACTTATCCGCTTGAGATAATACGTATCTTGGCGGGCATTTGACCTGGTCATGTGATTGTGTAATGTGCAATATCTGTATCGACTCTTAACAGTTTTGATTCTTGGAACACTTTGATATGGTTATTTATGCATACAACCTGAAACTGTTGTGGTGTGCATATGTCTTAGTGGTCTCGATTCTTTGTTTGAACACTTTGATATTTTATATGTGTTTATTTAAGTCTGCAATATAGGTAGCATATGTTTAAATGTGTGTAATGATTTATTGTTTTCCTTAAATCATGTTGTAGTTTTTGGTTCCCGACTTCATTTGGAAGCTATTATTTTAACGCATTCGTAGGCTTCCTACCTTTCAACCGTGTTTTCTTTATGCCTGTTTATGGACTTCAATGTGTGTCTGTGAACCCCACGCCAGCCTTAGGTTCAGGTTCATCAGGTTTTTATATTTGTCTTGTCTTTGATATTTCCTAATATTTGTTGTCGGTTATTTTGAATTATATCATCATGATAGGGGTTTTAAGTATCATTTATGGGTTTTTGATATATTTCTTCTTTTTGTCCTTTATAATGATCTCATGATATGAATTCAGAAGCCTGCAATGGTGGCGTTGTAGATGCTTTACCCCCCACAACCACCAATTGTTCCATAAGATGTTCCAATAAAGGCTAAGCTAGAAGGCAAGAAGAAGACCATGCGTGTGTCCATGGGCAAGAGGGTTATTGTAAAAAAACCAACTCTTGAGCAATGACTTCAAAGTTAATATGTCTAACGTTGATGGACATTTCTTTCACTATAAAGGAAGGTTGTGGTCCAAAAAGGGAGTGACCGACGAAGGAAGTCTGGGGTTCAATACCAAGCCGATCGGCTAGACTAGTTGGACGACCAACCACTTAACGAAGACGGGATAACCAGTTGTATCACGAAGATGCATTAGCATCGGTTAGGCTCCTTAGGTTTAATTGTGTAGCATAGAAAGAAAAATTGTTGATTTTTATCATTTTAAAAGTGTTTATAATAGTAGTTTGTCTATAAATATTTTTTGTTTTATTGTAATATTTATAATAGCAATTCGACCTTGAATGTGTTGTGTTTAAAATTTTCATTGTTTGTACCGAACCCCGCCATATTGCCGTGGGTACTAACTCTAGTTTAACATAATACGTAACATAAGTTGGTGTTAGACCTCAAATATGTTACAAAATGAAAAGCACATAATTGAAACATGCAACTTCTTAAATTTGGAACCCAAATATATGGACTAGAGCCAAACCAGATGGACTATTTGTTTAGTTAACTCTTAAGGGCGCACTAAGTGCAACTCCCGCACCATGTGAGCTTGTTCGGGAAATACCGAGAACATCGCCCCAGGTTCGCGAAGCGAAGGAAAAAACTCCTCGAGCCCGATATGATTTCAAAATCATGACCGTTGCACACGGTCAACATTAAAAAATAAAAACTTCAATTACTACCTCTTTATATACAAACCTAACTTTCTCACACAAAACGCTACACCTCTCTCACAAACTTTCAACCCTTCTTATAATTTTTTTCCACAACACGTATGGCACGAAGAATGTGTCGCGTTGGCCACAGTTAACAACACGCAAGGGCATTCCACATATTGGCGTGAGATAGATGCATGCAACTTTCGTCAACATTTAGGTGAATCTGATCGAATGTAACGCCAAATAACATTGAATTGCAAAGATTTGAATCTCAAGATTACAAAATTCCACCGACTATTCAACCACTCGATGAATCGCGGTGACGGAAGCATGAAGGCAGAAGCAATTACCGTGGCATTTCGCAAGTACAAAACGCACTACCAACAAAAGGGATTTACTCACATGGCGTCTTGGGGGATTTTAAGAGCTCATCCCAACTGGCAACTGGTTCCATCTCGCTAGGGATGGGCATTTGGTACTGGGCCCGGTACCGAGTTTCCAGTATCGAATTATTATCGGTATCGATTCGGTACTCACTTTTTGTCGTTTTCGGTAGCGGTACTTTTGGTTTCGTACGGTACCAGTATTTTACAGAATTTAATGTTTCTGGTGTTTTATTTTTATGAATTTAGTATTTAAGATTAATTTCTTATTAATGAATTAGTATTTTATTTTATTATTTATTATTTTTTATGATTTAATATAAGTTAAAATAATTGTTCGAAAAAAGTTTAGAGAAGACTAGGGAAAAACTGAAGTATGAGTCTGTGATTGTTGGTGAAGAAAAGTGAGGGATAGTGAAAAATAATGTATTTATTAATTGTTATAACCTTATTACTCTTTAAATGTTTTTAACATTTTTGTACACACCTTTAACTTAAAATAAATATAAACATAGATGAATGGGCTGTTGTCATTTCAGTTTTAGCTTAGTGATAGAGATTTTTGTCTCTTTAAGAAAACATTATAGGGGTGAGGATCAAATAGTATGTTTATTTTGGTTAGGAAGTATAGGAAGCAATAGGATTAGGACATGTGGCAAAATTTAAAATAAAGAGTAAGGGTATTTTAGTCAATCTTATTTTTTTTCTTCTTCCTTCTTCTTTCCAGTAACATCAAAACCCACCATTTTCAAAACCCACCAAATTCAACCATTTCTTCACTTTCTATCTCAATAATCACTACATTATAGTGCGATTTTCGTCACCAATCAATTATTCAAACACCCGATCAACGTGTTCTTCAGCTTTTTTTTTTTGAAGAAAACCCAGTTTAATTTCATACAAAAATCTTGTTTTTTCAGATGATTTTGAAGATAATCACTCGATCCGTTCGATTCGATCTCTGATAAGTGTTTCAATCATTCAAATTTCGTCAATCGTTGAAGAAACCGACTTCGATCCATGTAAGAAATTCTTTAACTTCATTTTTATTATCTGGGTTTTTTATTTAGTCATTGCGTTTTACGATCTTGGCGGGGGTCCGGGGGCAGCGCCCCTGGTAGCAGGGTCCCAGGGGCGGCAGCCCCTGGCGGGGTCCAAGGGGCAGAGCCCCCGGCTGGTGTTTTTAGAGAGAAAACACTTTCTTTAGTGTTTTTAGGTCATTGCGTTTTAGAACTAAGACATTTTTATGTGTTTTCTGCGTATTGTGTTTTAGAAAAACACATTTTTGAAGTGTTTTTAGTCATTGCGTTTTAGATAAAACACATTTTTAGGTGTTTTCAGTCCATTGCGTTTTAGAGAGAACACTTTCTTTTATTTTTTTAGGCCATTGCGTTTTAGAAAGGATACATTTTTAAGTGTTTTCTGGTCATTGCGTTTTATAAATAAGACATTTCTTTGTGTTTTTTGTGCATTGCGTTTTAGGTAAAACACATTTTTATGTGTTTTCAGTCCATTGCGTTTTAGAAAACAGACATTTTAAGTGTTTTCTGGCCATTGCGTTTTAGAAATAAGACAATTCTTTGTGTTTTTTGTGCATTGCGTTTTAGGTAAAACACATTTTTATGTGTTTTCAGTCCATTGCGTTTTAGAAAGTAAATTTTCTTTTGTGTTTTTAGGCCATTGCGTTTTACAAATAAGACATTTCTTTTTGTTTTTTGTGCATTGCGTTTTAGAAAAATGTCATTTTTTAGGTTTTTTTTTATTGCGTTTTACGCAACTGGGTTTTAAAAAAATCGAAAATATAGCAATAGTATACTCGTTTTAAAGATAAAAAAAACACTCGTTTTTTGGGCAATTTTTATAAAAAATAATGTCGTATGAAATAGTTATTAACGTTTAAAAATGGGGGAATTGGAGGAGAGAGAAACTATTGCCTTGGATTGACTAGAATGCCCCTAAACAAACCCACACGCCTCTTTTCTTCCTTTCAATTTCCCTCTTTTAATCTTAGCTCTTGATTAATTAAATGGATGATAAAGATTATTTCCTAGACTTCTTAGCTAAATAAACTTCCTATTATATCCTAACCCAAGATTATAGTTCAAATCCTGGCATTTGATATAATTCATATTTACTCATTTAGTTTAAGAGTAGAAACAATTTAATCTTTGCCGATAAAAAGAACAAATGATAAATGGGCTGTTTGATGGCCCTTTGGAGCTATGGTTAAAAGAACAAAATTATGTATAACTAGAATTACGACCCGCCGCAATGCGGCGGGGATTCTTTAGTTATAACAAAGTCGATTTAGGACGCGAACGTTATGTTGAACCTGTCAAACGGGAAAAAAAATAGACGATGTAAAAACGTTCACCCACACACGCACGTTGCGTCGTGTTAACTCGCAAAATTTAGAACGAAACGTAAAAACGCTAAACCAAAGACGCACGTTGCGATGTGTTAAGTCACAAAATTTAGAACGAAGCATAAAGCGAAAAATTTGCAGAAAATGAAAACTATAAAGAACCAAAGTTGAAAGTAAAAAAAAAAAAAAAAAAGTTAAAGTGAGGATAGATTGCAAAAGATAAAAAGATTTGTGTTAAAAGTAAAAAAAAAAAAAAACAAATGGTTTTGGGTTAAAAGTAATTTATGAAATACATTTGGGTGTAAAGTAAAAAAATCAATTTCTTTTTTGAAAAACCCCCAAAGCCAAGGTTATAACAACCATATGCATAACCTTTTTTTTTGAAAACCCCCAAAGCCAAGATTACAACACATAAGCAAAAAAAATCAAAGTGGTTAAATCGCAAAAGATGGAAACTTTTGAATTAGAAGTAAAAAATCAAATTAATCAAAGGGGTTAAATTACCAAAGATTAAAACTTTAAACTTAAATTGTCAAAGATTAAAACTTTAGGGTTAAAAAGGAAACAAAGATTAAAAATTTTAAACTTTAATTGTCAAAGATTAAAACTTTAGGTTAAATTGTCAAATATTAAAACTTTAGGGTTAAAAAGGAAACAAAGATTAGAAATTTAAACTTAAATTGTCAAACACTAAAACTTTAGGGTTAAAAAGGAAAATTTCAATTTTTTTTTGAAAGACTCCCAAAACTAAAAGTACAACCTTTTATGCATATATAACTTGCTTATTTATAGGTTAATAATAAGAGCAGGCCCAAGTACTGATTTATTTATTTATTTATTTATTTATTATTATTATTATTATTATTGAATTTGTGTTTTTAATAAGAAATTAAAAAGATTTAGGTAAGATTCTATTCTTTCTTTATCCAACCACTAATTTTTTTTATTTAAAATGTATGCTATTATCAAGTTGATGAGAATGAATTTTTGGAATCAAATAGAGCAAAAGGTGATCTTTATTTTGCATTATGTGAAATATTCTTTTTAATGGCTTAAAAACATAATGAGGTACATTTACGGGATGTCAAGTCTCTTTAAGAGTAGAATCAAATTAGCCGGTATAGATACGGTAATGAGATGACATAATTCGGTTTTTTAGTGTCATATTCGGTAAATTATCTGGTATTCCGGTACAAATTCTTAATCCTCAGGACCATGTAAAGGACCATGTAGAGTTGATCAAATCAATCGCGACAAGAATTTCCATCGGGACACTTTTCAAACCATTGTTATTTTGGAAGTTTGCGTTTTGTGAACGTTTATTCTAACAAAAAGCGATTATGTTGATGCCTTGTATCCTTTTGAACACTTAAGTGGGTTCATATTCTATACTTTGCACTTTGAGTTTGCGAATGGTCACCCACTCAACACCTATTGCAAAACCTATTTTGAACAATACTTACTTTTAACTCATACTAAAATTAACTTTATATTTATACTCTTATGTATTAGGCTCAAGTAATAACATTGAATGTTGAGTAGCATTGACAAGTGACAAGTGATAAGAACACCAAATAAATCAAAACAATCAAGCCCAATGACATTTTGAAGGTGAGATAAGTCTTAGAGACAATTAGGTCCCGGGTTCGATTCTCACAATGGGTTTTTCCCAGATTTACTGGGTTTCCTCTTGAATTTATTATCTAGTGGAAATGGATATGATCGGGTGGTTACGCTGGTGGCAAATAGAAACAATCAAACATCCAATAAATGAAAAATGAATTTACTTAACCAAATCGAAACATTAGTGTGTTATCACATTCGTTAAAAAGCCAATATTGAACCTTAAAGCCATAATTTTCAAATTCCATTAAGATTATTCAATTTCTTTGTTTTTTTAATTGTATGTTGGCTTCAAAGACATATGTAACAACGTGAAATCTATTATTTAAATCATTTTGATCAGGACATTTTTGTGTATAAGATATGTTCATAAGGTATTTTGTTTTATAAAATCATGAAAATCCTAATTTGTAAGCAAACTCAAGTCCCATAGGTTGTGACCACACCTTAAACCAAAGAATATAATCCTAAATATTTTGTTAAGACAATTGCAACTCAAACTATGCAAACATAAATGGCATATATTTTATAATGGAATTCTTTCAAAGATGAATGAATGATTGATTCAATCAATGAATAAAAGAATTCCAATCATAAAAGCAAATAGAAGATGCAAATGGGGTTTTAGTATCAAGTTCTAATTTAAAATTTTGAAATTTTTTTTGTAGGGTTTTTAAAAAATTCTTCAAAAAGAAGTTTGACCTAAAATTCATAAATGCATTAAGGGAAGTGGAGAATGGAATTGGAATCATCTTGATTGTCCTTTTGGTATAAACCTATATGCAATAAAACATTAAAATGAATTTTATTAAATGAAAAATAAAAATTTACATTATGTTATATTATAAGTATTTTCATCTTTATTATGTCAACTAAAAGTGAAGAATCTATTATGAAACACTTTACAACCATAAAATTTGCATTAGTAGATGCAATTTCACACTTTTTACAATTGTTCCCATCTTCCACTTCAAGGAACTTGTTCTTAAAATATAGAACATTTTTTTATCAACCAATAATTATTTTTATTACCAATTGTTTATTAGCATCATGAAAAATAAATTATAATAAAAAAGTTCGGAATAAATAAAGCTGACTTTTAAAACATAATAATTAGTTACTGGTTAAATGTCCAATAAGATATTGCAATTACCATAGGAAGAAACTGTGTTTTTTTTTTTTTTTTGAAAGACATAATGGTGGATCCACGGGCACATTCCCACCCTCTAGCCCAAATTGCATGTGTGTATATAATATTTTTATATATTTTGTTGATGTATCTGTTTGGCCAGAAGTTGTTGTGATGAATTGATGTTCAAAGATCGGCGGGAAAGAAAAAAAAGTAGAAGTTGTAGGTGTGAATGTGTGATGGTTATGAGACCACCCGTAGTGGAAGCCAAATTGGGCCTTTTTTGCCCCATTCACGCCAAAAAACGCCTACGCACCACCCCCTTGGGCGTTTTTTTTGCATTTTTTTGGTTGGGCGTGTAGATTAAAATGTCGGATTGTTTTATTTTGGACCAATAACAAATTTCCAACTCATTTATTTGTTTTATTTTTCTAAAAAAGATAATAATTGGGTAATCATTGTTGGGGCATTATACCACTACGCTTATTTTAGAAAAACATCCAATTGCTGACTCGGCCGTCACATAACGAATAATACCCAAAGGTCTTCCTTTACTACTACACATGGTCTGAGCGCTACGAAGAAGATAAGATGTGTAGAGGTATTGAAGTTAACAAAAGTCGAACCAATTTATTTCATCTTGAAATCCGATTCTCATTTTCATGTGAAGTCTGTTCGAATATAAATTTGGAATTAAATGGGCTGAGATGTTTTAACTAAACATAGATTATGGGCTGCAAAATAAATGACTAACGTTTTGGGCCATTTGTTTTTATAAGAATGTTGAAGATGAGATGTTATTGGGCTAAATTCGTTTCAACTTGAACCGTGAAATCCGATGTTCAGAAGCACACTTAGTCTTTCAATAGGGGCACAAAACAACCAGTTAATTAACCGTAACTGGTTATTAAATTAACCGATTTGTGCACCTCTAAATTAGTATCCAACCAATTGTGTTGTGCATGTTAGTATGATACTTAAAATAGGGATATAAGATCATTTTGTTACGATAGTTTTTTTTTTTTTTTTTTGTTATTGTCATCATTAAGTGGTATGCGCATATAATATGTGTGTGGGCGCTTGGGGGGGGGGGGGGGGAATAAAAATCCATTAATTTTAAAGTTATTTTACTAATTTCGTGAAAATCATGTTAAAATAGGAAGATGATTAATCATGCATCATGTGGTGGCGTTGATAGCCGAAAGACAAAGGGGTAGATGCACTAATCGACCTTTGTCTTAATTGTTGAGTGTTATATGCCTTATGTCCAAGGCATGATGCAAAACTACTATTGAGTCGGAGGTTTCACTGGATGCAGCCTCTCTATTCCTACGGGTAAAGCACCAAAATTATTTTGGACTAATATAAATATGGGAAAAGATCAAATAGGAAGTTAATTTTGGCTAGGAAGGATAGGAAGCCATAGGATTATGACATGTGGCAAATTTTAAAATAAAGAGAAAGGGTATTTTAGTCAATCTCATCATTTCTTCTTCCTTCTTCTCCCAGTTACTTCAAAACCCACCATTTTCAAAACCCACAATCTCCAACCTTTTCTTCACTATCTCAATAATCACTACATTATAGTGTGATTTTCGTCATCAATCAATGATTCAACCACCCGATCAACGTGTTCTTCAGCTTTTTTCGAGTTCATTCAAAATCTCGTTTTTTCTGGTGATTTTGAAGATAATCACTCGATTTGTTCGATTCAATCGCTGATAAGTGTTTCTATCATTTCAAATTTCGTCAATTGATGAAGAAACCGGCTTCGATCCATGTAAGAAATTCTTTAATTTCATTTTCACGATCTGGGTTTTTATTTAGTCATTGCGTTTTACGATCTTGGCGGGGGTCCGGGGGCGGCAGCCCCTGGCGAGGTCCAAGGGGCAGAGACAATTCACAAACAGTTTTATGTGTCCATTGCGTTTTAGAAATAAGAGAGTTTTATGTGTTTTCTGGCTATTGCGTTTTAGAAAAAAACATATTTTTAAGTATCTTTAGTCATTGCGTTTTAGGTAAAACACATTTTTGAAGTGTTTTTAGTCATTGCGTTTTAGGTAAAACACATTTTTAGGTGTTTTCAGTCCATTGCGTTTTACAGAGAACACTTTCTTTTGTTTTTTAGGTCATTGCGTTTTAGAAATGAGACATTTTTAAGTGTTTTCTGGCCATTGCGTTTTACAAATAAAACATTTCTTTGTGTTTTATGGCCATTGCGTTTTACAAATAAGACATTTCTTTGTGTTTTTTGTGTATTGCGTTTTAGGTAAAACACTTTTTTATGTGTTTTCAGTCTATTGCGTTTTAGAAATAAGACATTTCTTTGTGTTTTCTGGCCATTGCGTTTTACAAATAAGTCATTTCTTTGTGTTTTTTGTGCATTGCGTTTTAGAAAAATGTCATTTTTTAGGCTTTTTTTTTTCATTGCGTTTTACGTAACTGGTGGTTTTTCTATTGCGTTTTACACAACTGGGTTTAAAATTTTTTTTTTAAATATAGCAATAGTATACTCGTTTTAAAGATAAAAAAAACGCTCGTTTTTTTGGTGCAATTTTTATAAAAAAAAAATAATGTCGTATGAAAGAGTTATTAACGTTTAAAAAATGGGGGGAATTGGAGGAGAGAGAAACTATTGGCTTGGATTGACTAGAATGCCCTTGAACAAACTTACGCGCCTCTTTTTTTCCTTTCAATTTCCCTGATTTAATCTTAGCCCTTGATTAACTTAATGGATGGTCAAGATCACTTCCTAGCCTTCCTAGCCAAATAAACTTCCTATTGTATCTCCACCCATATAAATATATAAATATTCTCACTAGTAGATAAATATAAAGGTGCCAACCGAAAGCAAATACAATGCCCCTAAATGGCCATAATCACCAAACATCACAGCAAACAGATATAGGAATATTACCACAATAAATACTCCAGGATTTAGGTGTGTTCATAAACCATTGAAAGTTTAAAACCCGCCTAACCACCCAAACCGAAGCAAATCGGCTGGTTTGAGATTTAAACGGTTCAGTTCATTGTCTGCGGTTTGGAAAACGGGTTTAACATTTTAGATACGTATGGAACCTGGAACCGGCCGTCCGTTTATCTTTGTTGTTTATTTCTTTTTTTCTTTGGGATATGCAGTTATGTATATGTGTAATATTCATGAACCATCTTTATCATTTATAACGATTTTTTATTTTTAAAGATACCCGTTGACCCAACCAACCCGACCATTTTGGTTTGACTTTTTTTTTTTCCAAATTGTAGTTGGTAGTGCTGCTTAAAATTCTCGTCAAAACCAACCGAACCAAACCAAACCGTGATCTGCCAACACTTCATTTGACATTCTTTTATTGATAGACTTATTTCAAGTCTTTCAAGAATGTTCATACACACTTACAGCAGATACTAGGCGCGAAGAGAGCACTGCCTTAGTTGATGATGAAAACATCGATTATGTCTGCAATTTAAAGGGTTGGGTAGTGGACGATATGACACAAGAAGAGTTCAGAGTTTTAGTGATTGGAATTTTGTCCGGATAATGAGCGCAAGATATTTGAAATTTTGAACATGAAAGATGTTGAGTTTATAAGAAACGTTTGGCCTCAATACCACCTAAGCCTTGTAAGCGCTTTGGTTATGAATGAGAGAAAAGCTCAACATTTAAACATGCTTAGGTAGCAGTAGTATGGGAATTGGGAAGTCTCCACCTGAGTAACAAAGAAAAACAAAGTTGTTAGCTCCCAGTGAGCAAAACAAAGAAGCCTTTTAAGCGCTTTTGTGTCAACTGGGAGTCTGGGACTGTTGTCGACCAAACCTCATTGAGAACAATGAGTCTTTGAAGGGGGGTAATTGTAAAACCTGAGATGAATCCCACATCCCTACGCCATTTGGAATGTGGTGTAAACCTTATCTAAGGGCAATGGCCAATGCGTCACTAGTCCTTTCCTCTTTGGAGGTGTTGTTTGCAACACCTTACATGAATCCTAATCCCACATCGATTGTAAATAGGAGAGGTGTTGGGTTCATAAAGAATATTTAGCCTCACACATGAACAAAACGTTTTGAGTGTTTCGGCTTGAGCAAATTTTTGTCTTCTAGGTCAATTTGCGGCTTGAAAGATTAGTTTGAGGAAAGTTGCAACTTTGATCAACTTGAGTAGATCTCTATAGAAAGGGATAACGCTATAAGCTTTTAATTCACTACGTCGAATTAAATCTAGAAAAGAGTCTCGGGCTACTATAAAATGACTGAATTACCCTTCTCGTTAACAAAAAAAAATCGTTAACAAAAAAAAAAAAATGGATGAAGTAAACCCAGTGGACTAAAATGGCAACGGTGAAACCTTTTTGAACTCACATGTGAAAAATGAAACCTTTAGACTAAACTACCAAAATGACCCAAACCACGGGGACTAAAATTGCATTTAACTCTTGATACACACTTACCACCTTAAAAAACCTATATTCAGTTTTGTGTCTACTAGTTGATTCTTAGCTAGTCTTATAAGCTTGACATACAAAAACTTTTTTATTCTAACTTTTTTTAAATCATCCTCGAATCAGCATTTGTTAAAGCCCAGACGTATCCATCAGAACTTTAACAAACCCACCCATGAAACACTCTATGAAACATTGCATTACATATCAAAACGTGTAATAGCCAATAGGTGTTAGAAAATGCTTCAATAATGAAAAATCCTCAATTGTGTGAACTTTCTTACATTTTTCATGCTTTGCTACTGTTCATTTTCTTACGTTATCATTTATATTTTCATAGATTGTTAATTAATTAATTTGTTCCATATGGTAACCAAATTATGAAAACTAAAAATCCTATATAACATTGTAAAAATTATGAAAACTACAAAACCCTATATAACATTGTAAATGATATCTCTTCAAAATCCTAAAGGATCGAATACCTTGAATGCAATATCGACATCTACATAACCAAAGCAAACCTCAAGTTGATTCCTATGATTTTGTAATCTTTATCAATGACAATGTTAACCCTCGGGCTAGGACGATCGCTAATAGGGTTTTGGTTATGGAGGATAATGGTGGGGAGAGAATCCAACCTTTTATCCGCTACCGGTTTCGTACCTGTGAAAAAGGTATATTTTTTTCTAATATATTGCTCGGTCTTATACCAGTCAGATATCAGGTATCGGTCCCCAATGTCTCAATAGGGTACTTTTGTCCTACTTGTTATGGGGTTGGTTTAGAAGGAATCCCTAAATAAATTGAAAATTGGGATAATTCTAATTCTAATTAAGTACTAGTCAGATAGTAGGTAAACCAGTCATGAATGTCTCAATAGGGTATTTTTTCCGTTCATGTTATGGGGTTTGTTTGGAAGGAATCCCTAAATAAATTGAAAATTGCGGTAAATCTAATTCTAATTAAGTAATTATATACTTCCCTCGATTTTCATTCTAACCTTCAAATTAATGAATTATAAAGAGTTCCACATTTTTTTAATGGCAACTCTTACATATTCATAAATTACACCAAATAAATTCTAATCTACTCCTTGTTTGGAATTTAACCAAAAACCTCCCATTATGAGGCAAGAGCCTCTATCAAATGAGCTAGCCCCACATTTACAAGTCCTTGTTTGGAAGTCTCCAACCGTTTAACAAAAAAAACAAAGTTGCTACCTCCCAGTAAGCAAAACAAAGAAGCCTTTTAAGCGCTTTTGTGTCAACTGGAGTGAGCAAAACGAAGAAGACTTTAAAGCGCTTTTGTGTCAACTGGGAGTCTGGGACTGTCGTCGAGCAAACCTCATTGAGAACAATGAGTCTTTTAAGGGGGTAATTGTAAAACCTCAGATGAATCCCACATCCGTATGCCGTTTGGAATGTGGTGTAAACCTTATCCAAGGCAATGAGTCACTGGTCCTTTCCTCCTTGGAAGTGTTGTTTGCAACACTTTACACGAATCCCACATCGACTGTAAATAGGAGAGGTGTTGGGTTCATAAAGAATGTTTAGCCTCACATATGATCAACACGTTTTGAGTGTTTCAACTTGAGCAAATTTTTTTCTTCTAGGTCAATTTGCGACTTGAAAGATTAGTTTGAGGAAAGTTGCAACTTTGATCAACTTGAGTAGATCTCTATAGAAAGGGATAACGCTATAAGCTTTAATTCACTACGTCGAATGAAATCTAGAAAAGAGTGTAACAACCCGCACTTTCGTGCGTTGTTACTACTCGATATACTCGTTACGCCTAGCACCAGAGATTCGGATCATAATGTAACTATATCGCATACATCGCTATTCGAAGGATAATCGCATATTTTTGCAATATATTATAGCTACATCACATCACAACCACTAACACTCACGATGACATTGAGTGAGGACCTATTCTACCCTCCTCGGTGGCCGTGATGTGTCGAAACGTAAACAATTAACGCTAACAAAGACTCTTGGGTGAGTGCTATAGCTCCAGTCGTCGTGACGATGATGACAATACGAGTGAACGGTACCCCGTCAGTCATTGTGGCACAACACACAATAACGTTCACGATGACAACGAGAAAGGACCTATACTACCCTCGATGCCGTGAAACGTCGCTAATAATCGCACACTCGAAACGAAAACCGAATGTTATATCGAAACTTTAGAATATGGATACGTATATACGACCTTTTTGTGATTAGTTATAATAAATACATACCTATCTATACGAAACAGAGTAACAAAATCATCGCAACGCGCAACGCACAAGATCCAAATGCTGAGACCCAACCTACAAGACATGTCCAACCGATCGGACAAGACATGTCCAACCGATCGGACAGACATGTCAGCCGATCGGACAGACATGCCAACCGATCGGACAGACATGTCAGCCGATCGGACAGGCATGCCAGCCGATCGGATGGATAGGCCGGCCGATCGAACGGGCCGTCCGATCCAGGCCAACCTGCCCTCCTTTCCTTCCTTCTTGCCTATAAATACCCCTCATTCACCTCAAACACACTTGTTGTCACTGTTGCTGCTCGACCAGACGTTCCAACCCCTTTTTCTCTCGATTTCTCGTGATTCTTGTAAGTTTCTAACCTAATTCTTGTACTTCTATGATCTATATTCAATTCTACACCTTTCTACCTTTCAAATCTTCACTTTTAACCATGAAATCTCTGGATTTTGGGCGTTCTAGAGTGATGTCACCATGGAGTTCTTATGAACTTCAAGAATGATGTCATCCCATGAACGAACGACTCGGATCTGGATGACTTCCATACGTTTTTACATAAATCTAGTCTAAATCTACGTTTTCTAACCAAAGTGTGTGTGGTTTCGGGTTAAACACGGGAAAGACCATCAAGAACGGCCAGATCTGATGGAACAGGGTGGTTCCCGGCCGTTAGAACGGGTCAGATTTGATGGGGTTTCAGTAGTTTAACACAAGGACACCCCATCTCAGTCAAATCACCTGAAATCTTTCCAAAACCCATCAAGTATGACACGATCAGGACGATGGAACGAATTGCCGTCCGAACGGACTGTTGTCCTGTTGGGATTGAACCCTATCAGAGGAACAGATAATGTAAAACCAAAACCAGGTCACAACAGTTGATTCATAATAAGCAGACGTTTACACTTAGCTCTCCCCTTGACAGTGGTTACCTATCTGCTGATAGACTCTAAGTACTGCTCTGAAGAACAATTGATGAACCAAACACTGATGAAACAACTAAAGACTGCTAAAAGGCAAACACTGAGCTCTATCTACTGTTGTCTCTTAAGTACTGCTGAAGACCCAAGCACTGCTCATTCAAAGACTGATCACCTTTTGAAGAAAGCACTGATGTTCAAGTAATCAGTGCTTAGGCTACAACAGTGGAACGTGAACAGTGTTAGACTTGTTATGTAATTAATTATCAATCAGTTGTTAGACATCAGAAGTTTTGTATAGACCAGTGTTTATAAGTTGTTAGGCTGTTAGATGTCACTATCATGGTGACGTCAGCTGAGGTTCATCAGTGGTTTGGTTTGCCTATAAATATGACAGTACTCTGTACTGTTATATTTGATTCGTTTTGAGTGAGTTCTTCTCCTCAATTCAATCCTTTCATCTTGTGCAACCAACCCTGAAGTATCTGGCTGAGGGGGAGCTTAGTATGTAAGCATATCTGTAATCATTTGATTCTTATTGTAAATCTTTTGACTAAATGAATTGCATATGCTTTCTCAAAACTATTTTCTTCTTTGATTGTGTTTACAAAGTTTGTTATTCATTTCCGCTGCACTTAAAACTGTTCATATCTATTTGATTTGTTCAAATTTCACAAACAAGCACAATTATGAGAGCCTCAGATCCTAACAATTGGTATCAGAGCCTGGACAGTCAAATTTGATCTAACAATCAATTTGACATAACAGTTCGGCTCAAAATTCATTGATACTAAGGTTGGTTGTATTTAGTTGAAAAACAGAGTATCGATTAAATCATGTTCAAAGTGGTTATTCAAAAAACTCTGTAAATCAACCAAGATGTCATATGACACACAAATTTCACACAACAAGTGTTTTCATGCACGAGACACTCATGGTTTCTAGATCCGAAAACAATATCTGATAAACCATGAGATTATTCCTTATTTTCTAAATTAATTTCAATTGTTGATGTATAATCTGTGATGTTCTCATTAAATACTAAAGTATGAACCTCAGATTAACAAAACCTATGTTCATAAAAACATTGATGTTTTGCTAATATAAAAAGAGGGAAATTAAAACTTTAGTCATTCGATCTTATGTGTTGAAAAACAGGTTGAGATCCTCAAAAGGAACAAGTCAACTTTGTTAGAAATACATTAAGAAAATCAGGGGTCAACTTAGTCCGTATCATGTGTAGTGTGAGATTGGTTGAAAAAATTGTGCAAACATGACCATGTCTCTCAAAACATTACTACAAAATGATTTTGGACTAAAATTCATAAAACTCTGAAGTGTGTTTATCTCAAAACTTTTGAAATTCAGAAGAAAAGAGTATAAACTTAAAAACACTTAAGAGTCAAAACTTGGGGTAATAATGGTCATTAAGCAACTGTTTGTGCTCATTGGTTCAAGAAAGTTCAGGTGATATTAGTGTTCCCAGTGATTGAACTTACAAAAGGACTAGACAAATTTTCAAAATCATCACATAGTAACTAGATCTACAACAGGATCTTCAAAACTCATGTGTCCATGTGTCCTCATGTTTGCAATCAACTGACAAAGAAAATGGTACCAAACAGTGGTCAAAATGTTTCCAAAATATTCTACCACTGCAGTCAAACCACTGACCATTTTCATAAAACTTGAGAATGATATGATTATGTTTTCTATTTTAAAAGTACCAGATCCTTTTTGATGCTGTTCTCAGAAAATTCTTTAAAAAAAAATTTATATATAAAGGATTCTCTAGAATAATCAGGATATATTATTCATTTTTTTTAGTAATATATTTTGAACTTTTGCTTGTTTTTGTTGGCTTTAGTTTCAATTACCTGTCAGGACATAGTACCTTATTTTTTTTAGTATTATTGTCCTCATAAATGGGTCAAAAGGAAATGGTACATATGTCAAGATCATGTCATACTCAGGTTTGCTACTAAATTTTTATCAAAGGTTGATTGCTAACTGTGCTTGAATTACTAGGGTACTCATGTTTTAATTAAATATTAAACGAAAATGAGTTGCCTTAGCCAAAAGTTTTCATCATCTGGGGTACTAAACCACTGTCCTTCAAAATTGACATGTGGCAAAACCTTGAATGAAAATTCTCAAAACTGTTGCTGGATGTCACACCACAAGGAAGTCCACATCAGGAGGGTGCCAGTTTCTAGGTGATTGCTTGGTTTCTTGGCAAAGCAAAAAGCAAGCAGCAGTCTCAACATCCACTGCTGAAGCAGAATACATTGTTGCTGCAAGCTGTACAGCCCAACTCCTGTGGCTTCAAAATCAGTTACTGGATTTTGGTATCACTGCCTTAAAGACACCACTCATGTTGGACAGCCAGGCAGCAGAAAATATCATCAAAAATCCAGTTTCTCACTCTACCACCAAACATATCGACATCAGACATCACTTTGTGAGGGATTGCTATGAAAAAGGTTTGATTTCTCTGCATCATGTCCCAACTAAAGACCAGCTGGCAGATGTGCTCACAAAAGCACTTGATACAGCCACTTTTGAAAGCTTGGTCTCTAGGATTGGGATGCTGAACATGGAATAACAAGCAACATCTTGTTTTTCTATGAATAAAAGCAACAAAATGTTTTCAGAAAATCAAAAATCCATCCTTAAAAATAGCTAAAAATGAAATTTTCATTGAAATCCTTAAAAGTCTGCCATAACCACTGTTTGTTCAAAAGTCTGCTCTGCTTCAAAGTCTGTCCACTGCTGGAATTCAACCCCTGTTCTCTTATTCCTTTGATAAACTCTGTTGTACAAAAGCAGTGTCTTATCCACTGATATGCTATCCACTGATAGTGAAAATCATCCACTGCTTTACTACCACTGCCTTCATCAGTCACTTTCATAAAAGTACTGTCCTTCACTTTCACCAGGGGTTGTCATGTGGGCAGTACATAGTGGTCAGTACTTTTGTAACCGCTGCCACGTCAGCCTTCACTTTTCCTCTATAAAACCCCCACTTTACATCAAAAACAGGGTTTTACTGTCGAATTGAATTCTTAAAAATTCTCTTCTCAAAATAGTTTTTCATCTCATTTTTTCACAAATTTCTTCGATCATCATCTTCAAAATGACAAAATCGAAGCCATCTGCAAAACCCTCATCCAAATCCACATCGAAAACAGCCTCTCAAAAGGCAATCTCCACTGAAATCCCACATAAACCATCTCACAATCTCCTGGGTCTTCTCACAAAGCCAGGAACCACCAACGTTTTCGATTCCATCATTGACACCATGACAAAATCAAAGTACAAAACTTTGTTCACAGCCGATGCACCAATCTATTTAGCAACCCAAAGAGAGTTCTGGAAGAATGCAACCCTTGAAAAACAAGGAGACACTGCAACCACCATACACTCTTCTATAAAGGGTAAAGCTGTCCAAATCACGCCACAATCCATTTCAGAAGTCTTTCAACTCGGTGATCAGGAAGGTAAAATTTCTTTCACTAAAAACGAGTTACAAACTGACTTCATTGAAAGAGGGTATGAAGCCACAATGATGAAGAAACTTACCTTACAAAAAGGTTATTTTCCTTCTGCAACCAGATTTTTATTTCATACCCTCCTACTATGTGTTTCAAATAAAACCACTTCTTTCAATGAAATCCCTTTAAAAATTCAAAATCTGGGATATGCAATTCTTCAAGAAGAAAATTTTAACTATTCCAGGGAAATTTTTAAAGATTTGGTTAATAATGTTGAAACAAAATCATTCTTACTGTTTTCAAGGTTTTTAAGCTACTATTTTGAAAAGAAATTCAGTAAGGATGATTTAGCTGTAATAAATCAAGGTGATTCAACTCAAATAAACAGTTTAACAACTAAAACTTTTTCAAGAATGTTAGCACCTTGCAAAACACAAGCAGAGGTGCCTGAGCAGAATTTAGCAGCTACCACTGCTCCTCAGGTATCTGCTGCTGAGCCCACTGCTCAAGGTGATCAAAGTGGCAGCACAACTGCTTTGAAACCCACACCTACAATCACCAAATAGCCAAAAAGAAAAACTCAAAAACCCCCAAAACCCATCAAAAAGGCAACTCTGGAGGATGAGATACCAGAGCTACTGCCTGTGACAACATAAATGTCACAAGAAACCACTGCTGCTACTTCCTCACAGCAGTTGGTACAAATATCTCAACCCATAACCGAAACTCCTCCTGCTTCTTCACAAAAAGATCAGGTTGTATACATTGGGACACCACATCATGATGCTCTGGAAACACTCGTTTCCATCATCCACAGCTCAATTCCCGGAGCAAATCCTCTTTCTTCACCAAACATCACATCCACAATTCCCCCACCAACTAAACTGTTGTTGGATGCAATTGATTTGAACCAGGCACTCACCAGTCCTTCTCAATCACCTATCAATGAGAATATACCTCAACAACTGACTGGGTCTGATGTATCAATCTTTGCTAACCCACCAACACAACCTGAGGAGGTTAGACCCCTTGAATTACACGTAACTCTTGGTGGTAGTCCAAGTGAAGCAGCCACTACAACTGTTGAACCCATTGGTTTACAGTTGGACAGTGGTTACATTAATAAGACTTCCTTGGAGGCAATTCCTTACATAGCACCTCTGCCAACCACCAGTGGATTTATTTATCCTACTGGCAACATAAAAAGGTTGTCAAGTGTTGAAGGAAGAAGACCCCAGTACCAAGAAAAAGGGGCATCAGTGGTTAGTGTTTGGAGTACACTCCCTACCTCAACCACTGATAAAACCACTGCTAGTGGGAAATCAAATGATCCCATTAAATTGGGTGATGATTTAAAATATCAGGATTTGACGGAACGAATTGAAAAGTTGGATACATCTGTTGCAGATCTTAAAAACATGCTACAGCAGGTGTTGAAAACTCAAAAGATGCAATCCACTGCTGTTCCACCTCAAGCACCTGCTCCACAACAGGCATCTGCTACAAATGAGCTCTGGAATCTATTCCAACCTTTTCTCCATCAACAAGCACAACTAGCAGATCAGCAACATGAAAAACATGTTCATCAACTGAGAAATGTAATGGAGTCAAGGTTCAAGAACACCCAGGCTGATCTAAAGGCTCTAAAAACTCAGATCCTGCATACCACTGGCACTGCTCCTCCAACAGTACTTTTCATTGATCAACTCCCAAAAGATAATGCCAAAAAGGGGGACAAAATTCAGGAGTGGAAGAAGAAGGGAATAGATGATGGTCTTTTCATTGAACCAGAAAAGGATGCCATGACCAGAAATATCCCTTTGCCAGATGGTAGCAAGAAAATTGATGTGACCACAAATGCACTGGCAGAAGCAGTTGCAAGAGTCAAAAGGGATAGAGAGGCCAAAAAGAAAGCCAGGGTAGATTATCCGGATCAGGGTACTTCAGGGTCAAAAGATGATGAAAATCTTGTTGATGAAAAGAAGAAGCCTACAAGAAAAGTAAGGCTACCCAAATCCATTCCAACCAGACGTTCAAAGTCTGTTCCAAAACCACCACCTAAAACAGCTGTTGTAACTCCTGTTGTACCCACTACTTTTGGTACTTCAGTTGTTTCAACATCTGCTCCCACTTCAACACACACCACTTCAACACACACCACATCCACTGCTTTACCACCATCACCACCAAAAACAAAATCACCTCCTGCCAAAAGGCAGAAGACAGCAGTTGTTACAACATCTGCTGTAAACACAACAGTGGTTGGAACACCAGTTGTTTCAACAACTGTTAGTCAATCACAAACCACTGCCACTACATCCACCACCACTGTTCCATCCAAAACATCATCAGCCCCTCATCAAATAAAGAGGAGAAGGCTAATTCTCAAAGATGATGACACTTCACCACCACAAACATCTTCAAAATCTTTGGCTCTTGTCACAATACCAAAACCAGTTCCTCTCTCTTCAGTTCGAATGCACAAGCCCTTACCTCCTGCAGGTGTTCAATTTCCTCTTGAGCTAGCAGCTGTTAGAGAAGAAATAAAATCTTTTTACTATGAGGATGACCCTGCCAAAAGGAGTTTGCCATCAATAAAAGGATATCCCTGGCCTAAAAATGTTGATGAATATTTGAAAATCAAGGCCAAGCAAGCAGAGGATATCTCAAAAAGAAATACAAAAGGGAAATCTGACAAAGAAATTTCAAGAAACTATCAATATCTGCTCACACAGGTCAGATCCCTAGAACAATTTGCAAAAAATGTCAGTCAACAAATTTCAGAAAGAGCAGCTGAAACTTTGAAGAAAGACTACATTGAAAGCATCATGGCTCACAAAAAGTACAAAGGAGAGAGATACATGTACAAAGAGTGGACTGTTCCTGAGCTTGAAAATAAAGCAGCTATAATTCAAGACATGATAAAAAGGAAAGTCACTCACACCCCTCCTGGCTGGGCAAAGTTTAGAAAGAATGTACCTGACAAACAGGTAGAACTGAAAAAAAATGAAAGAAGAACTGGTTGCTGCTGAATATGGAAACAAAAGACAAGTTGCTAGATGGAAAGAAGATGTGGTCAGGATCACCTACAAAAGGTTGGAGGAATTAAGAAAGAAAGATCCAAGAGTTCCTCAAAAGCCTGACTATCCTGAAGCAGAGGTTTCAAAAAGACCATCAAAGCTGCAAATCAGGAGAGCCACTGCTCCAACTGGTGCTGCCATCTATAAAAGAAGGACACTCAAACAGTTGGGAGGTGAAACCATCCAAGAGATGATAAAAGGAGATGACCTTGTAAAAGAAGGCATAAAGAAAATGATCATAGAAACTCTTGGTTTGGATCAAACTGCAAGTACTGCTCAGCCAGTTATGAATAGGCCAGCCTCACCAAATACCTCTGCAAATAAACATCTCCCAAGAAACCCTCCAGGCTCAAAAATACAAAAGTGGGAAACTGACAAACAGACCTGCGTATTGACTTTGCTCAGGTCTGGTGGAGAAGTGGAGAAAATATCAAGGGAACAAGCTCTTGGCCTGAGTCTTGAAGATTTGCAGGATCTCCTTGATCTTCCACTTAGCAGGGATGATGAAGACACAGATGCCCTAGACTTTGAACTATAATTTAAAGGTCAGATAAGGGAACTGTTGATGAGGCAATAAAGAATTCCACAATAATGAAGAGTTTTGGCATTATCTGTTCCAGGGGGAGATTGTTGGGATTGAACCCTATCAAAGGAACAGATAATGTAAAACCAAAACCAGGTCACAACAGTGGATTCATAATAAGCAGACGTTTACACTTAGCTCTCCCCTTGACAGTGGTTACCTATCTGCTGATGGACTCTAAGTATTGCTCTGAAGAACAATTGATGAACCAAACACTGATGAAACAACTAAAGACTGCTAAAAGGAAAACACTGAGCTCTATCTACTGCTGTCTCTTAAGTACTGCTGAAGACCCAAGCACTGCTCATTCAAAGACTGATCACCTTTTGAAGAAAGCACTGATGTTCAAGTAATCAGTGCTTAGGCTACAACAGTGGAACGTGAACAGTGTTAGACTTGTTATGTAATTAATTATCAATCAGTTGTTAGACATCAGAAGTTTTGTATAGACCAGTGTTTATAAGTTGTTAGGCTGTTAGATGTCACTATCATGGTGACGTCAGCTGAGGTTCATCAGTGGTTTGGTTTGCCTATAAATATGACAGTACTCTGTACTGTTATATTTGATTCGTTTTGAGTGAGTTCTTCTCCTCAATTCAATCCTTTCATCATGTGCAACCAACCCTGAAGTATCTGGCTGAGGGGGAGCTTAGTATGTAAGCATATCTGTAATCATTTGATTCTTATTGTAAATCTTTTGACTAAATGAATTGCATATGCTTTCTCAAAACTATTTTCTTCTTTGATTGTGTTTACAAAGTTTGTTATTCATTTCCGCTGCACTTAAAACTGTTCATATCTATTTGATTTGTTCAAATTTCACAAACAAGCACAATCATGAGAGCCTCAGATCCTAACATGTCCGATCGGACAGCAAACAAAATTCAGCCGACCGATCGGACAAGGTGTTAACCGATCGGACCACATGGTAACCGATTGGACAACATGCTAACCGATCGGCTAGCATGTTAACCGATCGGACAACATGCAAACCGATCGGCCAACATGTTAACCGATCGGACAGCGTGCTAACCGATCGGACACCATGTTAACCGACCGGATAGCATGGTAACCGAATGGACCACATGTCCAGCCGACCGGACGAGCCCAAGCATCAATGTCCGAACCAATTTTGGCCCTTTCGCCACCATTTAACGCGCTATTCACCGTTTAACGATCTGTAACCAGGATAACTCAGACGTACTCTCAATCGATCCAAATCAAGTTGTGTTTACTTGTCGATTACGCACGGTGAGTATACTTGAACCCTTTTTAATCGAATTTTGGGTGTAACATACGTTTCTACAAATCGAACTTATTAAACGAATTATTAAATCAATCGAATTATCACTTGCGAATAACTGTTATGCATAGATATACGTGATACTAGTTGCATATGTGCTAGGGCTTATACTCGCGACGTCCCACCACGACTAGTATAGTACTATTGCGCCCGACGGGGTCTAGTTTGCCATCGCATATTCGAGCATCGAGGACTTAGTTGGTAGTATCAGCTTTGTGAGTATATATGTCGTGTGTTACGTTTATGCATGTGGAAATTCGCTACACGTTTTAATCTATTACGCTATACATATCAAACCTGTATACTCGCCAATACTTTTGTATTGACAAATATTTTAACGTATGTTGCAGGTTAGATCGCAGGCTATAACAAATCAAGCTAGGAAGTCTAGAAACTCAACTAAAATCTAGGTTGTCGGATTTGTATTGTTCGGGAGGACAAGAAATCTGTGATAACTTATATGATTGTATTATTTGTTAGTATGGGATAACGAATGTATTAAATATTATCGCAATATAGTTGTTATGGATTCTCTTGAGCAATCTGATTCGCCTAATGCCGCGCCCCGATGATTCCGCCATCGGTTGGGGTGTGACAAAGAGTCTCAAGCTCAGGGCCGGTTGAAGGGGGATCCAACTCAAGCCAGGGCTTTGGGCCCCCACTTGAGAAGGGCCCCCAATTTCTAGAAGAAAAACAAAACCTTGTATAGGGTAATTAGGGCTTGGAAATGAAAGAGTTTGGAGCAGACAGTGGGTTTTAATGGCGACGTTCATGAATCTGGGTGTGAGACACATGTATAATTTACAGGTTCCCAAAGAAACTGTATTTATTATCAATTCAACTCCTTTTTGCAGTATGCTACTTCAGAGATTCATCTTAACCGTCTCTAAATATTTCCTCATGCTTTTATGTATACTTGAATTTGTGGCAGTTAAATTGTAACACCTCGAAAATTTACGTCCTATAATGTCTTGACACGTGTCATAACCTTTGAACGTGTGAAAGAATGTTCTTGAAGGACTAAAGTTGACAAACAATGAAACTATGTAAATATAAGGGTTCAAAGTGTCAACAACGAATAAATATACTTTGCAATAACCCTACATGATGTTTATAACCTTAAACGAATGGATCATGGATCGTACGAAGCGAATCGTGAAAGAAAGTGAGAGATTACAAACTACAGGGGTTAAATGTGTCAACATGTTAAGATGTACCTCTGAGTGACCTTTTAGCAAACCCGAAGCCTTGTAACGATTAATTATGCTCACTAGAATGCACCATAAAAATTTCACCAAGTTTCGTTACCGTATGAGAAAGTTATGATAAAATTCGTGTGTAAGGGTTAGAATCGTCAACATTGAAAATTAGGGCTTTTCGGGTGATCACAAAGTTACCCGAGGACTTGACAAAGATGGTATAGGTCTTAAAGCCCCTAAATGTCAATTTTAAAGGTTTAAAATGCAAGAATGAAAGTGAAAGCGACGTTTAGGAGGACCGGGGGCCAAAAGTGCAATAAAAGGAAAGTTTGGAACCTGATCCGGAGCTCCATGCGGCCCGCGTAAGGATTGCCAATACCTCAGGCGGGCCGCGTCCGACTGCCAGATGCAGAAAAATCCACAGGTGGCTGTATCAGCCTTGTAACCGACTTAAACTTCAAGATTTCGATTCTATGGGCTGCCTAAAGTGGTTTATAGCCTATAGAGGACATATGTACTGATCCTTGAACATTGGTAGACTCATTTGGCATCCATCTAATATGATCAAAGTTCATATAAAAGTCACAAAGTGGCAACATGCAACCACACTTCATTTCTGAACATTTTGAGGAGCACAAGAGCTGATACAAGACTTCCAAATCATCCATTAGACACATGTAAGTATCCTTGACCCTTCTAAATTAAGTTATGCTTAGTTTATAGCCTAGAAGTCAAACCGTCGTAACTACGGTTTGACTTAGCGATAAAACACAATCGGTCCAGAGTTTTGTCGAAACGAAAGTTGTTATAAGTTGGTATTTATGTGGGTAATTAACCCTTAAAAGGGCACCCACAGATAACCGTTCTAACTAGGTAGTTTGTCGAGTCAAACTTCTTACGAAAAAGTCAACAGAATCGTTAAACATGTAATTAGTGATATAGAAGGTGTATAACCTGTTTTACCATTCTTATAACTTGAAAATAAGTATAAAAACTTGTCTAAGCTTGTTTGATTCGACAACTTTCTGTTTTGAACCGATTCGGAGCCGAAAGTCGCATAGTTTGACTTTCTGCTTTGACCTCGATTCTGACCCGGTTTAGTTATGTTTAGACATTCCTTAAAGTTCCATTAGGACCTAGTTACATGTGTGTATAACCCTCTGCGTTTATACCACTTGAATTCCTAATTTTCTGATGTTTCCGTTAAGTGCTTAAACATGGACCATAACGCCCTTATGATCATAAAATGAGATTTTTGGAAATGTGAAAGTACAATAACCTTGGTTACTGATTATTAAGCATGTCCCTAAAATTTCACGTCAACCAGAGGTCTAGATTAGGAGTTATGCTCAATGGCGTAATTAAGAACGCTTTTATTAATTAAACGGCGTCATTAGCATAAAACCTATCTAAACCCAATTTTGACACCAAAACTTTTACCCACTGATGTAATATAATATTTTGGGATTTTTAAAGATTTTTAATTATTTTTAAACTGATCATAAACTAGGTTTAGTGAATTAATTCGGTAATTACCGATTATACCCTTTTCTGGTATAAAATGAGTTTTACAAGTCCTTTTGATACCAATCCAATTGCTACTGATTTTAAATAATAAATGAAGTGTTTTGAACCTGTTTAACTGATCAGAAAACTCAGAATCCTATTTTAAACCGTACGTCGCTTAAAACGGCTTTATACGCGTATTATACGCATAGTTTATGTTTAAAACCATTTTGTGATATAAGACTTTTCACCAACTGTTATAACCTGATAAATTAAGTTATTTTACTGATGTATTCTGACCCGAATCTCAGAAACTTAAATAAACTCTTTTATAACCTTTAAAATGACCAAAATACCCTACGGGGCGTAATCAAGGATTTAACTCGTTTTGAGCATAATGGAAGGTATCTTAATGATATCACAACATATTTAAAGCATATTAACTTAGGAAACCTGTTCGTGACCTATTCGGTTACCCGTTTATGCGTTATTCGCGTTCGGTTCGGTTTATGTAACTAGTTGCATAAACTAGCCGAAACGGGTCAAACGTTATCGTTTTTATCTCAAAATCCAGAGTGTGTTTAGTTTACCCATATTATACAAGTCTTCAAACTTGTCAGGTCTAAATCACATTCTATTCCGGTCTTCGCTTTATCATGCGTTTGAACCGTATCTTCCTCTTGAAAACTAACCGGTCTAAGTCAAGGCTTAATTAAAGACCCGTTAGGATTCTAATAGGTTATTAAAAACCTTCGTTCCAGATTTAGGAGCCCAGTAAAAGCTATCTGTACTTGCTGATTTGATACGGTTGGGATTGAATTTATATTTAGCTCAGGTAAATACTCTTAACTTATTTTCCCTATACGGGCTTGGGGTACGGTATATAAAATACCGCTTGGTCGGGCATTGAATCTTTAATTGTATGATGGTTAAAGTATTGAGATGTTCCGTTTAATTTGTTTTGTTTGCTTAAAGCCTTTGGGGGTTAATGACCGTTGTCCCGGATATCCCTGGCATCATTTTACGAAATGGCCACAACCTTAGCACCGGGCGTAGGCGCACGCCGTCGGTGTCTCATCTAAACAATGTGGTGTGTCTATTGATCTTTAACCCGGCTCGATCCGGGCTACTGAACGCATAAGAAACATGTAAATCCTTTACAAGTTTATATATTTAAATAATTATCCCAAGTTATAAAACATTATTTGTGCCTTGTGCATTCAAATCAATCATTCCTTTAAACCCTTTTTAAAATGAGTCAGTTGATTGTATTTACCAGTGTAAACTGACGTATTTTCCCAAAAAGGCTAAGTGCAGGTACTAATCGGAATTGGCTGGCTACTCCTAGCATCAATAAAGAGTCTCGCAAGCTTAGATGCCTAAAGTCTGTTGAACAGTGTTATTTTATTTTCGATCCGCATGTGGATCCTTTACTTCCGTTGTAATACTTTGATGTTACATTATTTCGGATTGTAATATATTTATCCTTTTGCTTCCGCTGTGCATTTACATATTGTGTTATTTGACTATGATGTTACCAAACACGTCACGATACTCCCCTACCGGGCCCACCGGTAATACGTGGAAATTTGGGGTGTGACAGGTTGGTATCAGAGCCAACATTGAGTGAATTAAACACTATCTTTTTGTGTTTAATCTCAATGACACATTAGCACATACCTTGACCTTCTGAGTCTAGACTTAACATAGGAATATTCTAAATCCTTATCTGGAAATTCTGCTTCCAAATTTTTATATTTTGGATACGTCGCCAAGCGAAGAAGCCGTAATAATAATTCTCCACACCCGGAGCCTTAATTTGCTGACCTTCGTATAGCGGCTAGGACGAAACCTGCAACCAAGGAGAAAGCATTCAGAAATAAAATGAAGAAGAAACTCCTTTTGCTAAAAATCGTTTCCTTAATAGTCCTTATAAGGACATAATTACCTTTCAATTCCTTCGAGGACAACATTATTCCTTTCAAGTCCCGTCTAGGGCACATCTGTATTTTTAATTTTATAGTGGAATAATTAACTTTAAATTTTCATTCAAACATTCCTTTTATAAGATCTACCTTTATATAAAATGGCAAAATCTAAAAAGGACAAGACCTAGCCACGCATTATTTTGAGACAGGGCAAAGATGGTAGTTCCTCAACTAGATTCAGATCCGTATTAACATCTTGAGTTAGGATTGTTCTGCGTTTATTATTAAAAATGAATCATAAAGGTAAACCTAGCCTATATGACGAGGCCAAGATGGTAGGACCTATTCAAGGATTCAAAACCCAGTTAACATCTGAAAATATGTTAACACTCCTGTCAGATGTGATTCATTAAAATCACACACGTCATTCTTATTATTGAATTCTTCAAAAGATTCCTAACCCAATGTAATGATCTCTGAATCATGGGTTTAGATCATCACTTGAGATGATCATATTTTGACCATACGTGGTAATATAGCGCCTTCAGGCCCTGCTCATTTCCATATGAGCCAAAAGACAGTGGTAAGCAATGACTCCCTGTCAGATAAAGGTAATGAACTAGGTTCAAACCTTCATGCTTTGATTCTCTGAAATCATAGCTTATAATTTATAAATGTCCTTGTGACTATGCCTGTTGTGCCAGTATACCTGCATGCTTTGATTCTCTGAAATCATGGCTTATAAATTAAACTTGTCTACGCGACTAGGCCATTTGTGCTATTATTAACTTATAAACTAGGATTATGATAAAAATCCTGAATAAAAATAAATATCATTCCTTTCCTGCCAGAATAATTATTAAAAGAGAATCTTAAAAGGTTTGACCTAGCTTGAATGTCAATTGAAGACCTAGCTAAGATGGTAAAATCTGTTTAAAAAGAGATTCAGATCCTTGTTAACATCTGAAAATGTGTTAACACTCCCGACAACCGTGATGCGATAAAATCACACTTGTCATCCTTATATTAGGAATTTTTCCAAATCCCTTATTTAGCGTAAATGATCAATAGGAATCTTGGCTGATAAACGTCGAACACGATGTACGCATCAAAACATCTATTCGAGATGTTACATACGGGTAAAGATGAATACATGAAAAAGATAGTTTTATTTCATAACTTCTTGTCAAGACAATGAACTATGAAATTTTCCGACCCAAAGGAATCATCGATTATGTTTTAAAATTTCCCTAGTGACAAGGCCTCTGAGCTATCATAAGTCCTTTGGAACAAGCCCTTGTGCTATATATAAAAGATGTCGGTATGACATTGGCAGTCGTGACTTATGTCCCCTGCCTAATAAATATGAAGGATTATATTTCCGCTTAAACGCCAAAGATGGTTTATTTAAAAACTTAGGCAAAACATAATCAAATAAATTAAATACTATCTATTGGCCTATATGGTTTAATTGCACCATGGCTATTTATTCATCAAAATTCGATAATTCGCTATATGATTAAACAAATTGTTTCTACTTGGTTAGTAGCCTTCAAAGCTTCACCATGGCTGACTCCTCAGAAGCTCAAAATCGTTCAGTTGATCAGAATGATGAAGTAAGAATGAACTTAACAAGAACCGAGTTACAGGCTATGTTAAATACGGCCATAAATAACGTTGTGGATCGCGTGCTGAGGGATCACAAACGAAAGGGCAATGATACCCCAATTCAAGGTTGTAAAAAGGGTAAGACCGGTTCAAACTATAACCAGTCCAAGCCAAAGGAGGCTAAACCCGAATGTAAGAATTGCGGGAAAAAAAGGCACTTCAGTAAATGTATATATGAACAGATCAGGGGATGTGGTATCTGTAAAGAGATGAATCACAAGACCCATGAATGCAAGAAATTGAAAAACAACCAACAGTCGGGTGAAAAACCCAGATGCAAAATCTGCAAGAAACAGCACTTCGGGAAGTGCAGGTATGGATCGAACTCGCATACACAGTCGAGAACTTTTGCATGTGGGATATGCAAGTCCAAGGGGCATAAGACCTTGGACTACAAGAAGATGGAGGACGCAACCTGCTATGGTTGCAATGAAATAGGGCACATCAAAACTAACTGCCCTAATAAAACCAAGAAGTCTGGCGAGGCTAAGAAGACCAAAACCGGAAACCCCCAAAAGGATACTCAAGAGGCTATTCAGGATGACAAGGTCACAACAGGTACTTTCTATATCAATAACGCTCATATTAGAGTATTAATTAATTCAGCTTCAGATAAGTCTCTCGTAGACAATAGATTTTGTAAATCATTAAATCTGTCTGTTAAGACTCTAAGCGTTAAGTATGAAATAAAATTGGCCGATAGTACCTCAGAGACTGCTCCAGCAATATTAAATGGATGTTTTATATCCATTAGGAATTACCCTTCTCCACTATCCTTGTTTCGTTAATAAGAGGACTCGATATAGTAATAAAAATCTATAGTTTGTCTTGAAAAATCAAGCCCATATTGTGGGTGATAAGAAGCAATTAATTATCAAGACTCCTTATGAGACAACCCTCATAATTACATGTATCCGTACGATTAATTAATATTAAAAAAAATGGTGGAACCGGCCGTCCCCGGAATCGAACCTGGGTCTAGGCCGCACCCTTTCGCGCGCCTAGCCAACCGAGCTAGGTGCCTAGTTTGTGAAATTTCCATTTTGATTAAATATAAGCACATGTACAATAACTTCCTTACTTCTTACTACAATCACCTACTTATCCTTCTTATGTTGACTAAGCACTTGTTGAATTCGGTATTTAATACCAAAACTTCGAGTATGGAAAAACTCAGAAAGAGATTTCAATAATAAAAAGGGGGCCATCGATTTCAAGAAAATTGATGGATGAAGTAGAAACCATTAGGTATATCAGCGGTTATGCTGGAAAGGACCTGGTAAAGCATACATCACAGTCATTTGATGACAATACCCTAAATTAGTGAGGACATTAAGGAAATCCTCAAGAAAGATCGTATTATACATTGTGGAATGGTCCAAGTTTTAAGGACCTTATTAGAAAAACCTAGTATCCGTTTCGCGAAAAAGACGGAATAAGAATTTTCTGACTCTCGCCATAAAAGTTATAGACTGTCGACAGTATGTTGAAAATTTTAATTCATTTGCGGAGATGGTAACCTATTAAAGCACATAATTATTAGTGGTTAGCATTGGCAATAAGAGGGTACACTAAGGTTTCAAAACCTACTCATTAAAAATCCATTATGGATCTACCTCAGCTACCCACGTTATAATGATTAAGAAGTAATCAGGCAAAGCTGAGACTGCCTTAAAGTTATCTAAGATTTTACAGCTAAGTTTAGAAGGATTTAAAAATGGAGGCGTTTAACCCTCCTGTTGAATATTTAAGACTGCTCACATTAGGAATTTCACCAGATAAACCCGTATTTGTGAATCTATTGCTATAAATTACATGTGGTTTCGGGTGCTGTTAAGTCTCTCACAAGACCGTAAACTTAGCAAACTTTTAGGATTTTTTCCCTGTAAGAACCCCAGATATTAAGCGTAAGATAAAACATACCTGCGAAATCATAAGAACCATTTCTTCTGATCCTGTCAGAAACCTCCAGTCATAGAAATTTTTCCTCTCTCAAGAGGAAGTGCGTTAGCACATAAAATTGATATCTCCTTAATCTCTATCGATTCCGAATACCAAATGGTATGATAAAAGCATCATATGAGGATTGGTGCATCTTAATAAATTCCATAGATTGCTTCCATGCCTGATCAGTATGGAGGTTTAATGCATGGGACCACAAAGATATTCCGATGGTCATAAAGTGCTAAAGTCAACTAATGGTATTCAAAGGAGATATCCTGAATAGAATTGTCCAAATAAATGTTCCAGACCGAGAAATTCATGGACTCGTATCGTAAATATGTCACTTAATTGACACAAACAATGGTGGATGAATTGGAGTTTGAGATTTATAAAATCTCTGTAACCTCCTTATATCTTGATCATCTTCTTCTAAGATTACCCTGTTTACCCCTGAGAGGCAGGTAGAGTTAAGGGTTATATCCCATTTAGGGCTGCATTATTATGAGATCTCCAAGGCAGCTAGTACCATTTTTGGCAGAATTGAAAACCCTGGTCAAATAAGTTTTAAGATATAGATTAATATAGCCTAACTCAATATCCTGAGGGTTCGGTATAGTTAGATATGAAAGACGGTTCATCTTGCTTATGCAATTTTTACCGCAACCCAAATTAGGCAACGATTAAGGATTTGCCATCAGCTGCCCAGGACCGTCGATTTGTTCGACTCACGACAAGGATTAGCTATTCCTTAAAATTAGTTAAGCAGTGGTTAGAATAACCATCTCATCTTAAGATAAGCTTTTCTATAATAGTTGATAAATAAGCATCAAGGCTGCTCTTTAGGAGACCTTGTATAGATGAAATGTTACACATCTGTTGTTAGGACAATAGATTGGTAAATCCAATTACCAGGATCTGAAAGTTGTATTGGAAACAACAATTAAGATCACGCAGATTCATAACCTTCAGTAAGATGCCAGTATTCGGCAGAAAATCAAGGATAAATGAAAATAGCAAAACTTCCTAAATTCTTGTTAAAGAATAAAGTTCAAACAAGAGATATCACCCAGGAAGGGCGTGCCAAAGTGTTAAATTAACAGGCTAGTTAAGCCCTGAATATATAGAATCATTCGAAGGAAATCGAATGTATCAAATTCAATTAGTTTATAAGCTCTGAATATATTGAATTATTCGAAGGAAATCGAATAATATCAAGATCAAGCAGCTTATAAGCTAAAACCTAATTAAGGAGCTTGGAGGAGCTCGCAATACATTGCACACTAGTGACTGAAGGAGGTGTTTCGCCAATAAATTAAGAAACACTATCACATAATGATATGCAGAATTATGACGTGATGAGCATCTTGTATCGATTGAGGATCGACAGGTTGAGAAGCTCCAAAAGGATACATGTACCTAATATAGGAGTCACCTTGGGAGCTTGGAAGGACTCCAGATATGTTATAGAAATTAAGTCCATTATGAGACAAAAAGTACTTCCAGCATTTTAACAAATCTCGAGGTCGAGATTTCTTTTAAGGGGGTGAGGATGTAACACCTCGAAAATTTACGTCCTATAATGTCTTGACACGTGTCATAACCTTTGAACGTGTGAAAGAATGTTCTTGAAGGACTAAAGTTGACAAACAATGAAACTATGTAAATATAAGGGTTCAAAGTGTCAACAACGAATAAATATACTTTGCAATAACCCTACATGATGTTTATAACCTTAAACGAATGGATCATGGATCGTACGAAGCGAATCGTGAAAGAAAGTGAGAGATTACAAACTACAGGGGTTAAATGTGTCAACATGTTAAGATGTACCTCTGAGTGACCTTTTAGCAAACCCGAAGCCTTGTAACGATTAATTATGCTCACTAGAATGCACCATAAAAATTTCACCAAGTTTCGTTACCGTATGAGAAAGTTATGATAAAATTCGTGTGTAAGGGTTAGAATCGTCAACATTGAAAATTAGGGCTTTTCGGGTGATCACAAAGTTACCCGAGGACTTGACAAAGATGGTATAGGTCTTAAAGCCCCTAAATGTCAATTTTAAAGGTTTAAAATGCAAGAATGAAAGTGAAAGCGACGTTTAGGAGGACCGGGGGCCAAAAGTGCAATAAAAGGAAAGTTTGGAACCTGATCCGGAGCTCCATGCGGCCCGCGTAAGGATTGCCAATACCTCAGGCGGGCCGCGTCCGACTGCCAGATGCAGAAAAACCCACAGGTGGCTGTATCAGCCTTGTAACCGACTTAAACTTCAAGATTTCGATTCTATGGGCTGCCTAAAGTGGTTTATAGCCTATAGAGGACATATGTACTGATCCTTGAACATTGGTAGACTCATTTGGCATCCATCTAATATGATCAAAGTTCATATAAAAGTCACAAAGTGGCAACATGCAACCACACTTCATTTCTAAACATTTTGAGGAGCACAAGAGCTGATACAAGACTTCCAAATCATCCATTAGACACATGTAAGTATCCTTGACCCTTCTAAATTAAGTTATGCTTAGTTTATAGCCTAGAAGTCAAACCGTCGTAACTACGGTTTGACTTAGCGATAAAACACAATCGGTCCAGAGTTTTGTCGAAACGAAAGTTGTTATAAGTTGGTATTTATGTGGGTAATTAACCCTTAAAAGGGCACCCACTGATAACCGTTCTAACTAGGTAGTTTGTCGAGTCAAACTTCTTACGAAAAAGTCAACAGAATCGTTAAACACGTAATTAGTGATATAGAAGGTGTATAACCTGTTTTACCATTCTTATAACTTGAAAATAAGTATAAAAACTTGTCTAAGCTTGTTTGATTCGACAACTTTCTGTTTTGAACCGATTCGGAGCCGAAAGTCGCATAGTTTGACTTTCTGCTTTGACCTTGATTCTGACCCGGTTTAGTTATGTTTAGACATGCCTTAAAGTTCCATTAGGACCTAGTTACATGTGTGTATAACCCTCTGCGTTTATACCACTTGAATTCCTAATTGTCCGATGTTTCCGTTAAGTGCTTAAACATGGACCATAACGCCCTTATGATCATAAAACGAGATTTTTGGAAATGTGAAAGTACAATAACCTTGGTTACTGATTATTAAGCATGTCCCTAAAATTTCACGTCAACCGGAGGTCTAGATTAGGAGTTATGCTCAATGGCGTAATTAAGAACACTTTTATTAATTAAACGGCGTCATTAGCATAAAACCTATCTAACCCCAATTTTGACACCAAAACTTTTACCCACTGATGTAATATAATATTTTGGGATTTTTAAAGATTTTTAATTATTTTTAAACTGATCATAAACTAGGTTTAGTGAATTAATTCGGTAATTACCGATTATACCCTTTTTCGGGTATAAAATGAGTTTTACAAGTCCTTTTGATACCAATCCAATTGCTACTGATTTTAAATAATAAATGAAGTGTTTTGAACCTGTTTAACTGATCAGAAAACTCAGAATCCTATTTTAAACCGTACGTCGCTTAAAACGGCTTTATACGCGTATTATACGCATAGTTTATGTTTAAAACCATTTTGTGATATAAGACTTTTCACCAACTGTTATAACCTGATAAATTAAGTTATTTTACTGATGTATTCTGACCCGAATCTCAGAAACTTAAATAAACTCTTTTATAACCTTTAAAATGACCAAAATACCCTACGGGGCGTAATCAAGGATTTAACTCGTTTTGAGCATAATGGAAGGTATCTTAATGATATCACAACATATTTAAAGCATATTAACTTAGGAAACCTGTTCGTGACCTATTCGGTTACCCGTTTATGCGTTATTCGCGTTCGGTTCGGTTTATGTAACTAGTTGCATAAACTAGCCGAAACGGGTCAAACGTTATCGTTTTTATCTCAAAATCCAGAGTGTGTTTAGTTTACCCATATTATACAAGTCTTCAAACTTGTCGGGTATAAATCACATTCTATTCCGGTCTTCGCTTTATCATGCGTTTGAACCGTATCTTCCTCTTGAAAACTAACCGGTCTAAGTCAAGGCTTAATTAAAGACCTGTTAGGATTCTAATAGGTTATTAAAAACCTTCGTTCCAGATTTAGGAGCCCAGTAAAAGCTATCTGTACTTGCTGATTTGATACGGCTGGGATTGAATTTATATTTAGCTCAGGTAAATACTCTTAACTTATTTTCCCTATACGGGCTTGGGGTACGGTATATAAAATACCGCTTGGTCGGGCATTGAATCTTTAATTATATGATGGTTAAAGTATTGAGATGTTCCGTTTAATTTGTTTTGTTTGCTTAAAGCCTTTGGGGGTTAATGACCGTTGTCCCGGATATCCCTGGCATCATTTTACGAAATGGCCACGACCTTAGCACCGGGCGTAGGCGCACGCCGTCGGTGTCTCATCTAAACAATGTGGTGTGTCTATTGATCTTTAACCCGGCTCGATCCGGGCTACTGAACGCATAAGAAACATGTAAATCCTTTACAAGTTTATATATTTAAATAATTATCCCAAGTTATAAAACATTATTTGTGCCTTGTGCATTCAAATCAATCATTCCTTTAAACCCTTTTTAAAATGAGTCAGTTGATTGTATTTACCAGTGTAAACTGACGTATTTTCCCAAAAAGGCTAAGTGCAGGTACTAATCGGAATTGGCTGGCTACTCCTAGCATCAATAAAGAGTCTCGCAAGCTTAGATGCCTAAAGTCTGTTGAACAGTGTTATTTTATTTTCGATCCGCATGTGGATCCTTTACTTCCGTTGTAATACTTTGATGTTACATTATTTCGGATTGTAATATATTTATCCTTTTGCTTCCGCTGTGCATTTACATATTGTTTTATTTGACTATGATGTTACCAAACACGTCACGATACTCCCCTACCGGGCCCACCGGTAATACGTGGAAATTTGGGGTGTGACATAAATGGTGATCGTAACGACTCAACCAGTACTTAAGAACAAAATTTGAAGGCTTAATTCTACAACTAAGACAAAAGCAAGTAAAATTGAAGAAGTTGAGGTATTTATTATTTTATTGTTTGCATTAGCCCGACTGTTATTTAATCGTTCATAGGTTCCAAAATTGTGAAGGTAATTTTTTTTTCATTGAAGTTTCCTCCCTACTTATTAATCACTTAGTTTAATTTTTCTTGCCTATTGTGCTATTCTGTTTATTGTTATATATGTTAATTTGCCTAAATTGTTGATCACTTACCAACTGTTAACTTGCCCACAAAGTTTATTAATTTTTAGTTTACCGAGAAAGCATGCAGTAATAGCTTTTTTACATAATTTTTAAGATGGTTTTACAAGCATGCCTAACTTGTTCCTGAATACTCTGGTTGTACCAAACAAGATATATGAGGTGCGGTATTTGGTATCCACTTTTCCTCAATTTCGGTATCGGTATAGTACTGGTATGATACTGATCTCATCCCTACTGTTGTAAGGATGAAATTAGCAAAAGAAGAAAAAAACAAAGAATATTTACACAAGCTTAGAGGTGGCAAAATGTATCAAATATGATGATCAAAGCTGTAAATATGTACACTAACCCATTTCTCTTGTTGTCTTCTTAACTATGTTAATAACTGTCACACCCCAACCGATAGCGGAATCATCGGGGCGCGGCACTAGGCGAATCAGATTGCTCAAGAGAATCCATAACAACTATAAAGCGACAAAATTTATTTCATTTGTTATCCCATACTAACAAACAATACAATCACATAAGTTATCACAGATTTCTTGTCCTCTCGAACAATACAAATCCGACAACCTAGATTTTAGGTGAGTTTCTAGACTTCCTAGCTTGATTTGATGTAGAAACGTACATGTGTAACACAGGGGATGAGTTCCGTTGTAGGCACGTTTCAAGTGAACTGGAGCTGCCCGAAGAGGTTCTGGTTGCGACAGTCCAGTTGTTGTAGAGTTTGGGCTCATGGTCTTTCGTTTACGGCTGGGCTGAGTTTCCTGAGATGATGCAGTGTCGTCGGCGGATTCGTCTGATGATTCGCTGGAGGCATCGTCGGAGGAATCTTTAGAAAAATCGTCGGTAGAATCATTGGAGGAATCGCCGGATGAATCGATGACGATTGCTTGATGAGCTTGTTTGACAAGATTCTTGGAGAAAAATCCGTCTAAGGCTCGTTTGCTGTTGATTTCTGCGGCCAAGCGGTAGGTTTCTTCGATGGTAGCAGGTCTTGCAGCTTCGAAAAAATTACCCACACACTCAGGCAAACCGCGAATGTACTTCGTGATGGCTTTATCTGAAGTGTTGACTTGACTTGGGCAGATTATGCTAAGCTGTTTGAACCTTGCGGTGTAGCCAGCATTGTCACCTTTGACTTGCTTGATTTCCCAAAATTCGTTTTCTAGCTTCTGGACTTCGTGGGGCGGGCAGTACTCTTTCTTCATGAGTTCTTTCAGCTCATCCCAAGAGAGAGCATAAGCTGCGGAGATCCCACGTTTGTTACGTTCGGCAGTCCACCAGTCGAGTGCTTACGATTGGAATACTCCGGTAGCGCAAGTAGTACGAAAGCTATCGGGACACCCACTCTGATGAAGGGTGACTTCGATAGAATCGAACCACTGGAGTAGCTGGGACACACCTCATTCACCTCTGAACTCCATCGGGTCACAGGCTTTGAAGTGTTTGTAGAGGAAAGCAGATTGCAGAGCTTCCGTCTTAGAGTCTTCCGAGGTTCGAGAGAGTGCACTTGAGCGACAATTTGAGGAATGACCTTGGCCACTTCCTTGGCCACAAGCGAGGCAATCCTCTTTTTGGCGCTTCGTTTGGCTCTTCTCCTAGCTGTTTGTCTCGAGGTAGAGTCGTTGGAAGGCATCTAGACAGAGAGATTTGGAGTGAGATTCGATCATAATGATTTTGTGTTTTTGCGATGCGATTGAGCGCGATCAAAACTTGTTGTAGATAATATAATAGATTTCACATAGGAGACACGAGATTCCTAAGTTCCCACACAATTGATTTGCTTGTATATATAATTAGTTGTAGCTTATACTTGTACACATACACATATCGGTGTTGAATGCGCGAGGACGCGACGAAGAGGGAGAGAGCGAGAGCGAAAGCGAGTAATTAGACATTAGTTTTGTTGCGAACATCTGGTTGTCATTTTAGATTGCGATGGTTGTGCGAGTTGTGTGTTTTACAAAAGCAGGGAGCGAAAATCGATAAATCGAGAAATTGATAAATCGTAAAGTTTAAATTGTAAACACATAAGCGTAAATAGATTCCACATAACGTAAAATCAGCGAGTCGTAAGCTAGAAAAGTAGATAGAGTGCCTCGGGTGTTTAGCCGTCGACTGCCCAAGGTAACCCAACTATACCCAACAGTTCGCGCACGCGCGTTGCCGTAGAAGGCTTATGCTTCCACTGGGATGTAGCTCATGGCATTCGTCTTCCTGGTCATCGCGTGGCTCGAGTCATCGTTATAGTCGAGTCCTTGGTGAGAGATTTTTGAAAACCATTTCATGGAGAGCAGAACGGTTTATTAAGATACGAGTTTCACCTCTGACTTAATAACTTCGCTCCTGACTGTGGTTGTGCTCTTCGAATAAATTCGGGAGTTCCACTGGATTTTGAAATGGAGACTTTCGTTGAGTTATGGATGTCACTCCTAGCTCGACGAAAAGTTCTCGTGCAAGAAAAACGCGCTGAGTGAGCGATTTTATCGAGAGTTCTTGGTTTTCACGCCTGATCTCGACTGGACCACTCGGTTGCGTTACGCGAGTATTTTCGAAAACGTGTGCATTATGTTAGCCTTAGGAAAGGCTAAGTAACATTCCAGCCTTAGAAAAGGCTCTTCACGTGAAATTGTAGTATGCGGTGTTCACGTGAAGTGGTAGTTTTAGCGGATTCGAACGAGAGTATTGATATGTTCAAAATGCAACATATAAATTTCATTAATTGTGGCATAAAACTAACCCTTTTTAGTACTAATGTTGGAAAAAGTGTGCTTTTGTCTTCCTTTTGAATTTTCAGGATGAAATGAGCTCAAATTAACAAAAGAAGCAAACAGACATCAAAATCTAACATAAATACAAGAAAAGGAACAAGACGTGACATGCCCGACCCCACGACAGCATCTTCCTAAGCAAAACAAGACAACAGAAGACTGAACACGCCCCGTGCTCAGCCAGCACGGGGGTGTGCCCAAGTGTCAGCAGAAAAGACAAAGTGGTAGAAGCTTCTACTGCCCACCACGGGGCCGTGCTCAGCGGACACGGGGCCGTGGTCAACTATAAGATTCGCACAATCTAGCAAATCTTCATAGTACAAAGATTCTTCTGCACCACGGGGTCGTGCTCAGCGGACACGAGGGCGTGGTCAACTAAAAAGACAAAACTGCATTAAATGAAGAAAGAGAAGGATGTGGACACCGGGCCGTGCCCACTGGACACGGGGCCGTGCCCGAGCTTCTATTCAGCCTATAAATAGAAGTGCTTGGCTCAAGCTCAAACCATCCCTTGGCACACCACCTCTCTCACACTTCACCCACCACCCACCACCACCATAACACCATCATCCACCACCATCATCCATTGTCCATCGTAGAGTGTGTGAGTCGTCTCGGGATCCAAGATTGATCGTAAGAGTTCTTGACAATCAAGGCCATGTTTGCCTAAGTCTCTTACATCACTCGGTGAAGACAAAGTGTCTAGTGTAATACTTTTTATTTCTAATCTTGTCGCACTTTTTACTTGGTTTTGTATTAATGACTTTAATAACTAGTTGCTTATGTTGAAGGTGATCTTTCCTTATCGTTTGTCCGTGGTGTCTTAGCATTATTTTACTGTCTATATAAAATAAAAGATTTTCACCATTCATATCTCCACGGTCTATATGGAGGTATGTTGGCTACCTGGTCGGGGGTTAAGGGAACGGTTTGGTAAAGGTCTTGCCATTGTTCAGCGTTTAGAGGTCCTGCAATGGACCTGGGTCAAATTTAGTAGGACCTCCTTCAATACTTAACGGTATTGGATGGCGGGGGTCCAAACTCTTTGATCCCCTCATAAGTTAACTACTATTAATACTATAACCCGACTATTTAGGACTGTATCCCTGCTGACTCGGACTACTTAGTCGAGGGTAACGTCACCTCCAAAAGAGGGGCCTACCATAATTTGCATTAATAACTTAATTAATTATCTTCCAATAATCCACCCTTTTAGGATTGTATCCTTGCTGACTCAAACTACTGGGGTGAGGGTAACGTCACCTTCAAAAGAGAGGCCTACTACAATAACTAAGATAATCTCTTAAAATAGTGCAAAAGTGCGGAAATAATCAAAGGTTACACTAGATACGAGTCGGAACCAAGTGATTCATCTTGTCTATCTGTTTTTCTTTTTATTTTTATTTTTCAGCATTTTAGTTAGTTTTTATCTTTCTTAGTTAAAACATTTTTCTAAACTTTTTGATTTGATTAGACGTTGAGGATAAACCGGTACTAAAAGCTCTTGTGTCCTTGGACGACCTCGGTATCTTACCAACACTATACTACGCTCACGATGGGTGCACTTGCCCATATGTGTGTCTAGTGTTAGTAAATATCGTGTTTTATAAATTTAAAACTTGACTAAAAAGTGTTAAAGGGGCTTAAAATATACACCTAATATATATAACACTCGACTACGCATCAAGTATCAAGTAGGGCCGTGCAATTCCCCTACTGGGCTCACACGAGTCGGCCCGTAGGTACTTAGACTATAGACTAGGTCGTTTCCTAAGACATCGACCCAGAGTAGGTCGAGTCTTGCCTAATTCCCTATAGTTATGGCTCTGATACCAATCTGTCACACCCCAACCGATGGCGGAATCATCGGGGCGCGGCACTAGGCGAATCAGATTGCTCAAGAGAATCCATAACAACTATAAAGAGACAAAATTTATTTCATTTGTTATCCCATACTAACAAACAATACAATCACATAAGTTATCACAGATTTCTTGTCCTCTCGAACAATACAAATCCGATAACCTAGATTTTAGGCGAGTTTCTAGACTTCGTAGCTTGATTTGATGTAGACTGTGTTGGGATTGAACCCTATCAGAGGAACAGATAATTAAAGCCAAAACTGGATCAGAGCAGTGGATCCAGAATAAGCAGCTGTTACATACAAGTCTCTCCCCTTGAAAGTGGTTTCAACATCTGCTGACCTCCTATCTACTGATCGTACAAGCTACTGACCGTCAAACTGCTGCTCAAATGAAGACCTGATGAAAGACTAAAGCTCTGCTGATTTAATCTACTGCCTTGAGTCAAGCACTGCTGATCCGGACAAGTACTGCTGGGTTCACAGCAGTGGAAGGATGCAGCAGTTGTTTATTCTGTCTTTATGAAATGTATTGTAATAGCAGTAGTTAGTATAGCAGTGTTTGTGTTGATCAGGGGTTAGAGTTTGTTAGGAGGTTAGATGTCACTTTCATGGTGACGTCAGCTTAGATTCTCAGTGGTTTGCTAGTGCCTATAAATAGAACAGTGCTCTGTACTGTTCTATTAGCTCTTTGCAACATCGTCTTCTCTGCACGAACAAACACTGAGCTCTGGCTGAGGGGGAGTTTGTATTCAATCATTGCAATTGAAATCGTAATTGAAATAAATTCAATCTTTCGGTTCATTGTGAAAAATGTTTGATCAAAGCAATACTCTCGTTTGATTGTATGCAAAGTTTGTTTTCATCTTAATTCCGCTGCACAACTCATTCATTTCCATCTTAATTTCAAACGTAAAATACAATCAAAACCAAACTCAGATCCAACAATTGGTATCAGAGCTAGGACAGTCAAATTTGATTTAACAATCATTTTGACATAAATAGTTCAGCTCAAAATCGTTGATATCGATAGTTTGTTCGTTTTTGTTGAAAACAGAGCAAGGTTTAATCACCATTAAAGTTGATTAATCAGTGTCTGTAAAACAACCAGGATGATGTCACAATAACAAGATGATAAGAATAATGTTGGCTCGCTTTTTAAACCACCCATGCTTAAACGTAATGAATACAACATCTGGGAGAGAAGGATGGGTCACATCCTTTCTCAACAGAACACTGGATGTTGGAGGTCTGTTGTTTTTGGTCCCCATGTTCCTATGGTGCCAAGTGCTGAGGATCCAAAGAAGTTCGTACCAAAACCTTATGAAAACTATACTGAAACTGATTTTCAAAAGTTCGAACTCGATGCCAAAGCATTTAGCATCATAGCATCTGCATTACCAAATGAGATCTATGCTGGACTGTTACATTGTAACAGTGCCAAAGAGCTATGGGATGCATTGAAGGAACAGTTTGGGGGAACCAAAGAAGTTATTGAAAACAATAGGGAAATTCTGAATCAGCAGTATGAAACCTTCTGTCACATTAAGGGTGAAACATTGACCCAACAGTTTGAACGTTTTAGTTGTCTCATCAGTGAGCTAAGGCTTGTTAAGGTTGAATTTCCAAAATCAACACAAAATAGCAGGTTTCTTAGATCGCTACCTGATAAATGGGACACAATTGCATTTGTGACTAGAAACTCTGTTGAGTTCAAAGATCTGACCCTGAACCAACTTCATGGTAGACTCCTGACCTATGAAAGGGAGTTGAACCAGAAAAAGAAGTTGCAAGAGTCTGGAAAAGCTACTGATGATTACTCATTCGGTAGCACAGCTCTTCTTGGTTAGGAAGAATCTGGTAGCAGTGGTAAGGAACAAGGTTATGATCATTTCATTGATATAACAGCTGGTGGAAACTTACCAACCCTGATCCTCACTCTGCAAATTATGCTTTTACTGCAAACAGTGAAAACCAGATGTCAGATAATTTATGCTTTGAACTCAATGATTTGCAACATTTTGATCCCACTGACTTAGAGGAGATGGACATTTTGCATCAGTTGGCTTTGCTTAGTGTGAGAACAAGCAAATTCTACAAGAGAACAGGGAGAAAATTCCCAGGGTTACATGGGAATCTAAGGGTTGGGTTGGATAAATCGAAAATCAAGTGTTACAAGTGCAATAGGCTAGGTCATTTCGCTAGGGAATGCAGGAGTCAAACTACTGGTCCTATAATTACTCATCCTAGCTCAAACCCTAGACCTCAAAATCAAAGCATTGTGCATTATACCCAATATACCCCTGCAGCTCATGTTAACACTGCTCATTATGCTGCTGCCCCTTTGCCTGTGCATTATGTCCAAACCACTGTTCCACAGATTCAGTATGTTCAAACCCCTGTCCCCCAGGCACAAGTGCAACCTGTTGCACCTCAAACAGCTGCTCCAGCAATGGTACAACCAGATCAGCAAAGCTTTTTCACTCAAGGCTTTGTTGACTGGAGCAGTATGCCTGATGAGCTTGGTGATGAAAATTTTGCACTCTATGCTTCTAATGAACCTTCTAATGATGAATTTTGTTTGATGGAATTAGAGTCAATACCAGAGGGGATTGAAACTGAAGGTGAATAGCTAAGTGATGAAACAGTGGATGAGGTGACTGAAGCAATTGTTAATGCAGTTGCTGGTGAATTGCTGCTGGGAGAAAATTCAGAAACCCTGATTGAACCACTGACAGACCCATGGTCCAAAGAGGACAAAGAAGAAGATGAAGAAAAGAGAGCAGGTGAGAAGGAAGTAAGAGCTGATGATGAAGAAAATCATCAATGTGATTGTGCAATGATGGCTGCTGCCAAGGTATCTTCTCAAGTTCTTGAAAAACTGTGTTCTGAAAATTGCATTATTGCTTTTGCTAACATCAAAGAGGTAAATGAAAACCTTCGAAATAAAATCTTAACTGATGAAGTCAAATTTGAAAGAACTTAAAAACAAATTGACTGAAAAAGAGAAAGAGATCAGCAGTCTTAAAGAAGAGCAAAGCATAACCAAAACCCAACTCCAAACTATGGTAGAAAAATACCAAGTTTGCAAAAAGGAGTTGGAGTCCACCCAGATCACCTGTGAAAAATGGGTGGAATCATGCAAAGGGTATGAGGTTATGCTTGAAAAACAAATTAAAAGCAATGTAAAATTTGGTGTTGGTTATAGAAAACATGATGATGAAAACACTGCTTTTGAAAAATCTGTTCAAACCACTGATGTAACCACTGAGTTCATCCCCACAAACAAGAATGGCCAAGAAGTGAAAATCACTGATAAACTTGGTAACAAAATCACACTTGACAGACCAATGGGACCCTCTACTTTTGAGGAGCTTGAAAAATATCAGTTTAAACCAACATGGTCTAATGAGTGTGATATTCTTGAAAATTTCAAACCCATGGACTTTACATCAACTGATGGTATTAAAGCTCCAAAAGCTAAAGTCATTCCTCTCAAGGACATCCCAACAGAGGTTAAAAACTCTGCTGCAAAGGAGTCCGAAAAGAGAAAGAAGAAAGAAAAGATCAATAACCTGTTTTGTGAATTCTGTGAAAAAAGGAATCATCTAACAAAAGACTGTTTCCATTTAAAAGCATATGATTTAAACAAAACAAGTGTTATTGTTCCTACTGAAAGCTGCATTGTCTGTGGTAAAACAAACCACAAAACTCAAGCATGTGTGTATCTCAAAAACTTTGATGTGAAAAAGAATGAGTACATTCTAAAACATCCTTGAGTCCATCAACATCATCTGTCAAATTCACCAAAAACCAACCACTGTTTGTGCCAGTTCAAACAGCTGTCACAAAACAGCTGAACCAAACATCTGTCAAAAGAGATGTTCAGGTTACTGATGCACCCCCTGCCAATCAATTCAGAAGAGGTAAGGAGAAACAGTCTTACCAAAGGATTCCACACGTTTATGAGACCTACAAAAGGCCCTCTAAACCTAAAGTGAACAGGCATCCTTTTGGGTACCAACAGGTGATTGGTCAAGACCCCCAACAGTGGTTATCAAGAAACAGTACTAAAACTGTCCAAACCCCTGACCTAACCACTGTCAATCAATGTGCATCCATCCCAGACACTGTTGAGACCCCATCCAAAGCCTTGTTGGCTTTGGAAACCCTAATGAACTAATCCTTTTACTTCATGTGTAGGGAGCTTCTGTCTGCTTAGATAGCCTTTGGTATGTTAATAGTGGAGGCTCCAGGCACATGACTGGATGTAAAGCCCTACTCAAAGATTTCAAAATTCATGGAGGGGGTGATATATCCTTTGGGAATAACAGTAAAGGGAAAGTTCTGGGGTCTGGTACAGTACAATCTGGCAATGTAAAATTTGAAAATGTCAATCTGATAGACAGTCTGAAATTCAACCTCCTGAGTGTTTCACAAATGAGTGACAAGGGGTATGGGTCATTCTTCACAAAGGAGTGTTGTAGGATTGTTGGACCAGAAATGGTCAAAAAGATTGAAGCAATAATAAACACTGGTCAAACAAAACTTGCTGCTAAAAAAAGTGGCAATGTTTATGTTGTTGATATGTCTAAAGAGTGTCCTAGAGCTGATGCCTGTCTGTTCTCAGCTGCCTCTAACAAAGAGACAGAACTTTGGCACAGGAGACTGGGGCACACAAATCTTAAGACAATCACTGAAATTTCAAAAAATGGTTTGGTAAGAGGCCTACCACAAAAATTGTTTTCATGTCCTGAACATTGCATTTCCTGTTTAAAGGGAAAACAGGATAAAAGTTCTTATAAGTCCATTGAAGAGTCCAAAACAACCCAGTGTTTGCAAATGCTGCACATGGATTTGTTTGGCCCAGTTCAAGTCATGAGTCTCAAGAAGAAAAGATATTGTTTGGTTATTGTTGATGACTTCTCTAGGTTTACATGGACTTTCTTTTTACACTCAAAAGATGAGACTGCAGGCATTTTGCAAGACTTTGTGACACAGGTTGAAAAGCAATTTGACCTTCCAGTAAAAGTCTTCAGGAGTGACAATGGCACAGAATTTAAAAATAAGGAGTTGGATGCCTTCTGTGTGAAGAAAGGGATTGTAAGGCAGTACAGCATCCCTAGAACACCAGAGCAAAATGGGGTAGTTGAAAGAAAGAACAGAACTTTGATTGAGGCTGCCAGAACCATGCTTGCTGATTCAGGTCCATCAGAGGATTCAACACGAGACTATGGGTATGAAATCATCATCCCTCAAAAGTCTGTCAGAATGGGAAGAGCATCAGATGTTCAAAACAGCTGTCAAAGCTCAACCACTGCCACCTCAACAGTTGTTGACCAAAGTAGCCAATCAACCACTACTTCCACATCCTCAAACACTACTGACAAAAGTCCCTAAACAGTGGATAAAAGTCAGCATGTGTCCACTTCATTACCTCCCATTCCACCACCTTTTGAAGCCACTGCTGGATCATCAAAGTCCCCAGCAGTGGTTAGCTCAGATGATACACATTTGCAGCCTTCACCAACAAATGCCATCATACCATACCAAGGAGATTTAATCTTCTTGAGATCTCATCCACCTGATCAAATCATTGGCAACATAAATGAAGGGGTGCTCACAAGAAGCCAAACCCAAAACATTTGTCTTTTTGCTGGTTTTCTATCACTCCATCAGCCAGTCAAGTACCAAGAGGCACTAAAAGACAACAGCTGGGTAGAAGCCATGCAAGAGGAGCTCCAACAGTTTAAAAGACAACAAGTTTGGGAGCTTGTACCACTGCCAGAGGAGGTTAGCCCCATTGGCACAAAGTGGGTCTTCAAAAACAAAACTGATGAAAGGGGTATTGTTGTCAAGAATAAAGCCAGGCTTGTGGTTCAAGGTTACAGACAGGAAGAGGGAATTGACTATGATGAAACATTTGCCCCTGTAGCAAGATTGGAAGCTATAAGACTGTTCCTGGCCTTTGCTGTCAACCACAACATGAAGGTGTTCCAAATGGATATCAAAAGTGCTTTCCTCTATGGTACAATTCAAGAAGAGGTGTGTGTGTGTCAACCTCCAGGTTTTGAGGATCCATTTTATCCAGATCATGTCTACAGGCTAAACAAAGCCTTGTATGGCCTGAAACAAGCACCAAGGGCCTAGTATGAAACTCTTTCCACCTTCCTACTCTCAAATGGTTTCAAAAGAGGTACCATTGATAAAACATTGTTTCTAAAATGGAGAGGAAAGGATTTAATGATTGTCCAAATTTATGTGGATGACATTATTTTTGGAAGCACATGTAACAAAATGTGTGAAGAGTTTAGGGAACTCATGACAGCTGAGTTTGAAATGAGTGCAATGGGTGAGCTGCAATGCTTTCTTGGTCTCCAAGTTCAGCAACTGCAAAATGGAACTTTCATTCATCAAAGCAAATATGCTAAAGAACTTTTGAATAAATTTGATATGAATGATTGTAAACCATGCAGCACACCCATGGCAACAAATAAGCTTGTCATGTCTGATGAAAAGGATGAGCTGAGTGACCAAACACTTTATAGAAGCATGATTGGGTCTTTATTGTACCTAACTGCATCTAGACCAGACATCATGTTTGCAACATGTGTCTGTGCAAGAAGTCAATCAGCTCCCAGAAAATCAAATCTCATTGCTGTAAAAAGGATCTTCAGATACATAAAAGGTGCTCCCACACTTGGTATCTGGTATCCAGCTAATGGGAATATCAAGCTTTCAGGTTTTTCAGACAGTGACATTGCTGGATGTCACACCACAAGGAAGTCCACATCAGGAGGGTGCCAGTTTCTAGGTGATTGCTTAGTTTCATGGCAAAGCAAAAAGCAAGCAGCTATTTCAACATCCACTGCTGAAGCTGAATACATTGCTGCTGCAAGCTGTACAGCCCAACTCCTGTGGCTTCAAAATCAGTTGCTGGATTTTGGTATCACTGCCTTAAACACACCACTCATGTTGGATAGCCAGGCAACAGAAAATATCATCAAAAATCCAGTTTCCCATTCAACCACCAAACACATCGACATCAGAAATCACTTTGTGAGGGATTGCTATGAAAAAGGTTTGATTTATCTGGATCATGTTCCAACTAAAGACCAGCTGGCAGATGTGCTCACAAAAGCACTAGATACTGCCACCTTTGAAAGCTTGGTCTCTAGGATCGGCATGCTAAACATGGAATAACAAGCAACATCTTGTTTTTCTATGAATAAAAGCATTAAAATGTTTTCAGAAAATCAAAAATCCATCCTTAAAAATAGCTAAAAATGAAATTTTCATTAAAATCCTTAAAAGTCTGCTCTACTTCAAAGTCTGTCCACTGCTGAAGCCATCCTCTGTCCTCTCATTTCCTTGATAAACTCTGTTGTTCAACAGCAGTGTCTTATCCAGTGATATGCTATCCACTGATAGTGAAAATCATCCACTGCTTCCATTTTACCGTTGTAACCACTGCCTTCATCAGTAACTTTCATAAAAGTATTGTCCTTCATTTCATCAGAGTTTGGCATGTGGGCAGTACATAGTGGTCAGAACTTTTGTAACCGCTGCCACGTCAGCCTTCACTTTTTCATCTATAAAACCCCCACTTCACACCAAAACAGGGTTTTACTGTCGAATTGAATTCTCAAAAATTCTCTTCTCAAAACAATTTTTCTTCAAATTCCTTCACAAATCTCTTCGATCATCATCTTCAAAATTACAAAATCGAAGTCATCTGCGAAACCCATTTCCAAATCATCGTCGAAAGCGGCCTCTCAAAAGGTCAATACCACTGAAATTCCACACAAACCATCTCACAATCTTCTGGGTCTTCTCACAAAACCCGGCACCACAGATGCTTTCGACTCCGTCATTGCCAAAATGGCTAAATCAAAGTACAAAACTTTGTTAACAGCCGATGCACCAATTTACTTAGCAACCCAACGAGAGTTTTGGAACAACGCAACCCTTGAAAAACAAGGTGAAACTGTGATAGCCATTAACTCCTCTTTAAAGGGTAAAGCTGTTCAAATCACGCCACAATCTATATCAGAAGTCTTTAAACTCGAGGATCAGCAAGGTAAAACTTCTTTCCCTAAAAACGAGTTAAAAATTGACTTCATTGAGAGAGGGTATGCAGACACAATGATGAAGAAAGCTACCTTACAAAAAGGTTTCTTTCCTTCTGCAACAAGGTTTTTATTCCATACCCTCCTAATGTGTGTTTCAAACAAAACCATTTCTTTTAATGAAATACCATTAAAGATTCAAAATCTGGGATATGCTATTCTTCAAGAAGAAAATTTTAATTTTTCTCGGGAAATCTTTAATGATTTGGTTAACAATGTTGAAACAAAATCATTCTTACTGTTTCCAAGGTTTTTAAGTTATTATTTTGAAAAGAAATTCAGTAAGGATGATATTGCTGCAATAAACCAAGGTGAATATTTTCAAATGCACAGCTTAACTGCTGAAACTTTTACAAGAATGTTAACACCTTGAAAAACATAAGCAGAGGTGCCTGAGCAGAATTTAGTAGCTACCACTGCTCCTCAGGTATTTGCTGCTGAGCCCACTCCTCAAGGTGATCAAGGTAGCAGCACAACTGCTTTGAAACCCACACCTAAAATCACCAAAAAGCCACAGAAAAAGAAAAATAAAAAACCCCCCAAACCCATCAAAAAGGCAACTCTGGAGGATGAGATACCAGAGCAAATGCCTGTGACAACACAAAAGTCACAAGAAACCACTGCTGCTTCTTCCTCACAACAGTTGGTACAAATATCTCAACCCATAACCGAAACTCCTCATGCTTCTTCACAAAAAGAACAGGTTGTAAATATAGGGACACCACATCATGATGCTCTGGAAGCACTTGTTTCCATCATCCACAGCCCAATTCCCGGGGCAAATCCTCTTTCTACACCAACCATCACATCCACAATTCCTCCACCAACTAAACTTCTGTTGGATGCAATCGATTTGAACCAGGCACTAACCAGCCCTTCCCAATCACCTATTAATGAGAATATACTTCAACAAATGACTGGGTCTGATGTATCAATCCTTGCTAACCCACCAACACAACCTGAGGAGGTTACACCCCTTGAGTTACAAGTAACTCTTGGTGGTATTCCAAGTGAAGCAGCCACTACAAATGTTGAACCCACTGGTTTACATTTGGACAGTGGTTACATCAATAAGACTTCCTTGGAGGCAATTCCTTACATAGCACCTCTGCCAACCACCAGTGGATTTATTTTTCCCACTGGCAACATCAAAAGGTTGTCAAGTGTTGAAGGAAGAAGACCCCAGTACCAAGAAAAAGGGGCATCAGTGGTTAATGTTTGGAGTACACTCCCTACTTCAACCACTGATAAAACCACTGCTAGTGGGAAATCAGATGATCCCATTAAATTGGGTGATGATTTAAAATATTTGGAATTGACGGAACGTGTTGATAAACTGGATACTTCAGTTGCAGATATCAAAGAAATGTTGCAACAGTTGTTGACAGTACAAAAGATGCAATCCACTGTTGTTCCACCTCAAGCACCTGCTCCACCACAAGCATCTGCTACAAATGAGCTCTGGAATCTCTTCCAACCTTTTCTCCAACAACAAAAAGAAATGGCTGATCAGCAACATGAACTACATGTCCAAAAGCTGAGAAACATAATGGAGTCTAGGTACAAAAACACTCAATCAGATATTAAGGCAATCAAGGCCCATTTATTGGAAACCACTGGCACTGCTCCTCCAACAGTTCTTTTCATTGATCAACTTCCCCCAGATAATGCCAAAAAGGGGGAGAAAATTCAGGAATGGAAGAAGAAGGGAATAGATGATGGTCTTTACATTGAACCAGAAAAAGATGCTATGACCAGAAAAATTCCCTTGCCAGGTGGTAGTAAAAAGGTTGATGCTACCCAAGAAGCACTTGATGAAGGAGTAGCAAGTGTAAAAAGGGATAGAGTGGCAAAGGATATTTCAAGGTGGAATGAGGAGAAAAGAGCTTTCATGGAGTTGTATGCGCAGGGTTGTTCTGAGTCAAAGGATACTAAAAATCCCAAGCCAAAAAGGAAACCTAAGTCCATCCCATCCAGAATTCCAAAGCATATTCCGAAACCACCATCCAAAAGCCATCAGCATCAAACCTCCACTCAAACAGCTGTTGTAACTCCTGCTGTATCAATTACTGCTGATACTTCAGAGGTTTCAACATCTAGTATCACTTCAACACACATCACAACCACTGCTTTACCATCACCATCATCACCAATAAAAACAAACTCACCACCATCATCTCCTGCTAAAAAGCAGAAGACAACAGATGTTACAACATCTGTTGTAATGACAACAGTGGTTGAAACACCAGTTGTTTCAACAGCTGTTAGTCAATCACAAACCACTGCCACCCAAATTACCACCACTGTTCCACCCAAAACATCATCAGTCCCTCCTAAAACAAAAAGGAGAAGGCTAATCCTCAAAGATGATGACTATTCATCACCACCAACATCTTCAAAATCCTTGTCACTTGTCACCATTCCAAAACCCATACCTCTCTCTTTAGCTCAAATTCTAAAGCCATTTCCTCCTGCTGGTGTCTCATTTCCTCTGGAACTCATTGCAGTTAGGGAAGAAATCAAATCCTTTTACTATGAGGATGACCCAGCTAAAAGGAGTTTGCCATCAGTTGAAGGATATCCCAGGCCTAACAATATCGAAGAATATTTGAAACTTAAGGCCAAGCAAGCAGAGGATATTGCAATCAGAAACAGATAAGGGAAATCTGATAGAGAATTTCAGCAAAACTATCAGTTTCTACTCACACAGGTCAGAGCTATGGAGCAATTTGCCAAAAATGTATGTCAGCAAATCTCAGAAAGGGCAGCTGAGTCCTTGAGAAAAGACTACATTGAGAACATCATGACCTACAAGAAATACAAGGGGGAGAAACACATGTACAAAAACTGGACCATTCCTGAGCTTGAAAAAGAGGCAGCCAGGATTCAAGAAATGATCAAAAATAAGGTCAAGCAGACTCCTCCTGAAAAATTCAAACAATTTGAAGCTGATAAGATCTTAGAGTTGAAGAGAATGAAAGAGGAGCTGATAGCAGCTGATTATGGGTCAAAGAATTCTGTGACAAAGTGGGGAGAAGATAGGGTCAGGGCTACCTACAAAAAGTTAGAAGAACTTAAAAAGAAAGATCCAACAGTTCCACAAAAGCCTGACTACTCCAAAGCAGAGGTCTCAAAAAGACCACCAAAGCTGCAAATCAAAAGAACCACTGCTCCAGCTGGTGCTGCCATCTACAAAAGAAGGAGTCAAAACCAGTCAGGTGCTGAAACAGTTCAAGATCTAAAAGCTGGAAATGCTGTTGTAAAAGAGGGCATTAGATTAATGATGAAAGAAGATCTTGAATTGGAACAATCTGCAAGTACTGCTCAGCCAGTCATGAATAGGCCAGCATCTCCAAACTCCTCATCAAATAAAAATCTCCCAAGAAACCCACCAGGCTCAAAAGTACTAAAGTGGGAAACTGACAAACAGGCCCATGTACTGACTATGTTCAGGTCTGATGGAGAAGTGAAGAAAATATCAAGGGAACAAGCACTTGGCCTAAGTCTTGAAGATTTGCAGGATCTCCTTGATCTTCCACTTAGCAGGGATGATGTTGATACAGATACCTTAACCTTTGAACTACAACTTAAAGGGCAAATAAGGGAACTATTGATAAGGCAATAAAGTTCCACAATAATGAAGAGTTTTGGCATTATCTGTTCCAGGGGGAGATTGTTGGGATTGAACCCTATCAGAGGAACAGATAATTAAAGCCAAAACTGGATCAGAGCAGTGGATCCAGAATAAGCAGATGTTACATACAAGTCTCTCCCCTTGAAAGTGGTTTCAACATCTGCTGACCTCCTATCTACTGATCGTACAAGCTACTGACCGTCAAACTGCTGCTCAAATGAAGACCTGATGAAAGACTAAAGCTCTGCTGATTTAATCTACTGCCTTGAGTCAAGCACTGCTGATCCGGACAAGTACTGCTGGGTTCACAGCAGTGGAAGGATGCAGCAGTTGTTTATTCTGTCTTTATGAAATGTAATGTAATAGCAGTAGTTAGTATAGCAGTGTTTATATTGATCAGGGGTTAGAGTTTGTTAGGAGGTTAGATGTCACTTTCATGGTGACGTCAGCTTAGATGTTCAGTGGTTTGCTAGTGCCTATAAATAGAACAGTGCTCTGTACTGTTCTATTAGCTCTTTGCAACATCGTCTTCTCTGCACGAACAAACACTGAGCTCTGGCTGAGGGGGAGTTTGTATTCAATCATTGCAATTGAAATCGTAATTGAAATAAATTCAATCTTTCGGTTCATTGTGAAAAATGTTTGATCAAAGCAATACTCTCGTTTGATTGTATGCAAAGTTTGTTTTCATCTTAATTCCGCTGCACAACTCATTCATTTCCATCTTAATTTCAAACGTAAAGTACAATCAAAACCAAACTCAGATCCAACAGACTGTGACTAAACCTGCAACATACGTTAAAACAACGTCAATACAAAAGTATTGGCGAGTATACAAGTTTTGATAGTAGCGAAAAGTAGATAAAAAGTGCTGCAAATTACCAAATACATAAACGAGATACCTCAACATATATGCATATAAGACCGATACTACCAGCTAAGTCACTCGAGCTGCAATTGTGATTGCTATTCATCCTAACTAGACCTCGTCGGGTGCTATAGTACTATACTAGTTAAGGCGGGACCTCGCGAGTATAAGTCCTAACACAAATGTAACTAGCATCACGTGTAAATATGCATAACAGTTATTCGTAAGTGATAAATAGTTTGATTGATTAATTCGTTTTGATAAATTTGATTTAATAGGAACGTATGTTACACCCAAAATGAGATAAAAAGGGTTTGAGTATACTCACAGTTGGTGTTCAGCTAGTAAACACAACTTGGTTGGATTGAATGGAGTGCGTCTGATATCAGCCTGGTTACAGATTGATAGCGTAAGCGTCGAACAGTGCGTTAAACGGTGGTGAGTGAACCAAGCGTCAAATGGTAATCCGATCGGATGGCCAGTCGATCGGGTGGCAATCCGTTCGGATGGTCATCCGATCGGATGGCCATTCGATTGGGTTGTCACCTCGTTTGGTGAAGATGTGTTTGTGTATGATGGTTTGACTTTTGAAGTTTTCGTTGTAGCATTTTGAAAACAGAGAAGTATCTCTACCCTTCAGGTCGATCGATCGAACGGCGGCTCAATCGGGTGACGATCCGATTAGTAGGACACTTAGTGAGAACAAGTTCACAGCAGTTTGTCACTCGATCGGATTGCAATCCGATCGGGTGGCAATCCGTTTGGAACTGACTATGTATTAAACATGCTGAAAATTGTTTAAGTGAGGAACCAAGTGCAACCCGATCGGACGGCTGTCCGATCGGGTGGCAATCCGATCGGACGGCAATCCGTCCCGGTGGCCTAGATCGTCTTGACACTTGTTCGTTTTGGAAGTTTTGTGGTTTTGATTGAGACGATGGGATAACGTGCTAAACAATCAGAAACTCCATCATGAACCAAGTCATCCGATTGAACAAGAATCACCCTGTTCCGATCAGTTAACTGTCCGTAACGGTTGTTCATGCTTAACCCGAAATCGGTTGTCTCTTTAGACAGAATCAGATCTGGAACCAACCCTTCACTTAGAATGAGTAGAAGATCAGAACGAGCTCTAATTCCATTGGTTTTGAGTGCATTGAGTTTAAAAGAGTTGAAAAGTTTCTTTCAATCCTTTTATCATTGAAGGTGTTTAGATCTATGCGAAATTGTAGTGAAATCATGTGGAAATCCTTCAGATCTGAGTTATTCTTGGTGGAGAGGCAAACATTTGAAGTTCATAAGAATTACATGATGACATCATCCTAGAACACCTCAAATCCATTGATTTCATGGTTAAAAGTTAAGATTCAAGGGTGAAAAAGATGAAGAAGTGTATGTGGATCAAAGAAGTACAAGATTTGAGTTGTAAACTTAAAAGAATCGCGAGGAATCGAGAGGAAAAGCTCCAAAAGCGTGCTGGTCGAGTGAGAGCTGTCACATCACTGTTCTGACAAGTGCTATTTATAGGTGAAGTGGAGTGAAGGGGAAGAAGTGCAACGGATCGGATGGCTGTCCGATCGGGTGGCTGTCCGATCGAGTGGTAATCCGATCGGATGGCCACCCGATCGAGTGGTCACTCGATCGGTGGTCTCCGGCGAATGGCGTTTCGATGTTTCATTTTGTTCGTTAAGCATCGCGATTGTTTGGTTACACATTTTCATACCCATATTCATATATTTCTTATAATTAGTCACATAGGGTCGTATATACATATCCATATCTCAAATCCTGCGATAATCGAGTTACGCGTGCCTGCGAGTGCGTTTTCTTGAGTATTGAGTTGCACTGCGACACATCACGGCTATCAAGGAGGGTAGAATTGGTCCTCTCTTGACATCTTCGTGGTTGTCAGCAAGTGCAATGTGATGTGATAGCGATAAAGTATGCGTAATATGCGAAAATACTACGAAATAGCGATGTATGCGATATAGCATACATTATGATCTGAATCTCTGGTGCTAGGTGTAATGAATAGTAACAATGCACGAACGTGCGGGTTGTTACAATAACAATGACATTCAGAAAAAGGGCCCCAAAATTTCATTTCGCTTTAGGCCTCCACAAAGGCTGAGCCTGCCCTGCTCGAGCTTCTATTATATGTTTAGCATTAAGACTTTAGCTTCTTTTTGTCAAAGCCAAATCTCAATGTTAGTATTAGAATCTTTGATACACACTTACCACCTTGAAAAAACATCTTTTCAGTTTTGGGTCTAGTAGTTGATTCTTAGCTTGTCTTTTAAGCTAGACACGCAAAAACTTTTTTATTCCAACTTTGTTTTCTTAATTATTAAGATTTAAATCAACATTTGTTAGTTCTTCGATAACCTAAGACATATTCATCAGAACTTTAATAAACCCACCCAGGAAACACTCTGTGAAACATTACATTACATATCAAAACATTTAATAGCCAATAGGTGTTAAAAACAGTTTTTTCAAGAATAAAAAATCCTCAATTGTTGAATGAATTTTCTGTTAGGTATCAAATCAAATTAGGCTGGAGTGGAAGCGAACAAACACTCACACACACACATACTAGCAGAAAATAAAGAACACAAGAATTTACATGGTTCAGTCAAGGTGAACTACCTCCACGAGTTGCAACTAGGGTTTCACTTTTATTAGGTACTCACAAACTATTCATAGAATGACATACATTAAAATTACATCATGGGTATATATAGAACAAGATTAGGGTTAAGTGCTTAGTCAACAAGTTAACTAAGTTAAGTGGCCCTAAAACCTAATTAGGGTCAGTTGCCCTAATTATTTGGGGCCAAATATCAAAGCCTTCGAACCCAACCATCTCCCACTCGGAAGCTTTGCATGACCATAAAGTCCAACCAAATAAACCCATCACAAGTAACTTTAGTAATCTTCACATTCAAGTCTTCTAAGCCTCCACTTCCAAGAACAAGCTGTGACTCTAGTCCTCCAAGCCTCCAGTTCCCAAGAACAAGCTAAGAATCCTATCGCATCCAAGCCACCTAGTTGCAACCACGCCTCTTATCAAGTACCCGAGAGACCAGTAGAAGCTCCCATAAGCTCCAACCCAACAGTCCTATCAGACCCATCCGTGACTAAAACCGCCATTGACCCATTCTCTATCTCAACTAGCTTGCATGATCCACCAGCTCTAGAGATACACCGAGAATTAATACCACTCTCCACATTTTGCAAACTATTTCCCGGAGAGCATTTTCCTCCGGTCGGAACCTTCTTCTTCAAAACCCAACAGTTCTTTGTAATTGTACCTGGAACACGGCCCGTGCTCCTACTATCACCAAATCCCTTGACTGGCTTAAACTTAGACCCCCGACCAGATTCAACTGACATCCCTAAAACACAAGGATTCAAGTTTGCAATTTGATCTCCCTTCCACATACTAGATTCAGTGAACCAGACTTTATGTTGTATAGGGACAGCTACTTCCTCAGCAGGTACCTCAACCAGATACAACGATCTTTGTTTCCTCCCAAGGGCAACAACAAGATTTCCATCAATAACCTTCCACTTCCCACCACCAAAGTTAACATCTAGTCCATGTTTATCCAGTTGACTAACAGAAATAAGTTTCTTCATTGAACCTAGAATTACCTTGATATTATGTAACTTCCATGTAGTGCCCAGTGGAGTCTTTAGATCGACATCTCCCATACCCATAACATTAAGAACATAACCATCAGCTAATCGTACCTTTCCAAAGTCTTTTTTTTTTCCAGATTCACCATCGTCTCCCTGTTGTGCAAAGAGTGAAACGAAGAACCAAAATCTATAGCCCAAGAGTCTGTAGACTCTTCACAGCAAACCGGTTCGTCGTCATCAGATTCTTCATCTAACACAACACTGTTTACATGTTGTTTACCATCCTTTTTCTTAGGACCAGGACACTTGTTTTTAACATGCCCCTTTTCACCACGGTTCCAGCACCTCACATTCTTTCCAGCTTTAGAAAAGCTTTTCCCACAACTCCCACTGCTTTTGTTATTACCTCGTCCTCTACTAACACTAAACATATCAGAAGTAGATCCTCCACTGGAGTTCCTCCGGTGAATGTCTTCACCCAAAACACTATCCAGTATCTGATTAAACTTCAAATTTCCAGTCCAGCAGTTTCAATGACCATTGTCACAAACCCTGACCAACTATCAGGTAAGGAAGATAACAAAATCACAGTCTGAGTGAAATCATTGAACTTCATGCCCACAGTTGCTAACCTGGACAAAATCGAATTGACCTCGTTAATGTGATCAGCAACTGGACTGTCCTCGTTCATTCTCGTTGTGAACAGTTCCCTTATCAAGAACACCCTATTACTGTAAGATGGCTTCTCATACATATTTGACAGATTTGTTATCATGCCAGCAGTTGTTTCTTTCATGATATTAACGGTAACACTCCTTATCAAAGCCAATGTAATTTTACCTCTTGCCTTCTTGTCCTTTGACTCCCAAATTACGCCGGCAGCTTTATCAATTCCAATAAGTTATTCATCTAGTACCATATCCAAACTACACTCACCAAGCAACGCCTCTATTTGAATTCTCCACCATGCAAAATCACTATCGCTGAACTTGTTGATTCGGAACTTCCCATCTTCATCCATTGCAAACGAGAAAACCAGAAAAAATCACAGAAACCAAGAACCTGAAGCCCGAGCATCCTTCAATAAACCAGACTCCCAAAGCACCTGAACCAGCAACTTCTCCTGCAAACCCGAACGTAAAACCAGCAAATAAACAGGGTTCAAGAACTAGAACCCTAATTGCCAAACACCCCAAAACCACCAAACTGCAACAAAACCCGACGTCGCAAACCCTAAACTATATGAGCCATACCCAGAGATTAGGTACGGGTCGTAATAACGTTAGTGGCGACGACAATAACAGCAGATCTAGACCTCTCGTCTAGCTCTCTCCCTCTCCTGCACTTGAACCGTGTAAATTGTGTGTTTAACTAAACCTGTGGGGCTCTGATACCACTTGTTAGTATCAAATCAGAGTAGGCTCGAGCGGAAGCGAATAAACACACATACACACTAGAAGAAAATAAAGAGCACGAGAATATACGAGGATTGGTTAAGGTAGCCTACGTCCACGGGTTGCAACTAGGGTTTCACTTTTATTAGATACTCAAAAACTGTTCACAGAATGACACAGATTACATTTACATCATGGGTATATATAAAACAACATTAGGGTTAACTCTTTAGTTAACAAGTTAACTAAGTGGGCCTAAAACCTAACTAGGGCCAGTTGCCGTAATTATTTAGGGCCAACTATCGAAGCCTACAAACCAACAGTTTCTTACATTTTTCATGGTTTGCTACTTTACATTTTCTTACATTATCATTTACCTTTTCATAGATTCTTAATTTGTTCCATATGGTAACCAAATTATGAAAACTACAAAACCATATATAACATTGTAATTTGTAAATTATATCTTTAAAATCCTAAAGAGAGGCAAAAGATCGAGTACCTTGAATGCAATATCGGCATCTACATAATCAAAGCAAACATCAAGTTGATTCCTCTGATTTTGTAATCTTCATCAATGACAATGTTAACCCTCGGGTTCAGACGATCACTAATAAGGTTTCGGTTATGGAGGATGATGGTGAAGAGAGAATCAAACCCTTTATTCTGTACTGGTCTTGTACCTGTGAAAAGTTGTTTTTTCTAATATTATATCCGGTCTAAAACCAGTGATCGGCGCATTTTAGGTTCACTTTAGTTAACGTTATATATGTAAGGAATGCATCAATCTTTTGATAAAATATATTAATATCGTTGGTTTTGGTATTTGGTAGGTTATAAAGAATATTGCTTCAAATTGAAGAAGTGATGAATATAATAGGAACAATAAAAAAAAGTAAATGTCGCAATGTTACAATTTGGTTGTTCAAACCATACAACTTTGAGCATTGATATCTCATTCATCTTAGCTCCGATTTAGACATGGGTTGGTTCGTTATGATCCTCTCACATGGTAGAACACATACTCACAAATGGATATTTATGCAACATATATATAAATTTATTTATTTATGTCCAAAATTAGTGAAAACACATTTTTACTAACAATTTTCCAATAGAAGCTACATAAGAATACGGTAAACCATGTCTTTTTATGAAAGTTGACAACCATAATTTTAAGAATTATGTTGAGTGTTTGTAACTACACATGGTAAATTAGAACTTTTACAAAGTAGACAACCACAATTTTAATGAACGAATAATAGATCTTCCAACTTATTTGATTAACAATGTATACGAATCTCATGTATGTTGTGTGTGAGTGTCCATATATACATGTGTGAGTTTGATTTGAATATAATGTATCTTAACTTATATTTCAATTTGTGTTTTGATGGTGGTATTACTTATATATTTAATAAAACTATGTTGCATTTTTAAAATGTGTATATAGGCGTCAAGAAGCAAGTAGAAATGGTGTATAAAAATCAAATGTGATAGGTTTGACTTGAATAAAATTGTTTCCATATGATCATTTGATGATCCATACCAATCTTCATGTTTCTCAAGATCAGGTTATGCATTGCCTCAACACTGGATAATTATGCCTTACGGCTTACAAAGAGTCATTATCGACAACAGTTGGGATGTGGTTATTAAGCAATCAATGCAATATGACTTATTTCCCCTAATGTTTTGAAAATCGTACCGGTCTGGACCGGCCAGACCAGGAACCTCGACCTTAGTCGGTCCGGTTATGGTGTTGGAATTGGTTCTAATGCGAACTAGAGGTCAGATTGGAAAACCAGCGGTCAACCATACAACCCAAAATCATCTTCATTCTCTACACCATCACCAAAATATCTCTCACTATAAACAACTTCGCCATCATAAAATGCTAGCTTAACTGCTAACCCCCACCTTCTTCTTCTTGATGCTCATCGATGTCATTTCTTCACATATGAAACATTATCTTCTCGGTTCTCCTCTCGCTCACTACGCCTTAGGTTTGTCTTGAATAAAAATGTGTATATAGGCGTCAAGAAACAAGTAGTGGTGTATAAAAATCAAATGTGATAGGTTTGACTTGAATAAAATTGTTCCATATAATCATTTGATGATCCATACCGATCTTTATGTTTCTCATGATTAGGTTATGCATTGCCTCAACACTGGATAATTATGCCTTACGGCTTACAAAGAGTCATTATCGACAACAGTTAGGATGTGGTTATTAAGAAAGCAATGCAATATGACTTATTTCCCTTAATGTTTTGAAAACTGAACCGGTCCGGACCGGCCAGACTGGGAACCGGGACCTTAGTCGATCCGGTTATGGTGTTGGAACTAGTTCTAATGCGAACTAGAGGTCAGATTGGAAAACCGACGGTCAACCATACGACCCAAAATCATCTTCATTCTCTACATCATCACCAAAACATCTCTCACTATAAACCATTTCACCATCGTAAAATGCTAGCTTAACTGCCAACCCCCACCTTCTTCTTCGTGATACTCATCGATGTCATTTCTTCACGTCCAAAACATTATCTTCTTGGTTCACTTCTCGCTCACTACGCCTTAGTGGCTCATCATCATCACATCCAATCTGATGCCAGTTTTCCTATCAAACTATATCAGTCTCATTCTACAGCTGCTACGAGATTGAAATATTTTGTGTCTGATGTGTCCACCTCCATATGGCATGTTATCCTTTCGGCTGGAAATGGTCGCGAAAAGTATAACCTTAGACCGACTAGTTAGGGCTTGAGGAACGTTGCTTGGAATCTCATTCTGGCGCGATGGATTCACCGGCCATATACGACTTAGCTTCTCTTTGGTATAGTGCTTGCCTCGCTGCACCGCCTGTAGAGGTTAATGATACATGTTCAAAGCCTCTGGTTAACCAGCGGTTGGACCAGAAAACCGACAGATTGAACAACATTTTTGAGGGGTCGAATCAGATTTTTGATTAAATTATTTATATTTTACCCTATTTATTTCATAATATATATGAATTCATCTGGTTCTTACATCCGGCCTGACCGGTCCATTGAACCAAGTCGACTGGTTCGATGTCTAGACCGATCCTAAAAACATTGGTACCAAGTCGACAAGCCCTGCCTTCATACCCATTGACCACCCACTGTCCGATGACAATCCAATGGAGGCTGTAGATATTAGCGAGAGATAAAATATATATAGGGGGCAACCGCTAGTCATCGGCTAACCGGGCATTACATGATTCCAAAACATACCATCTAATTCTTCCACGTGTACATTCCCTATTGTAACCAATTTTGTAATTTATATCCATTTAGTCCCTTGTCATATGATTAATTTCTCATTTTGTATCATGAAAAGACAAGGATAAATATGGTAGGAACCTAGCTGAAAGTTGGCAAAACGGATATGACCATACGAGTGGCAATATTGATTTTTTTTACGTGAACCAACGTTACAATTTGAAAATAAAATCAAGTGTAAAATATTGAATATTATATTGGTTCATAAAAATCAACTATAATTATAAAACTGGTGTTGAATCTCGTAATATATTTTCAACAAAAGATAAATTTGGTTAAGGGTTCGTGTTTATAAGTTGCACATATAGAATTCAGTGATATTGTTTTGGCTAATTGACGTGGTCGAGGGTGTGTATATTTTTAATATATTTTTAAGTATTTTTTTTCTTTTATCAAGCTTTAAATTTATAAAACACGATATAACACTATCACTCTCTACAACACGCTAGGGCAAGTGCACCCATCGTTGGCGTAGTATAGTGATGGTATGATACCGAGGTCGTCCAAGGATACAAGAGCTTTTAATACCGGATTATCGTCAACGTCTAATCAACCCAAATTTTGAGAAAAGATTTTAATAAGTAAAACAAAGAAAGAAACTAAAGTAATAAAAGAAACAAATAAACAAGATAGAATCACTTGGTTTCGAATCATCTTTCATGTATCCTTTGATGATTTCCGCACTTTGGGTTTTTTTTAAGAGATTATCTTGGTTATTGTCACGGCCCCCGGCCCGGTTTTACCCGTTTCAGGAGCCGCAGGACAGAAATCCGTGGTAATTATTATGTCGGCAGCGAAATTTTAACAGGATCGTTTAAAACTTGAAAATACCCAATTTATTCTATTTCACAAATTGGGGATAACACCCATAATTTACAACAAAGGTGATTTCATTGGGAAATCCCTGTTTTTACAAAAACATGTTTCTTTATTTTAATGAGCCACTTCTTCAAGCTTGCAGTGCTACACGGCACTTTTTCCTGGATCACAGCAGATCACCTGAAACATGTTTTAAAAAGGTTTTATCAGCAGGGAAATACTGGCGAGTCACTCAAGTTGCACAAAACGACACCTTGTTATAATGTACAGTATTAAGGGTGATTACATTGTTTCTATCAACCAATTACCCAACGGTATTTGTCACTCGACATGTTTATGTGACTATGGTCATATCACCCATTGGCTAACACGTTGTCCAATGGTGACGGTTATCAAGTAATGTATACAAAACCCCACATACCGGCAGTAATTGAAGACTACAAAGACTTAATCCATGTAATTATAACTTTGAAAACAAGTAAAGTTTTAAGAAAACAATTTGATAAAAAGAGAATGACTCACATTGCAGATTTAGATGGGCAGCGTTTAGCCTACTAATTTTAGCCTGGTTAACCTAATTCAAATAATCAATGCACACGAACTAGGTCAGTAACTTAATACAACATTTACGATAACTCACGAGATTAAAACCCTCACGAAGAATGACAAAGTGCAATACTTAAACATCCATCGAATTCACGACGAATGACAAAGTATAACCTGAGTTTGAGCAGCACTTAAACATTCATCGGATTGGTTTCAATCGATCGGACATTGAATCTTAGCAGTGATCGAGTTATTACCCTATTATCGCGGCAGAATTTCGTGCTATGTGTGTGTTTTGAAGTAAACAGACAACATCTCAGTGTACGAATTGAATTTTAACGTCAAACCAATACCAAACTTCAAGTGCCACACCCCTCTATTTATACTAAAAACTGGGCTCCCTCGCGTGGCGCGAGGGGCTGTCGCGTGGCGCGAGGGGCACCCCCTTAGCATAGGGTAGCCCCGTGTATTTGTAGCTTAGCTGGGTCAACGATTTGATAAAATTCGATTTCTACGGAAAACTGTCAGGATAATATCAATTAGGGAATACCCCCCCCCCCTTGAGTTTTAGGGGCCCTGATCCTGATTCCAACTGTTCTGAATTTTTTAGGGGTCATGCAGTATTACTTGGGGGTCTCAATTAGGGTTTCCTATTGGACAAAATAAAATAAGAAATTGTAATTTTGATGAGAGTTGGTACATCCTCCCCACCTTATAAAAATCTCGTCCTCGAGATTTGCTGGAACAAGTAGGGATATTTTCGCTTCATCTCTGATTCCAGTTCCCAAGTGTACTCAGGTCCTCTCTTTGAATCCCACTTGACTTTGACCAGTACTAGTCTCTTGTGTTTGAGAAACTTGACTTTTCTATCTTCTATCTGCATTGGTTTCTCAACAAATTTTAACTTCTCATTTACCTCTACATCTTGAAGAGGTACTACCAGGGATTCGTCAGATAGACATTTCTTGAGGTTGGATACATGAAATATGTTATGTACCCCGGCTAGCTCTTCTGGTAGCTGTAATCGATAGGCAACTGGTCCTATACGCTGGATTATTGGGAATGGTCCTACGTACCTTGGACTTAGCTTTCCCTTCTTACCAAACCGAACTACTCCTTTCCAAGGAGAAACTTTCAAAAGTACCTTATCTCCAACTTGAAATTCCAGTGGCTCGCGTCTATTGTCTGCATAACTCTTCTGGCGATCTCGAGCCGTTTTTAGTCTTTCCTTGATTTGAGTGATCTTGTCGGTAGTTTCTTGTACGATTTCGAGACCTGATAATTGGCTTTCTCCAATTTCTGCCCAACAAACTGGAGTTCTGCACTTTCGCCCATACAGTGCTTCGAATGGGGCAGCTTCTATGCTGGCATGGTAACTATTGTTATAGGAGAATTCAATTAAGGGTAGGTGGTCATCCCAGTTCCCACCAAAATCTATTACACATGCCCAGAGCATGTCTTCCAGGGTTTGGATCGTCCTTTCACTTTGTCCATCTGTTTGAGGATGATAAGTTGTACTTAAATTTAATTACGTCCCCATTGCTTCTTGGAAACTTGTCCAGAAATGTAAAGTGAAACGACTATCTCTATCCGATACAATGGAGAGAGGGACTCCATGTAAGGATACTACTTCATCTACATACAATTTTGCCAACCTTTCCATGCTAAAGGTTTCCTTCATGGGTAGAAAATGAGCTGATTTGGTTAATCGATCCACATTTACCCAAATCGCGTCATTACCTTTTGGTTTTGGGCAACTTAGTAACAAAGTCCATGGTTATGAGTTCCCATTTCCATACAGGCATTTCTAATTGTTGGAGTAACCCTGAAGGTTTCTGGTGTTCTGCCTTAACTTGTGAACAAGTTAGACACTTAGATACATATCTAGCTATGTCCTTTTTCATCCCTATCCACCAGAAATTATTTCTTAAATCTTGGTACATCTTATTATTTCCCAAGTGCATGGTATACCTAGATTTATGGGCTTCCTCTAAAATCTTATTTCTTAATTCTCCTTGCTTAGGCACCCAAATCCTCTTCTTGTGGAATCTCCAAATTCCATCAGCTCCTTGCTCTAATTCCTTTATTCTTCCTTTCATTCCTTCAGCATCATCCTTGATTGCTGTGGCTTGAACATTCTTCAATTGTTCCATTAAGTCTAATTGTAAACTTAATCTAAGAGCACGAACTCGCTTTTGCTTTTCGTGATATTTACGACTTAAGGCATCTGCAACTACATTTGCCTTTCCTTCGTGATATTGAATATCACAGTCGTAGTCACTTAGAATTTCCATCCATCTTCTTTGCCTCATATTCAATTCTTTTTGCCCAAATATGTACTTTAAGCTCTTATGATCTGTATAAACTGTAAACTTACTTCCATACAGATAATGCCTCCAAATCTTAAGGGCAAAAATTATCGACCCTAATTCTAAGTCATGAGTCGTATAATTTTCTTCATGCTTCTTCAATTGCCTTGAGGCATACGCAATTACCTTTTTGCGTTGCATTAGCACACATCCTAATCCTAGCTTAGAAGCATCACAGTATACTTCAAAGTCTTCTGTCCCTTCAGGTAAGGCAAGAATTGGGGTGTTGGTTAACCTTTGTTTTAAAATCCTGAAAGCCTCTTCTTGCTTAGGTCCCCATTCAAACTTAACTGTTTTACAGGTTAGCTTAGTTAATGGCACAGCTATTTTAGAGAAATTCTTAATAAAGCGCCTATAGTACCCAGCTAATCCTAGAAAACTTCTAACTTCTGTAACTGATTGCGGGACCTTCCATTTGGTGATTGCTTCGATTTTAGCAGGATCTACGTGAATACCTTCGTGATTCACCATGTGACCTAAAAATTGCACCTCCTGTAGCCAAAATTCACACTTCGATAATTTGGCATAAAGCTTTTCCTTTCTTAACAAAGTTAAGAGTGTATGCAGGTGCTCACAATGCTCTTCCTGGCTTTTGGAATAAATAAGTATATCGTTGATGAAGACAATTACGAATTTATCCAAATATGGTTTACAGATTCTATTCATCATGTCCATAAATGCTGCTGGAGCATTTGTTAATCCAAAGGGCATGACTGTAAACTCGTAGTGACTATACCTAGTTCTGAAAGCAGTTTTAGGTATGTCTTCTTCTTGTACCTTCAATTGATGATATCCGGAGCATAAATCTATCTTAGAAAAGTATCTAGCTCCTTGCAATTGATCGAAAAGATCATCAATCCTAGGTAATGGGTATCGATTCTTAATTGTAACCTTATTCAATTCCCTATAATCGATACACATTCGCATCGAACCATCTTTCTTCTTCACAAACAACACTGGAGCTCCCCAAGGGGATGAACTAGGTTGTATGAATCCTTTACTAAGCAACTCATCTAATTGCTTTTTCAGTTCTAACATTTCAGTGGGTGCTAATCGGTAAGGTGCTTTAGCTACGGGTGTAGTACCAGGAATCAAATGGATTCTAAATTCTACCTCCCTATCTGGTGGTAATCCTGGTAATTCTTCTGGGAATACATCTGAGTATTCTGATACTACCGGGATTTCCTTAAGTTCCTTACCTTTAGTGCTAATGATTACCGAAATCATATACACTATTCCTTGCTTACATTCATAACTAGCAACTTTCATTACTGAAATGAACTTCATGGGTTTAAGCGGCTTATCCCCTGTAATCATAATTATTTCTCCTGTGTGTGCACGAATTTCTATGGAATTCTTATCACAGAGGATTCGAGCATGGTTGGCTACTAACCAATCCATTCCTAACACGACATCGAATCCAGCTAAATTCATAGGTAACAGGTTTGCAGAAAATTTATGACCTGAAAGTTCTATAGTTTTTTTTTTTTTTTGTAAAACCGTGTCTTTGTTAACGGAGTTCCCGTCTGCCGTTTCTACTGTATAAATTTGCCTAAGTTTCGTTAAAGGTTGATTAAGAGCTTGGCAGAATGAAGTATTTATAAAACTTTGGTTTGCACCAGAGTCAAATAATACTTTCGCATAAACATTATGAACTAAGAACGTACCAGCTATTACGTCAGGAATCAGTTCAGCTTCCTGCGTGGTCAATTGGAAGGCTCTTACGTTCTTCTTATTAGTTCCTTCAGCAGTTTTAGCCTTGTTATCTGCTGGTTTGACCAATTTAGGGCATTCTGGTCTAAAATTCCCAGCTTCTCCACAGTTGAAGCAGATCTTTGTTTTCCTCCTGCAGTCTTCTTCACGATGTCCTATAGTTTTGCAGAAGTTGCAGGTTTCATTACATTTTCCAAAATGTTTCTTTCTACAGTTCTTGCAGAACGGCGGAGTGGAAGATGATCCAGTTCCCTTTCTCTTGAAATTGCTATTATTACCCACACGAAATCCTTGGGTAATCTTTTGAGCCAATTCCTTCTTCCTATTTTCTTCTCGCGTACGCACCAGTCCGTCAGTCAAAGTGTTGGCTAATTCCACAGCATCGTCGATCGTGCGGGGTCTTGCAGCTTTGACAATATCACGGATCTCGCTAATTAAACCCCATATGTAGCAAGAAATAAGTATCGGTTCTGGCGAAGCCAGGGTTGGTACAACTCTAGCATATTTGAAGAATGTCGAAGTATACCCTCGACAGTCTACATCCACCATCCGGTGGTTCAGGAACTTATTTGCCATTTGTTCCTTTTCATATTCGGGACATAATTTTCTTTCCACCAGACTTTTAAACTCTTCCCACTTCATGGCATAGGCCACATCGCTTCCCTTGGCTTGTAGTACCGTATTCCACCATTCTAGCGCCCCTTCTTTAAAAAGATGCGACGCATACATGACCTTGTCTTCCTCGGCACATTTACTTATTTTAATTACTGCTTCAGTTTTCTCCAACCAACGCAGTGCAGCAGTCGCCCCTTTGTTGCCTGCAAATTCAGCCGGTTTACAGGCAAGAAATTCCTTGTAAGTGCAACCAGGCGTTGCAGCTTTCATTCTCTTAGGAATTGGGGCTTGCATCCCATCATTATCATTATTATTAATGTTGTCGCCTCCATTTATGCTATTACTGAAGTTGTCTTCATGAGTACGTTTACTAGGAATAATTGGTTGAGGTTCAACTGGATTTCGGGCAGCAGCAATAATTGCTGGAATAGCATTGGCTATTCCCTGAGCAATGATATTCTCTATATCTTGTCTATTCAGAAATTGATCTTCATGGTTTTGCGCTGATTGGTTACCCTCATTAACTTGTTCATTACCAGCGTGTTCCATCTGGTAATTAATATATATAATTTATTACCATAAAATAAATAACAATCACACAATAAAATAATTACACGTAATCATGTCAACATGTATAGCCAAAAATGTCGATTTTTCGACTTCCATATTTTATATATTACTATGCGTCCGTACACACCCGTTATCTTACAAAAGTTTTATTTTTAAGTTATTTTACAAGAGTATATTTTTATTACTATTATTCTTGTTTAGTTATTAAACAACCACAACCACACAGTCACACCATTCCCGTCAGTTGGCCTCTCAGAAACGACGTTCCCTTTCGTCGTATTTCCATGATATCCTCTCCCCCACATCTCGGATTCTATTTCCTGCATCCACCAGCTCCTCGCCATAGTGGCGGAGTTCAGCCAAGTTTTCTGCGCTCATAGGTGGGTGTAGTGGAGGCTCAGGGTCGAATTGAGGGAAAAAAGTATGAGGGTTATTCAAAAGGTTCTGAAATTGCCAGTCAGTGGTCCACCATTCTTCCAGCTCTACTAGAGGTCGGGGGTTAACAAGGGGATCTGGAATAGTAGGTTCCAGATTAACTGGAAGTTGTGCTTCCACCGGTTAATTGAAGAGGTTTTCATCGGCAGGTCCGATGAGGTCACTAAGTGCCAGTTTATGACCTAACTCCTCCCATGATGGCATTTCCTGGTCTTGCCTGGAACTTTCTCCGATCTCTATTCCCTTGCCTTTATCCATTGGATCCTCAGTCTTTATAACTTTCTGTGTCGCTGGTTTCTTCCTACGCACACGCCTCCAACCTATGAATCTTCTCCTCTTTTTCGGTTTCGGTTTCTCTTGAGGCTGAGCTTGGAATACCATTGGCTCTTCAGTATCAGCCTGGTAGCCAGTGAAGGTACTAGTGGTATCCATATATGTGCTATGGATTGGAAAGTTTTGAAGTGCTTCGGATAGTTCATTCATGCTGTTAGCATACATGAAGAAACACACAAAATTCTAAGTTAAAATTTTTGTAAATTGAATTTTCACATAATCACAGAATAGCAATCAGAAAAATTAAGTATTTCAAAATACTTAATAGGCTTAAATCAGTGGCTCTGATACCACCTTTTTCTGTCACGGCCCCCAGCCCGGTTTTACCCGTTTCAGGAGCCGCGGGACAGAAATCCGTGGTAATTATTATGTCGACAGCGGAATTTTAACAGGACCATTTAAAACTTGAAAATACCTAATTTATTCTATTTCACAAATTGGGGATAACACCCATAATTTACAACAAAGGTGATTTCACTGGGAAATCCCTGTTTTTACAAAAACATGTTTCTTTATTTTAATGAGCCACTTCTTCAAGCTTGCAGTGCTACACGACACTTTTTCCTGGATCACAGCAGATCACCTGAAACATGTTTTAAAAAGGTTTTATCAGCAGGGAAATACTGGCGAGTCACTCAAGTTGCACAAAACGACACCTTGTTATAATATACAGTATTAAGGGTGATTACATTGTTTCTATCAACCAATAACCCAACGGTATTTGTCACTCGATATGTTTCTGTGACTATGGTCATATCACCCATTGGCTAACTCATTGTCCAATGGTGACGGTTATCAAGTAATGTATACAAAACCCCACATACCGGCTGTAATTGAAGACTACAAAGACTTAATCCATGTAATTATAACTTTGAAAACAAGTAAAGTTTTAAGAAAACAATTTGATAAAAAGAGAATGACTCACATTGCAGATTTAGATGGGCAGCGTTTAGCCTACTGATTTTAGCCTGGTTAACCTAATTCAAATAATCAATGCACACGAACTAGGTCAGTAACTTAATACAACATTTACGATAACTCACGAGATTAAAACCCTCACGACGAATGACAAAGTTCAATACTTAAACATCCATCGAATTCACGACGAATGACAAAGTATAACCTGAGTTTGAGCAGCACTTAAACATTCATCGGATTGGTTTCAATCGATCGGACATTGAATCTTAGCAGTAATCGAGTTATTACCCTGTTATCGCGGCAGAATTTCATGCTATGTGTGTGTTTTGAAGTAAACAGACGATATCTCAGTGTACGAATTGAATTTTAACGTCGAACCAATGCCAAACTTCAAGTGCCACACCCCTCTATTTATACTGTAAACTGGGCTCCCTCGCGTGGCGCGAGAGGCTGTCGCGTGGCGCGAGGGGCACCCCCTTAGCATAGGGTAGCCCCGTGTATTTGTAGCTTAGCTGAGTCAACGATTTGATAAAATTCGATTTCTACGGAAAACTGTAAGGATAATACCAATTAGGGAATCCCCCCCCCCCCTTGAGTTTTAGGGGCCCTGATCCTGATTCCAACTGTTCTGAATTTTTTAGGGGTCATGCAGTATTACTTGGGGGTCTTAATTAGGGTTTCCTATTGGACAAAATAAAATAAGAAATAGTAATTTTGATGAGAGTTGTTACAGTTATAGTGGCATGTCCCTCTTTTGGAGGCAATGCTACCTTTGGCTAAGTTGGTCTGAGTCAGCAGGGATACAGTCCCGCAAGGCCGGGATATTGAAAGATAATTAAGTGAGTTATTAATGCAAAACGTGGCATGTCCCTCTTTTGGAGGCAACGCTACCCTCGGCCATATTGGTCTGAGTCAGCAAGATACCGTCCTGCAAGGCCGGTTTATGGTTTTAATAGTAGTTTGTTTATAGGGGATTCAAGCCGTTCTTACTTCCTTCGATTTGATGTTATCTGCCTCAAAGGAAGTCCTAATAAGCTTGAATTAAGTCCTCGCAGGATCTATATACTGAACGAGGCAAGAACTTTACCCAAACCACCCTTCTAACCCCCTTCTACGCAGTTAACAGGCTTTATATAGACCGTAAAGACACGAATGAGTGAATCAAGAAAACATGAAGAGATAAGAGAATAAAGTTCACTTTTAATATAAAAAACTAGATACTAAAGTCATTAATACAAACCCATTTAAAAAGTTAGCCAAAGATTGGAAATCAAAAGTGATACATAAAAGATTTTGTCTTTACCAAGTGATGTAAGAGATTAGCCAAGCATGGCCATAGTTTGACAAAGACTCTTATGATCAATCTTGGATCCCGAGACTATTACACACTCTAAACTCGAATGATTGTGGTAGATGATGGTGGTGGAGTGGTGGCAGGTGTGAGAGAAATGGTTTGCCAAGGGATGGATTGCAATTGAACCAAGCTCCCCCATTTATAACTGGAAACATAAGCATTACACGGCCTCGTGCCCTCCTTCTTGTCTGTATTCATTTAATATGCTTATCAGTCTAGATGCTTGCACGGCCCCATGTGTCAACGGCACGGCCCCGTGGCCATTGTACTTGCTGTACTATCCAAGATTTGCATATCTGGAAGTTGAAGACGACTCGTGTCCATGTGACACGGCCCCGTGTCTCTTGTCTGCTTCTATTTGTCTTCTTCTTTCTGAATCTTAGGTGGGGCACGACCCCATGCCTAGGTGGCACGACCCGTGCTCGTCTTCTGATTTGTTGTTTTTGGTCTTGTGGTGAAGCTCGGAGGGTCGGTATGATGTATCAACTTTCCTTCTTTTGTATTTATGTTGGTTTTGCCGTTAATTTGTTCCTTTTGTACATTTAAGCTCTTTTAATCCCGAAATCAAAAGTATACTAAGAAACACACTTTTTCCAACATTAGTACTAAAAATGGTTGATTTTACAGCTTATTTGATATAATTTATATGTTACATTTGGTGCATATCACTGATCCAAGATTATTATTAGTGTGATGATAGTTTTATTGATATGATATATTATGAAGTTACGGGAAAAAAGATATTATATGGAGGTGCTCAATTAAATTTTTCAAACGGTATGATTCATCCAACTTCGTTCGGATGATTTTATTACAATTTGCAATAATTCATAAATGTGCAACATAAAAGTTAACAACTTTGTCCTTTTTTACTTCTTTAGTTCTTAATGAAACTGATAACACATTATAACTAAATAAGTAAGAAAATTTCCAACTAGGTTACTTATTCATTAACTCATAATCTCACCATACAACTAGGGACGGAGCTTTATGGAAACCCGAGGGTGCACCCGCCCCCCGAATGTTTCGGTTAGAAGTGTAAAATTTTCGATTTTTCGTCTGAAAATTTTAAAATTGTAAAGGATCGCCCCCAATTATTTTGCCTAAATATTTATACAATATATAAATTAGGTCCCATGACTTCCCCCCCTGGAACTTTTAGTCAAGCTCCGCCACTACATACAACATAATATACACCAAAGTATAAACTCTTAGATTAGTTCTCAACAAATTCATCATTATATATGTAATATAAAACATATTCAAGTATTAGAGGTTTTACAACATAGTAAAGCTTAGTGTATACTTATATTAGCCTGTAGAAAAGATTTTATCTTGAATACTAGCTTTGACCCGCTAACTTCTTGAAGTCAAAATGCATTTTATGTTAATGATCATGATCATATATGTTACACCGTTTTTATCACATGTGAGTAAACTTGATTACGCACATTTATACTCGTCATTAATTTGATGCAAGTCCATTATCACCTACTCTTGAACCATTGGCCCGTCTAAGGCCGCATGTAGTCGAGCCTTATATGGCTCCCTTGACCACTATCAAGCCCCATAGCACTGGGGTACACCCCCTTCAGGCACTATGGGCAAAAATTTTCCCCTCCGTGATATGCATAGCGGCGTGTCATAGTGTTTCTCTCTCTCACACATATATATACATACATATATATGTAAATTGAATGGGTATAACCCCACTATACACTCAAGTTATATAACCCCCATTTCTTACACATTTGGCATGTGTTATATAACCCCACATCTATAGGGTTATTGGGTTGGCCACTACACATGGTCTAATGAAAATACTCACTGCAACCACTATTCGAACATACTTTACTAAGTGTAATATACCAATTAAAATCAATATCATATCATATGTTTAGTTCAAATGTATACAAATATTCGTCTTCAATTAATTATTATAATTTTTTTTTCTTTTTAAATTAGGAGGTGTATATCTTGTTTCTTATTGTGGGTTCACATCTGATGATTCAACCATGTATTTGTTCTTTCGAACAACATTGTTGTTAGTTATATGCGTTAATGTTACATTTTTAAACTCCTTCCCCATACAATATAGAGAGATTTGTAAACTTCAATCATAGCTTGATGTAATCTTCCATTGGTTATGGCCTTATGGGTGTTCCATAATCTTTTGAAATCTTCCATACACAAGATTAGATAAACAATTAAATATCTATATAATATGATAAATGAAAATGACTTGGGACACTTGACATGTTGTGGTGTAAGCTTAAGGTGATTTGGGCGGGAAATTATATTAAGCTATGTAGAGGCAGGATCTGAATGTTATTCGGGTCCGATTTATCGAATCTGGATACCCACCTTTTGTAATCGGATCTAATATAAATTGCAACATCTCAATTATTGAGTTCATAATCTCAATTCTTCATCGACACAACTCTGCCTCTCTTTCTCTAACCTAACTAAGTTCTTCATGTTCTTCTTGATCTACTCGAACAATCTCATGAAATCGAAGTAAGTTTGTTGATCCATTATAGTATATGTGGATGTTTTCGATTATGTAGCCTTTATCAAACATTGATTATCATCATATTAACATCATCATTCTTCTTCTATCTCTCTAGGTTCGAGCACTACAATTACATGTATGTTATAGATTCCTGTTGTTTATGTATTATATAGATTTGAAGTTATTGTTGTTTGATTTTTGTGTTCTTTAATTTTAAATCAATACCATCGAATCCTTCATCATCTTATTCCTTCTTCAATCACAGTCATAGGTATGTTGTTTGCATTTGATTTGCGTTTGATTTTATGTGTTCTTCCTTAATCCAAGTTACTAATGTATTTGTTTTTTATGTTGAAACCCTAAATCAGATGTAACAATCTTACGGCTATTCTTCAATCGAAAAAGCAGGTTTGTTCAATGTTGTTAAAGTTTGTTATGCTCTAACAGTTTAGTTGTTTTTTTGTGTTTAAAATCCTATATTTAGTTGTAAGTTTTAAGTATCGGTTTTCTTCAGTTTATATTTTAACTCGATGTTTGTATATTTTTATCTATATATGTGTTTCTTTCAATGTCCGGTTTTTTTGTTTCCCAAGATGCATACATTCATCTATTTTATAATAATAACAATGAATATTTTTTAGACTGCTCAAATTTTTCATTCATGGTTGCTTGCATTCATGTATTTTTAGAATAATTACAATATTTATGTTTTAGATCTTTCAATTTTGCATCCATGGTTGTTAAAGATTAGTTTAAGTGTTAATTACATTTACAACTTTGCATTTTTTCGTTTTTAGTTTTATTAGATTTTTAAATATATGTTTTGAAATGCAATACATGTGCGGTTATTTTTGCCAAATAAATTATACTAAAGTGTTTTTACATTTCAATTATTGTCTTTTTTTTAAGTATGAAAATAGTTTCAATTAGAGATTCTACAGTAAATGCAATTTATTGACACGTCAATTACATTTTTCATGATTTGTATTTAGTATTGTTAATAACTGATTATTATTATTATTATTATTATATAATGCATTTTTTTAACTGTGATGACAAATTTTCTGCAAATATAAATTCAAAGAAGATGAATCCCAAAGTCTTTAAATTTATCGATGATCCAAAATTGTTCTACTTGGTATGTTACATTATTGTTTTTTATATTGACTTTTATTAAACTTTATTATTCTTATAATATGTATAACCTATCATTTTAGTATGTTCTTAAATAGTTTATTAACTATATGTAAACAAATAGATTTTCTAAGTAATGAGATATTTTAGGTTTTAGATTTCCAATAATTTTTTTAATGTTCTTATGTTATGTTTAGACAGATCCAAAATATTATAATGTAAATATGTAAATAGATTTATGCTGATAGTCAAACCTAATATTTATAATGTGTCGTGTTTATAGTAAATAGATATGACTCAATTGTTTTTAAAATAAGGCATAAATAATCAATTAAACAATAATAAATTTCCAAAAAAACAAAAATTACTTCTCAATAAAACTACAACATTAAAAATATTACTTATTTACCAATGATTTCCAAATTTAATTAAGATTTAATTTCTGGAAACATATATATTTTTTCATCGAATTATACCTAATATAATAACACTAATTAATCCATTTATTAAAATGTATTACTTAATATATAATGAACTTCAAAACATTTTTTACGTATTGATTGCGGAGAACACAACCATTTATAAGTTTATTTTATAATACAAATTGTTTGTTTATGCTACATATTTTTTTAGTATTTTTTATGGAGTCGTTTACTATGTCAATACATGTTTTTTTACAAATTTTGTCAATTAAGTTAAAATTTATCTGAATTACATCTGTTAATTCAAAAAAAATTATAAAACAATATAACGCTTGAAAACATTTCTTTTTATTTTATTTAACGACATAATTAGATTAATATAAATTAATTTTTGCTGCCCGAGAAGTTAAGGTAGTCTTTATATTTTACATTTGTTGTATACATAATTTAAAGAGTAAACTTCCGTTTTGCTCCCTGCAGTTTGGTCACTTTAATGTATTTGTCTCAAACTTTTAAAAATAGCCATTTTACTCCTGATCTTTTGGTTTTGTCACCAATTTGCTCCATGGCCTTAACTCCATCCATATTGTATGTTAACTGAAAGGGTATTTTGGTAATTTCAAGTATAAATAAAAATATTTTGGTAATTTATATTTAACATAACCATTTAACTATTTATTATAATATCAGAAAAATAAAAGTTTAATTATTTATATATTAACACATACAAACACAAACACTCTCTCCCCCCTCTCTACATACATGCTCTCTACCTTTTTCATCACCAAACACCACCACCCACCCCCTTACCACCAATAGTCACCGCCTCACCAACCACTTGCGACCATTACACCACCAAACCACCACCATTAGCCACCGCTCACTAACCACCTGCCACCATTATATTGCCCAACCACCACCATCCCACTGTCACTCCCACCTCCGGCTACCACAACAAACATAAATCTGAAATAGAAATTTGAAATCCTTTTTCCCCAAATCCCATCTTCATAAAACATAAAGGCGAAACCAACAACAAACTATTCACCACTCGTAACGAAGAGAAAGCTAATGCTCAACAGGTTCATCACTATTAAAGTGTTAAGCATAAAACTGAGTTTAGAATCACCACAATTAAATCATTGTGTTAAACATAAATATGAGTTATCGTCATCTGCCAATACAATTCAATTACATAAAAATTGTAAAAAAAAAACATAAAACCAAAATATCTTATCGTTATTAATTAGCTTTATACATCAGTTATATCTCCTAATATAATACAAAATTCTTAACAAGGAGAGGGTAACATAGATGCAAAATCGGATCTTGAAATACATATATACAGATCTGAACATACAGGTCAACGAAACTAAGGTAGGTTTGATGCCTCTTTTCAGATCTGAGCTAGGCCAACTAAGAGATGGTGTCTGTGGTGGTGGTAATGGCGACGGTGACGGTGACGATGGTGGTGGTGCGGGTGGTAATGGCGGCGGCGGCGGTGGTGGTGGTGAGGGGGTGTAATGGCGGGGGCTTGTGGAGGCGGTGTGTAATGGATGTTACAGAAGATTTAAAGAGAGAAGGTGATATATAGAGAGAAAGTGGGTGATAAAGTGAAAAAGAAAAAGGTCTCATTGATTTTGTTATACATACTTATATTTTTTATTTTTATATATCAACAAAAAGACAAAACAAATGAATTTTAAAAATCAATTTAAATACATATTTATAGAATTACCATAATACCCTTATCTTTAACAAACATTTTAGACAGAGTTAAGGGCAGGGAGTGAAATAAAGATAAGTTAAATAGATCAAGGAGTAAAATGACTATTTTTAAAGGTTTTGGGCAAAACCGTTAAAATGACCAAACCACATGGGGCAAAACCGTTAAAATGACCAAACCACATGGAGCAAAACGGAAGTTTACTCTAATTTAAATGGTCCAACACCGTGAAGTTCATAGGGAATAATCTAGTTTAGTTTGCAAAAAAGAATCCATTAGTTTACATATTAATTATCTTTAACATCACAAAAATCACCTCCTCACCACAATATCTAATTATATTTCTCTCATCGTCTTTGTACTCGAATACCAAAGAAAAGAGAAATACATAACATCATCAAACAAGACCACAAACTTAGACCGTCTCTTCAAGAAAACCGTAGTGTTAAACAAGACCACAAACTTAATATACATTCAAATTTGCTATTACGATGTGTTATACAACGTATTTGAAATTAGACTATGTGTTGTGGAATAACAATCTCACCCAATGACTAGTAAAAAGTGCTATCACGTCACTGCCAAGTAGACATTGGAGCAATAACTAAAAACACAATAACTAAATACGCAAAAAGTTTCGCCACGTCACCGCCAAGTAGACATCGGTTGTTAGGGCTATTCCCACCTTCTTCCCCATCTTCACATCCGCTATTAGAATGGTGGTGGCTTGAATGACTCCCTAGAATAATTGCTCAGCATAATGTTTGACGCCTCACCCGACTGAGTAGGGCGCTATTAACAATGAATAGCTTGCACGCTTATGAAGTATAAATTTACATGAACAGAATTTACAAAACTAAACTTTCTATAAAACTTACAAGATAGTATTTGACTTATATTAATTAAAACAGAATTTACAAAACTAAACTTTCTATAAAACTTACAAGATAGTATTTGACTTATATTAATTAAGAGTTATAACATAGCAAATATATTTTAAATAAAAGCTTTAAAAGATAAGGGTGAGGATCAAATATAAAGTTTATTTTGGCTAGAAGGATAGGAAGCAATAGGATTATGACATGTGGCAAAATTTAAAATAAAGAGTAAGGGTATTTTAATCAATTTTACCCAATCTTCTCCCTTCTTCTTTTCTCTGTAACTTCAAAACCCACCATTTTCAAAACCCACAATCTTCAACCTTTTCTTCACTTTCTATCTCAATAATCACTACATCATAGTGCGATTTTCGTTACCAATCAATGATTCAAACACCCAATCAACATGTTCTTCAACTTTTTTGAAGAAACCCAGTTTAATTTCATACAATATCTCATTTTTTTCCTGTGATTTTGAAGCGAATCACTCGATTCATTCGATTCGATCGCTAATAAGTGTTTCTAACATTCAAATTTCGTCAATCGGTGAAGAAATCTGAAGAAATCGGCTTCGATCGATCTAAGAAATTTTGAAATGCATTTTTACGATCTGGGTTTTTGAATTGAGTCATTGCGTTTTACAAAGTATTCTTGGCGGGGGTCCGAGGGCAGCGCCCCTGGGAGCAGGGTCCAAGGGCGGCAGCCCCTGGCTGGGGTCGATTAAATTGCTTTAATAAAACTGCATCAGAAAATTAACTTTTCTGGAAATTGCCTCATTTCGTAGACAGTTTTTGATCTCCTACTTCCTGGTTGAGACAATTCACAGATAAAACATACCTGGTTTAATGCGTTTTAGAGAGAACACTTTCTTTTATGTTTTTAGGCCATTGCCTTTTAGAGAAAAGACATTTTTAAGTGTTTTATAGCCATTGCGTTTTAGAAAAACACATTTTTGAAGTGTTTTTAGTCTATTGTGTTTTATGTAAAACACATTTTTATGTGTTTTCAGTCCATTGCGTTTTAGAAAGAACAATTTCTTTTGTGTTTTTAGGCCATTGTGTTTTAGAAATAAGACATTTTTATAGGTTTTCTGGCCATTGCGTTTTAGGAAAACACATTTTTGAAGTGTTTTTAGTCTATAGTGTTTTAGGTTAAAACACATTTTTATGTGCTTTCAGTCCATTGCGTTTTAGAATGTACATTTTCTTTTGTGTTTTTAGGCCATTGCGTTTTAGAAATAAGACATTTTATTTGTGTTTTTTGTGCATTGCGTTTTAGAAAAAAAAATGTCATTTTTTACGTTTTTTGTCTATTACGTTTTACGCAACTGGGTTTTCGAATTTTTTTTTCTGAAAATATAGCAATAGTATACTCGTTTTAAAGATAAAAAACGCTCGTTTTTTTGGTGCAATATTTATAAAAAAAATAATGTCGTATGAAAAATGTATTAACGTTTAAAAAATGAGAGAGGGGGAGAATTGGAGGAGAGAGAAACTATTGTGCTGGATTGACTAAAATGACCTTACACAAACCCACGCGACTCTTTTTTTCTCTTCAATTTCACTCATTTAATCTTAGCCTTTGATTAAATCAATTGATGGTCAAGATTACTTTCTAGTCTTTCTAGAAAAAAAAAAAAACTTTCTATTATATGGATAAAACCTAAATAGTCCATTAATGATAACTTTAAATATAAATGTTTATCATTATCTTTTTAGCCATGCGACACATATGACACCTAAGGTTAGGTGTTTGTAGCACAGCACATATGTGACCCCTTAAACCAAAGTCTCCCCCTTTTCTGTTTGAGAGAATATGCCACTCTCTTCTCGTCAACATTCTGCTTGCTTCTTGCCTCCAATTTCTTCAATCTTTTCTCATCAACTAACCCTGATCGATCATCAATTAAGGCTTCCAAACTTCAACACCGACGATCAATTTCAGTGATTTTTAGTTGAAAAACTTAGACCCAATTTCAAGCTTGCGGTTCTTGATCGAGTGTGCGAGAAGCTATTTGTGTATGTTAGAATAGTGGGTTGTTCTTAATTGTAGAGAATAGTTGCAAGTGGAGGTTGTGTTGGGTGGTGTTTCAACTTGCACACCAACTGTTTGGTAAATTGCTTGAACGAAGTGTTTGAACAAATTAGACCCAATTTCAAATGTCTGATTCTTGATCGAGTGTGCGAGAATCTATTTGTGTATGCTAGAATACTGGGTTGTTCTTCATTGGAGAGAATTGTTGCTGGTGAAGGTGCACACCAAGTGTTTGATAAATTGCTTGAACGAAGTGTTTGATAAATTGCTTGAACGAAGTGTGCATCTAGTTTAAGGTGTTTTAATGGCGGAAAGCAGTGGGAAGTGTGAGATGGCGACATCTGCTGATATGTTGCGGAATTCGCCGTCGAATATACGGAGGTTAGCTGATGAGATACAGCAGTGTGAGGGGCGGCAGAAGTATCTTGCGCAGACTAGAAGCCCATCCGATGGGGGTGATGTTCGGTGGTACTTTTCGAAGATCCCAATGGTGGAAAATGGTGAGTTGTTTGATCATGATGTTTGACTTCTAACAGTTATGTTGGTATTGACGTATTGTATGAATGTGTTGTCTTATTTCATTCTTTTGGGAGTAACTTGCTCTCTATACCGATACCTTGTTGAACTCTTTACGGTTGCTAAATATGTTTTAAATCTATTAGAGGCATTTTGTTAGTACAAAGTTCTCTTTTTATATGTAGGATTAGTGCACTTTCACGTTTCACACTTCATTGCCCCTGTAGTATATGGAACAGCAAACATCGAAATTCTGTCTCATAGCACTGCAATAAAGCTTACTCATGTGTCATTTTGTTAAAAAGTATTCTATTGCATACATCACCGTATGAGCGTCCATTAGTACACAAGTTAGGGAATTTAGAATATCCGACCATATCTTATAACAGTAGGAACCTGGTTTTAAAAAAGCGCGCATGAGGCGTGAGGTGCGCAAGCGGCAAGGCGATCTGGAAAGCGCCTTAGGGTTTGAGCTTTGAGGTGGCGTCTCATCACTCATGTACATCTGGGTCAAAATTGGTGAAACTTAGGGTTTGTAAGGAGACTAATATGTAAGGGATGATAACATTATGAAAGATTGAAAGGTTTACTTGATGTAAAGGATGATACGTAAAAGAGATGCAACTTCTGATTGTACATAGAGATTTGGTTATACATAGAGCAACGGGCGTGTACGTGAATCTCTCACCTCATGCCTCGCTTCCGGTGAGTCGAGGACCTAAAAGACTCGAAGCGCCTCACACTTTTTAAAAACTAAGAGTAGGAATTCATAAACTGATCTTATCTTCTCTCTTTTGAAACAGAGATCAACGTGGATCGAAAAAACTGATAATATGCATCACAAATACTTGCTTTTGTAGGATAACACACCGACTCTTTTGGGAATGCCAAAAAATGATATTTAAACAAGGAAGTGTCTGTAACGAGCCATAGAAAAATAGATGAGGAAATAATAAAAAAAACATGAAATGACTTTAATAACACATCATATGCCCTCAATTTTCATATCATGTTTATATTTCTAGATTTGTTTCATTTCCATTCATAGAAAGAAGAATGATGTGTTGTGAGGAGAGGTGTCAAGATGGACATGTCGTGCGAGTTATTTAATGCGTCAACAAGTGCCATTTTCAGCATGGGCCGAAAGGGGCTGGGTCATACTTCTGTCCATTTTTAATTTATCTTTTTAATAAACAATAGTACTACATTAATTAGCTAGATCTTTGAATAAAAATGATTTAGGATGTTGTTTGCTTGAAAAATACACTTTGGAAGACTTTCAACTGTGATTTTTTTTAACTATTTTTAAAACTTGTTTTGGATGAAACACAGCCTAAATCGATCTATTCATAGGCAAATGGGTGATGTTTTGGTTGTCACGTTTTATCTTGATATTTAGAGTAACGTACGCAGATGGTCCCATGGTTTACCAACATTTTGGATCTGGTCCCTATCTTTTCAAAAGTACACGGGCTAAATTCGTTACAAAGTGTAAACCACAGGGACCGTCCATTTGCTTTTGAAAAACTAGGGACCAAATCCAAAATTTAGTAAATCACAGGGACCATCTGTGTACTTTACTCAGATATATATTATCTTATAAGGAACACTTTATAAATTTTCACTCTCACTGTTATCGTTCCGGGCATAATCTTATTCAAATCTCTGCTATAATATTATGCATAATCCATTATTCTCACACTAACATATCTTTTCATATTCGTTTATTTAAATGTTAATTCCTTCTTGTTGCCATTGCTTATATACAGAGCTAGCTGCTGCTATCCCACCCACTGAAGTAGTAGGGAAAGGTGACTATTTTCGATTTGGTATGAGGGATTCGCTTGCTATAGAGGCATCATTCTTGCAGGTCGTAACGTTTGTTCTCTTTGTTGTATTAATAATTACCTATTGATTTGATATACGTGGTTCATTTTACGTTCACTCAGCAGGATGTTCGTATTTGAGTTTTTACTTTTCATGATCATTTGATACTAGATTATGTAAACGAAACATTACCACGTTGTACTATAGGTGGTGAAATTGGCTGGACCGGCTGGTCTTGCGGTTTGGTAACGGGTCAAAATGGGTGGGGTTGCGTGACTTTCCTTCTATTTTTTTAGATAAAAATGCCCGGATAGTCCCTGTGGTTCCCCCAAGTTTCACCTTTAGTCCTCAACTTTCTAAACTAGTTTTTTTACCCGCCGCGCGTTGCGGCGGCACGGTACACGAAATGATAACATATAGACTACAATCGATCAAACTTGTTTCCGAACAAATTTACGTCAAAACGTATGATAACTCAAATTTATATCGTCAAATCAAAATGTTCTAAATTTGGCCCAATGTGTTTTCAAATAAAATTTACATGAAAGCGTAGTCCAACTCAAAACAAACATAGAAAACATTTTATAATTACTCGTTTTCTAACAAAGATTGCGTTAAAGCGTAGACGAACTCAAATTTATACCGACATGTCATAAAAATAAAAACATAGAAATTAGTTTTAGGGTAAGTTCAAAACTTTAGAAACTTGATGGGGGTCAAGGTGATATTTATAAAGTTAGAGGGTTACCTTTGATAAAAACGTAGAAATTAGTTTTAGGGTAAGTTCGAAACTTTAGAAACTTGATGGGTCAAAGTGATATTTATGAAGTTAGAGGGTTACCTTCAATATTAAAGCAAAGTTTGGGGGTAGAATGGTTTACATATCAAAAGTTTAAGAGTAAATAAGAAGTTAGAAAGTATAAGAGTCTTTTATGAAAAGTTAGAAAGTAGGAGGGTCATTTTTGTCAAGCTAGAAAGTTAGTTTTTATCAAGTTAGAAATTGATGGGGTGACTTTAGTCAATTTAGAAAAATTGGGATGAATTTTGTCAAAATGAGAAATGTGGTCACCGACCTTTTAATTTAAGGTTATATAAATTTACACTCTTGTTTCCTGTGGTTTAACTAGTTACTCGGATAGTCCCTAAAGTGGATGGAGGTTAGTTTTATCAGTTAAGTGGGTGTGAAATGACTAAAATACCCTTATTACTAAAAGTAGGTATTTTAGTCATTTCACATCCACTTAACTGATTAAGTGGGTGTGAAATGACTAAAATACCCACATTACTAAAAGTAGGTATTTTAGTCATTTCACACCCACTTAACTGATAAAACTAACCTCCATCCACTTCATGGACTATCCGAGTAACAACTGGTCAAACCGCAGGGAACAAAAGTGTAATTTTAGAAAGTTGTGGACTAAAGGTGAAATTTGGGCAAACCACAAGGACTATCCGGGCATTTTTCTCTTTTTTATGAATTATTAGTTTGCCAAATAAATCTACACAAATTGTATTACCTTAATGATAATATAATATTTTGTATAAAATGTATATTTTGGGTGACTTTTAAGTTTTGACCTGTTTCCCTTTAGCTTTTTTCTTGTTTATTTGTTGTCTCACCTGTTAGAGATAAATATAGCCGAATCAAATTGCCACAAATTTTAGGGATTTCTGTATTTTGTGCATCACAATTTAGGGATTTACTGATATACATACTGAATATTCAGAGAGAAGAAGAGTTACTCTCTAATTGGTGGAGAGAGTATGGTGAATGTAGCGTGGGCCCGAAAGGATCACTTTCTTCAATTTCAGAGTCAAACGATTCACCAAACGTGCAATCAAGCAAACTGTATGCAAACGAAGAAGAAAGAGTTGGTGTTCCTGTGAAAGGAGGCTTGTATGAGGTGTTGTCTCTTTTCTTATCTTTATTGTGTTAAATACCATCATGGTTTTACTTTTTAGGCACTTTGGAATAATCATTGTGGTTAAAAGCGTTGTATTCTGTTTCATTTTGGAGGTGCGTTTTAGCCGCAATTAGAATCTGTAATAAAACGGGAGATAGAAACATTAGATGTTTGAGTGTTTGATAAGTTTTAATTATTTTAAGAGTAAAGTACATGAATGGTCCCTGTGGTTTACCAAAATTTTGGATATGGTCCGTAGCTTTCCAAAAGTACACGGATGGTCCCTGTGGTTTGTAATTTGTAACGCATTTAGTACCCAACTTTTGCCAAAAGTACATGGATGGTCCCTGTGGTTTGCAATTAGTAACGCATTTAGTGCCTAACTTGGCACTACTGGAACCTTTAGATTTGCTAGTTGGGGACTAAATGAGTTACAAAGGACAAACCAACCACTGGGACCATTCGTGTACTTTTGAAAAGCTAGGGACCAAATCCAAAATTTAGGTTAACAACAGGGACTATTCGTGTACTTTACTCTTATTTTAAAAAGTGAAAAGATACAATGACCAGAAAGGACATTTTTGTGAAAAAAAGTAAATACGCTTTGCAAACTGGAAACAGAAGTTCCTTATTTAGGTTTAAATAAGGGGTTAATAAGTAATTCTATTGTACCCTTAAGATTATCAAGTTTGTTGTAGCTGGTATCAAATTTAGGCCAGTAAATGAACCGAACGAACATAGATGAACATAACGTACCTTTTTTATATGAGTACTTGATTAATTACAATAAGTTTCGTTGGAAAGCATATTTTTATTACTAGAAAGCTCAATTACTAATTAGTTATATTTTTATAAGTAGTTAGAAATCCCATTTTATGTTTATATTTATATAACTATTTATGTATTTATAAAAATTAAATGAACATAAATGAATGTAAACAAACGAACATAAACGGACGTTCATGAACATAAATGAACGAGCAATACGTATGTTCATGTTCGTTCGTTTAATTAAGTGAACAAAAATATTTGTTAATGTTTGTTCGTTTATTAAATAAACCAACATAAACGAACTTCCCGCCGGACAAGTTCACGAATAGTTCATGAACTTTCGGTTCGTTTACAGGCCTAATGAAATTGATTATTCATCTAATAATAATAACAATAACAATAACAATAATAGACTAATATTACATGGGCCTATTGGCTTTTGAAAAGTCTTATCAAAGTTCTTAAGGTGATTATAATGGTATAAATGTGTAATTACTTCTTTGTTGCATGTTACTATTGCAGGTAGACTTATTAAGAAGACATAGTTTTCCAGTTTATTGGAATGGAGATAATCGACGCGTTCTTCGAGGCCATTGGTTTGCTCGTAAAGGGAGTCTTGATTGGTTTCCACTCCGTGAGGATGTTGCTGAACAGTTGGAGTTTGCTTATCGCAGCCGTGTAAGTGAAATGGGCGGGCCTGGTTGACCCAGAACACCTTTTGTCAATTGTAATGTTTAAACCAACTGGGGTAGCCCAGTTGGCCACCGACACCCACCTCTTCCCAGAGGTACCGGGTTCGAGTCTTGGGAGTGGCATATGTAGCCCAGGGTAAGAACTCGGCATGGGGAAGTCACCGCGGAGCTAGCTTGGTCGGGTAGCGGCTCCCTGAGTGAGATCACTCCGGCGGTTGGGAGGACCGTGCACTATCCCCCCCCCCCTTGTGTTCACTGTTAAATGACGTTTACAGTAACCACACTGTATGCATTGTTTTTCAGATTTGGCATCGTAGAACGTTTCAACCATCTGGATTGTTTGCTGCGCGGGTTGATATGCAAGGTTCTAGCCCGGTATGTTGGTGTTTAGTTCTAAACTTATATAGTTATATTTACGATGTGGGAAAATGCCATAGAATAGCAATATACTCTCGCGTTTGGATCCGTTTTGTATTTGACGTTTTTCCGACCTGTTTTGGCCTTTTTTGCTGATTTGTCAATATATATTACTCCAATTAATAATAACAACAATATAATAGTAACCAAGTTTTAAACAAATAGACACACATCAACACATAATTATGTGTTACATTATAGTTATTAATTATTAATATTAATTATATAACTATTACGAAATATTTAAAAACTTACAAATATAAGAGAATTAATGACAATGACAATTTTTCTATAAAATTTAACATTATTATCAAAAGGGTTGTTTCAAAAATTTCAATTACCAAAGTGGGTCATATAAGAACTTCTAATACCAAAATAGGTCCTTGAATGACGTATGCAGTTAATGCGGTAAAAGATCGGATATCGGTCCTCGATATTCAAGATATAGGTTATCGTGGTGGGATATGAGTAATTTTAATATCATGCAGAATTTATATATATAGCAATTTAACATTAACAATTCAGTATACTCTCCTACCATTAACAAATTAACCTTTTTCAACTTGCAAAACAACAATTAATAATTAAGATTAATCAGAATTGGTATCGTATTATTGAAACTTAAAAATAATGAAGGATTACATCCAAATATAAAGAACAACTATTTACACTTTAATACCCTAGACAATAATAATAATTAACAAATAGTCTAAACTGACTAAGGCTAATATTCCCCCGCAAGTTCATGGCGGTTAGCAATCTGCAACTTGGAACGCAAAAACTCAAACTTCTGGGATGACAAGGGCTTTGTAAAGATATCAGCGATTTGATCGTCAGTAGAGATGAACTTGACATTTAACTTTCCTTGAGTTACTTGTTCACGAACAAAGTGGTAGTCAACTTCAACATGCTTGGTACGAGCGTGAAATACTGGATTAGCCGTGAGGTATGTAGCGCCAAGATTATCACACCAAAGTGTAGGTGCCATGCTATCCAATCCAAGTTCCCGAAGCAAGGACTTCAACCAAATCAATTCAGCAACAGTGTCTGCAATAGCCTTGTACTCGGACTCTGTGGAGGATCGAGATACAGTTTTCTGTTTGCGAGCAGACCAAGAAATGAGATTCGAGCCTAAATAGATAGCAAATCCCCCCGTGGATCGACGATCGACTGGGCACAGTCAGAGTCCGAGAATGCATGAAGATTGGAGTTCCAATTAGAGTCCGAAAAGGCTTGAAGGTGATAGCCCGTATTATGTCGAATCCATAATCCCAAATCGATGGTGCCCTTAAGATAATGTAGGATGCGCTTGACACCAGCCCAGTGATTCTCAGTAGGAGCGTGCATGAACTGGCAGACTTTATTAACTGCAAATGCAATGTCTGGGCGAGAAAGCGTAGCGTACTGAAGAGCTCCGACTGTCTGCCTGTAGCGAGAGGGATCATCGAGTAAGGGACTATCATCGGGTAACAGCACATGAGAGGTGCTCATGGGAGTTGATATCGCCTTGCAATCGGCAAGACCAGCACGGTGTAGTATCTCACAAACATATTTCCTTTGGGAAAGAACCAAGTCAGAACCTTTGTGAACAACTTCGACCCCCAAAAAATAATGTAATTAACCCATATCCTTAAGTGCAAATAGAGAGTTGAGTTGTTGAATGATTGATGCAACAACAGTGGAGTTGTTGCCGGTGATGATAATGTCATCCACATAAACTAGAAGATAGACAAGGCAGCCCGAGGAGTTCCGTATAAAAAGTGAGGGATCTGTTTTGGACCCATAAAATCCCAACTGATGAAGTGCAGTAGATAACTTTGTGAACCAGGCACGAGGAGCCTGTTTGAGGCCATACAATGACTTGTGCAACAAGCAAATGTGATCAGGTTTGGTTTGATCAGTAAAGCCTGGAGGTTGGCGCATGTACACCATTTCCTCAAGATCTCCATGGAGAAAGGCCGTTTGAATGTCTAACTGTCGAAGAGGCCATTTGTTGCTGACAGCTAGAGATAGGACGGTACGAATAGTGGCAGGCTTAATGACCGGACTAAAGGTCTCATGATAGTCCACGCCATGCTGTTGATTGAAGCCTTTTGCCACGAGTCGGGCTTTGTGCCTGGTAATCTTTCCATGTTCATCAGTCTTTAACCTGTAAACCCATTTACGATCAACAACATTAGCATTGGAAACAGGGGGCACAAGTGTCCACGTGCCATTCCTATGAAGCGCAGATAGCTCTTCGGCCATTGCTTGGCGCCATTCTAAAGACTTGTTAGCAACGGTAAAGCTAGTGGATTCAATGGGAGGAGATGTGGAGGTGGTGGCAGTGTAGGCAGCGGGGTTGTATCGATCTGGTTGTTTAGGATTAGGACGTAGGTTTGATGGTCGAGGCCGAGGAGGTGGTGGTGGGGGTGGGGGTGGTGATGGTATGTTGGTATTAGCGGCCAGAGCAGGTGATAGGGGTGGAGATTGTGGAGGAGATTGAGGAGGTGGTGATGGGTGGGTTGGTGATTGTGGTGGTTCGGGTGGAAAGCCGGGTGGTGGGTCGGGAAAAATAGAGATGTAAGGAGGGGTAGAGGGTAGTGGTGGTGTTGGTGAAGGCTGATAGGGAAAAACATGTTCGTTGAAGCGAACATGCCGAGCAATGTAGATCCGATCAGTGGATGGGTCAAGGCAGCGATAACCATGGTGAGTAGGACTGTAACCAAGGAAAACACAAGGAGTAGACCGGAATTCAATTTTGTGATGATTGTACGGACGAAGGTAAGGAAAAGACTGACAGCCAAAGACTCTTAAGAATGAGTAATCCGGTTTTCGTTTGAAGACATGTTCAAAGGGAGATTTGCTAGATGAAACACGAGAGGGGAGGCGATTTATGAGGTATACAGCTGTTTCAAAAGCAAAGTTCCAGAAGCGTTGAGGAAGACTAGATTGAGCCAAGAGGGTGAGTCCAGTTTCCACAACATGACGATGACGACGTTCAACAAATCCATTTTGCTCACTGGTGTGAGGACAAGACCGTCGATGGATAATGCCAAGGTTGCGACAAAGATTGGTTCAGTCAGATTGAATACATTTAAGCTTGGTGTTAAATTGACGTTCAGTCATGGTGATAAAATTAGTGAGGATGGTGTAAACATCTGATTTTTGATTTAAGGGATAAATCCACATATAACGAGTACAATGATCAACACACAAAAGAAAGTAGCGATGACCATCTAAGGATGGTTCGGGAGAAGGGCCCCAAACATCACAATAAACAAGATGTAAAATATTATTGCTATGAAAAGTAGAATCAGGTAAAGATAACTTGGAGGATTTTCCACATTGACAAGAAGAACATAAATTATTTGATAATTTGTCAGAAACAGGTAAAGAACAATAAGAAACAATAGAACGAAAAACTTGAGCATGAGGATGTCCTAAGCGTTGATGCCAAATGTTGGAAGAGGCTTTGACAGCAGTGAAAGCAACCTTGGGCAAAGACTTGAGTTGTGGAAGACGAATAGAGTACAATCCCTGCTCACTAGGGCCCGAAAGGAGGGTAGTGCGTGTAGACTCGTCTTTCACAACAAAATAAGAAGAGTGAAATTCAAAGAAAACATTGTTGTCAAGACAAAATTTTTGAACAGATAAAAGATTTTGTTTTAGTTAAGGAACATGAAGGATATCAGATAGGGTAAAGGTTTTGTTTGGTGAGTAAATTTTGGATGAACCAATGTGAAAAATGGGTACTGAGTTACCGTTACCAACAAGTAAAGAATCATTACCATAGTAGGCCTCAGAGTTATCCATGCTAGCCAGGTCTGGAGTGGCATGATGAGTTGCACCAGTGTCGGGCTTCCAAGTAGGTCCAGAAGATGGGCCGACCTCTGAGCGTGTTGTAAAGTTGGCCTGTGGAGCAGGTTGAGACTGGTTCGATTGAGTTGGACATTGAGATGGTAAATGTCCTATACCACACCTGTTGCAATGACCATAAACAGTGTTTTGGGTGGAAGCCCAAGAAAACTGTCGTGTGCCACTACTATCCCGAGGGCGGTTGTTAAAACCACCACGTGAGTTGCCACGAGATCCACGACCGCCTCGATTGTTATTGAAGGACCGAGAACCAAAGTAAGCTTGAGGCCGTGGAGATTGAATGGGGTTTAGTTGATAACCCAATTGAGTAGCCATTAGTTGAATGTTATGTAGTTGTTGAAGTTGATCAATATTCGGTTGTTGAACCGAAGGGGCAGCAGTCGATGATGATTGTTGAATCGAAGGAGCATTTGCCATGAAAGCATGGGGGGTAGTGGTCGTCATTTTTGTAAAGACATAATCATGGTCACACAGAAGACCATGTAATTCATGGAAGGAAACGGGAGGAACACGAGCTAATAAGTTGGCCTTGAGGCCATTGTATTCCTCTCTAAGTCCTGTAAGAGTGAGCATGACAAGATCCTTTTCTTTAACCGGTTCTCCGATGTTAGCAAGGGCAGTGGCATACTCTTGAGCCCTGCTGAGATATTCTGCCGGTTTTTCATCACCTTTCATGGTGATTCTCAGAAGTTGACTTTTAAGGGTAAATTCATGGGACAATGTAACAGGGGCATAAGCCCGTTCAAGAGACAACCATACCTCACGTGATGTTTTTCCTTGAATGTGCTTATAGGAATCTTCAGAAACTGTTGAGATGATCAGCATACGGATGTGAGCATCATTGCAAATCCACGGGGTGTAGCTTGGATTATTGGTAGTTACAGACTCATTTGTAATTTTCTGTTCGGGACATGGTATGGTTCCGTCAACATAACCAAAGAGATTATGAGATGTGACAAAGGATTCGATCATAGATCTCCAATAACCATAGTTGGTAGGTTTGAGAGAGAAGGAGAACTTGTGAGAGTTATGAATAGTTTTCTCCTGATGTGAGAACTGGATGATTGCTGCCATTAGGGACTGCTACTGTTTAAAAAAAAAAACTGCTGTAGAAATCGAACCACTGCTGTTGTTGAAATCGAAACTGCTGCTGTTGAAATTGAAATCGAACTGCAACTGTTGTTGCTGAAATATAAACTGCTGATGTTGTTGCAGTCGGAACTGGTTTTCCAGCCAGAAAAGAGCGGGTTTTTTTGCCGTAGTTGAAATTTAGGGTTAGAGAAAAAAAAGGAAGCTCTGATACCAAATCAGAATTGGTATCGTATTGTTGAAACTTAAAAATAATGAAGGATTACATCCAAATATAAAGAACAACTATTTACACTTTAATACCCTAGACAATAATAATAATTAACAAATAGTCTAAACTGACTAAGGCTAATAAGATTTAAAGCACTAAGAGCAGCAATAAGAAGAAAGTCGAATGGTAGAACTAAGAAGTAAGGTACTGATATCGGGAAAATCGATGATATATCGGTTAATATCGCCGATAATATCGGTAACGATATTCTGACTACTAGTTGAAACCGATATTTTACATAGGGACCGATAACCGATATATTGGTGGTATGTCCATATTAACTGCATAGTGAATGACTAATTAAGGCAGCATTAGCTTCTTAACCGGTTGCAGCGTAACGAGTCAACAAAGGTACCAAAACAGCCAGTCAAATAATTTTTGAATTATGATTACCAACATGAATCCTAAAAAGTATATTGCTTTTTAGGACATTTCCCTCGTGATATTTAATTATTGTCGCCATTTACATAACCAGTTAACCATAAAACATACGTTACTTATCTTGTGCAGGGGTTACATGCACTTTTTACGGGCGAGGATGATACATGGGATGCATGGCTAAATATTCCCTCATCGGGATTTTCTGGCGTAGTCAATTTTGGAGGGACTGGCCTCAAGTTAAGGCGTGGGTATGCTCCATCTCATTCACCAAAACCGACCCAGGTATATTTTTATTGGTCAACAAACTTCTCGAATGGTCAAACTTTTATAATTCCTGTAGAAATATTCCAGTTCCTTTATTTGGTTGATAACTTGTGTTTATAGGATGAGCTACGCCAACAGAAAGAGGAAGAAATGGACGATTACTGTTCACAGGTAAAACTGTTGCTGTATTACTTGGTTATATGTCATACCTATATCTAATTATGTTGACTTTACTAACACAAGTTCTATGTTGCTGCATGTTTAATAAAGGTGTGGCAATGCCTGTTTCTTGCGTTTTAGCCTTTTAGGGTTAAATAACTTTATGTATTTTGACACAAAACTCCTCTATCTTTCTCTAGATTACATTTAGTCCCTTAAACTTGTAAAAATTTACATAAAAAGTGTAAAGTTGTTTGTGTATTTTAAGATTTAACCCCCTCTATTTTTACTAGTTTACAGTTGGTTCTTAAACTTATAAATTTATACATAAAAAGTATAAAAATGACATTATATATATAGAAAAAGTTTAAAATACAAAAGGCTCTTAACGTGCGACGGTACGCGGCCACCAATATAACGTGCGTAATTAGGGTTAACCAACCCATGCGTAATTATGCAAATAACGTGCGTATTTAGGGTTTAACCCAACCCATGCGTAATTATGCAATAACGTGCGTAATTATGCAAAGTTAATTACTATTGTGCCACCGCGTTCAATTGAAGGCCTACATTAGATCAAATGTGCAGTTGAGATGCTCACGTACGCATCGCATGATAAGGTGGTCTTGTATGTTAACCGGCTAAATATTGCGAGAACCGCGAGAACGAATGAAAAAACAATAACACCAATTTTTTAAAATACAAACCTCGTTGTAATTAAAATACAACATCAAAAAAAGAATTTACAACATCAAATAGTTCATTTCTCCTCTCAAAATCACTCTTATTAGATTTTTACACATGTGTAAATATAACAAATTTACACATGTGTAAATGGCAAACTTAATGTGTAAATTTTCTTTATTTACGAATTAATGTTAATTTAAACGTGTAAATTAAATTTCTAACATTGTATTCGGATAATAATGATAAGTGGAAAAAGAAATTTTGAATTTGAATTGTTTTTGACCAAGTTCTCGCGGTTTTTATATTCGTTCTCACGGTTCTCGCAATATTTAGCGTGAACGCTAAATATAGCGAGAACCGTGAGAAGGAATGAAAAAACCAATCAAAACCATTTTTTTCAATACAAACCTCGTTGTAATTAAAATACAACATCAAAAAAAGAAATAACAACATCAAATAGTTCATTTCTCCTCTCAAAATCATTCTTATTAGATTTTTTACACATGTATAAATATAACAAATTTACACGTGTAAATGGCAAACTTACACTTGTGTAAATTTTCTTTATTTACGAATTCACGTTAATTTGAAGGTGTAAATTTAATTCCTAATATTATATTCAAATAATAATGATAAGTGTAACTGTGTAAAAAGAATTTTTGAATTTGAATTGTTTTGACCAATTTCTCGTGGTTTTTTTATTCGTTCTCACGGTTCTCGCAATATTTAGCGTTCTCATTTAACCCTCCCCTATATATATATATATATATATATATAGGAGAAGGATCATTTAGGAACCACCCTTTATTGCGAGAACCGCGAGAACCAATGTGGACACAACCTAAAATACCTAAAAAATCTAAAAAACACAATTTTTTTTTAATATTTTTATGGAAAATTCGCTACTTTTTGTTATTAAAAAAATTTTTGGCTACTAAAAGTAGCGATTTAAATAAATAAAAAAAAACTTGTGTGTTTTTAAGATTTTTTTAGGTTTTTTGGGGGTTTAGTTTTTAGCATTTAGCTTGGGGGGGGGGGGGGGGGGATTAGGTTTTTTTAGGTTTTTGGTGGTGTAGTGGGTTTATTTTGTTGTGTTCACATTGGTTCTCGCAATAAAGGTGGTTCTCGCATGAACCCTACCCTATATATAGGGAAAGGGTAAAATGAAAACCACCTTGAGTTGTGAGAACCATGAGAACTAGGCCTTCCAAAAGGTTTTTTCAAAAAAAAAAAATTCTCAAAAATCTTAAAAAAATCACTTGTTTCAGCAATAAAAAATATAAAAAAATGTCGCATGCAAAAATTTACATCGGATGTAAAAAAAATTATATCGTTGTAAACAAAATTTACATTAGGCGTAATTTTTTTTACATTAGGCATAACTATCGACTCGACCATTTTTTTGTTATTTTTTTTACAGACATGTTTATAACATTTTCATCTACGTTTGTGCAAAAAATGGTGGCCCAACTCGCGCGGGAAGTAGGAGTTCTCATGGTTCTCACAACTCGTGATGATTCTTAATTGAACCGAATCCTATATATGTGTTTGTATATATAACTTATAGATAGCTATTTTATATTTCTTAGATTTTAACTACCTTATCGCAAAACACGAAATAGCAGGCGCTATTTCGTCGCTATCGCTACGTAGCATATAGGTTGTCTGTCGCTATTGACTACTATGACCCTGACTCATTTATTTGGTTTAGGTTCATGTCGTGTTGGGAATGCTGCCACTGATGTTTGTTACTTTCTGAATAATAACTGATGTCATTTTCTGTTGAGACATTATAAACGGACAAAATTACCAGCTCTAATGACCTGCATGAATTAAAAGTTTATTTGGTGTTCAAACTCCACAGGTTCCAGTTCGACATCTAGTATTCATGGTTCATGGTATTGGTCAAAGGTTACAGAAAGCAAATTTGGTTGATGATGTCGGCACCTTCCGTCTAGTCACGCAGAATCTTGCTGATCTTCACTTGACGTCTTACCAACGTGGAACTCAAAGAGTTCTTTTTATTCCATGCCAGGTAATGATTGCATTTAACGGTTTTAACTATAGCTGGCTATTTCAACCCATTTACTTAGGATCTTTCGTTAACAACACCGATGCATGTATTGAAACTACTTACGTGCCACCCAAGTATGTATGATGTATCTAGTTTCATTTATACAAATTCCACTTAAAATATGTAAGAATATTGTAAAAACGACAAAAAGGCACATGTTCAAGAAAGATTCATTTATTACATATAAAGTACCAAAGTAGTCTCTCCCAAGTATTTTGTGAGAGGAAGAGGTGCGTTTTGTCATTTTACAGCATTTCGGTATTTTTTTTCCCAGAAATTGTATAGGTGAAACTGGATAAAAGATGCAGGTAATGCATTATTCCATTTAACTATAGCGGGACATTTTTGTCATTTTTACATACTTGGATGGCGTTAATAAAAGATGTTGAATATTTGAGTGGGCTTCACATACATTATCCTATTTACTTATGAACGGGTCAATCTGAATTATGTTCTAATATTAATCGTTTTAATCAGGTAAAATAGAAAAAGTTGGATTAAAAGGTAACACGTTGATAGTCGCCAGTGTATTTTTAATGCATAAAGCCTCATGAATCAGCTTCTTTAAAAAAATTATTGTTGAAATGACATGATTTTCTAATCATGCTGGAGTACTACTTAATAAAAAAATGTAAAATGCCATTTTCGTCCCTGAGGTTTAGCCAGTTTGCGACTTTCGTCCAATGATTTGTTTTTCCGCGCATCAGAATCCAAAAGGTTTGAAATATTGCCATTTTCATCCGGCTCGTTAACTCCATCCTTTTTTCTCCGTTAAGTTGGGTATTTTCGTCTTTTTTGTTGACTTAAAGGGCAATTCGGTCGTTTGAATGCTTGTACATTTTGCTAAATGCTTGTACATAAAGTGAAAAAGACCGAGTTGTCCTTTAAGTTAACAAAAAAGACAGGCGGATGAAAATGGCAAGATTTCAAAGCTTTTGGATCTAGATGCGGAAAAACAAACCTTTGGACGAAAGTCGCGAAACTGACCAAACCTCAGGGACAAAAATGGCATTTTACTCAAAAAATATAAAAAGTACGGATAGAATTATAGAAAATGTTTTAGATCGATCCAACCAAAACCAGTTTTGACCTGTGCAGTACCAAAACTTACCATTTCGAGTTTTCGACCCAAACTCATTTCACCCCTTATCTGAACCGCATGTTTTTCCGTCTTTGATCATTGTTATCCTTGACGTGATTGGTATTTTTGTATTGTGGCCAGTGGAGGAAAGACTTAAAGCTAAGTGGTGAATCTGCTGTAGAAAAATGCACATTACCTGGTGTACGCGGGTTGAGAAGAACGTTAAGTGCAACTGTTCACGATGTATTATACTACATGAGTCCAATCTACTGCCAAGATATCATTGACTCGGTACGTCTGATCAGTTTTATGATTGTATTTAATTAGAGTAAAGTACACGGATGATCCCTGTGGTTTGCGCTTTGTAACATATTTACTTATTTAGTCACCGACTTTTGCCAAAAGCACACTGATGGTCCCTGTAGTTTGCACTTTGTAATGCATTTAGTCGCTAACTTGGACATGCGGAAACCTTTAGATTTGTAGCCGGGGACTATGTGCGTTACAAAGTGCAAACTACAGGGACCATTTGAAAAGCTAGGGACCAAATTTAAAATTTTGGTTAAGCACAGGGACCTTCCGTGTACTTTACTCAATATGGGTCATTTAGATTTGGAGTTAAAAAAAATACTTGTAATTTACGATGTCTCATCGCTGTTTGAGATGATCTGTTTGAATCTTGAAGTAGCTTGTTACATTTTGAGTGATTTTTTTTTTTGTTGAACTTTTGCAGGTTTCCAACCAGTTAAACCGGTTATATATGAAGTTTCTTAAGAGGAATCCTGGTTATGATGGACAGGTACATGAATTGGACCCCACATTATAGGTAAATGGGTCGACCCGTTTCCCAACATTTGCCACTGCTACTTTCCTAGCACGTGACTAATATTTGAATTGTTAGAACTTAAAAAAAGGTAAAATTGAAATGGTTTTAAATTCACCCAAAGTTTGTGCAAAATGTAAATACATAAAGCCTTATAAATAGTTTTGTTTAAAAAAACCTAGATTATTATTGTAATTGAAACCATCAAGATTGAGTATTTGTACAATTTAATGAAATTAATGACAGAAAGTGTTCGTGGACCAACCTGACCTGTTTTGACCCGTGTAATTTATAGGGACGGCAATTCTTGACACGACCCAAAACCCGACCCGACACGAAAAAACCAGGTTTCGATCTACTAACACGACCCGTTTTAAAAAACGGGCCGGGTTGACCCGTTAACCCGTTTAACTATTTAGAAAAAAAACTTTATATTTTTGTTTTTGATTTTTCCGTTTCTATTTTACATGGTTAGTCATAATAATGTTATTTTTGACACATTATATTATTTACTTGTCACACTTATACTCACCATTAAACATGTTACCGATAACCCGCTTAAAACCCAACAACTCGCTTATAAATCGTCAACTTGTATGACTCTTTTAAAAATACGGGTTAAACAGGTTGTGTTCGGGTTGACCCGAATTTATGTGTGCGGGTTAGGGCTGAAATCTTTGGCCTGAATAATAATATGGGTCGGGTTCTAGTTGAACATTTCAACCTCGGATAAAAAGTTATGTGGTTTTTTTGTTTCTGCAGGTTTCATTATATGGCCATTCGTTAGGAAGTGTGCTCTCTTACGACATACTTTGTCACCAAGAAACCCTATCGTCCCCATTCCCAATGGAATGGATGTACACAGACCAAACCCATGAAATATCTCCTGAGCGTAATTCTTCCGTAAATTCACCGGAAAATGATCTAGTCACAAACAACGAGGATATGGATACGGTAGCTTCACACCCTGAGGGCATAAATGGAAAGTTGTCAATAGTAACGGATTCTGAGAAAGACGATAGTCCGGTTTTAGATGAAGTTGTAGTCAAATCTGGCGATGATCCAATTAAAATGCAATCTGAGAATAATGAAGTATTAACGAGCGACTCAAGTCAAGTTGATGAGGAAATTAACGAGAATGATGAAAGCGTAGTAATCAAGTCGTTGAAGGAAGAGGTCATGAAGTTTAACACTGCTATTTTCTTGAATTTTTAAAGAGTAAAATGCCATTTTCTTCCCTGAGGTTTAGCCACTTTTGCGACTTTCATCCAAAGGTTTGTTTTTTTATGTATCTGGATCCAAAAGGTTTGAAATCTTGCCATCTTCATCCGACTCTTTGAACTCCATCCATTTTTCCCCGTTAAATGAGGGCCATTTCTGTCTTTTTTTATTGAAATAAAAGACACTATTAAGAAATAAAGAGTCGGAAATTCCTCTCGTTTAACAGAGAAATATGGATGGAGTTAATGAGTCGGATGAAAATACAATATTTGAAACCTTTTGGATCCAGATGCAAATAAACAAACCTTTGGACGAAAGTCGCAAAAGTGGCCAAACCTCAGGGACGAAAATGGCATTTTACTCATTTATAAATGATTTTCTTTGTTTCATTCTAATTATTAGTGTTTTTGTTCTTGCAGATCGATTGTTTGAACGCTAGAGTTAGAGAATTAGAGTCACAAATAGCTGAAGGTACAAACTCCGGAACTAGAGGTGGCTATTGCTACCTATTTACTTATAAATGGGTCGATTTGGGTTGTGTTTATATTCTAAATGGGTCACATAGACCAAATAAACAAATTAGCTAAAAGGGGAATAGCCAAACGGGTTAGTGGGTGAAACGGGTTTGAATGTCGTCTACACTCTATTTTATTTTGGAAAGAATATGGGCATGGGTTTGAAGGATGAGAGAAAATGTGTGATTGGTTTTAAAAAATTTGTACGTTTTATAAAGTTGGGTTGTAAATTAGAATTGAATTTTAATTATCATTCTAAACAAATAGAGGGAGAGAGAGTGAGTTAGAAGAAGATGGCCTTTAGAGTTAAATGCCAATTTCGTCCATGAGGTTTGACTACTTTTGCAACTTTTGTCTAAAGGTTTGTTCCTCCGCGTCTGGATCCAAAAGGTTTGAAATCTTGCCATTTTCATCCGACTTGTTAACTCCATCCATTTTTTAACGTTAAGTCGGGGGTAGTTTCGTCTTTTTAGACATTTTTTATGATGATTAAAGGGTTTGGGTGGGGAGAAAGTCAACAGAGGGGGATCTTTATTTCTTATAATGTTTTTTATTTTCATAAAAATGTCTAGGAAAGTAGGAAGACAGAAATGGCCCTCGTTTAACGGAGAAAATGGATGGAGTTAACGAGTCGGATGAAAATTGGCCAGATTTTAAACCTTTTGGATCCAGTTGCAGAAAAACAAACCTTTAGACGAAAGTCGCAAAAGTAGCCAAACATCAGGGACGAAAATGGCATTTTACTCATAACCTTTATGATCAATGTTTTTTTTTAAATATAACCCCATCATATTTATTAACTTGATAGTTGAAAACAACTTATTTCACTTTAAATAAGTATGAACACTTTTCTTTATCCACACTCAAAAGCGCTATGCTTTCGGAAAGTGCAAATAACAGATAGGCTGTTTGAATAAGCAATGAGAACCACCTAAATAGATTCATATGTAATAATATTATTTTTGTATGGGATGATGTATAAGGTGGCCACCTAAATATTAAACTTTTTTTTATCAACCCAACTATCAAAACTAATTTATAGGCCAGCCAAGTGTGTTTCTAGTTATGCTTATTCCAACTCTTAACCAAATACACGACAATTACCATCATTTTTAGCCATATAATTATTTTTTTACTTTATAGAATAGAGAATGTAACTTAATGCATCTAGAAAAGGTTCCTAACTGTGTATTTCAAATTCAAATAGCCAATAAGCAGGAAACTTCAACCTCAAGAAACGAAAGCGTGTCTGAGAGTTTTCCGTCTTCAAAAAATGATTCTCGGAAGAGTTACACCCCTTATATAAAGTACACCAAGTTGTTGTTCAAGGTAACATTTATTTATGTTTCTATATTTGTTTTCTGTAACAACTCTCCTTACAAGTGGAATTATTACAGTCTAAAGGGTATTCAGAAATATAATAATTGAAAAATCTTGCTTTTGATCCTTATTCTACTTCATATTCATGCCAGGTGGATACGTTCTTTGCAGTCGGGTCTCCACTTGGTGTATTTCTTTCCTTACGCAATGTTCGCATTGGCATTGGTAATTTTATTTATTATCAGAGTATTAATTACGGGTAAACCAAATTTGTTGTAACTTCCGACTTTTAAAAATAAACACATACGCCTTTTAACTATTTCTTTAGATTGTTTATTCTAATAATTATGTCAACTGTGTTCGGATAATTATGTTAAGTGATTATATAGTTTTGGTAGGTTCTTTTAATCTTCGTGATGAAAGATGCAGATTTTATTTCAAAATGAAGTGTATTCATTTGTGTTCATTTATGTCCATGAACATTTGTTTGAGTTCATTTGCGTTTGGTAAGTGTTGGTGAACAGTTCATGAACACGTTCATTTCCTTAATGAACGAACACGAACACGAACAAGCAATCTCATTCGGTGATTCTTCGTGTTTGTTTGGTTCATTTACAACCCTAATTGTCATTGTTTGTGTTCATTTGACTATTTGACCTTGGAAGGTCTCACACTCTCACCTTATATGAAGTATGAACTACCAAACACTTTTCATGGAATCTATACACATTTATACATATTAATGTATCAAACATGTTATTAATGAGCGTCCTTACTCCAACGGACTTGATGCATCATGCATGGTAATATGGTGTGAATTTGTACTTTTTATTTTGCTCTTAATTTTTTATTTTGTTTTTTATATTCTCTAGGAAAAGGAAAAGATTATTGGGAAGATGAAAATATAATTGAAGAAATGCCATGTTGTCGTCAAATGTTTAACATTTTTCATCCTCATGATCCAGTGGCATACAGGTATCTCTCAACCCTTTGCTTATCTTTCCTTTATATATAATAAAGCAAATAAGAGTTGCTAATTATATTCATTTCCATTTTATAGCTAGATTTAAAACCAATGCAAGTTTTAATTTATGCTACAGGGTCAATAATAGGGGTGTGAAGTTCTAACACGACACAAACCTAACACGAAATTCGCGGGTTTGGGTTTAGTCTAAAAGGGTTTGGGTCAGTTTCAGGTTGAACCCACGAACCCGTTTAGCTAAACGGGTTGGATTCGTGTCAACCCGATCGGGTTGGCGGGTTAACCCGTTTAACCTATTTATATTTATTTTATTGTTAGCACAATATGTTTTATGTCATAAATTAAATTGGATTTATATTATATTTTATTTTATCACAATATGTATTGTCATAAATTAAATTGGGTGAGTGATTTATGCCATAATTATAACTTAAAAATAGAAATTTACATTAAAGTTTATAATTAAAATGTAATTGTATTATATACATTTGTGTTTTTGTGGTAAAATTTATAATTTAATATATTATTTTGCGAAATAAAGTAAAAAATTCAGGTTGAACGGGTCGTGTTCGGGTTTGGGTTCATATGTATGACACGATTTTCGGGTTCGGGTTGAACCCGCCAACCCACGAACAATACCCGTTTAGCACCCCTAGCTCAATAAACTAGTATATTAATATGACAATTTCTTGTTAACACGTGTACTCTGCTTTCGTGGTTCATGTTTTTTATATGAAAAGATCTTAGTTTTGATAGTTCAAATTTGGCTCCTTTTAACCTATTATAAATACGGTTACGTTTCGACACCGGGCGTTAAAACTGGTCTTTTTCTCAGAGTCGAACCACTTGTATCTAAAGAGTATATAGACAAACGTCCGGTCATTATTCCTTATCACAGAGGTGGAAAGAGACTGCATGTTACATACCAGGTACACATTCTACACATATACTTGTGAACAGGCCAATTTAGATTGTATTAATCTCAAAACGGGTCAAATGGTAATATATATATAGTTCAACTAAAAAGATAATGGGGTCAAATGCGTTAAAAGTTACCCAAAGTCTTTCCTTTGACACATACACATATCTTATTGGAAGATTTATTTTATTTTAGCAATCATAACTCATAAGTAGCACATCCATTGTTAATAAAAAACGGTTAAGCCATGCGGAGGACATCCAAGTATTGAACCTTTTGCATTAAGGCCACCCATATGTTGAAACTACTAGGGCTATAAACGAACTGAACGTTTAGCGAGCAGTTCGTGAACAGTTTGGCGGGAAGTTTGTTTAGGTTCGTTCGTTTAATAAATGAACAAGAAATTTTGTTTGATTAGTTAAATGAACGAACACGAACAGTGGCCATGAAAAAAAGATGATATCGTTTTGATATGGAAAGATCTAGGCATGTAGACAAGATTATATATGAGGTAATAAGGAAAGAATGTAAGGTTAGAAACGGAGGACCAGTCAAGCAGTTAAAAAAACTCGTGCCGTCGTGCGCATGAATAGTGGTGAGCACTGAGCACGCCCCATCACGCTTTTAGAAGATTTGCGGCACCTAGGCCTTGCCTCACATGAGCGTTGGGTTTCAAATCTTTCATTAATACCAATTAGGCAACTATAAACCGAATGGCAAAATTCCCTTAAAAGGTTTGAAAAATACGTGAATACCTTTGTAACGCATTTAGTCCCCAACCAACAAATCGAAAGGTTTCAGCATGCCCACGTTAGGGACTAAGTGTGTTCCAAAGTGCAAACCGTAGGGACGATCCATGGGACTTTTGGTTAAGTTGGAGACTAAATGCGTTACAAAGTGTAAACCAGAGAGACCATCCGTGTACTTTTGGAAAGCTAGTGATCAAATCCAAAATTTTGATAAACCATAGCGACCATCTGTATACTTTACTCATAAATAAATAATTCTTGGATGGCTTCCACATACGTTACACCTAAATAACTAAAAAAGTGGACAAAGAAAGCATTGCATGATCCACTGACCGATTTTGTCATGCTACTTGTGCAGGAATTTGTAGAAGGAGTTGCATCACGCTCTCAAGTGGTGGTTGATAAAATGAGTGTAGCAAAGGTGGTTGTCACTAATTGGCCTCAAAATGCCATACATCGTATTTTCTTTTTTTTCATTTTCTTTTTAACAACATGCTTTAAACGTCATTTACTCTTTATAGGTTAAAGTACTCACAATATGTCAATCAAGGGACAATGATGATCATGAAGGTAAATTAACTATATAACAATTATGAACTAGATGAACAATAAAATCAATATTTAATTTCAATTTTTGTTGTCAACTAAAACCATATTTAATTTTAGTTTTTATTTTAACTCCTATTATTATATATAATATACATGTTTTTAACCTATTTATTTTTTAATAATCTGTATTTTCTCTAATAAGCTGTGTTCGATAGTTTATTTAGAAAACTGAATATGCGGTTGTGTCTAATATCTAAAAAAATGTTGTGTTCGAAATAGAATATTTTCTTGGTATCATAGGCTATACCGAGTGCCGGTGTCGTACCGGTACCGTGACAAACGAAACAGATATAGACTAAACATCAGTACCGATATCCGTATATTATGGAAACCGGTATCAGTTTTTGTTTGTTAAACCTCGGTTCCGATTGATGTAAATCACAGTTCTATTTTTGGGATTCACGGCTTTATTTTTTTTTTGTTAAACCAGACAACTTTTGTGTAATGAAACTGTTGTAAACAAACTTTTTTTTGTATCGTACGAGTTGTGTTCAGAATACTCTATTTCTTTGTGTCATAAAAACTATACCGACTGCCAGAAGCGGTAATGAAATGAACCAGCCCGATACCGACCGATTAATGTGGCTACCACTATCGGTGTTATTGGAATCGGTATCAGTATTCGTTTTTATTGGTTTCAGTCGATGTTAAACACGTATCAGTATCCTTTTAAGGCATATCACGGTTTATTTTTATTGGTTTTCAGTTTCGGTTGCTATAACGAGTGTAGCGCAGGGATCCTGCTAGTTGATAACAAATAGGAAACAAAGTTTTTGCTGGATATCATCTTAACGAATATTGTTTTTTTTAATGGGTGAAACTGGTTGTGATAAGTAACTAATTTTGTTTTATTTACTATAGAATGAGTAAATATGATACTTCTAGTGTTTCGAAAGTGCAAATATGTTATCATTATTTTTTTAATAAAGTTAATTACTTGTATATGTTTTGTTTAGGAGAAACGTCGGAAGAACCCGAAGAAATTGAGAGATCGTATGGTTCAATAATGTTGGAGAGGTTAACAGGGAGTCAAGATGGGCGAGTTGATCATGTACTTCAAGTATGTATCTTTACTAACGGTAGCAGTTTGACTCGTTTATATACAAATGGGTCGTTATGGGTAATTGTTCATCTCTAATTTTCCGAATCTCATGAATTTTGATAATGCAGAATAAAACATTTGAGCATCAATACATATCAGCTGTCGGAGCACATACGTAAGTATATATCAGTCATATCATACCTTTGAGATAATTTTTCTGTTTTAAGCTTGTTGAAATTTATTTTACTAACTGCATTTGAAGCAAGGCGTTATGTGTTAAAAAAGTTTAACACATAACAGCAGAGGTGGCGATTTTGACCCGTATACTTGTGAGCAGGTTACATAATATCTCAAACGGGTCAAATAAAAAACGTAAGCTAAAGGGGAAACATATCAAAATGGGTCGAATGGGTCAAACAAGTTGAAAGTCGCCTATAGTCTATTTTCTATGCATATAAGTTGACAATATATTACAATTTTCTAAATCTTTTTCATTCAAAGCTTTAGATAATTATTTTAACAATATTGTTTTGGTAAACCATACCTAATGCATCAATTATTCATAATTATTCAGTGACGTTAGACATTAAAATTTCCTCACTTTTCTCTTTGTTTTTTTTTTTGTTTTTTTGTTTTTTTTGCAGAAAATACTGGAGAGATTGTGATACCGCACTATTCATATTAAAACATTTGTATCGCGATATACCAAACGAACCCAAAACATCTTCAGATGACACTTTAAGTCAAGAAAACGCGGATTGGGAAGAGTTATTCGATAACGAACAGCTTCCGTTAACTTTTGCTAGTGAGAAATTCCTGAAGCAACTATCGGTTAGAGTAAAAAAGTTCGCAAACCAATGAATCATGCTGACTTTCCTCTTGATATGTACATGATGTAAACGCAGGTAAATAGTAGGAAGACTATTTGCACTTTCACAAGCGTTTCTGAACAAATTTTATCTGGCTGACCCGTTTATGTGAAGACGGGTTTATTTACTTCTAATGGGTCGAATGGGCTAAGTCTTAAATGTACCCAAAAGGAGAAGGGATCAAACGGGTTAAAAGTTTCCCACGAGTTTCCAAATTGTTTTTAGTGAAAACAGAATCGGCAAACAGCCCGCCTTGGCGTACTTTTACTTTTACCCAGTTTGACCCGAGTCGACTCGTTACCGAACCCGACCCATCACGACACCTTTTAATTTTTTGGGTCTCATTTTCTTTCTTATGCATTTCATGTTAGACTTTTTTTCTTTGTATACAGGCCCAGAAACATTAAAATTTGGCTTGAAATATAACACAGAATAGAGTTCCAGCTGACTTTTAAAATTCAAGGGAAAGTAACCCCCCCCCCCCCCCCCCCCCCCCCCTCTTCCTAAATTGTAGAAATGAAAACATGTACTACCATGTGCTAGAAAACTTGTTCAATAGATTCGGTTTGAAACATCATGCTTGAGTGGTTGTATATATCAACTGATAGCCTAGAGAAACAAGGTATGAAGGATAAATTCAGATTCCAATTTCAGTGAATTCCGACAGATTAAAGACCCACAAATAGGGAGGATGTTCACAAGCTCAAGCCAAGATAAGGTCATCTCTGGTTTTAAACTTGTATTTAACTCGTTTACAGCTTGAGCTCGTAGCCGGCATGAAACAAAAAAGATGATTGATGGCGGCTTCCACGGTGATCGAACAAGAAGTGGATATGGTTGTAGGTCGATCGTCGGGAAGTGACGGCTTGAAAACTATTAAAATTAGATTGAAATCTACTAGTAATTAGATAATGTATAATTCAACAAAATAATGTTCCGATGTTAGAAGACTATACATTCAAATCAAAAATCATAAAACACAACCACCTCAAAGAAGATTACCACAAAAAAAAAAAGCAGATTATCCCTTTTTAAACCCTAAACACTGAAACAACTTGGATCTAAAAATGTCATGGTTATTTGCCTTTGTGTCCAAGTTTAAGGTGCATATTTTGGTATAGATAGCATGCTGCTTAGCTAGAGCGAGCTTACGTCTACTAGAAAGTCATATGAGCCCGCTCAACTCAGCTAAAAAGTTATACGAGTTGATTTCAAGTGAGTTTATCAAACTATTTTCATACGTTTTTGAGTGCGCTTTTAAGTCGCGAACTTTTTAATAGAAAATGTCTAGTTGCTCGTTGCAATGACGAGTGCATATAGTGTTGTAGTTATTTAATAACCGTTTAAAGTTAAATAACCGGTTAAACCGCCTGGTACACCCGGTTGAACCACCTAATACACCTGGTTAAACCGTTTCTGAGCCAAATCCGGTACGGTATATAAAACAGATTATAAAACATTGTTTCTAAGCTGTTGTCTTTAGGCTTTTTTTTCATAATTTTATATTATTCGAGTAATCTAAGGTTGTTTAGGTCAATTCATAAAACATTAACAAACAAAATAGACGTAGTTAGTCAAAAAGTTAAGGCGCAAAAGCCGAGATTTTTGCGAAGTCAAATGGGCAAAAATCATATTTACCTCGAGTCTTTAAGAGCATCATTATGTCATCACCTTACCAAAAACCTCCCGAGCTTCCCTATTCACAACAATCTCTCTACTTCCAAAACCAACCTCAATTGTCATCATTTCTCTCTCCTCATTTCACTCACAAAGCATGGTTTTGAGTTTTCCTTCCATCTCACCTTCTCTCTACTCTAAAAATCAACCACTAGACATTCTAATTTAATTAGAATGAATCCTACTATTTGCACCAAAACTTTTGTTTATTCAAGTGGCATGACTTCAGTTAATACTGCTCCGTTTTTATATAATTTATGTGTAAATGTAGATAAAAATAAACACATTTCAACGCCGTACTCATTTTTTTAATAGAATTTTATATATTAAAAATTATAAAAGAAAAACAGAACTACATATCAACTAAATTCACACCATTAGGAGCTTCACTCAATTAGTAATGTTAAATTGAGCAGTGAAACTTGTTTGACCTCAGTAGAGCTGATATTGATTAGAAATGGAGAATCAAATAAATTATGGGTTGATATGAATGTGAATTTAAAGCAGGATGACCACAAACAATGCTACAAGACAAAACAGTGCTCCTTGACTTCTTTACTCACTACCTACTTCTTTTTGTGATCAAACTAGTAATAAGACTCACGCGCGTTGCAGCGCGGATACTTCGCAAATATCGAACGGATTAATCCAAGCGTCATGTGATGTGTTAACCATATGAAAACACACGTTTTGACGTATCCGATTGAACTCAATGTATCCTATAGTTGCATTGCGATTGGATCAAAACGTAACGTAAATCGAATTTATATCGTACAATCATAACGTATTATACGCGACCCGACTAACTTGAATTTATATCGTCAAGCCAAAAACTCTCGAGAGGCTCAAAGTGGCATTTACAAAGTTCATAAAAAGTTAAGTGCTTAAAAATTGTATTTCCTAAACTTAAGAGCTAAGAAAGGGTAAAGATAACATTTAATAAAGTTATGGGGTAAGAAGGAAACTATAACAAAGTTGGGGCTAAAAAGGAAACTACCACAAAGCTGGGGTGTCAAAAGCAAACTATTTGTAAAATGGAGTAGTCGTTTAGGGATTAAATTTGTCATTTTATGAAACTTTGAAGGTACCAAAGTCAAAGGGATAAATTGCAACATCATAAAAGTATAGGGGAGGGGGAGGCAAAGCCGGTGGGGTTTCCACCAACTTTGTCGTATTAGTAATGTACAAATCTTATTATTAATAATTGGTCATGTGAATTACTAAAGTATGGTACTTCACAGTTGAAACAAACGGATCACTAGCCAGTGCTTAAGGAATTCCTAGTACTCCACAACCAACATATTTTGACCTAGACCACCTACTCCCTCCTTGCTTTTCAAATCTCAATATGAAGTGATTCAAACATCACATTATTTGTTTATTTCATTTTATTGTTTTTATATCAAATAATATTATCTCTTTTAATCTTAATTATTGTAAATTATTTTAATGTATATAAACAATGAGCATATTAAAAAAGTTGACCATTTTGGTTGAGCCACGTATTCAATAATCAATACACTTCGTTTAAAACAGATTTCGTGCTTCCTCTTATATGAACGCGTTTGTCTCCTAGTGTACAACAATTGAAAATTTTTTTTACTGCCGGAGATGACTCTCACGTCCGAGGTGTCACCGGATTAGTGTTTAGAATTTTCCATATATTAAAGGATGATGGCATTGCCCTACTTTAGTAGACTACTAGTTCTTTATAGATTATAGATATGGGTGTTAACCTTATTCTTTTGTTATGAAATATTTTGATGTTTAACTATGTTTGTTATTGAAATATTTTGATGTTTAAGAATTTTTGAAGCGGTTGTTATTATTCAATTTTTAGTGGATTTTTATACTGGATGCAATGTGGCAATGAGCTAGATTAGCGGAGCATATGGTATGAGTTTGTATGATTATTATATTATATAGTAAGTATAATAATGAGTGTCATTATGGCATATATTATAAGATCACTATATTGGCATGTGGAAAAGATAGAATTATAAAAACCAACGGTTGGGTTGTTCAAATATATGTGCCATGTCACGTATAATTTAGCTCCTTAATACCCGAGTTGATTGTGTTCATATGAATAGTGGCGGCTTTGATGGTGTGCGGGGAGAACCTCTGCATAAGGCCTGTGATTTCGAGGAGCACACGATTTTTAGAAGAAAAAAAAATCCGATATATATGTAGGTTATTTTTTTTTTAAATAGTTGTCATCATCATCATCATACTCAGTAAATCCCACCAATAGCAAAACTTATGTAGGATCTGAGAACGGTAAGATGTAGACAGTCTTACCTCTATCCCGTAGGAATAGAGACACTGCTGTAAACACATCAATTTCAATATAGGCACATTTACAAATCATTTTTTGGGGTTTAAAATTTAGCACACTTAGAATTAGGTTTATTGAGCCCCAATGCTAATTTGATTTTTTTAAATAGTAATAAAACATTACGAAATGGCACATTTTTCGAGCTCGAACAGTGTATGTGAATTCTCAAAGACGCCTCTGTATGAATCAATGGAGTGGTGGTCCATTAGCAAAAACGAAACCAAAGTCTTGGGTTAAGGTCCCACAGACGACAAGACTTAATTAAAAGAAATTTGTCGTTCACAAAAAATTGTGCTTATATGAATATCAAAACCAAGGTAGCTTGTTTGTTTAAAAACTTGAACTAGTTTGCGTCACAAGTTGGTCAGGCTAAATTAACTTGTTCGTTAGCTTGTATAAATTTACTAATTTTACTATGTATTGATAATTTGATACTGTATTATTATAATTAAGGAAAAATGGATTTTAATAATCCCTACTATTGTCCGTTAGCTGGTAACGGTCCCAACTTCTAAAATTCCTACCGGTAGTCCCATTTTTTCATATATTGGCCTTCAATGGACCCTGACTAACAGAACCCTAACGCCGTTAGTCTCCGGTCGCCGGAAAAACGTTTTTGTCCGGAAAACTCCATTTTGGCCGGAAAACTCAACATTTTTATCTCAAACCTCTTTGTAATCTTATTACGCACCTTTAGGAACATTTTCTAGTACAAAGCTCCAATTATTAAGGTCGCCGGAAAAACTCATTTTTCGCCGGAAAACTCAACTTTTTAGCCGGAAAACCCAAATTTTTTTGTCCCAAACCTGTTTGTAACCATAGATCGGACCTTTAGGAACCTTTTTCCGACCAAAAACGTTTTTCCGGCAACCGGAGACTAACGGCGTTAGGGATCTGTTAGTCAGGGTCTATTGAAGGCCAATATGTGAAAAGATGAGACCGCCAATGAAAATTTTTAAAGTCGGGACCGTTGCCGGCCAATAGGCAATAGTTGAAATTATTAAAATCCATTATTCCTAGAGTTCTATGATTTAAATTACTGTTAACATACTATTTATTGACTTTACAATTAAAAGTTATTTATAATTATAATATAATTAAAAGTTACACATAATCATTAAATTAAAACAGAGATATACAATTTAATTCGTCAAGCTACGAACTGGCTCAAGCTGGGAGCGAGCCGAATATGGTCCTAATTTTACCTTAGTTATAAATATCAAATCAAATTTACTCAACAAGGGTTGTTTAACAAGCAACTCGAGTAAGTTTTAGCTCAAGCTCGAGTTGAAATTTGAAGGGGTGTGGTCCCAAAAAGCCGCGCAGACCTTCATTTAGGTCGCGCGCAGGACCATACTCCTTATCTAGCAAGATTGTTAATGTCAACCGCGCGCGGACTACGTCACCATGTATTGATCTCGCGCGAGGTCTGAACAAGAAAGCACACCAAACTCAACACTTAGCATTCTGAATAAGAGTCTTCAGCTCCTATAAATCCTGCGCGGGCTACTTACGTGCTCTACAAGGGTCGCACAAAAACTATAGCGCAAGGCCACTTCAGAAGGTACGAAAGGTACAAGTGGCAGAAGAAAAGAGCCAATCCGCGTCCTCTATGCTGTGCTCAATCGTGCTCCACGATCGTCTGACGTGCAGGAGATAGAAAGTACACAAGGACGCCAATGTGGCACCAATCACGGGGCAGCGACACCTGCCCCACGATCTCCACTTACCTGCTGATGGCAGAAGGACGGCTAGGCCGACAACAGTGACACGTGGCTCCAATCACGGTGTGCCAGCACCGGAGAACTTCTAGAAGCCACTAAGGGTCGACACCAGTGAGACAAGGAGCATATCCTCTATGTTGTCGCCTTCCGGCCCAAGGCCCATCAGCCTACATCCTCTTACACCTCTTCGGCTATAAATAGAGACCTCAGTTCACAGGTTAAATATTGTATTCCCTTCACTCTCACTCTTAACACACATTTATCTCCCAAAACAGTTGCTTATTCTCACGCCGGAGCCCGGTTAAGAGGGAAACCCCCATATTCCCCTCTTAACGAGTAACGGTGTTCTGTTTTGGAGGATTAACGGATCATTACGGAACTCAGAAAGCGATAAGAAGATTATCCACTATGGTAGAAACATAAACCAAACTAATTAACCTCAGGATTAGTTACGTGTTTCTTCAAAATTAAACAAGCCAACCGGCTTAACTCAAAAAATCTAAGTAGCTGGAGTTTAATCTCAAACTCGACTCAGATAATACTTAAGGCAGCTTGTATATTATAAAACTCGACTCAGAGCCATCTTTGGTTACACCGCAGGGTCCAAGTCAGGGGGCGCGCCAGATACCCCCACAGCAAAACGTCCAAGGAAGAGTTAACAGGCCTCCTCCCCTAAGAAGACCAAGCGTGCTTGACACGCGCGACACACGGGGAGAGACAGAAAGCTATTACGACCATCCGTCAAATGTTCTAAGGGGTCCAATTCATAGCCGGCTCAGGCCGCGCAATATGAATAATGAGTGGGACGACACAGACCCGAACGACCCAACTTGGCAAGATGACGAAGGATCCTCAGTCTTCAACCGCTTGCAGCGGAATCACGAAAATTACAAACCAAGGTAGCGCATTGCATATAGCGAAGAAGCAGAGCGAGACTTCAGTCTCGCCTATAGACCAGCTGAAGCTGCAGAACACTCAAAGTTTATCCCGAAGATTGCCTTGGCACCGCTTTCAAGAGAGAAGTTACCCCCAACAGTGGGAAAATTCAATGGTTTAACCGATCCTGACGATCATGTCAGAGTATTCACAAGTGTTGGTTGTATGGGAGGATGAAATATGCCAATGTGGTGTCATTTGTTTATCCAGACGCTTACTAGGGCTGCTCGCGCCTGGTTCGACAACCTCCCGCCTGGAAAAATCAGTTCATGGGTGGATTTCAGAACACAATTTGTAAACCACTTCAGCCAGCAGAGACGCTATCAACAAGATACGTCTGAAGTAACAGATATTTGGCGCAGGGAAAATGAAGGTCTGGAAGACTTCATTACACGATTTAACAAAGAATGTTTGGAAATCAGCGGTGTAGGCGAACAACTCATGCGCGCTCACTTCAAGAAAGCCATTCGTTGTGATAGTCTCATCAGAACTATCACTGGCAAAGACGGCATGCCCAAAGAATGGGACAATGTGATGGAAGCCGCAAAAATAATAGCGCAAACCGAAGAGTCGCTAGCTGGAGCCAAGAGCTCATACACCGACGATCGCTTTTCCAAGAAGAGCTCATGCGACTATGACAAGCGCAACAAGAGCAAAGGTCAAGATTGGAAATCCGGAAAACCAAGGGGTTATGAGGAGAGACCGCGCTATAGAGAGGATGCGCGGGAGACAATTAATAGAATTGGGTATCGAAAAGCAGTCAGGGACGATAACCGAGAAAAGCACTGGACTCCGCTCATAAAAACACCAAAAGAGGTGCTAATAACGGAGAACCACGACTTCAAGGCTCCAAGGCTTATGACGAACAAGAAGGGGTAAGACCCGAACCTGTACTGCGATTTTCACAAGGATACAGGTCATTTGACAGATGACTGTATCAGCTTACATCAAGAGATCGAGAAAGCGCTAAAAAGCGGAAAGTTAAGCCACTTGGTGAAAAACGTGCGTAAAGAAACACGCCAAATCCAGCGCCACGATGATGGGAACCACAAGAAGGTCCGGTGCCTGGAAACTCGTATGGTCAACGGACCAAGATACAGCGCAAGAGAAAAAGGCAAACGCCCTTACGAACCTTCATGGCAAGAGTAGCAGGTCATTTTCCCGTTAGTACACGAGGGTCCTCGCGCCACACGCCCCGTTGTCATTACCGGTATTATCGGTCACTACGAAACGGAATACATCTTCATTGACCCGGGAAGTACAGCTGACATCATCTATGAGCAATGCTTTAATTAGTTTGACGACGAAGATAAAGCGAGACTGGAGCCGGTTGATTACCCTCTGTCAGGATTTTGCAATGAAATGGTATTCCCTTTAGGCCAAATCAGCTTCCCTGTCACGTTTTCTAATGGGAAGCATTCAAGAACCACAAATGTAAACTTCATGGTAATGCCTGTCAAATCAAGGCATGATGTGTTGATTGGGAGAGAAACCCAAGGTGAACTGAACATGGTAACTTCCACACCTCACTCAGCCATCGAGTTTCCAACTGAGACGGGGGTGGCAATTATCTATGCGAATAAAGAAGTAATGTCAGCAGAGGAGGCGCGCCCAACAAAAGCGCGAAAGTTTCAACGACTGAGCCAGAAAAGTGGGTTTTAAACCGTAAATACCCAGAGCAAACGGTGACGATTGGCCACGCAATCTCACCAAACATCATAACGCACCTCAAGCAACTTTTGTTCAGGAATATGGATATTTTCGCCTGGACTCCGGCTGACATGACCGGTGTCCCGCGTGACATTACTGAACATTTTCTGAACACTTATCCCTCCGTTGAACCAAAAGTGCAAAAAAGGCGTAGCTTAGGGGCGGATAAGACTAAAGCGATAAATGAGCAATTGTGTGAGCTGCTAAAGGCAGGGATCTTGAGAGAGGTGCGCTATCAAAGCTGGGTTGCGAACCCCGTGATGGTGGAGAAGTCTAACGGAGGATGGAGAATGTGCGTTGATTACACCGATCTCAACAAGGCATTCCCTAAAGATTGCTACTCTTTGCCTGAGATCGACAAAAAGATAGACTCTCTCGCACCGTACAGATGGAAATGCTTCTTAGATTGTTACAAGGGGTATCACCAGGTTCAAATGAAGCTCGAGGATGAAGACAAGACAGCTTTTTGGACCGATCTCGGGATCTTCTGTTATACAAAGATGGCGTTCGGCCTCAAAAAAGCTGGCGTAACATACCAGCGCCTAATGGATAAGACCTTCGCTGGAGATATTGGGAAGCATATCAAGGTTTACATCGATGATCTGGTGATTAAAAGTCCCGAGGAGGACCAAATGTTAAAAGACATTGAGAAAACATTCAACTCGTTGAGAAGCGTGAATATGAAACTGAATCCAGCCAAATGTTCCTTTGGTATGGAAGAGGGCAAATTCTTGGGCTTCGTGGTTACAAATGGCAGTTTCAGAGTCAACCCAGAAAAAGTTCAAGCCATAGAACGGATGTCGTCACCGCGAATGATCAAGGAGATGCAAAGGTTGGCAGGCCGCCTAGCCGCGCTTAACAGATTTCTGTCAAATCACGCTGCAAAGTCATATCCTTTTATTAGCACTCTGCGCAACTGCGTGAAAAAGCAAGAATTCAAGTGGACGCCTGAAGCAGAAGTCGCTTTTCAGCAAATGAAAAAGTGTTTGATTAAGCTCCCTACCCTGACCGCGCCGTTTGAAAAGGAACCACTCATCCTGTACTTGTCTTCTTCGGACAAGGCAGTTGGGTCGGTATTACTGGTGGAAAGAGATGGAGTCCAAACTCCAATTTATTACGTCAGTAGGGTGCTTACAGATCCTGTTAGTGTATTATTTGTCTATCGCCTCCGTCAATCTAGTCCGTAGTAGAAAACGAGAGTTACATTGTTATTTTAGAATTAGTTAGTCAAAAAGGCAAGGTGGCATAACTGTAATTAATGAGATTCCTCATTAATCCCTTGGCCTATAAATAGATCTCTAGGGTTTCTCATTTAGAACTTTTACCATTTTAGAGATTTGAAGAGCTCTAGTTCTAGAGAGAGAAACTAGAGAGAGAAAGTCTCTAAGTGATTCAAGTGATTGTACAATTTCAGATTTTATCAAAGAATCACGTTTAGATTACGTCATGTGTGTTTAGGTCGCGTTCGTGTACGGATTCCGCACGTTTCACGTTCGTTTCGCAATCGTTTCGGAGTCAAAACCGGTCCTACAAGTGGTATCAGAGCTAGGAGCTCGATTGCTTGATCAAACACATCGTTTTTGTACCAGATTTCAGCCGATTCAGATCCGATTTCATCTATTTCTTCATCTTCTACCTATTTCTTACGTTTTTAGCTGAAATTCGTCAAATTGAACGGGTTTTACTGGTCCGAATCGTCTGATTTTTTGATATGTTGTGCGTATACACCTGATCTATAACCCTACCAAGTTTCAGATCAAAATTTCTAGCCGTTTAGGAGAAATCGAAGATTTTCAGTCCGATTTCGCGTAAAAGTTGCAGGTCCGTTCATAGGGAGGTCCGCTTATTCGGACAATATCTGGTCCGCTCATTCGGACAATACCTGGTCCGCTCATCCGGACAATATCTGGTCCGCTCATTTGAACAATATCTGGTCCGCTCATCCGGACATGTCTGGTCCGCTTTTGTGAACAACAATAGGTTCAGGTCCGCTTATAGGTACATCAGGTGGTCCGCTTATAAGGTCAAGTTGGTAGGTTCGCTTATTCGGCAGTCCGTTCATTAGGTCCGCTTGTCAGTTAGTTGTGAATTCGCTCTCGTGACATTACTGATTTCACGTGAAAGTACATGGATTAGTGTGAAATAGTTTACGAGGTTGTCAGTTGTTGAGAAAAGGAGATCATGTGTGATTTGTGTCAGCTCATTATAATCTCAGCCCATGTGTTGCATGTATAAAATTCAGTTTGTCAGCTCAATGATGTGGTGGTATGAAGTAAAGATGTTGGCCACTTTAAAGTAAAGGTCCAATCTTTGAATAACATCGTTTGTTGTCAGCACATTTATAAAAAACAAGGCACAGACCCACTAAGGATAAAATTGATAAAATTGTCGGCAAGTGGTAGGATTCGGCCCAATCATCATCGTGCATGTGTATCTTCGGCCCAATTATAAATCACTACGCTTTATTAATTGATCGAATTAAAATCATGTCATAGAAAGACCAAATCTTATTGACTTGACAATTAATATTGTTTGGTTAAGAATTGTCAGGTTGTGTGGATATATTGCGTGATAATTGTCCAGTTCATACGGTTCGGAGTTCAAAGATTTCGAAGGGTCAAATTGTTTGAATTCGATTCGGGTCCTAGAAGTTCACAGAGTTGGTCAACGTTCAGTCCGCACAGAAAATCATCAGTTCGAGTACTAGTTTGTTTCAGTTAATTGATAAGCATTTAAACTGATTGTGTTTTGTTTGTTTGTCGACAGGTGATTCAAGATGGCTAAAATGTTTGATGAACTGGAAAACACTAAATTTGAAAGAATAAACAATTGGACTTGTTGTTCTTCTTTTGAGAAAAAGGAGGTTTTAGTTGAAAGATTTGAATATTTCATGTGTCAAAAGGATGAAACGTTGGATGAGTTGGAAATACGGTTTAAAATTTTAATGGACAGTTTGAGAAACAAGAATATTAGAATATCAAATGATGAACAGATATCGAAATTGGCAAATGCATTACCTGCTAAATGGGATGAATTCTTGGTTGAGCTAAAAAGGAAAGATTTTTTTCAAGAACTTTATCCAAAACAGTTTTTTAATGAGGTTAATGCAGAGTTTCGTAAGGAATATAAGAAAAAGAAGGAATTTTTGACCGAAATGGAAAAGAATTTACAAAAATTGGAATTGGATGTAATTACTGAAATTGATAAAAGAATTCGTGTGTGTCTTGCAACAAAGAGTATTCTGAAATATGATATTAAAAGGAAATGTTATATTGATGAAAGTATGAATCCTTTTGATTTCGTTAAACTCTTTTGTGCAGGAACATATAAGATGGAAACAAAGGATATTCCAAAGAACGAAGAATCTTTGAAGCTTGGATCTTCAAATTCAGAATCAGTGTGTTCTAAATGTGATAACTTTAAGGCTGACAATGACAAACTTTTGAAGGATGCAGAAAGTTTGACATCGGAAGTCGAGAAGTTGAGAGATGAGAAGCAAGCTGATGATAAGCAGATTCTTATTTTGAAAGAAAATTGTGAGAAGTTGAAAACTGAAAATGACAAACTGTTGAGTAGTTTGGACAGTTTGACATTGGAAATTAACAATTTGAAAGAAAAAGAAAAAGATTTTCAAAGTCAAATGAAGATTTTAAAAGATGAAAAATCTGTTATTTTTAACAATAATCTTGAAAAACAGATTGAAATAAATTCTCATCTTCAGAAAATCATTCGGCTTGAAAATGAAGCTGAAATTGCTCGAAATAAAATTAACGAGTTTGAGAATAAATTGAAAGGTTTTGTGAATTCTACTTCACATGTTTGTCCAAAACCGATCAATTCTGTTCCAATAAGTGACAATGTCACAAATTTTGACAAAGTCAAAATTGAAGATTGTGATGAAATATCTGATGATGAAAAAGAAAAGAAAAGAAAAATATTTTTAAATTTACAAGAAAATTTTCAAAATACTGTTTTGCAATCTACTGAAACAGGTGAATGCTCAAAGCAAAAACCTGTTAAGAAGAAGGCAGAACATAAACAAAAAGATAAAATTTTGAAAAATTCTAAAAATAAAAATAAAAGCTCATCAGTTCAGTCATCCAATCATTATAAAAAATCACAAAAATTTGTAAATGAAAAATTCACAAAATATTGGTAATAAGTGGTGCAGGTTTGACCACAGTGCTCAAAAGACAAATCCAGCATTGAAGAGGAGAAATGATTATCACCAAGCCAAACAATGTTATGATCTGAAGGTTTGGAATGACAGAAGTGGATGGTACGATAACAGAGTGTGCTACACCTGTGGTGTTAGAGGACACATTGCTGTTAACTGCCAGAATTGGAATTTTGAAACACGAAGATGCTATAATTGCCATATCAGAGGACATATTGCCAGAGATTGCCCAAGGAGATCGATGGGAAGATCGAGGGTTGAATCTCAGAGAACGATAAAGAAACCAGTCACTGTCAAGCCCAAAGAACAGAAAGTGGAAGATAAGAAAGTAAAGCTTTCACGGGGGCAGAGAGACAGACTGAGGAAGAAGAGGAAAAAGGCGAGAGAATACTTGGAGAAGATTTTGTCTTCGGGTTCACCAGTTGGTTCGAATAAAAGTTCTGATGAATCGATTCACTCGACTGCAAAGCCAAGCAAATCGAATTCTTCAGATACAAATCTGAGGACAAAAGAGAACAAGAAGAAAAAGAAAGTCATTGGCGATGAATCTGGCTCATCCAAGTCAGACAAGCCAAGTTTGGGCAATGAATCTGATTCCACAAAATCAGAGGAGCCACAAGTTGAGGTAAAAAAGGAAGAGACAGTTCCTTTAATGAATGAAGAGAATTTTCCACCATTACAAGCCGCAAACCTAAAATCAAAAGGTGTTGAAACTAGAAAAATGTTTAATAGCAATGTTGAACATATTTTTAGTAAGATGGCTGATGGAAAGGTAAAAGGAGCAAAAGAATTTTATGAAGAAAAGAGAAATGTTCAAAACACACCCAAGGCTGGTCAGGCTTGGGTATCAAAATCTGTTGGTTGAATTCCTGACTTGCCGGAGCTTCCAGGTTGGTAAGTGTGAAGCAGGTATCGGCATCATTCTTGAGAAATTCACAGGATGGTAACTGTGATATTTCGTCTTACAAGTGGATAATCAAGGACATTAAGTTGTACTTGATTTTCTACAAGTGATAGTGGATAAAAGAGAACAAGGTGATATGATGACCCCGAACTCATAAGAGATGGGTAAACAAACTAATTTTTCCGGAAAAACCATTCTGATTAAAACAAACTTAAGTGTTTTGAAATCATTATGGGAAAATAGTTTGTTGTAAGGGGGAGTTTTGATTGAATATGCCGAAACCCTCACGGCTGAACAAACATGATTACTTTCATCAGATTGAAAAACGGTTTTCAAACTGTAAAAATCAATGTGTTGTAAATCATGGGGGTATGTATATTTTCTGTAAATCAGTGCATGAGAAGCAGAAAATGGATGGCGAGACAAAGCTATCAGTATTGGTTGTCAAATTTTCTTTATATGGTTTTGCATTTTAGGGGGAGTAATATTGTTAGAAAATACAAAAACATTTGAAAATTTGAAAAAGTCAAAAACATGATAAAAATTTAAAGATTTGAGTTTTTGCGTAAAAAGAGGAAATGATAGTACATCAGTAGACAGTTACAGTATGCTAAAGAAATGGAAAGTTTAAATGTGTTAAACGATCTCACCGTGGATATGTCGGTAGGTTTTTATACACTTAGTAAACTTTTTCGGGATATAAACCTAAATTCAAACTTACTTATTTCGTGGGGAACACTACTTGGATATATAGGTAACCCCTGAAATCTCGTTTGAAAGGTCCCTTATTCTGAGATACTAGGTCTTTATGCTTAGTGATATCTGGGGTATTATCCCGGGACTTCTGCTGAAAGAAATTTCTGACCTAGTCCCCGGAGAATACTTTCTGCATTGCTTGAAATATAGCACCACCCTCAGCATAAAAAACGATGAAACATTGCAAAATGCTAATCGTGTGCTGTTGAAATTAAAAGATCCTCTAAAGGGGACACACCGAAAAGTCGAAGCCGTCATCTCTCTGCGTATCGAAAGATCGACCTGAGCTCTCACGGCCCTCGCATTTAACCCCTGACAGATATCATCTAGGTATACTCACCTGTAAGACTGAATATTGGGATCTGGATACGGGAGTATATTCAAGAGGTGGGACACATAAATGAGTTCAAGTTCTTAATACACCTAATTCGTATCCTGAATCAGTTGAAATTTGTGTGAAAATTTAAATGGATCAGTATATCGACAATCTAAGTGAATTGTTTAATTCTTACTGTGAAATTAAGCTCAACGGTACTTGTGACTTGTCAAAAACTGATATGATCCTCTGTCGCATACTCAAACAAAAATATTGTCTGTAAATATGTTTGTACATATTTCTTTACTGCTTTATATTTTCAGAAAATACAAAAAGATTTTTGATTCTGCTTTATTTTCGACAACTGATATCTGAAATGCTGAGTTTCAAAATCTAAGTAAGCTGATTGTGTTTCTGAAAATAAAACAAGTTCATTAATTCGAAACTTGAATTAAAAATAAAAAATCAAAAACAGTTTGTGATATCTCCAAGGTCATTAAGTTGGACTTGGATGATTAACTGTGGGGGATTTGGATGCTTATACTGTTATAGAGATAGTTTCCGATTCGATTCGATGAAACTGCCAAATTCATGAGAAGTGATTTAGAGAAGATTGAATTGCCAGGTTACTATTCCTGGATAGTTGAAATTTGAAATGCTGTTACTTATAAATGTTTGAGTGTTTGCAGATGAGATTCCAGACTACGATCCCGAAAGCTGATTCTAAGGGGGAGTCTGAAGACGAGCTCAAAGCAAGGGGGAGCTTGTATACGGAAAGCAAGGTGTCGATCCCTAAAGCACGGAAGCCTGACGAAAGGGGGAGCCTGATGAAGAAAAGAGTCTACAGAAAGGAGAAGCTGAAGCTGAAGACAGATCCACCGGGATTCTGTTCGAGAAGATTCAAAGAGAGAAAGAGAAAGAAAAGTCGCTACGAGCTTGACTACAGATTGACTACAGCAATATCCAAGGGGGAGTCTGTTAGTGTATTATTTGTCTATCGCCTCCGTCAATCTAGTCCGTAGTAGAAAACTGAAGAAAACGAGAGTTACATTGTTATTTTAGAATTAGTTAGTCAAAAAGGCAAGGTGGCATAACTGTAATTAATGAGATTCCTCATTAATCCCTTGGCCTATAAATAGATCTCTAGGGTTTCTCATTTAGAACTTTTACCATTTTAGAGATTTGAAGAGCTCTAGTTCTAGAGAGAGAAACTAGAGAGAGAAAGTCTCTAAGTGGTTCAAGTGATTGTACAATTTCAGATTTTATCAAAGAATCACGTTTAGATTACGTCATGTGTGTTTAGGTCGCGTTCGTGTACGGATTCCGCACGTTTCACGTTCGTTTCGCAATCGTTTCGGAGTCAAAATCGGTCCTACAGATCCAGAAACGAGATATTCAACAATGGAAAAGTTAGTACTCGCGCTACTACATGCCTCCAGGAGGCTGCGTAGATACTTTACAGACCATGTCGTCACCGTACTTACTAATTTCCACATCGGCACAATATTGCAAAAACCAGAGACATCTGGGTGGTTAGCAAAATGGGCGATCGACCTGGGGGGCCACAACATTTTGTACAGGCATCGCCCAGCCATCAAGGGTCAAGTTCTAGCGGACTTCATCACAGAATTCCCAGTTGATAAAATCAAAGATTGTGAGATTGTTGAGAATCCCGTAAGAGATACGTCCAATGAGTTATGGTTGCTATATACCGATGGGGCCTCAAACGAAGACGACACAGGAGCTGGATTGCGCCTGGTGAGCCCTGAGAAACATGAATTTACATACGGCATCAAGTTGGATTTCAAGAATACCAACAACGGGGCGGAATACGAGGCATTCTTGGCAGGTTTGCGCCTCGCCATAAAAATGGGAGCTCAAAATCTGCGAGCGCATGTTGATTCACTCTTGATCGCCAGTCAAATCAACGGACTATACGACGCAAAGGGAGAAGTTATGGCTTTGTATCTAGATCAAGCAAAGGAGTTGCTTCAACAATTCAAGTCCTACAAGGTAGTGCATATCAATCGCTCAGAGAACAAACCAGCAGACGCCTTGAGCAAGCTCGCTTCAACTTCTTTTCAACATCTCGCCAAAGATGTAAGAATCGAAGTACTAAAAACCCGTCTGTTTTGCAGCGACAAGTGAATGTGATAGAGATAGGGCAGCCATCTTGGATGACCCCTATAATTCAGAGGCAAGGAAGATACAAAACAAGGCCCTGCATTATGAGATGAATGCAGTATCTTGTACCGAAAATCCTTCTTGGGGCCACTCTTGCGCTATGTGGACCCCCAAGATGCAAATTACTTGATCAGGGAGATTCACAAAGGAATTTGCGGCATCCATGCAGGGCCGCGCATGGTCGTTGCGAAAATAATGAACGCTGGATACTACTGGCCAGGGATGCACGTAGACGCTCTAAAAGAGTTGCGCAAATGCGACTCCTGTCAAAGGCACTCCCCGAAAACCCTGCGCCCAAAAAACGATCTTATCCCTGTATCCACTGCTTGGCCTTTTCAGCAGTGGGGGATTGATATGGTGGGACCTTTCCCTGAAGCTCCTGGCGCCGTCAAGTTCATAATCGTGGTCGTCGATTATTTTACTAAATGGGTGGAGGCCAAAGCTCTCGCCTCAACTACTGCAATGATGGTGCGCAAGTTTATTTGGGAACACATCATTTGCAGGTTTGGCCTGCCACTCAAGATTGTAACCGACAATGGCACCAACTTCGTGTCTGACAACCTCCAAAAGTGGATGAAAGAAATGAAGATCGAGCACACTTTCTCTTCCGTTGTGCACCCTCAAGGCAACGGCCAAGTTGAAAGTGTAAACAAGAGTATCGTCGATGGGATAAAGGCCCGACTGGGCACAAAGCGAAGAGGCTGGGTAGATGAGCTCCCGAGCATCCTGTGGGCTCATCGAACCATGCCGAAAATAAGTACTGGTGAAACCCCTTTTAGCCTAGTTTATGGCTCTGAGGCGGTTATCCCAGCTGAAGTTGGCCTTCCCTCGCCGCGCTTGACGGCAGTCAACATAATCGACAACGAGACGGAGCGCCGTCTTGACTTGGATTTGCTCGAAGAAAGGCGCGAAATAGCGCGAATCAAGGAAGCCAAGTATAAGACACAATTGGAGAGGTACTACAATGCAAGAGTACGTATTTGTACCTTCACTCCAGGAGAGTATGTCTTCAGAGACAATGAAGCTTCAAACGCTGAACGCCCTGGAAAAGTAGCACCCAAATGGGAAGGCCCATACTTGGTTCACGAGATGCTAGGAAAAGGGGCATACAAATTGCGCACTCTGGATGGACACATCATCCTGCGCACGTGGAACGCGCAACAATTGCGCAAGTGTTATATGTGACTGATCTCGGCCTCGCGCCTTTATCCACTTATGTTGGTCGCGTGCCTATCTTGATTTCCTATGTTGGCTACACGCCCTTTATTTTATTTCGACAGTGTATGTTGGCCTAAGCGCCTGTTTCCTACTCAATGAAAGCATATGCCATGTTTTCCTTTGATCATGATGCCTTCTACGTTACAAATGCATGTTAAACTTTTGATTAGCACGGAAACACTTCAGTAAATTACGAGCTCTTGAGTCATGCCTCCAAGGTCCTCCACGAACATAGCGCGAGACCGGGCAGTTACACTCACACGAGCCACACTTACATTCATTCGCGCTAACTTAACCAAAGTTTCTAACAACAGTGCAATAATTGTAACTTCAAAGTTAATAGCAAACGAGCCTAAAAGACGCCCCATGCAATAAACACACAAAAATTAAGCAGAAACATCTTTGATTCATTTCAAAGTAGCGCGAGCGCGCGTCAATTACATCCAAAAAACTAAAAAAGAAAATTACAAGGCACGAAGCTGATGTGCGATAAAGTGTTATATATATTAGGTGTATATTTTAAGCCCTTTTTTAACACTTATTTTAGCCAAGTTTTAAATTTATAAAACATGATATTTCACTAACACTAAACACACATATGGGCAAGTGCACCCATCGTTGAGTGTAGTATAGCGTTGGTAAGATACCGAGGTCGTCCAAGGACACAAGAGCTTTTAGTACCGGTTTATCCTCAACGTCTAACCAAAATAAAAGTTTAGAAAAATGTTTTAAACTAAGAAAATTAAAAACTAACTAAAATGCTGAAAATAAAAATAAAAGAAAAAAAACAGATAGACAAGATGAATCACTTGGTTCCGACTCGTATCTAGTATAACCTTTGATTATTTCCGCACTTTTGCACATAATTAAGAGATTATCTTAGTTATTGTAGTAGGCCCCTCTTTTGAAGGCGACGTTACCCTCACCCCAGTAGTTTGAGTCAGCAGGGATACAATCCTAAAAGGGTGGATTATTGGAAGATAATGAATTAAGTTATTAATGCAGTATTGTGGTAGGCCCCGCTTTTGGCGGTGACGTTACCCTCGGCTAAGTAGTCTGAGTCAGCAGGGATACAGTCCTAAATAGCCGGGTTATATTATTAATAGTAGTTAACTTATGAGGGGATCAAAGAGTTTGGACCCCCGCCATCCAATACCGTGAAGTATTGAAGGAGGTCCTACTAAATTTGACCCAGGTCCATTGCAGGACCTCTAAACGCTGAACAATGGCAAGACCTTTACCAAACCGTTCCCTTAACCCCCTACCAGGTAGCCAACATATCTCCATATAGACCGTGGAGATATGAATGGTGAAAATCCTTTATTTTATATAGACAGTAAAATAATGCCAAGACACCACGGACAAACGATAAGGAAAGATCACCTTCAACATAAGTAACTAGTTATTAAAGTCATTAATACAAAACCAAATAAAACGTGCAAAAGATTAGAAATAAAAAGTATTATACTAGACACTTTGTCTTCAACAAGTGATGTAAGAGACTTAGGCAAACATGGCCTTGATTGTCAAGAACTCTTACGATCAATCTTGGATCCCGAGACGACTCACACACTCTACGATGGACAATGGATGATGGTGGTGGATGATGGTGTTGTGATGGTGGTGGGTGGTGGATGAAGTGTGAGAGAGGTGGTGTGCCAAGGGATGAGATGAAATGAATCCAAGCACTACTATTTATAGGCTGAACAGAGAGCTGGACACGGCCCCGTGTCCGCTGGGCACGGCCCCGTGTCCGTCTGACAATCTCTCTCCTCATTAATTGTAATTCGCAATTACAATAAATGCGCCTGCTGTACTTTCGACACGCCCCCGTGTCCGCTGAGCACGGCCCCGTGATGGGCAATAGAAGCTTCTATAGATTTGTCTTTTCTGCTGCTTCTTGGGCACGGCCCCGTGCTGGCTGAGCACGGGGCGTGTTCAGTCTTCTGATTTCTCTACTTTGCTTTGGAAGGTGCCGTTGAGGGGTCGGGCAGTCCACTAATATTCCTTTTCTTGTATTTATGTTGGATTTAGCTGTCTTTTTGCTTCTTTTGCGTTTTTGAGCTCATTTAATCCTGAAAATACAAAAGGAAGACAAAAACACTCTTTTTCCAATATTAGTACTTAAAAATGGTTAGTTTTATTCCTCATTTGATGTAATTTATATGTTGCATTTTACATACATCAAATACCCCCACACTTGAACTTTTGCTTGTCCTCAAGCAAAACTCTTTAATATGTGGCTTACACTCCCAAATGGAATAGGTAGAAGAGAAGGTTTTGGGCTTGTCGTAGAGTGTCGGAATTTCCAAGATCTTTTTGGGTTTTATTTTTATTTATTTACACTCCTATTCGTAATGATTTATTTAGAACTTTTCATAGAAGAAATTACTTATTTGGGCATAACATGCCTTTTTAAAATTCTATTTATATACAAGTTCACATACCTCACGGGGAAATCACTCACACTCGCCCGAAGGTGTATTTTTAGTGAATCACTCGAGAGCGGCATGGAACTTATTCCTACCATAGGCTTGCCAAGAAATCAATCCTCCTCCTTTTTAACTTTAAACCTTTGTAGATATCAAGAGGACTTTGTGGGTTAAGGGTTAGGCTAGGGTTAAAGGTAGGTGGTTGGGTTAGTGGTTAGAGGAAAAAGGGCTAAAAGTGTAACAAGTGTCGGTTTTCATATTTTTGCAACTTTTATTTTGATGAAGCTTTTATTCAAACTAAGTTATTTTTGATTAACTTGTTTGTTTATTTTCTTTTTGCTTCATCATTATCACACTTTTTTTTTTTTTTTTTTTTTTTTACGAAGAACCGAACTTGTTACTAAAATAAAGGGTTAAAAATAAAAAAGGTTTTGGTGGGTAAAAGGGTTTTTGTTTGGGTGATGAAACGAAAAGGTTTAGGCTCAAAGGGGCTAACTAGGGGGATTTTTGGGTAGGTGGTAAAATAAAAAGAAAAATAATGGTGTAGAAATAAAAAGGGTTAGTCCTAATGCCTCCATCATTTACTTACTCGGGTTTAAGTTGATAAGGACCGGGAATGTATTGTCATGGCAAGTTCTAGAGTCGTAAGAACCAAGCTGCTATTCACACAAGAAACGAAAAATGAGCATTTAGTCAAATGATATGTAATTGTGCTCAATAAAGGCTCAAAACTTACTTTTGTGGGAATGGGTTTTTATGTGATCAAGTATATATAATCAAATTTTAAATAAGTTTGCTATGCCTTTTCATAATTTTCTTATGTTGGTTCTTTTTATCACTACGCTGTCGGTTGTAAATTCGTAAAAATATAACCTTTTTGAGAACTTGAATTTCCCGAGTTAAACCTAGACAAGTAAAAAAAATGAAATTTTTGAAAAAATTTGGGGTGATTAGCGGTTCCAATAGAGTTTTGTGTAAGGCTTGTATTTAGGACTTGCAAAATTCAAGGTTTTAGCATCCCCCCCACACTTAAATTACACATTGTCCTCAATGTGTCCCAAAAATAAATTTTTAGGTTGATTAGATGTGTAAAATAGTGTTTAAAAAGCAAAAATTTGTGTTACTGGGCACTGAACACGGCCCCGTGTTATCCGGGCACGGCCCCGTGTTCAAGTGCCAGTAACAAAATTAAAATAAGAGAAACAGAAGTCTGGACACGGGGGCGTGTTGGGTGAACACGGCCCGTGTCCAGGTACCTGAACTGGGCGTTTTTCTGCAGGTGGTTCGGCACGGGGCCGTGTTGGTTGGGCACGGCCCGTGTTGAACCTTCTGAACTGGTGAGAATTGTCGGGTTGCTTTGTTCTTGTGCATGGGTTCATTTTTCTCGTTCCCCTTTTCATCCTTTACCACCATGAGTGTGTTTTATTCATTACAAACCATCCAAACCTTAAAACCATCATTTCATTTCATCATAGAGAGAACTTACATAATTCTAAATTAAACTAGATAAAACAAAGAAATAGCAAACCATGGAGTCCTAGCCTTTACTTTATTTTAATTAGCAAAATTTCCAAGAAGTAATTAATCTTGGTTAACCAAGGCCTTTTTGAACTCCTTCTTCCGCGTGCGGTTCTCCTCAAATGTCGGCGAGCCATTCTTCCACCTCCCTTGGAAGGAGAAAAGAAGGCTCATTGGCATTAGTTTGAGGAGTTTCGATTTCCACCGGGATCTCTTGTTGGTGTTCCAAGGGAGGTTCCGCTGGCAAATCTTCCCACCCGGTAGGGTTGTTGATTCCGAGTGCCAAGTTCCAATCCTGCTGAGGAAGGACTGGTTCCATTGGGGGTGCTACAAGAATATTTAACCTCTGGTGCAAGAGGTTAATTTCTTGGAAGCTGCTTTCAAGTCCCATCGTAAGATCGTTAATACGGTCGATTAGGACCTCCTCTACTGAAGTCATTTCGTCGAGCGCCTCCCTTAATGCTACCACATAGTGCACAAGTGTAGCTTCAATGGAGGGTCTTCTTCCTCTTCGGCTGTCTGACGAATGCACAGAAGCTGTTTCGCTGTTTTCACTCGTCATCCTACGAAAAATAAACTAAAAATAGTTTATTTAATGAAACAGTGACCGGACACGGCCCCGTGCTCACTGAGCACGGCCCCGTGTTCATCTTTCTGCAGAGTTTCGGAACAAGGAAACTTGGATTTTTAAGTTATTTTCTGAACTTGTGGGGCCTTTTTAGCTACTAATAACTTAAAACAATGTTTCATAACATGTTTTTACCAAGATTCTTTGAACAAAACTCATTTGTCCCTACCATGGAGTTGGAGGAATTCCAAACTTCCAATGGTAGCTCTTGGAGAAAGATGGAGAAGAAGGAAATGGCTAAAAGAGGAAAGGACAAGATGGGTTGTTGGAACCTTCTTTTAGACTTACCTAGGATAGTTTGAGAGAAGATTCCTGCAAATCTCTGTCCCAAGTTGGTCCAAATGTGCAGAATTCTTGGCTGCATTTATAGAAAACGACAGCATCCTGGACACGGCCCCGTGTTCAGTGGACACGGCCCCGTGTGCAGGTGGAGTTCTGACACAGTTTGGCCGTATTCTGACGTACTGATCAGAATGGAATCTTTTGATGGACACGGGGGCGTGTTGGCTGGGCACGGCCCCGTGTCTAGGGACTGTTTTATGAAGTTGTCTAGTTTTTTAAGGAACTTGTTAGTATCGGGTGGCTCATGACTGGTTGGAACAACCCCAAAGTTCCTAAGATACCTTAATTGTCCTAGACTAAGGCGAGAACGCAAGAGGTTGTCGGTGAGGGTAATTCCTATTTTCATTCTAGGTGGACAAGTCCAACCCTTTCCCGGGCTCTTGTTAAAGAAGGTGTATGTCGAATCGCTCAGGTCTATGTATGCACCGAACGAAGTCGATGGAGAGTCCTTCACGGCACAATCGACACAGGGACGACTATCGTCCAAGTCTTTGCTAGGTACGAAGGTATTTTCGGGAGCAACGAGGTTGTCGGAATGCGGTTCCAACATTTCTTCATGGGTATCGTCTTGGGGTGGATCAATAAAATCCTTCCCAAGCTCTTCTAACCATTTCAGAATTAGCTCTTCTAGTTGAAATAACTCGTCAAGGAGCATTTCCCCTAGAATATCTGGCTGGGCGCATTCGAGGGAGAAATAGTGCTTATTTTTACTTTCGTCCCTCTTAAGGTTGTGAGAAGTTGGTGGGTTCATGTAGTGGGGCTTATAATTTAGGAAGTAGCATTTTACTTCTTCATGTTCGCCACCACATACTTGACACCACGTACCATAAGAGTGCCGAAAGTAAAAATAATTACTATCACTCATGTTTATGTCAGAAATTACCAACCGCCGGGATCTAACGGTTCTATTTTCAGTAACTGAAACTTGGGCACGGGGGCGTGTTGAGTGGGCACGGCCCCGTGTTCAGCTTACTGTCTGATGTAAAACAGGATTGCCAGTTCCAATGATTGAGCACGTGGGCGTGTTCAGCGGGCACGGCCCGTGCTGAGCTCTGCAGAAGCTGAAAAACTAAGAAAATCCTAAAAAAAAATAAAAAGAAGAATAAAAGATGATTAGGCCGTTGATTCCTAACTTTCTTAAAATCCTTGTGTCCCCGGCAACGGCGCCAAAAACTTGATGTGCGATAAAGTGTTATATATATTAGGTGTATATTTTAAGCCCTTTTTTAACACTTATTTTAGCCAAGTTTTAAATTTATAAAACACGATATTTCACTAACACTAAACACACATATGGGCAAGTGCACCCATCGTTGAGTGTAGTATAGCGTTGGTAAGATACCAAGGTCGTCCAAGGACACAAGAGCTTTTAGTACCGGTTTATCCTCAACGTCTAACCAAAATAAAAGTTTAGAAAAATGTTTTAAACTAAGAAAATTAAAAACTAACTAAAATGCTGAAAATAAAAATAAAAGAAAAAAACAGATAGACAAGATGAATCACTTGGTTCCGACTCGTATCTAGTATAACCTTTGATTATTTCCGCACTTTTGCACATAATTAAGAGATTATCTTAGTTATTGTAGTAGGCCCCTCTTTTGAAGGCGACGTTACCCTCACCCCAGTAGTTTGAGTCAGCAGGGATACAATCCTAAAAGGGTGGATTATTGGAAGATAATGAATTAAGTTATTAATGCAGTATTGTGGTAGGCCCCGCTTTTGGCGGTGACGTTACCCTCGGCTAAGTAGTCTGAGTCAGCAGGGATACAGTCCTAAATAGCGCGGGTTATAGTATTAATAGTAGTTAACTTATGAGGGGATCAAAGAGTTTGGACCCCCGCCATCCAATACCGTGAAGTATTGAAGGAGGTCCTACTAAATTTGACCCAGGTCCATTGCAGGACCTCTAAACGCTGAACAATGGCAAGACCTTTACCAAACCGTTCCCTTAACCCCCTACCAGGTAGCCAACATATCTCCATATAGACCGTGGAGATATGAATGGTGAAAATCCTTTATTTTATATAGACAGTAAAATAATGCCAAGACACCACGGACAAACGATAAGGAAAGATCACCTTCAACATAAGTAACTAGTTATTAAAGTCATTAATACAAAACCAAATAAAAAGTGCAAAAGATTAGAAATAAAAAGTATTATACTAGACACTTTGTCTTCACCAAGTGATGTAAGAGACTTAGGCAAACATGGCCTTGATTGTCAAGAACTCTTACGATCAATCTTGGATCCCGAGACGACTCACACACTCTACGATGGACAATGGATGATGGTGGTGGATGATGGTGTTGTGATGGTGGTGGGTGGTGGATGAAGTGTGAGAGAGGTGGTGTGCCAAGGGATGAGATGAAATGAATCCAAGCACTACTATTTATAGGCTGAACAGAGAGCTGGACACGGCCCCGTGTCCGCTGGGCACGGCCCCGTGTCCGTCTGACAATCTCTCTCCTCATTAATTGTAATTCGCAATTACAATAAATGCGCCTGCTGTACTTTCGACACGCCCCCGTGTCCGCTGAGCACGGCCCCGTGATGGGCAATAGAAGCTTCTATAGATTTGTCTTTTCTGCTGCTTCTTGGGCACGGCCCCGTGCTGGCTGAGCACGGGGCGTGTTCAGTCTTCTGATTTCTCTACTTTGCTTTGGAAGGTGCCGTTGAGGGGTCGGGCAGTCCACTAATATTCCTTTTCTTGTATTTATGTTGGATTTAGCTGTCTTTTTGCTTCTTTTGCGTTTTTGAGCTCATTTAATCCTGAAAATACAAAAGGAAGACAAAAACACTCTTTTTCCAATATTAGTACTTAAAAAGGGTTAGTTTTATTCCTCATTTGATGTAATTTATATGTTGCATTTTACATACATCAAAGCCTACCAACATTATCTACTCATAACCATCACCTCCATCATCATCATCATTTCCATCACCATCTCCACCATCATCATCACCAGCTGGTTCTTCTTCATCAGATAGCTCGACAGTCTCTGGTGGATCGAGGATGGCCTTTAGCCGTTGACACCAACCATCGTGCTTTAGCGACTCTGTAACTAAATCCATCACATGTAGCGATAGATGATCATAAGCTTTTTCAGCGCGGGCTAACTCAGCATCAACCTAATCGGTCACCGAGAAGTGGCTAACATCAAACTCTTGTCCAAACACCTCTTCGACTTGTTGCGCACACTCTAGATAACCTCCACAGTGACCAACCGCGCGCGAGGCATATATGAGAGTAGCAACAGCTCCGTCAAGCTCGGAAGCATTAAGGATAGAGTTGGCCATCTGCAGCAAAGGCAGCGGATAAGAAATAGGTTTAAGCAAATAAAGCCTAAGTTAAAAAGAGAACCATACCAGAACTACTCCCCTGCCACGCATCCACTCAGCCTCAGCAGCCAGAGTATCAACAATGCCTTGAACCTCAGAGTAGTTATTCTGCTCCACGTTGAGGGCCGCCGTACTGACGTCTCACGCTTCCTCGGCTTTCTCCTTAGCCTCCTCAGCAGTAGCAGCCTTGGCTTTCTCAGCTTCAAGGTCGATTTCCAAGGACTCGCTTTTGTCAACATTCTCTTGCAGGCGACGTTTTAGCTCTGCAATCTCGACGTCCTTGGCCGCCAGGTCCTTATCCTTACTGGATACCTGCGCTTTCAGCTCAGCCTACAGAAGATAAAACAGACTTAGAATTCTAACAGATGAAAAGTAACATGGAAAAGGAGTTGAACTTGTTCAACCTCAGAACGCTCCTTATCAGCTGCAAGATCCTCAACCTTCTTCGACAATGCAGAATTCTGGGCTTCAAGGTCGGTAATCTTGTCACGAACTGCATACGCGCGCTGATTATCCTTTTCACATATCTTCTTGAACTCAGCACGCTCTTTGGACAATAGCTCTTCGGCAGCACGAAGCTTGCCCCTAAGGCCCTCGCAGCCCCATTCCTCTGATTTCCTATCAGCCTCAAACTTAGACTTCTTCTCATCAAATTTAGCATTAGCCTTCTCAAACTCCTTCACTTGCCTCACAAGGTGCTCACGATATTTCTCCCAGTCAGCTCGCTCCTTAACCATTGTGCGCCACTCACGTACAATTTGGTGATTGGCGGCGTGAGTATTAGCCTCTCCAACCACATAGGCTTGGTATAGCCCATCGTGAGTTCGCGCCCTTTGATGATTAACCTCACTAGGAGGGAAGGAGTTCAAAAACCAGTCACGGCATGGACCAAACTCCTGAAAGGTATCTTTCTGTTTCAAACCCCAGGGAGCTTGGTGAGGAGCATTACTGTGCGCCTCCTCGGTATAAGTTTTGTAGTAAATATCACTGAGGGTATCCTTTGAGCCGATTACCTGTGTCATATACCCTCCAGCGTCGCCGGAGCTCGCACCACCTTCAGCATGTGAACCTGATCCCCCAGTAGTAGAAGTTACTTTAACGGAATGATGGGAATCATCAGGTTGCGCAGTTTGGGTAGGTTTCTCAACCTCAGGTTCCTTCCTTTTCTCATGATGGGGTTGGTCAAGCCCCGTGATATGAACAACCTCCGGACCCTGCGCTTTATCACGAGCAGTTGTAGCAGCGGTCTCGGTCTCCTTCGGATCACCACCGATAGGCTTTTCAGGAGTTTTCCTCTCCTTTTCTTCCTCCTTTTCTCCTTCTCTTTTTCCTTCTCAGCAGCCTTCTTCTCCTTCTCAGACTCTGCCCCAGCAATCTTGAAAGGTTTGATGGTAAACCTTGCGCCTCTTCTGCGCCGGCTCCGGAGGGTCTTTAAAAACAACACCCTTCTTCTCAGGGGTCTTCTTTTTTGCCTCTACAAAAACAAAGTGTTAAGAAGAAATAAAGCAGCAAAAAAAAGCAAGGTAATCAAGAAACTAACCAGGATAAAATCTATAAAGAGAGCGCAAGTTGGTCTGCTTTCCAATCAAAGGAACCCCACCAGCCTTCGACGCAGCAGACACACCAGCTGTGGTCTCTTCCCTACTTCTTTTTCTGCTGACCAACTTTTGCAGCAGGCTCTTCCTCTTCTTCTTCCTCCTATTCATCAAGCGCGATAGAAGACGGAGTGGCTCCAGCATCTGGGTTTCGAGAACCGGCGCTCACTGAACTCCTTGAGCCAGCAGCTCCAGTCTTCTTCTCGCCTGTACGCGACAAACCTTTAAGTGAGTCACTGATAATAACGTAATCCTCCAAGTTACTCTGACGAAAGCGTAGAGTACCTTTGTCAGCAGCACCAACAGTCGCGCGGCTACTCCCGCCCTTCTTGCTGGTCACCTCAGCGTCTAAGGTAATCACCTTCTTCCGCTTGGTGGGTTTTTTCTTCTTCTCTTCAGGGTCAGTGCCCAGGTCGCGCAACCCACCTGCAAAGACGTTAGACCACGAACTTAGCTCCCCATTTGAAGACACTACAGACTCCTCGCTGGAAAGATAGAGAATTTCTTTCCCAGTGGAAGTCATTGCTCGCAAGGGCTGGGGGTTAGGTATATATGCACCTTCAGTCGCGACAGGTGGATTGGCAAAATCTCTAGCAACGGGATACATGAAGTGACCCCTAATCGCGTCATACCAATACTGCTCGCCTGCTTCCAGCGGCCGCACGCCCATAGACCCACCAAAGGTGGGGAAAGCTACTTGGTAAAGTTGTACCTCTACATTCAAAGTTCAACAGTTGAGTGCAATGAATTTCAACAAAATAGTCAAGGAAACAACTGACCTCTGTCCTGAAACTTCAAAACCGGAACTTCGTTGCTCTCAGGTGGCCATTGATCAATCATCTACGCCGCAACGAGGACGTTTTCGCCAAAAACTCTGTTAGGTGTGGTAGTAAGCTTCAAATACCATTCCTCTTTCTTGGGGATCGGCAACTCCTCCTTCTCGATCACGTCCGGCGCACGGAAGGTCATAGCAATAGGGATGACTTCCTCCCGGATGAAGAAATTTTTTTGTTTCCATTCATGGAAACTCTTGGGGGGGTTCAAGAGTATTTTCTTGGCAGACCCTCGACTTCCAAAGGAATAGAAGCCCATGTTTCTGATCAGTTGATAGAAAGCTCTAAATCTTTCCACAGTTGGCTCAACACCATGGGATCGACATAGAAAATCTAAGTGTCGAACTCTCACCATCCTAGGTGGACTCATTTGCGAAATATGGAACCTATAGTACTGAAGTATGTGGGCCATAAACTCCGTCGCCGGCAACCGTAAGTTGCCCTGAAGGAAGAAGTCTTCAAAAAGGGTAATGTACCCCAGCGGTGCATCGGCGGCCGTCTGATTCTGGCCGGGGTACCGGGCATCCCATTCTGGTGGAAACCGGAATCCTCATGTGATCTGTTCGAACAACCCTAAATCCCATTTAAGGACCGGAACAGGACCTTCTTCACTTGGGTTTTCTTCTTGATGATGTTCTTCAGCCATGGATATTCAAAGAAGAAGTTTCGATTATGCAGAAAAACTTGAAGATTCGATAAAGATCTTGAAGATCTGCTACTGAGTTTGAAGATTTGAAGAAGAGATAGAGAGAAGATAGCAACAGTGGAAGAGAGAATGATCTATCCTCTCATCTCCACGATTATTTATACTCATCGCATTTAATGCGATGAGTAGACGTGCCAGATTCACCGCGCTCGTACCCAATCAACGACTGCCACGTCGATCGCAAATCCCGGAGTGACGGTTACCACGCTCGTGGACCTCACTCTCTTGTCGGAAAGCCGAACCGTCAGGGACAACTTGTTGACGGTCGTGTCAGCGGTCAACTCAAATGTCGCCATCAACGACATTTCTTACCAACCTGTCAGAATTCAAAATTCGAGGTTTTTCCCGCTCAAAAGTACTACAAACTTCATGCAGAAGTTACTCAGGCTGCGCAATATTCATGTTTACCCAATGAACCTGCGTGATTACAATCGGAAGCAAAGAATCACCAACAGTCAGACATGGTAGTCGCGCCGTAGCAAGTGTCAAATATTTACACGCGCGCCTCTGCCCAACACAAAGAGCATTTTTAGCACTTTTCTTTTTCGAAGTCCAGAGCTCCAACCACTTGCCTCGTGCATGGTGTAGCACTGGACTGGGGGAACTTGAAGGGGTATGGTCCCAAAAAGCCGTGCATACCTTCATTTAGGTCGCGCGCAGAACCATACTCTTTATCTAGCAAGATTGTTAATGTCAACCGCGCGCGGACTACGTCACCATGTATTGATCTCGTGCGAGGTCTGAACAAGAAAGCACACCAAACTCAACACTTAGCATTCTGAATAAGAGTCTTCAGCTCCTATAAATCCTGCGCAGGCTACTTACGTGCTCTACAAGGGTCGTACAAAAACTATAGCGCAAGGCCACTTCAGAAGGTACGAAAGGTACAAGTGGCAGAAGAAAAGAGCCAATCCGCGTTCTCTATGCTGTGCTCAATCGTGCTCCACGATCATCTGACGTGCAGGAGACATAAAGTACACAAGGACACCAATGTGGCACCAATCACAGGGCAGCGACACCAGCCCCACGATCTCCACTTACCTGCTGATGGCTGAAGGACGGCTAGGCCGACAACAGTGACACGTGGCTCCAATCATGGTGCGCCAGCACCGAAGAACTTCTAGAAGCCACTAACGGTCGACACCAGTGAGACAAGGAGCATATCCTCTATGTTGTCGCCTTCCGGCCCATGGCCCATCAGCCCACATCCTCTTACACCTCTCCGGCTATAAATAGAGACCTCAGTTCATAGGTTAAACATTGTATTCCCTTCACTCTCACTCTTAACACACATTTATCTCCCAAAACAGTCGCTTATTCTCACGCCGGAGCCCGGTTAAGAGGGAAACCCCCATATTCCCCTCTTAACGAGTAACGGTGTTCTGTTTTGCAGGATTAACGGATCATTACGGAACTCAGAAAGCGATAAGAAGATTATCCACTATGGTAAAAACATAAACCAAACTAATTAACCTCAGGATTAGTTACGTGTTTCTTCAAAATTAAACAAGCCAACCGGCTTCGCTCAAAAAATCTAAGTAGCTGGAGTTTAATCTCAAACTCGACTCGAATAATACTTAAGGCAGCTTGTATATTATAAATTAAAATGATTTTATGTTTCTTAAATGTATTTAAATAGATATACCAAAAATAATAGTGGATGAATGTTTTTGGCTTCTAAAAGTTGGGTTTCTTCAACAGCCTACTTAATTTAAGCGAGTTAACGCATGGGCGGATCTATGGGTATCCCAAGGTTGTCCGAGATACCCCTCAGCTTTCATGGCAAATGGTGAAGTGCAAAATAATTTTCTCGGTTATATATAGAGGATAACCCTGATCAAATATTAGGGTACCACTGAGCAATGGTATTCTAGCCAAAGAGAAGAAAAGAGGAGTGTATAAACTGCATATTTTTTTTTCCGATCAAATTTCATAGTCTCGTCTGTGTAAAATGAAGTGAAGAAGATGATGACTAATAGATATATAAATACCGTTAAATATATATATGTATGTATAATTTTGGATACAGTACATTTTTATCGAAAGGGTAAAAACTTTTCGTCCTTTATGTTTATATCAGATTGCAATGGATAGCCTTTAACTTCAATAATTACAACCACTGTTCTTTTTTTAGAAAAACCATTACACCCTACGTCATTTGCCCATAACCTGGTTAAAATCTCCAGTTTAATATGGCATGTGAAAGGCACATGAGGGCACTCATTGTTAATTAATAAACATATATTATTGGGTCATGCTATTTACACACGGCCAAAATTATTTTCACACCTCAAAGCGCCGCGCTTTGGCCATAGCGCGGCGCTTAGCTCGACAAAAGGTGACTTGATTGACGTTTGAGACATGAGTTACTGTTTGAGAGACATAAAGCTGATTACAAGGTTTGTCGTTAACCCTAAGCGTCGTGCTTTGGCCATAGCGCGGCGCTTCGACCCTAAATTTTCACTTTTAAAAGCAAGCTGCTGAGACAGTACATTTAGCGTTCGAGACATAAAGCACTCAATATGTTGTTTACAAACATACGGGGGTTTTGTTGTTTGTCGATTTCCAAATTACTTGTGTTTCTTCAAAATAACGAACGGTTTTGCTGTATTAGTTACGTGTCTTGAAAAAACGATGTCGTGGTTAAGCAACTATCTTTTCGGTCCATATTCTGACGAGTCAGTTGTTCCTGATTCTTACGAGGGGACCGCTATTTCTGACTCGTATGTGAAACCGGTCTCGTCCAACTTGAAGGAGGCAGAGGTTGTATCTGGCATTCGTTATCGTGATAACACGGTGACGCTGGATTTGAATACCCCTGTGGAGGACCCTTACGCACAACAAGGTTATTTGAATTTCGGTTACAATGGCGAGCACAGCTTTGTACAGCAGGAGTGTTATCCAAATCACAGTTACGGTTGTTAACAGAGCTTTGAACATCAAGTCAATTCGGACCTCGGTGACGACGGTGAGCCGGAGAATGTGTCTGTTGACGAGGAAGGCTGTTACCCGGTTACATTTCCGTTTGATACAACGCAGACCTTTTCGTCACGTAAAGAGTTGATGCGTTGGGTACAAGACACGGCAAAAGACAATGGTTACCTCATTGTGATTAAGAGGTCGAATAAAAGAGGAGAGAATTACAAGATTTGGTTTCAATGTACTTTTGGTGGGGAGCATAAGAGTATAGCTACAGAGAGGAAAACGGGTAGCAAGAAAATAGGCTGCCCGTTCGAGATGATCGGGTTTTCGGAATCATCCGGAAGTGTTTGGAGGATCGAGGTGACGAAGGCGAAGCATAACCACACTCCTATTGAAAACTTAGAGGGTCACGCGTATGTGAGAAGGCTTTCTTCGGAGGATACAAAACTGGTTAAGGAGCTGGCAGAGCAAGATATTCCCAACCAAAGTATCTGGCGAACGCTGACGAAAAACAATCCGGCTAGAAAGCTTATTCCGAAAGATATACACAACGATGTTCAGAAGATCAACGCCGGAAAAAATGTCGGTAAGTCTCCGATGCAAAAACTTGAAAACATTCTTCTCAAAAAAGATTACACTTATTACATGCGCACGAATGAGATATCGAACGCAGTTGAAGATGTCTTCTCTGTTCACAAAAAATCATTCACTGTGTGGTGTGCCTTCCCGCATGTGCTAATGATTGACGCCACCTACAAAACGAACATGTACAACCTGCCATTTGTTCAGGTCGTAGGCATGACGTCGACAAACAAATCGTTTACGGCTGCTTGTGCGGTAATTTCCGCTGAGAAGTTAGAGAACTACCTATGGGTGTTGCAGAGGATCAAGTCTATGCTGGTAGGATGTATGGAACCGCGCGTGATTTTAACAGACAGGGAATTTGCGCTAATTAACGCGTGTGAACAAGTTTTTCCAAAAGCGCATAAGTATCTTTGTCGGTTCCATATTCAACAAAATATTAATAAGAACAGCAAGAGGAAATTCTCTGACAATCAGTGGAAAGAATTCGTACATACATTTTGGACATTGTGCGAGTCTACGACCGAGGAAATATACAGGTATAACTTGGAAAACCTTGAAGCACAGCTGAAAGAAGATGGCCGTGAACGTGAGTATTTCTTACATAATTATGTTCAAATTTTATATAATAACAAAAACTGACTATTTACGTTTTTTTAATTTCAGAGGTTTTTGATTATTTGATGAAATCCTGGTTGGATCCGTACCGTGAAAAGTTTGTATCTAGCTGGATTAACAAAACTATTAACCTTCACCAAACTACGACCAACAGGGTTGAGGGCATGCATGCAACACTAAAAAGTCACTTTCCAAGTCATCGCAACACATTGGATAAACTTGTACTGTATGTTGATCATGTTGTTGATAGACAATACGCCGAGATTAGTAGTAGCTTTGAAACAAGCCTCCGAAAAGTGATGAAGCACCACAAGGATCATCCCATGCTTGCAAATATTCTCAGAAAGGTTTCAATATTTGCGATTGAGCTTTTGAATATGGAACTAAAACGTAAGGAAGACGGGTTGAGAGCCTACGGTGCAAGTTGTGGTTGCCATCTTTTTACCAGCTATGGTTTGCCATGTGCCTGTCGTTTGGAAAAGTTGGAAAATAACGGTAAATAATATTTTTGACCTTTGTCGTTATGATTTTGCCACCTAATTTGTTTTCGTCCACAGGTCAGCAAATCCGTATCAATTTGATAGACGTGTTCTAGAAGAAGCTTGACTTCAAGCCTGCAAGGACTAAGATAGAGGATATCGATGTAGACGCGGAATTTGAAAAATTGAAACCACAGATCGATCCAACACCCCCTCAAGTGAAAAGGAGCTTCTTTGAAAAGTTTCAGCAAATCCTCAATCCAGGGAACAATAACAAAAAACCTCCTGTTGTTCTGAAGAAAACTCGTGGTCGCCCAACATTGAAAACGCAGGAACAAAGGAAGGTTGAAGCCGATAGAAAAAGCTCGTACATTCCGTCGGAAGAAACTTGGGTCGAGGCCTCAGACGATTTTCCCCGTCACAGCTCGTACGTATCATCCCAAGATTCTAGAAGACAAAAGAATACCAAACCGCTCAACCTACACCCTGATTTCCCGATGATCAAGCTCGGTCCTAAGACGGATATAGCGATCCGCAACTACGCATCTCAGATTCCCAAAGTGATCCATCCATACATCGTGAGAATAAAGGACGTGAAACCAGATGGTCATTGTGGGTTTCGATCGGTGGCTGTTGGGTTAGGAGTGAAACAAAATAGGTATTTGATGATCCGGAAACAACTTAAAATGGAGTTACGTAAGAACGAATCGCTTTGGAGGCAGTTTTTCGATCCGGAAAACATAGGACATTATGATGCGCTGGTTAGACGGATCGATTTCAAGGGGGTGGGACGAGCAGGTATCGAAAATTACATGACGATGCCTGAGACGGGGTTTCTTATTGCCCAACGATACGGTGTGATTGTTCATACCTTCGACATTCATGGGAACGATACAATTTTCCCTCTGTTGGGCGGGCCAAACGAAGCTGAGCAACCTCACCTGGTGGTTGCGGTTGTGTTCGTCGATGATGGGCATTTCATACATGTAGAGCTTGGAGGATGTTATCCAATGCCTCCCCCAAACCTACTCTGGACAGCGAACAGAACAGAGCGCGCAGCAGCCTGGCATACATTATACATGGATCAGATCAACGCGTACGAAATGCTTACGTATCGTCCCCCTGACCTTAATGTAACCCCATATGTTCAAGATGTATGTTAAATGTGTTTAATAATAATCACGTTTGTGTTTGTTCAATATATGCGTTACATCACGTTAAAAACCGAATGTCACCGACACGACCCAATCAGATTCAATACGCACTTGTACGACCCAAAATGACAATATACATCATAATACTACAATTAATGAAAAATACGTCATGTACATGTACGGTAGGCGGCTGATACACATAACAGTACTCATAGGAGTACTTGTGCTTTCAAACCAAAATGATACGGTATAATGGAATAAGACATCACACGTAACCGATTTGATCCGGAACTTGCAGTATAGTCCATATATATTAAAAAATGATGTATAATGGAAAAAGCGTAAAATTTAGACTATTATCGACGCGTTTGTGAATTAAAAACAATTTTAAAAAATTTAAAAAAGGCCCAAAGCACCCCGCTTTGACCTAAGAGGGGCGCTTTGCCCTTAAACATGAACCGAAGCGCCCCGCTATGACCAAAGCGGGGCGCTTTGGTCCCTCGTTTAACCTGAAGCGGAGCAGCTTTCTCCCCCATTTCATCACCAAACAAAACACACACATAAAGGTGCGATTACACACACTAGGGCGAAGATCTTCTTTTTCCAGATTTCAAACGCTATTAGGTACGATCGAACTTCATTTATTGTTTTGGTTCAATTTATATGTTTGATTTTGTTTTGATTTGGGGGGTTTTGATCGATTTGCTGGTTCTGTTTTTGAGAACGAAGAACCAAAGCGCCGCGCCGAGGCCAAAGCGGGGCGCTTTGGTTCATGTTTATTTTTTTTATATTATTTGTTTATTATTATTTATTGTTTGAATTGTTTAATAATATTATTTGTTTATTTAAATTGTTTAATAATATTATTTGTTTATTTAATATTATTTGTGTATTTAAATTGTTTAATAATATTATTTGTTTATTATCTTTTATTTAATATTATTTCTGTATTTGAATTGTTTAGTAATATTATTTGTTTATTATCTTTTATTTAATATTATTTGTATTTAAACGTGCAGGGATGGATTCCGATCACGAAGAGGAGATTGAGCATATGGAGGAGGAGGTATGTCCGTACCTGCAGTTTGAGCAGGGGTCACGGGCGGCGAGGAGATGCGCTAGGTTGCGCACCATGGAGATTGGGGGGCATGTAGGGATAGACTGGGACCTGCTGGAGACCGTGGGAGAGGCCGCGCGGACGCATGATATAGTTGGATTAGATACTCCTTGGCCGCGCCTATTTCAGATAGCGATGGAGGACTCGTACCGTGAGCTTACGATCGAGTTTCTTTCTACGTTTACATACGCGCCGCTTCCAGTCCACGAGGTTACATTCCGTCTCGCCGGTCAGCAGTTTCAGATGAGTGTGCGGGAGTTTGCTGTCCATACAGGTTTGTACACAGAGCCCGAGCTTGATACTGATTTATATACGCAGGGGGTTAGGGCGATGGACAGGCAGACGCTTATCAGTTTCTGGAGGGCCATTTCCAGGGTTCCCTTTGGGAAATCCTAGCAAAATGCCACCACCATTAAAGACCCCTTGTACCGATACCTGCACCATATTATCGCGTCATCTATCGTGCCGCGGGGTACCAGCAGGGAGAAGGTCAACCTCAGTGACCTTTTCTTTCTATACTGCCTACTTCGCGGCCAGATCTGCGATCTAGCAGCCTGCCTGGCAGATTACTTTGCGAGTGCATACCACCGGCAGCTGCACACTGGCTCATACATCACCGCCATTGCACGCTCTCTAGGGCTCGTGCCCGAGAGTGATCCGGAGCTGTCCGATCCAATCCCGTCAACCAGGTTGGGCCGCGCGTTAGTATCTAGCATGCAGATCACCCGTGTCTTTGATGTTGGTCTGAGGTTTAGGGGCCGTGACGGGCAGATTTGGCATGCGGAGGTGTTGCCGGAGGTCATCCCGGTTGTTATTGAGCTGAGGGATGGAGTGTTAGCCGCTCCTCATGTTCAGGAGGCCGCTCGGCAGGCTCAGCTACAGGCTCTGGGCCTCGATCAGTACCCGGGCCAGCCTCAGGATCAGGCTCAGGCTCAGCCTGTATTCGAGGATCCGGCTCTGGAGGAGCATGTCGAGGAGATCCCGGTACCACCAGTTCAGCCACCTCCTGAGCCGCCACAGTACCCGCAGCACGTTTACGCTGACCTGCCTCCGGTAGCGCGTGCGGTGGCTCGGGACTTCGACCGGCGCCTCAGACGCCAGGGCGCACTCATTGACTGGATGGTCGAGACGCTCGTTGCTCTACGAGAGCTCGCCGGATTGCCTCCACTTCCCCTCCCACCGTCCCCACCGCACGAGGATTAGCACCTTAGTTTGTTTGTATAGTGTTTTGTTATGTATTATGTACTCAGTTGTACCTTTTTGTTTTGTATGTACAAACTGATATATATCTATATATTGCAGTTAATCTTCTATTTACATCACGTTGGTTTTGGATTGTTTACGTTTAATTCTTATGGCTTTCTGTACATTTTATTTAACGTGTTCGTTTAATTTAACAAAATAAACTAGGTTAACAGTTTATAAAGACGCACTTATATTTTATACGTTCTATAAAAATAATGACGTAAAAAAACGTAATTATAAAACAACTATGAATTATATGTAATTCTAATATTTTATAATAATAATAAAACTCAAATACAATTTTTTCCTCTAAAAAACACTACCAAACTAACCCACATCCCACCTATTTCAAAAAAAAAACAACACAAACTCATCTCCACTGGCCATTTGTCTTTTTGCACACCCAAAGCGCCGCGCTTAGACCAAAGCGGGGCGCTTTGGGTGTGCAAAAAGACAAATGGCGTGTGCGAATAGACCAGGCCATATTATTTTATAGACTTAAAATTATTTATTATTTATTAGACTTAAAAAATATATAATTGAGCATGAGCAAATAGACTAAGCCAGCTAAACTTTGTTGACCTCACGTACCACAAACTGCCAAAAACAACACCACCAGCAAAATTATAACTGATGAACTTTAGTTAGGTTTTCAGTTATCATTCTACTGTTGTTGTTAGGACTTCAAAATCAGTTCTGAAATGGAGAATCAAACGGTGCAAGTGATGATCGCTGTTCTAATTTCATTATTTATCGCCGTTAATTCTTACCGGAAAAACTCACTCGATGTTTCCGGTGCATTCGCCGGTTTTTTCGTCATGGCGGTTCATTTATCTGTCAATTACAGGTTCATTTTGGTTTCGGAATTGTGTTTGTTTTAGGATGTGTGAGTGACTAATGTGTTGTTTTTGTATATGCCAGTGGTAAGTTTTGTTGTTTTTGTATATGCAAGTGGTTAATTTTGTTGTTCTTGTATATGCAAGTGGTTAATATTGTTGTTTTGGTTTCGAATTTGTGTTAGTAGCGGTTAATTTGTTGTTTTTGTATGTGCTAGTGGTTAATTTGTTGTTTTGGTTTAGAATTTGTGTTTGTAGCGGTTAATTTGTTGTTTTTGTATATGTGAGTGGTTAATTTGTTGTTTTGGTTTAGAATTTGTGTTTGTAGCGGTTAATTTGTTGTTTTTGTATATGCGAGTGGTTAATTTGTTGTTTTTTTGTATGCAAGTGGCTAACTTTGTTGTTCTTGTATATGCTAGTGGTTAATCCTGTTGTTTTGGTTTAGAATTTGTGTTAGAAGAGGTTAATTTGTTGTTTATGTATGTGCTAGTGGTTAATTTGTTCTTTTGGTTTTAAATTGTGTTTGTACGGTTAATTTGTTCGTTTTGTATGTGCTAGTGGTTAATTTGTTGTTTTGATTTCGAATTTGTGTTTGTAGCGGTTAATTTGTTGTTTTTGTATATATGAGCGGTTTATTTGTTGTTTTTTGCATATGCTGAGTGGTTAATTTGTTGTGTTTTGTATATGCCAGTGGTTCATTTGTTGTTTTGGTTTCGAAATTGGGAAAATTGGTTTTTAATAAACCAACCTTTGCCCCATTGGTAAATAATAATCCTACCTACAGATTTGGTAATTAATAATCCTACGTTTCAATATGTTGGTACTCAATAGACCTCCGTTAGTTTTTTTTAACTGAAGTTAGTTTTTAAGTTTTATTTATTACACAAACAGTCCCTGTAGTTATAATTTACTAGTTTTAAGTTTTATTTATTACACAAACAGTCCCTGTAGTTATAAAAAAAATCATAAAAATAAAAAAAAATCTAAAAAAATCTAAAAAAATCTAAAAAAATCAAAAAATCATAAAAAACCGTTTTCGACCCGGACCGTTTCGACGCGTACCGTTTCGACCCGTACCGTTTCGACCCGGGTCGTTTCGACGCGTACCGTTTTGACCCGAACCGTTTTCGACCCGGACCGTTTCGACCCACCACCACCACCACCGCCACCACCACCACCACCACCGCACCGCCACCACTACCACTACCACAGCACCGCCACCGCCACCACCACCACCACAGCACCGCCACCACCACCACCACCACCACCACAGCACCGCCACCGCCACCACCACCACAGCACCGCCACCGCCACCGACAGCACCACCACCGCACCACCACCACCACAGCACCGCCACCGCCACCACCACCACCACAGCACCGCCACCACCACCACCACCACCGCCACCACCACCACCCGCAAAAATGGTTCGGGTCGAAAAGGTCCGGGTCGAAAACGGTTCGGGTCGAAACGATACGCGTCGAAACGGTCCGGGTCGAAACGGTACGGTTCGAAACGGTACGGGTCGAAACGGTCCGGGTCGAAACGGTACGCGTCGAAACGGTTCGCGTCGAAACGGTACGGGTCGAAACGGTTTTTTATGATTTTTTTGATTTTTTTTAGAATTTTTTTGATTTTTTTAGAATTTTTATGATTTTTTATTTATTTTTTTAGAATTTTTTTTAGAATTTTTATGATTTTTTTGAATTTTTTTGATTTTTTAGATTTTTTTTTATTTTTATGATTTTTTTTATAACTACAGGGACTGTTTGTGTAATAAATAAAACTTAAAACTAGTAAATTATAACTACAGGGACTGTTTGTGTAATAAATAAAACTTAAAAACTAACTTCAGTTAAAAAAAACTAACGGAGGTCCATTGAGTACCAACATATTGAAACGTAGGATTATTAATTACCAAATCTGTAGGTAGGATTATTATTTACTAATGGGGCAAAGGTTGGTTTATTAAAAACCAATTTTCCTCGAAATTGTGGTTGTAGTGGTTAATATGTTGTTTTTTGTATGTGCGAGTGGTTAAGGTGTTGTTTTTGTATATGTAGTGGTTAATTTGTTGCTTTGGTTTCAAAATTGTGTTTGTAGCGGTTAATTTGTTGTCTCTGTATGTGTGAGTGGTTAATTTGTTGTTTTTGTATGTGCTAAGTGGTTAGTTTTGTTGCTTTGGTTTCGAATTTGTGTTTGTAGCAGTTAATTTTTTGTTTTTGTATGTGATAGTGGTTAATTTTGTGGTTCTTTGTAGATTTGGAGCGATGTTGTTAGCATTCTTCTTTACTTCATCAAAGCTTACGAAATTAGGAGAGGAGAGAAAACGGAGTGTTGATGCTGAGTTTAAAGCAGGAGGTCAACGAAACTGGTATTGATTTTTCTAGTTTTTATTCTACTTATGATGATATTTTTGTAGTTATTTATGATTATGATATGAGCAGTGTCAAATGTGTTTATTGTTAGATTGGATTATGAACAGTGATAAGAGTCTACTTTGTTAAGTATGCTGTTGGTTGAGGGCTTCGTTTTGAAATAGCACATCGAGAGGGCATAATGCGCACGTCACATTTTGTGGTGCCTTATGCAGTTGACCACTATTTAAACAATTTGGACCATGATCGCAATGGGTTTGAGTTTTTCAAATCTGATTGAACAAATCTGACCATCGATTTATCAATGTGTTTGATTATTGGAAAAATTACCAAAGTAAAAAATTTTGACTAAAAACTTTTCAAAATACTAAGTAAACAACTTTGACTAAAAACTTTTCAAAATACTTAGGTTGATGGATGTGGTTCACTAGTGAACACTCATAACCATCCTCCACCTCAGCGCCACGTCAGCATCCCCTTCCACCGGTGACCATGATGCCAATTACCTCCACTACCCCCCCCCCCCCCCCCCCTTTTTCTTCCCAAACCATATCTTTCAGCCTTATTTAACCAAAAAGTTTTCCAAGAAAGCCAAGTTAGCTGCCAACTAAACAAAAAAAGCGCCGGCTAAACACTAAAAAGCCCCTAGTCGTTGGCTGAACACTGAAAAAAGCCCCTAGCCGCCAGCTAGGTATTAGTTGTCTCAGTTGGCGGAGTTGACTTGGCGTGTTCTGATTAGTTTAAACAGTTTTTGAAAATGCTAAATAGTTGTGTCTATTTTAGAAAGTTTTTGGTCAAACTTGTCTATTTTGGTAACTTCCCTTGATTAGTTGAACAAATTAGACCATCAATTGAACAAATTTAACTAGAGTTGATAAGAATATCTCATATTTTAGTGTTTAAATGTTAACAACTTCAAATACTATCTATAAATAAATTTCAAGTATTTCTTTAACAAGGAACGCCTTGCATACGTGATGCGCACACTTTGCACATCACGCATCGGCATTCACGATCAAAACGATACTTCCCAAGCTTGATCACGAATGCTGTAAGAGCCTACCATACTTGGTTTAAACAACTTATCTGCTTGTTCTGTTTTTTAAAATTAGATAAGCACTACTGAGTGTCTGGATGAAGTATGAATAAAAGTGTGTATGCTTATGTACACAAGCATAAGTTGTTTAAATAAGCCATCACAAACGCACCTTTAGTAAAAGTGTTTCATTATTATCATTACACTGTCAAATAAAGCTTCTTACTAAGTTTTAGGGTAGCAAAACACATAGAAGATGTCTGACCGGATGTTAACCAAAATTTGTTGCTTATGCAAGCATTAAGCATATTTGTTGGTTGTTTGGAGTTATAGAACAATCAATGCTTGTGAATGATTTTATATTGAAGTATCATCATTTCTTAAGGGCCAAGTTGTACTTTTTGGTAATTAAGTGATAAGCCATCTCATCATAAAGCGCCACATAAGCAAGAAACCAGTCATCATAGGTGATCTAATTATGAAATTAGTCCATGTGTCTATGTGTGTGTGGGGTATAATTACCGACTCTCGATGTTGTTGAGTAGGGATGCTAAACGGGTCGTGCTCACAGGTTGGCGGGTCCAACCTGACCCGAACCCGAAATTTTATACGAACCCGAACCTGAAAATCGTGTCAGATACATGAACCCGAACACGACACGAATATTCGCAGGTTGACCCAAACACGACCAGTTTTAACCCAATTTTTTTATTTTTTTTTTAAATATTAATATTTCAAAGTAAAGTTTTACTACACAGAAAACAAATGTATATAAAACAGTTACGTTTTAATTATATAATCTTATGTTAATTTCTTTTTTAATGTAATTATTGCATAAAATACCAAGCTAATTATACTTATGACATAAAATACAATTTGAAAAAAATTAAAATATGATATAAATGGGTTAAACAGGTCAACCCGCCGGGGTTGACACGAACCCGATCCGTTTTGCTAAACAGGTTCGTGGGTTCAACCTTAAACCGACCCGAACTCATTTAGACTAAAGCCAAACCCGCGAAGTTTCTGTTAGATTCATGCCGTGTTATCAGGTCATGTCAGAAATTAACACCCCTATTGTTGAGTATAGTTACCAAATTTGGCCATGAACCTAAGTTGTTATTCTATGGCATTAACCCTCTTTTTTTTCTTTACGTACTAATGCAGTAATTCACATATGTTGGTTATGCTGCATGTTTAAATATGTTTGCCCATCTTCTCTATCAGGATACAAGTTTTTTCAAACAGTGGAATTGCGACAATCTTGGTTATAGCATTTTGGAAGTTGAAATCATCACAAGATATCTGTTTGGATTCAAGAGAATCGTATATCATAACATCTATTGTTGGTGGCATAATTGGGCATTACTCATGTTCTAATGGAGACACTTGGTCCTCTGAGCTTGGGGTACTTAGTGACGAACAACCACGGTTGATTACCACATTTAAGGTGAGAGCTTTTTATGCTTTCTTTTTAAATATATGGATAAAATTCAAACATCCTTGAAAATTTCAAAAAATACTAGTAACTTTACTCTGCGCGCGTTGCAGCGGCGTCGAAGTATCGTAACTCGAATTTATACCATGGAATGAAAACATATTATATTTGACCAGACTCCTTTCCAAACAAAATTTACGTCAAAACGTAGACCAACTAAAAACGTACATAAAAACGCATGAAAAATATTTATATTTCACCCAACTCGTTTCCCAAAATAAATTTAAGTACGCACATAGAATAAGCATGAAAATGTATTATATTTGACCCCCGACTCGTTTCCAAAAAAAATCTACAGTGAAACGTAAAGCAACTTGAATTTATACCGACACGTACATAAAAATAAGCACGTAAGAAAATAGTGTTTTTTTAATTAAAGAATGAAAGTACGGGGTAAACTTGAAACTTTAGAAACTCAAGGGGGTTAGAATGACATA